>CM057844.1:39405380-40005380 GCA_030068075.1 Paguma larvata | reverse complement strand
TATCTCCCCACCTCCCAAAAAAAGCCAACCTTGAGTAACACCTGCGCTCCTCAGGTAAGGCTTCCGCAGGCCGTGTGACATGGCCGACCAAGAGCTGTGTGCTGGGAACCTCCAGCAGTGGAGGGATGCCCCTCACACACCGCCACCAGCCCCTTTGGCCAGGGAACGGTAAAGCAAATGTCACGTGGAAGGTGGCAGATCCCTGTCCTCCGGACCGAGGCTCCAGGCTTCCTTCGGCCGCCAGGCAAATTCAGCTCAGGAGGAGAAAGACAAGAACTCAAAAACTGAAAGAAAAAGTCTGGAGTGAAACGAGAGAACAGAGAAACGAAGAAGGTAGGGACGATTTGCCAGATACCTTCCAACTGGTCCCATCCAATCTGGCAGGAAAACAATGGGGCCATTATCTCCATGGCCTGAGCTGCCGGGAGCACACTCCGCCCCCGCACTTCCGCTGGTGCTGGAGGAACAGACAGGTCCCTCCTTCCTGGGCCGGGGCAGGAAGGGGCAGGAAGGCGCAGGCTGGGTCTCCAGCCTCGATCTCAGGGGGGGTAGGGGGGGCGGGGGGGGAGGTGGAGCTTCATTATCATATTCAATAGGCTTCTGGTGGAACAGCAATCTTTTTCACCTGTTCTTGCTAATGAGAAGTTATTAGCTGGCTTCCAGAGGGAGGCGTGCCCACGTGACTGCCTCTGGGTCTGCCCAGCTGTCTGCGTCTGGGGGCTGCATTTATTTAGAATCTCGGATCAGCACCAGAAGTAAAGAATCCACTTCGAGTGGAGTTCACTTTTCTTCCCCCCGCGATCTTCCCAGGGCCAGACGGCCTAAGGGGAGCCTGCGGTGGGAACCTCCCGTCCGCGGCAGTCCGCTAAAGCCATCCTGGGGGATTCATGACAATGCTATGCGTGGAGCCGTATCCAGCTGCCCTACACTCATGTCGGACAAGTGGGATGTGCTAGGCCGAGGGGGGTGGGGGAACAGAAGGAAGAAACCCATGCACGCTGGTGAGTCTGGTCCCTGTGTCCCTCGGGAGCGTGTGCCCAGACAGGTGTGGAATGGGGTGTGAACCTGGGCCTCCCTCTGCCTTTCGCCCCCACGTCCTTCCCACCAGTGGGCATCCCGCCTTGCTGAGTGTAGATTTGGTGCAAATCTTTCATACGGCGTGCCCCGGGGTGCAGGCTCGCTCTTCATCTGGAGCTCCACCAGAGAAGCTGTGATTCCTCTCGCCTGGAAGGAAGCCCGGCACGCCTGGACTTCGTGAAAGATGCTGTGTTTGTACGTTATAGTCCGGAGATTTTTCGGGGGGTAGTTTTGCCTCTGTGAGAATTTTCCCTTTAGTGAGGACTTGAGACTCCGACTCCTGGAGGAGATGAGAGGAGAATCTTCTAGAAGCTGCGGCTCCAGCGACCTCCATCGGTAACGCCTCCGAAGCAGGACCGCGCTGGGCAGCCCCCGATCCGGGTCACAGTGAAAGAAACATCTTACATGCAAGCAAAATCAATTCACAATCACGCTGGTCCTTTACTTGTATCTCTAATTTTTTAAGTTTATTTATTTTGAGAGAGAGAGAGAGAGGGAGACAGAGTACACACAAGCAGGGGAGGCGGGGCAGAGGGAGAGGGAGAGGGAGAATCCCAAGCAGGCTCTGCACTGATAGTGTGGGTTTGAACCCACGAACCGTGAGATCATGACCTGAGCCAAAATCAAGAGTCGGAGGCTTAACCGACTGAGCCACCCAGGTGCCTTTTTTATTTGTATTTCTTTTTTTTTACAAATTTTTTTAATGTTTTTATTTTATTTTTGAGAGACATAGAGACAGAGCATGAGCAAGGGAAGGGCAGAGAGAGAGGGAGACACAGAATCGGAAGCAGGCTCCAGGCTCTGAGCCATCAGCACAGAGCCCGACGCGGGGCTCAAACTCACAGACCGTGAGATCATGACCTGAGCTGAAATCAAGAGTCAGCCACTCAACCGACTGAGCCACCCAGGCGCCCCTATTTATATTTCTTAAATAACCATTTAAATATTTGTCCTGTCTCCCCACTGCCTTGCGCAACCCAGCTTCCCCTCCCAAACCCCCACCCAGCTTCCCCTCCCAAACCCCCACCCAGCTTCCCCTCCCAAACCCCCACCCAGCTTCCCCTCCCAAACCCCCACCCAGCTTCCCCTCCCAAACCCCCACCCAGCTTCCCCTCCCAAACCCCCACCCAGCTTCCCCTCCCAAACCGCACTGTGATCCTCCCCCAGCTCAAGATCTCCGTCACCTGTTCCTTCCTCCCTCCTTTTTCCCCTCTTTATTCTCCACCTCAAAGACCCAAGTGACACAAGACTCTCTTCAAAAGGCAGAAAAGGGCACAAGATGGACGCCAACTAAGCCAGAGTCTTCTTTAAGAAGGATGAGGAACCCTCCAAAATTCATATCACATTTTCCCGTCGCTCATTTGTGGGCTCTTGAAAATCACAATTTTTTAAGCTCTGAAAACTAAACTACGATGGGGGAACAGCAGGTGGTAGAAGCTTCTGCCTGGTGCCTCTTCGAGCTTCCCTGCAGAAGCTACTGAACACTCCATATCGTCAATACAATTGGTCTGTTAAGCCCCAGCGCCGTTAGTTTGGCACTTGAGGCTCGCCGGAATCTACCCATTTGACCTCACCGGCCTTCTCTCTCGCTGTCTTTTCCATGCGCATTCACCCCTGCAGACCCCCGACTCGCTACTCTGCATGTCCGCACACGGTTTCTTCCCACTGCCTCCCACCCGAATGCTCTTTGCCTCGTTCCCGCACGCTGAAAATCTGCCCGGTCTCAATGCTCCCTCCAAACGCCCCCTCCTTTCACGAAGCCACGCCTAGACTCCCCGGGGCCCTTTCGCTCTGCCTACTTGACGGCATTTTCCACTGCGCATCTTGTGAATTTGGAGACTGGTTTTGTTATTGCTGAATGAATATGACTTAACCCCGGCACAGAACTAGACAACTCATGGGCATCTGTTAAGTGAGCAAGGAATACAGATGTAAACGTAGAGAGAGAAAATAAAACACGCACGCATCAAAGACAACCAGAGAATGGATTTATCACTCTTCCATGCTTCTAAATTAGAGTCTGCCGACAGAGAGCACACGTGCTGTCTTGTAGAACTCCTACACCCATAACGGAGATTAACAAGACATGACTCAGAGATGGTAAATATTTAGCGTGTGTGCTGCTGGCATAACTTCTACACTCATGGCAGACATTACCAATCAATCGTGACTCTCTCTCCCTAAACCCTCACACAACCTCAGCATCCCTCCGACACAGAGCTCCAGGCAGACACTCCAGAGTGATCTGGACTACCATGGGGTCAAGTCCACTGCCCTACCGGTGGGTCTCCTTCTCCACTGAGAAGCGCTGACTCTAATTATTTCACATACTGTGCCGTGCCCCCTCAATCCTTCTGGCTTACGGATTTGCGCTCATCCCGGCCCCAACTTCCACACTTCCCACTGGGCACTGTTTCCCACACGACAGCCTCAGCAAGGCACTGACCACAGTTCGAGGCTTCCAGCAAAGGGAGCTACCTCCGAGTTCAACCCACTTGTAGGATCTTCACCCCCAGTTTGGAACTGTTCCCACCCTGGTGTGTGCCCTGTCCCAGAAGCAGGAAACAGACACGTTCATTCAGGAAGGTCACATACCCGGCTTATAAACTGCAACTACTCTTTCCCACACACATAGCAAACGTTACCGATTGAATACATACCCCTCGCGTGAGCTGAGAGGCAACCTCAGAAGCCTTCTTAACACAGGACTCCAAACAACCATTAAAAGCCAATCTCGGTTTGCAGATGAGATGGAATTTATTTGCCATTCCTGCCACATGAACCAATGAGGACTCCGGTTTCCAAATGAGATCATGGGTTCGGCTACAAAGACCTCTCTTAATTTCCCTCTTAATCCCAGGAACATTCTTAGAATGAACCTAGAATCCAAAGGGACCATCGAGGGTCATGCCGAACAGGACTGAGGCCTCGGCTGGAAACTGCTGCCCAGAGGGCAAGGGCATACCACTGTGGCCAAGAGAAACACGGCGGGGACTCTGAGGTCCTGGGCAGTGAAAACCTCCTCAAATTCACTTCCTGCTTTTCCATCGGGGAGATCTTACAAAACTAAAAATTACAACCTGTCACATTACATTACATCGAAGCATGATGTAACATCATAATTTTTTAAAAGCATTTGTTTTAATTTATGGCATTGCATTATGCCACAGAAAGCCTGATTTTCCCCTGAGTACCAATAAATTTCGACAGCGATGGTTTATCCCAAAACTTTGGCAAACTAAAGCGCAGTGAAGGTTGGCCAACATCAGGTGTTTGGCTGTCACTGAAGAACTGTTTAGGAGTCGCCAGGGCACTGTTCCGTCCCCTGTCCTAAACTCAAACTGTATAGTCCTGTGCTGTCTGATAACCAGTGTGGTGAGTGAGGATTTCTCATGTGACTCCTCCAACTGGAAATGTACCGCAAGTATAGAATACAATAAAATTGGATTTTAGTACCGAAGGCTTATTAGTACCCCAAAAAGTGATAATATTTCACTAATAACTTTTTTATATTGATTACATTTTGATATTAAATTTTGGGTATATTCGGTTAAATAAAATATATTATTAAAATTAATTTCACTTTTTTCTATTAACTCTTTCGATATGGCTGCTGGGAAATTTTAAATTATATTTGTGGCTTGTATTATGTTACTACTGTCAGTGTTACTACAGAACATCCCGCCGTCTCCAAGAGCAGGGAGACCAAACAGGTGAAAAATTTAAATAAATCTCTTTTGTGGGTTAAGACAAGAGATTGCAGTCTGATTCCAAAGAGCAAAACTGTAAATATTTTTATGTATGTATTCAAAAAGCATTTATTGAGCACCTACTATATACCAGGCACCTTTTTTTTTTTTTAGTAGGCTCCACGCCCAGCTCAACACAGGGTCACTGAACAAGACCCAAGCTGAGCTCAAGAGTCAGAAACCTAACCAACTGAGCCACCCAGGCACCTCTATACTGGCACTTTTAGAAGCACTGGGATAAGACAGCAATGGGAAAAAATTAAGTCCCTTCCCTCATGGAATTCACACTGTGGAGGGAGATAGAAACTAAATACATAAGACAAGAAGTGCCACAAAGAACAATACAACAGAGTGTGGGAATGGTGGGTACCAGGACAAACGGTCTGGCTATCACACAGAACAGTCAGAGAAGGCATCTCTGAGGACACAGATGAGCCCTAACACAGGGAAAGGTGAGCCACGGGGGTGCCTGGGGAACAGGTTCCAAGCCAACGCAATAACAAGCCCCAAGGCCTGAGGTCGGTGTGTGTTGGGCACGCTTGGGGAGCAGCAGAAATCCTGGAGGGACAGAACGAGTTGAGAGGAGAGGAAGAAAATGCATCAGAATGAGGGAGAAGGCATGTTTACATCGTGTAGGGCAGGGGCCAGCAAACTAGGACCAGTGGGCCGCATCTGTCTCTTTTTATAAATAAAGTTTTATTGGAACATGGCGGTGCCTGTTCATTTATGCGCTGTCCACAGGTGCTTTCAGAAGGCAGAGCCGAGTAGCTGCAATGGAGATGGTGTAGCCAAGAAGGCAGGTATTGGCGGATTAATTCCTGTAGTGCGAATCGAGTTTTCAAATCTCCAGGGTGATACCTTCCATCTTAAAGACAGAAAAATGGGAATTTGTGGGTTTTTGGACAGGGTGGGGTCTCCCTCTTTCGTAATGTTCAGTGTAAGGGGTAGACAGATCAAATCTAGCCCGTTGCCTGCTCCTGTATGGTTCATGAGCTAACAAAGCTTTCTGTATTTTTGAAAGTCTGAAAACAAGTTAGGAAAAGAATAATAATTAGGATATGAAAATTACATGAAATTCACCATCCGCTGGTGATGTTCGTTGGAACACAGTCGTGCCCATTGTTTCCGTGTTGTTTCAGACCACAACAGCAGAGCCGAGTGGTAGCCAGAGACGTATGGCCCCTAAGGTAGAAAACGCTTACCCTCTGGCCCCTCTCAGACAAAGGCTGCCAGTCTCTGGGTAGGGCACCGTACAGACGATGCATGGTGTTTCCTCTGAGGGAGATAAGAAACCAGTGAGACCCATGACATGACCAGACGTGTAGTTTCAAGGGAGCTACCAATAAAACCAGGGAGTCTTGCTTGTCACATTGCATTTCTGGGACCGCCCACTCACCTGCAGTCACCTTGAGGACAAATTTCCTGTCTGATTAACCTCCGAGCCTCAGTAGACGCTTGCCTTACGCATGACGCGTCCTCAGTAAGTGTTTGTTGAATCACTGAATGACTGAATGAAAGGCGAGCCCTCCTATCATCCGTCGGACACCAGGGGCTGGGGTAACCCAGTGTGGGTTTTCTAAGGACGGAAACACTCTGCATCTGTGTGCCTGTGGGAAAGTTCCCTCTGCCTGGTCACACAGCCATTGACAGCACGGACAGTTCCTGTCCTACACACCGGCCACGTTGAATCGGCCTAGGAATCTAGTCTCGCCTGCATGAGATTCAGGTGTCTGGTGTCCCGTGTGAAAGAGAGTGGCCTCCTTCGCCACACCGGGCCTGGCCCGTGACAACAATATAAAGCAGCTCAGAAGAAAGCAAAGGCCCTTCAGGCTCACTGCTGACTACAAGGGTTTACCCCTGGCCTTATGCTGTCCCTACTCTGCCTGCCTGTCTCTTGACAGACTGTCACACTCACTCTTTCTTGGAGATTTCTGTCAAGACGCGTCGCCTTCCAGTTCTGGCAAAGACTGGGTCTTCTAACAACTGAGTCCCCAGGACCACCGAAAGTCCACAACCTGCTTTCTCCATATACCTGTCCACCTCTGGGCACACGGTTGTCCCATTAAAAGCCTAGCAACACATGACTCAGCCCGACGAATGAACGGATGCAACTCTCACTCTCGGCCCCTAAATGCAAATTACCGGTGAAATGCATGCAGCTAGGACATTTTCATAACGGTCAGACTTTTGAGTCTGGGGGAGGAGGGGGAGGGGCAGGTATGATGATGTGTTGCACAGGGCCAGAAACCATAAACAAGCCTTCTCCTCCGTGGCACTATTGGGATCGTAGGACCAAAACTTCGGCACTGGGGGAGGGGAAGGAGTCTGTCCTGTGCGTTCCGGCGCCTTCGAGAGCATCCTTGGCCTCTATCCAATAGGTGTCAGTAGCACCATCCCTGTTTGTGACAACCAAAAATGTCTCCAGACATTGTCAGATGTCCCCCTGGGGACACAATCACTCCTACGGCCATGGACACACCCAACCGAAGTTTGCCATTTGCAAAAGGTCCATTTGGAGGGCCTCCTTCTGGAGAGAACGTTTCGGCGCGGGCTTATCGGCGTTTCTGTGCCAAACCTGCAGTTCAAAAACACGAGTGTTTGGAGGCCCCGCGTCTAGGGAACTGCAGCAAAGACGGGCCTCACGGCAGCACGAAAAAGGGCATTCTCCCACCCCCCGGCAAATCCCCCTAAATGTCCCCTCTGGCCAAGTGCTCAACTTCGCGTGGGCCTCCGGACTTAACGCTCTTCTTCGGAAGCACAAGAGAAACAAACCCAAATGTCGCAGACTTCCTGGCTTTTCCTCTTCAGAGCCTAACACACTGAAAACAAAACTGAGACTCTCTTTACCTTCCAGTAATCTATTCTCACGTTCTCTTCCCAGCTACCCAATTGTTTCCATCAGGACTCCGCAGCTTCCCCGCTATTGACATTTGGGGCCAAAGAATTCTTTATCGTGAGGGCTGTCCTGGGCACTGCAGGGGCTTGAGCAGAATCCCTGGCCTCTACCCACCAGATGCCAGTAGCATCCCCCAGTTGTGACAATCAAAAACGTCCCCGAATGTCCCCTGTGAGCAAACATGTCCCTGGATGGGGACCACTGGGTCGTATGGATCTCTTTTTCCCAGGCACGCCTGCCGGGTTAACCATTCCTGGCTTTCCCCAGCCCGCGAGTCGCCACCCCAGGAGCCATTTAGTTTTTAAAACCATCAATACATATACGTGGTCCGTACAGCTATCTTCTGTTAATAAATCCAGACATTTCTTTTTGAAACGGGGAAGACTGTCACAAAATCTCATCTTGGAGGACATCACAGGATGCAGGGGTGGCTCCCCTCTGGGGTGCTTGGCCCCCCTCTGGGGTGCTCGGCCCCCCTCTCCAAACAGGAGCAGGGGCCGCCCTCCCTAACCGCTGCGGCTGCCGAAGATCCATCACTGCAGAAAAATACGGAAAGAACCTCGAATCCTTACTGCCCTCTAGAGAAATTCCGGCAGAAGAGCCCAATCTGTCGCAGTCAGCAGAAAAACAAGGCTGCCAGACGCAACCGGGCCTGGCAGCTGAAAGCAAACGATTTACTTGCTGGGTTTTTTGAAATACGAGCCTACCAGAGCCTTCCTTCACGATCTCTCTCGCCAGAACCGGGGGCCCACGTTGGCTTCGACGACGACGCAATCATAATTTCGCCAAGTCCAGGTCCACTCTCCGACAGGAGGATTTTAGGCCCACAGATGAATCAAATTCCGGTATCCTACGAAGTAACCGTGGACCGTATTTTAAAAGCAAATACTCAGGTTTGTACCAATGCGTTCTCCGGCCTTTGTCTACTGGCCTAGCAACAATCATATTTATAGAGATTTTTTGTTTATGCATCTAAGAAAACCCAGGCCTGAGGAGGTAATTCACTAATTCTTCCTCTTCGCATGAGGTTTTGGCAGGCGAGAACTTTCCAGCAAGTTTTGGAGCGAATCACTTTTTTTTTTTTAATTTTTTTTTTAACTTTCAGACATTGTTCTGATAAACACTTACCTATTACTTAATGATCATCTATATTCCCATGATAGCTTCAACACTGACATTCAAGGGCGTTTTCCCTACCAAAGCCCTGAAAGAGTTACCCTAGGTCTAACTCGTGTCTCTTTGGCACAGTTGGAAACAAAATTAAAAAAAAATAATAAAAAATAAATTAAAAAAAAAACCCTGAAAAATGGATTCTCGAAGACATACACTAGATTGGAAATCTTGCAGGATTAATCAAAACTTTCAAATCATTGCTTCCATTATGACAGGCAACTGCAAAAAATGCTGAATGTTTATGCCTAATGGGTTTGCCCTTTGCCAGACAAATCCTTTTAGCAATGGCAGGGAAACATATAATTTTATGGGCTCTTGGAGAGAGTGCACACTGCCCTCTTATGGTTACACATGTTCATAATTTTATGGGGTCCCCCGATCAGGTTCCAGAAGGCTCTAGAAGGTTACTACGAAAGGTAGATCCATAATCCTATAGATTAGTGGGTACCCATGGTTATCTTTACCTCTCCATTTTTTTTCCACCCTCTTGACAGGGAAATGAGATATTTGATCCTTTCCTTTGTTATCAAAAGCTGTGAGAACTACTTGGCCAAAGCAGAAATATGTCAAAAAATAATACTTATAATATTTGAATGCCATCAAACACAAAATAATATACACACGCATACCAGAGACATAAAGCCTCAACAAAATAATGGCTTACTGCCAAACAAAACGAATTTTTCTCTGAATTCAAACTGTCAATAAATAAGTCCCCTGTGGTACCAGAAACTCAGATTCAAAATTAACACCCTCCCCCCAAAATTAGAAAGATTCGCGGGGTTGTAGCCAAAGCAGGGGTCTATGAAGGTATTTGTTTAACGAATGAGACAGAAAATAGGGCGCAGAATAAATTTTTCCTCCAAGCCCTTTTTAAAGTCGAGATGCGGGCGCCGTGACCTCTTTAAAAGTGTACAAATTAATCATATTCAACTATTTCCACCTACCAAATTATAGTCGCCTCCTCGCTTTGCTAACCCCCAGCAGCTAAGAAAGGGGGAGAGGGGGAAATAAAAGCCAGCATTTTCACTGTCACCACAAAGCTCTCGGAACTGTATCCAAACGGCGCTGTTGATCTGTGGAAATGTAAATGTCACTTCTAAATATAGCATCGGGGAGCCAGAGAATCAGCATTCCTGTCGATAAAACACCTTTTCGGGAAGTAGCTGGTGCAGGGCAACGCTTCCCCGCAGCACATGGCGGCGTCACGAACCTTCCGCCCCGCCCCCTCCCGGAGGGACCGAGCCGTGGGCGCGTGCGCAGTGCCCGGCGCGTGCGCAGAGCCGCCGTGTCCTCGCCCGCTTCCTCAACCTGCTCCCGCGCCAGATTGTGCCTCAAAGCAAACAATCTCCTGTTCCTCTCTCCTCTTGTCTTAAAAATAAAAAGTAACATTTCCTTCTGCCTCGTAAGGCTTCCTTCGAGGTAGGGAGGCTTGCGAATTCAAAAGAGACCCAAAAATGGGGCCGTGGGCTGAACCAAGAAAGCGAGCTGCTCCTGGGACTTGGGGGTTGGCCGCGCGGCACCAGCTGCCGGGACACTACCGGGACCAGCTCTTCAGCCTTGGCTGTTGGTCCCTCCTTCGATCATTGTGGAATGCTTTCGGGTTCTAGAATAAGCCATCCTGTTTCCCACCTTGGGTCCTGTGTGCAGGCTGCTCCCTTCACTCGACATCTTCTGCACACTTTGCATTTCCAGCTCTTTCTCCTCTTTGTCCACCTCAGATTGTCCCTTTCTGGGAGGAGCATTTGCGACATCCTTAACCCCTTGGCTTTAGTCTATGTTAGTCAGGCTGGGCATGTACCTTCTCAGAAGGGCCCCATACTTAGTTTAATGCTTTGCTACAGCCATTTGAAATTCTTAATTTTGTTAACAAGTGACGGCCTTGCATTTTCACTTCCACTGGGTCCCCCAGATCGTATCACCAGTCCCAATCACAGCCCTTGGTTTCCATCATAAAACGGAATTTGTAATTGTTTATTATCAGGTTATGGGTGGGGGAGAGGGGCTGACCTGTTTTCTCCATGAGGGTGGAAACGGTGTCTGTTTTGTTGATTGTCTAATCCAGGGCGGTCCAATAGAATTTTCTGCAGTGATGAAAATGCTCTGTTTTGGCAGTCCAGTATGTTAGCTGCTGGCCACATGTGGCTATTGAACACTTGAAATGTGGGGCACCTGGGGGGCTTCCTCGGTGGAACGTCCAACTTTGGCTCAGGTCATGATCTCGAGGTTCATGAGTGCAAGCCCCACATTGGGCTCGCTGCTATCAGCGCAGAGCCTGTTCAGATCCTCTGTCCCTCTTTCCCTGCCCGTCCCTTGCTTGCACTCTCTCAAAAATAAATAAATAATAAATAAATAAACGTTAAAAACTGAACACTTGAAATGTGGCTAATACAACTCAGGAACTAATTTTTTTATTTAACTTTAATTAACACCAATTAAAATTGAAATAATCTCATGTGGCTGGTGGCTGTTATACTGGGCATGTCTAACCCCTAAATCCTAGGACAGCTGGTAAACCCATCCAGGATATTATTAGGGCTTTCTCAAAGAAGCTCTATGGCAGTAATATGGCCCATTGTTATAAGGCATCAGAATCCCTGAAAGAGCTTGTTAAAAAGACAGGTGTGGCTGCTCTACCCTCTAAAACTCTGATTAAGCAAACATGTAGAAGGTCCAGGCATCTGGTATACCCCCAAATTTGAGAAACATTATATTATAGTTTATGAAGGAAGCTTGTCTTTACATCAATTATTTAAATCGCCTTAGTTCCTCCAGTCAAATAATGTTAACACAAATTCCATCTCCAGAACAATTTTGTGGTCCCCAAAATGTCCCAACTGCAACCAATGGCTGTTTTAAGCAATATCTAACCCAGTCAAATTCTAGTGGAGAAAACTAGATCTACCATCCCTTTGGTTTTGTTGCAATGAACTTTGACCTCTTATTTTGACTTTCGGGGGCCAGGAATGATGGATAACTTTTTTTTTCCCCCAAAAAAAGTATTGGTTAAATGTGTGCACAACACCCGGTATCAGGTGAGTGGTAGGACTTTATTAAGGAGGTATGTAGATCCCAGTTGGGAATTGTTCAAAGTGCAAAGATGGAAGGGGAAATAGCAAATTTTTTCCATAAATGGGAAGTGTCTCCGTTTTTAATGACTTGATCTAATCTTATTCTTCCTTCTCACACACAGACACACAAAAACTCGGAAGGCGGTTAATGTCCAACCCTCTCTTTATGCACCTTTGTCTTTAACCATTATTGTAATTCAGCCCTCCAACATGAGTGTTTTTTCCTCCACTGAGCTATCAAAGACACCTTCCTAATCAACATTACACACAGTAGCATAATAGATGGCACCACAGCGAATACAAGGATAAGCTGTAATTCACTCTGGGGCTCTGCTGATGTCATAAACTGCACAACCAGCTTTATGGAGAGTGGCTGAGCCCAGAAAGCAAATTCTGATCTCGGCTCACTCTGGGAGCCATCTGTTAAGGAAACAGATTTAAATGCCGACCTTTTCATCTCTGTCGTTTACAGAGATTTCAAACTTTTGCTGTAAAATTTAAACTTTTCAGCCACGAACAGATTAAAATTCCTCTCTAGAATCACATTTGGTTTTGTATTCCCTCTTTTAACTGACAAATAGATTAGCGGTCTTACCACCCATTGCTACAAAATGATGTTTAAAAAGAAAAATGCACCAGGCTGTAGTGAATGTTGTAGCTCTGTGTGCCTGTGCCCAGTGCCAGACCCATCTCCCACTCTAGAGGCTGAAGACCAGTGATTCACCCTCCCAGCCTCCTTTGCAGAAAGTGCCAGCCACGGGATCCAATTTTAGCCAATGAGACATAGAGGGGGGCCTTCTGGGAATGAGGTTCTCCATGTTTCAAGGAGAGATGCACGCCGCTCCTCCCCAGCACTTCAAACTTTGGATGCTCAGGAGAGGGTGCATTACTTGAAGCCACGGCAGCCATCTTGCAGTCACCAAGGGACATAACGGAAAATGAAAAAGCCACTTGCCGGGGAGGGAGGAATAGAAAGATAGAAAAGTCTGGGTCCTTAGTGATCTTACTGAGATACAGAGGTGACCAGCCCCTGCACTGTCTACCTCCAGGCTTCTCATTAAGTAAATACAGTTGATCATTGAACAATGCTGTTTTGAACAATGTGAGTCCAATGATACATAGGTTTTTTAAATAAATACAATACATACTATAAATGTATTTTTTTCTTATGATTATTTATTTGTTCCTTTGTTTATTTATTTTAAGTAAGTTCAATGCCCAACACGGGGCTTAAACTTATAACCCGAGATCAAGAGTCGCACGCTCTACCAACCGAGCCAGCCACCTATGATTTTCTTAATAACATTTTCTTTTCACCAGCTTACTTTATTGTAATAACACAGTATATAATACAAATAATATACAAAATACTTCTTGGGGCACCTGGGTGGCTCAGTCGGTTAAGCGTCCGACTTTGGCGCAGGTCATGATCTCAGTCTGGTAAGTTCGAGCCCCACGTCGGGCTCTGTGCAGACAGCTCAGAGTATGGAGCCTGCATTGGATTCTATGTCTCTCTTTCTGTCTCTCCCCCACTTGTGCTTTCTTTCTCTCTCAAAAGTAAATAAACATTAAAAAAAAATTAAAATTCAAAATGTGTGTTAATCGGCTGTCGATGTTATCAGCAAGGCTTCCTGTCATCAGTAGGCTATTAATAGTTAAGTTTTGGGGAAGTCAAAAGTTATACATGGATTTTCAACTGTACAGGGGTTTGGCATCCTTAACCCCTGTGTTATTCAAGGGTCAACTGTATTTTATATTGGGTTACTTCAGGGAAAACCCCGAGACAAGCACTGGGGGCAAATAATTTAGATGGAAGACAGTCCCAGGAGGCACCAGCAGGGGAGCAGGAAGTAAGAGGGGCAAGGGAAAGAAACCAGTGCAGAGTGTGCTAATGAGCAGATAACCCCCATGGACATCCGAGACCCAGTGAGGAGAACCTGCTTTGAGTAAAGAGCCGGTGGCCCGCATGATAACACCGTGGATGTGGGAGGCTGAGGGGAAAGGATGACGTCAAGTGGAATTCCAATACCTCACCAGCTTCTTCTACAGTCACCCATAAAGGTCTTACATTTGGAGTCTCTATTTGTCGATGGTCTGTTACAGTTGCAGACATTGTCCTAACTGACATCACTATGGAACCATTCCGCTCAGTAACTTGTACCCCTCAAATCTCTCTGTAATACCAGTGAGATGACATGAACGTTAATTCATTCGGCAGTTTCCTCCGGAGTGCTGGCTCTGCATCCGACACCAGCAGGGCAACGATGAAGCCAGCAGATGAGGTTCCTGACCAGGTGGGACTGGGCACAGAACAAATAATCCCTCTCATGCTCCCAGCTAGAATGGGACAAGTGGTGGTAAGCGCTCTAAAGAAAGAGAGGATATGGAGAGAGTGCCATGAGTTGAAAATGCAGAGTCAGGGAAGGGTTTGTGAATTAGAGTGGAGAGGAGAGTGGGAGACAGCCAGCAAGGGAGAGAGAAATACTGCCCCTAATCCTTGCAAAAATGAGGGAAGGAGAACCAGTGGGTAGGGCATTATAGAGACCCCAATAAGAAGGTTGCTCAAATAACATCTTTCACGGGAACAGAAAATAAGAATTCGACCCTCACACAAAACCTTGTCACTAGATGGTTTGACTGAAAAGTAAATTGGATCATTACAAGAGCCATCACTTTCTCTGGAAACAAACAAGAAGTCACAGCCAAACTAAATAAATTCTGATCTTCCTGCTCCTTCGGACTAGAAGACAACTCCTTTGGGACCTCATCCTTGCAGAAAGAGCTATTCACAAAAACTCATTTTTCCTGTGGAAAAGTATCCCCACGCTTTACCACACTTCAGCTCTTATCCTCATGCACATATAAAGAAGATCTGATTCCAAAGATGTGTGTCTTACAATGTCAGGTTCATGAACGCACCCATTGCCTGGGGTTCATCCTCCCTCTTCCCCTGCTTCTAATCCTTCCATCACCTCCTCAGACTTAATGCAATGCCATGGAAACCCTAGGGGACCGCAGAGCACAATTGGAAAATCACCGCTCTAGAAGTTTCAGTTTTACAAATAGTAAGTCCAGATATATATGTATATATAAAGATATCGCTGATCACCTAAGTTGGGGGTTAGCAAATCATGGCCTTGGGGCCAAATCCGACCCACACCTTTTCTCTAAATAAAGTTTTAGTGGAACATAAGCCACTCCCACTCATGTGCATATTGTCCACACTGCTTTCTAATGGCAGAGGTGAGTGATTGTGACAGAGACTTGTATAGCCTACAAAACTTAAAATATTTACTCCCTGGCCCTTTATGGAAAAAAATGAGCCAAAGACGTAGAGACCTAAGTCATTATCTCTAAGATAAAAAGAGAAGATACTCATCCAAACTCTAGTTTTGGCCTCTGATGACAATTGGATTGAAGCAAAAGCACAAAAGGGTAGGAAGAGTGAAAGGAAACCACCGTGGGGCCAGGAGGCAGCTGGGAAGTAAAGGCGGGAAGAGGCACCAGATTCACCTGGAGGCCCACAGCCACACCTCCCACCTGAGAGAGGGTACCGGGGCCCTAGTCTGCAGGGCTTGCCTCCCTCACCAGGCTCTCTGGCAAGCTCCAAATCACCTCTGTTCTGGTCCTCACCTCCGGGGTTTGCACCTGCAGCCCCTTCCGCCTGCAACCCGCATCCCTCCCGCTCTGTACTGGCTCAGCCTGCCTCCTTCCACTGCCGCCTTCAATGTCACACCCTCTAGGCATCTTCCCGAGACCCCCCAGGCCTTGCCGGCTTCCCTCATCTCTACTCTCACCTTGCTTTCTCTTTTCCTGGACTCCCAGCTGTCACTGTGTGGAACTGGGGAAGACTTGTCTGATGCTACCACTGAATATAAGCTCCATGAGGGCAGGGCTACACCTAATTAACTGTTGCATTACTGCCAGACTCTAAAACAGCTCCTGGCAGGTGGTAACACATAAATGTTTGTTAAGTGAATTATTTTGTATGAAGGTTTTTGTATGGAATCATGAAGAGGGAGGTGCAATGCGTATACATCAAGAAGAATTACACGTTGTCTGTCTTGGGCATTGATCTCCTGCCCTATCTTATTAACGATTTCCATGAGATGAAGTGTAAGTGGGAAACGGCCATAGACACTATAGACAGAGAAGACCGCATGTGCAAAAGACCTAAGGCGGGGAGAAGCATGGAGCATTGGAGGCATGGAAACTAGTCTAGCACGGCTTGAGTAGAGAAAGCCAGAGTAGATGAAAGTCAGACCATTCAAGACCCATACATTGTGTTAACAATTTTTTTTATCTTCTCCTAAGAGCAATGGAAGAACCAGAGAAGGTTTTAAATAAGGCAGGGGGTCATATAATCCACACCATCAGCAGCAGAAGTTGTGAATTCACAGGTAGTAGATATAGTAAATTGAGTTCCTGCCACTGTTCTAGATGTTAGGAATAAGACGCTTAGGGAATCATTGCCTCTGAACCCAAGATATTTCATATTAAAAAAAAACATAACTACAGTATGATAGGGCTTCAGTAGAATTAAGCTTAGGGGGCTGTGGGGCGAGCCCCTAAAAGGAGCCTCTACCTTTTGCTTAGATGCAGAAAGAGAGTGGGTTCTGATCGGAAATCTTTAGTATCGCTCTTTATTTACTAGGGGCAGACTGGTTAAGGAGAGTAATTCAACCCAATGGGAAGTATTCTGTGGCCAAAATATATAATAATCATTATGAAGAATCTGAAAACATGAAAATTGTTCATAAGAAATCATTAAGTGAAAAAGCAGAATTCTAATATTAATATACACCAAAGGCTTCCTGTAAAGACCCGGATAGTAAATACTTTTATGTTTCATGGACCATATGGTCTCTATCACAACTACTGAACTGTCTGAACTATCTGCTGTAGAATGAAAACAGCCATAGACAAAATTCGCTCTGAGTGAATGGGCATGGCTGTGTGCCAATAAAACTTTATTTACAACAACAGGCCATGGGCCAAATTTGGCCCTTGGGCTATAGTTTGCTGCTGCCTGAGCTATTCCATATTATAAGTATAACCAAGTAAAGGTGTAATGTTTACGAACCTAGATGAAAGGGAACACAGAAGAATGGAAGGGTTCTTTGTGTTTGGGAAATGGAATTACCAGTTTGGTGAGTCTCAGGTATTTCTGCCTGCTCGGCACTTATTCATCCTTCTGACTTGGGGGTGGAAGAAGGAGAGAGAGCTGCCTTTCCATCATCTTTAATCCATGTGATCCCTGGAGTTAACCCACCCCCAAGTCCAAAGTAAGGCCAAGTTCCCAGACCTCTCCCCTATCAGTCATTTCATCTATCGTCTTGACCATGGTGGCCCATTCAGAGAGGAACATGGGCCCACACAGACCAATGAGAATCACTCCCTTGGATTTTTTTTTTAAATGTTAAGACCTCCTACTGCTGAGATTGCTAAGATTACAGCGTAGGAGGCTGGAGTTGCCCATGACCATCTTGCCACTCAAAAGGTTGGTCCCGCTCAAGAACGATGCCCACACGTCGCAAAACAGATCTCCAAAATGAAGACATCTGATGGCAGATGGACATTACGTGAGTTTCCGGATGGAGCCTTCTCTGCAACTAGCCCTATTTCGGGATTTTTCTGTGACTTAATCCCATATGTTCTTTCTCCATCTTAGTTTGCTTCGATTCAGTTTTCAAAACTCCTGAATGAGGTCATCGTTAATGGGTTTTTTCTTATTTTATAAAGTCCTTTAATATCCTCATGCTATCACTTTAGCAACAAATAAAATTGAGACAAGATGGATGAAAAGGCACCGTATTTTAAAAATTCATTTCTCAAATGAAAGTCATGCTCCATTTTTTCACTTTGCGTTATCAGTTGACTGACCTGAGCCAATTGCGAGCTCTTAAATTTGACCAAGAGAATCTAAGTACTCTCTCCAAAAATTGACTGGAAGCCTATTTTGAAGAAAATATATAAAGACAGGGGCTATAGTGAAGATCACAAATGATGACAATAGAAAATAATTCAGGAAAGACCATCTTTCTCTGCAGAAATATAGTGACAAGTGTAGGACAGCTAAGAGTCTCCACGAGAGGATGAAAATGATCCGTGACCATCACGTGGTTGCAACCTCTAGAAAAAAGGCTTTGGAAGAAAACACAAATCTGACAGTGTCACTGCCGTGCTTAAAACTCAGCAACGATTCCCGGTTGCCTACTTGAGCCCGAACTCCCATAGTGGATATGATTTTCATAGAACACAAATTTGAGTGTGCAAGAAATATAACGGTCGTTGGTGTTTCTATAACTCAATTTAATTTCTTTTTTTCTCCAGTCCCCAATCTACCTAATAGAAAATTTAGTCACTTCCAGGTAAATGCCACCATTTTGAGTTAAACACAATCAATTCAGGATTCTGCATGCACGCATACACACACACACACACACACACACACACACACACACACCTGTTTGCTTCCCCATTGGGGAGCCTCCAAGGAAGAAGATACTTTGGAGTATAATCACATCAGGGAGCAGAATCTGGTCTGTCACTATGCCCCGCTCTCCACTAGTATCTGCTAATGTTTTGTGGTCTTTGGTGTTGTTGGCATTGATCTCCCAGCATGCACTGAGATGTCCCAGCATGCGCATGTTACCGTGTTTCTGGTTACAGATCTACCAAGGTCAACACACGGCTTCCACGTCCAGGTTCAAGAGAGCCACTCTACTGCCAACCCCCACAACCACGTTCAGCTAGCAGGCAGCCAATGGCCTCTATGGGCAAAGATGCTTCCAAATAGTGGCAAGGAGCACTCCTACTTAAATCCCATTGCCCAGAAATTGGTCAAGGAGTCACAATAGCCACAAAGCATGCTGAGAGGTGTCATTATTGTTCTCAGTGACACATGCCTGGATAACCTTTTGGGGACCCAATTCCTAAGAAAGAAGAGGAGAAATAAACCTATTGCCCTCTGCCTCGGGTGTTTCATATACAGCTCAAGATTGTTCAAGATATGAAGACAACCACAGGGAAGCATTAGGTCGGATATACTGAGAACAAAGAACAAAGGAACAAAGGAAGACAACAAAATTAAGAGTGAACTTAACATTCATAATCACAAAGTGAAGGTTTTAAGATGCACTATGACCAAAAGTTGAAACAGGAAGGCAAAAGCCCCGCCAATAGCTGGGGTGGGGGGTAGATTCCAGTGAACAGAAGTCGAAGAATTGAGGCCACCTCAAAATGTGAACAAACTTTTCACAGCCATTTTCTCCATCTTCAAGGGAAATACACTGAGCGTGAAGCAGAGAAGGTGAGAAAAACACAGCTTATAAATGGAAACGCACCAAACAAAGTGGAAAATTCACATCAAGTCCGTGGATAAGTCTCAGAACAAAGGGAAACTTTTTAGGGTCAGAAAAAGGAAAAATGAGTCTCTCACCTAAGAAAATGTGACTGAGTGGAGGAGGTAAGCTTCAGAAGAAACCAGGGGCTCCCACCTAAAGCCGACCCCCGGATTAGGCAAACTTAGGTATTTGGTTTTATAAAATAGAAAACGGCATGCAAGCTCTATCCTGGAGTTTGAGAGCTTGCATTTTTCATTCGCTGGCTTTGTACGGTTCTAATTCTCAGGAAGAGAGAGAAAAGAAAGAAGAACCTGCCGCTTTAAACAACACGCAAATTAAGGTGTGACTTTTGGCTCCATTCTTTATTATATATAGCTCTCATCTGCTCTGGAATAAACTGGATTTCTTCCACTGAGTTCATATCTCCTTCTGTCTTTTTTAAAATGCGTTTTAAAGCTTCGGGTTTCTTCTGGAAAAACCTACCATAATGTAACAACAGATTTTAAAGCTTAATGTATATTAATCATGGTGCCAACAACCACGATCTAATATAGTCCTTACCTTTTACTGACAATGTGAATTTTAATTAAGTGCATAATGCATAATTAAGATCCGAAATGCAGAATATATTTTTGGCCCTGTTTACTGTGTACAAGAAACGCTAGCATGGAATGGAGTCGGCCTCCCTGCTGCAAAGATTTAACGTTTTACGAATTAAATGAATGGCGTCTACGATCGAGTTTTCAAAGACGTTTTGATGACTCAATCAAGATGGCTGACAGAAATGGGAAATAAGTCTCGTGTTCATCAGTGGACAAGGGAACGATCACCTGAAGTATTGTACGTCCATACCGTGGAATATACGCTCTCCTCAAAATAACAAAGTAGCCCAATGGGCACTGATATGGGAAAAGTCTCCAAGATATGTACACGGTGTGACTTCCTTTAACGAAAAATAAGTGTGTGTCTATGTGTGCGTGCGTGCGCATGTATTTGTGTGTGCATATACGTGCAGGTATCTGTGGGTGTTTGCGTGTAGGAATTGTGTTTGTGTGATTGCACGCGTACATACTCAAACACATGAAAAGAATTTGGAATAACAGGCGCGAAATGTAAACCCTAAGATTAGCTCTAGAGCAGAAGTGGGCAAACGTTTTAGGTAAAGGGACTGATAATAAATAGTTCCAATTTTGTGGGCAATATGGTCTGGCACATTCAACTTTGCCCACAGAAGCAGCCGTAGGCAATAGGAAGCGAGATGTTGTGGCTGGGGCCCCGTAAAGTATATTCACAAAAACAGCCAGGGTCGGGGGCAGCTGGAGGCCACCTGTGGATCAGATTCGGCCAAGGCCCGGCTCTAAAGAATGAGTCACTAGGGCAGGGAGTCAACGGAGGGGTGAAGACAGACTTCCGCTAGTACTTCCATACATGTCTGATTTGTCTCAGAAGCACTCTTACTTAGAAAGCACTTGTTTTTATTAAAAGAATTACTACCATACATTAAAATTGAGTAAATTTAAATTTAGAATGTTTTTTAAAGTTTATTTATTTATTTTGAGAGAGGAAGAGAAGGTGAGAGGGAGAGAGAGAATCTCGAGCAGGCTGTGCGCTGTCAGCACAGAACCCAGCGCAGGGCTCGCATCCACGAACCCTGAGATCACGACCTGAGCTGAGATCGAGAGCCGGATGCTCAACCAACTGAGCCGCCCAGAAGCCCCTAAATTTAAAATTTTTAATTCAGATTTTTTAATGGAAGTTTGATAAATTTAAACCCATTACTAGATAAACAAACAAACGAACAAACTGTTTCGCGTCCTCTCCCAGGTGGGTATTTCACTTTTTCTTCTCATGAAGGGGGGATTTGTACACCCATTTCACTAGCTGGGCCCATGGTCCCTCAGCTAGAGAATACATTTCCCGGCCTCCTTTTTAGCCTCAGGTGGCCATGGGCCTCCGCACTGTCCCAGGGGATATGAGCGGAAGTGAAGAGAGGAACTTCAATACCCGCTGTACACACCTGCCTGCAGGCAGTCATTGGCTGGGCTCCAGAGAGTCAAAGGCAGGACTCCAGGGGATGGCATGGCCACAAGAGAAAGGAATCCAGGTCATGGCAAATGTCATAAAACACCCCTGAATGCCTGTCACCAGGTCTTTAGGTGAGAGAGAATATATCTTAATCAAGGCATGTTAAAAGGGGGATAATCACAGGGGCGCCTGGGTGGCTCCGTTGGTTAAACTTCCGACTTCGGCTCAGGTCATGATCTCGTAGTTCATGGGTTCGAGCCCCGCATGGGATTCTCTCTTTCCCTCTCTCTCTACTCCTCCCCTGCTCATGCTGTCTCTCTTTCAAAATAAATACGTAAACTTTAAAAAAAAAAATGGGGAGAGGAGCGCCTGGATGGCTCAGTCAGTTAAGCGTCTGACTCTCGATCTCAGCTCACGTCATGATCTCGCGGTTCTTGAGTTCAAGCCCCGGGTCAGATTCTGCCGAGGGTGCAGAGTCTGCTTGGGATTCTGTCTCTCCTTCTCTCTGCCCCTCCCTTGCTTGTGCTCTCTCTCTCTCTTTCAAAATAAATAAATAAACTAAAAACAAAATTTTTTATTTGGGATAATCACAGTAAAATGACGATAATAGAATTGTCATTAGCAGAGAAACTCTAGCTGCTGGCATGAATTGACCGAAACAACATAAAATGGCTCACGTACAACTGACACAATTTCTCACTGATACAACAGCATTGAGTGGTTCCAGACTGGCGTGTCTGTAGTTGGGAGAGGAAGGGTCTCGTCTCCAGGCTGTCATTCAGGGCAGCTTACCGTGATCATCCTCATCCGAAAGGAACAACCACGGAAAGTCACATGGAAGGGATTTTTTTGAGCCAGACCTGGAGGTGGCCCCAGTTACTTCTGCTTACAGTCCGCTGGCTTAGAACCGTAGTGTGAGTGCACCTCACTGCCAGAGAGGCGAGGAAACGTGGGACAGGTGTCACCCAGGAGCAGTTTTGACCAGGTAGCAATCTCTGCTACAAGCCCTGCATACATGAGGGCCCAGAAGGCAGCGATTTTTCCTGATTATTTTCCACCACTGTTTTCCCAGTATCTAGAACAGGGGTCTTTCTCTGTAAAATAAAAGATAGTAGGGGCACCTAGTGAGTCAATCGGTGAAGCGTCCAACTTCGGCTCAGGTCATGATTTCGCAGTTCGCGAGTTCGAGCCCCACATCAGGCCCTGTGCTGACAGCTCAGACTCTGGAGTCTGCTTTGGATTCTGTGTCTCCGACTCTCTCTACCTCTCCCCCACCCACCCTCTGTCTCTCTCTGTCTCTCGAAAATAAATAAACATTAGGGGCACCTGGGTGGCTCAGTTGGTTAAGTGTCTGACTTCGGCTCAGGTCACGATCTCACAGTCTGTGAGTTCAAGCCCTGCGTCAGGCTCTGTGCTAATAGCTCAGAGCCTGGAGCCTGCTTCAGATTCTATGTCTCCCCCTCTCTCTCTGACCCTTCCCCACTCATGCTTTGTCTCTCCTGCTCTCAAAAATAAATAAAAAAAGAAAAAAGAAAAAAAAAGAAAATAAATAAACATTAAAAAAATGTTTTAATTAAAAGACTGGCCAGTAAGCATTTACCATTATGGGCCGCACAGTCTGTCGTAACTACTCTACTCTGCCTTCGTAGCACGAAAGTGGCCCTGGACAGTATATAAACAGAACACGGCTGAGTTCCAATAAAACTGTATTTCCATAAACAGGTGGAGGACCACACTGGATCCAGGAGACCTAGTCTAGGGATCCTGACTTAGAACAGTCTCTGATAGGTGCTGAATAAATGTTTTCTAAACCAGGAATACGGACTGAATAGTACAGTACTATCGCTCAGGTTTGTCCAAAGGAATAAATAAAATATTGCATGAAAAGTTTTAGCAAAGTACTTGATGTATATAGTAAGTGCTCAATAAATGCCAGCTACTCATTATTTGAAGTTATAAAATATAACTAAAATACATTCCTCACAGAATTACCGATGTAGCGGAGAAGAGAGAGATGCCCAGGAAAATAATGAAAATAGTGTTCTCGTGAGGTTGCAGAGGCATGTCCAGGACTCGGCTCGAGTACAGGGTGGTTAATTCTGGGATGAGAGAGGCAGCCAAGGAGAAATCACCCAGCAGGTGAAATCCACAAAGGGGGTTGAAGGAAAAAAATGGATCCGCACAGACATTCCAAGAAGTAGTTTTTTTCACCTTTCTGAGCCAGAAACTCATCAAAGGGAAGCTGATGTCAGATACCAGAGTCTGGATAGATGTTCTGTCTGCCTGGAACACTCTTCCCTTCCCATCCTCCTGTCTTTAGTTTCTGCTGCCTTCCAAGTATTAGCTCAAACGTCACCTCCTAAGGGAAACTGCCTCTACCCTCTGTTCTCGGCCCCAGGCCTCAAAGACCGCAAGCTCCTTACCATCTT
Source organism: Paguma larvata (assembly GCA_030068075.1). NCBI lineage: Eukaryota > Metazoa > Chordata > Mammalia > Carnivora > Viverridae > Paguma > Paguma larvata. Next base: position 39,981,614 of record CM057844.1, on the reverse strand, counting down.
ACTCTTGTAAATTCTCCTCTGTGTAGACTGCGTGCGTGTGTGTGTGTACAATGTCAGATTCCCCTAAGGATAAAAGTGGGACCCCGCCGCTCACCACGGTAACCCTAACGCCATGCGAGGTCCACAGAAAGCAGCCGGTCATTATTGGTTGAAAGAAAAAAAAATACACTTTGCATTGTGTTCTGTGACGGGGCCTTGAATGTAGATAATCGGAGCCTCTAATTGGGGTCAGATCTACGCTCACTTAAGAAGCCAGACGAGCTGGTGATAAAGTTGACGGGACAGGGTAAAATGTGAGAGCCTTAAGAGACAGCAAATTCAACGGCTGATCGGTAGGCTCACACGATCTCTGGAACTTTTCTGTGAATCTAAAATTATTCGCAAATGAAGGTTGTTGTGTTTTTTTAATGGCAAACTGTGAAGCCAGTCATCTGACTGCCAACCAACTGCTCTGTGGTGTGTTTATTCAACATCCTTGGGGGGTCACTTGTGTCAGCTTCTCCCCCCCCCCCCGTGACTGGGGATGGGAGGAACGGAGGCTCCGACGCCACGGTAAGTGACGTGCTCACGCGAGAGGAGGTGTCAGTAACAGTTAGCTACACCTGTTAGGGTTCTGTTCCCTCCGACTACTTGAGAGTTCCAACAGGAGAGCCATTCCCCATCCTGCCAGAGGTGAGTTTCGGTCACTCAGGTCGGTGAAGGAGCACAGGCGAAAGAGATTCCGTTCCGAGTAGTCATCTCGTCGCCTTCTCTAGATGTGTCTATGACTTCCTTTCTCTGAGAAGATTCACAGACCTTCACACACCAGAGCGGGCAGTGGAACCACTCAGGATAAAATTAGGTCGACATTGATCAAGAAGGCCAAAGGGCGCTCAGACACACCGCCACGTGCACCTGCTAAGCCGTGACCTAACCGACATTTCAGAATTAAGATCAGGCACAGGCATGAGAACACGACTCACAGATACACACGTGCACATACGTTGGTTTGCCAGCTCCGCGCTACTTAAGTGTGCACACAAGCCATGAATTGGTCACGTGATAATTCAAGATTAGATGCACATACAGACTCACAGGTCAACGATATCCATTTAACTTCCATTTAAATAAAAAGTGTGTGTGTGTGTGTGTGTATTTTGGTGTTTTGTAATGAAAGCTTAAATTGATCAAGTGCTTTACTGTGTTATAGGCATTGGACTAATCATTTTATATACGTTAAGTCTATTTCCCAAATGGAAGCTGGGCTTTATTATCATGTCCTCCTTATATATGAAGGAACGGTTGACAAGTAAAGCAACGTACCCCAAATAACACAGCCAGAAGAGGGGAGAGGGATTCCGACACTTGGAAACATGCAGCACTATCTAATAATAGCTACTATCGGGGTTGGTGTTAACAGCTAGTGTATAAAAAGGAAAGATCAATGAATATAATAGTAAAAAAAATAAATAAATACAGTGAATGGACTGGAATGATTCCAAAGAATAAACTTTAGCTCCATTTGCTATGAGGATCTTTTTGCCTAATCTGTGAAATTAATTCTAGTGCACGACACCCAAGCCTAGATGGCTCCCAACATCTCGACTGAAAAAAAAAAAAAAGAATTATTTCTAGTTTATCAGATACTCTGTGAGTTCCTGAACACAACTTATAAAAAGACTACAGAAATAAAATAAGTTCAATGAAAGACTAAATTCTAATTAAAATAAAGAGAAACAGGGGCACCCGGGTGGCTCACTCAGTTAAGCGACCAACTCTTGATTTCAGCTCAGGTCACGATCGCACAGGTGGTGAGATCAAGCCCCGCGTGGGGTTCCACGTTGAGCGTGGAGCATGGTTGGGATTCTCTCTCTCTCTCACTCACTCAAAATAAATAAATAAACATTTAAAAAATATTAATAAACAGAAACATAAGTATTAACAAAGACAAGGGAAGAAAAGGAAGGAATAAAAGGAATCTCTATGGTTTAATCTTTGTACCATCATATGGAAAAGGAGAAACCATGATGAATGAATCTGAGGAGTATCTACTGAAGGAGGAGGGAGTATGTGGACAAGAAAATGTCCGTTTACAAATTTTAAATATTTGTCCCAAGATAGTTCAAGAAAAACAACCAAACATTACTCTCAGCAAAACATAGACTTGTATTAACATTTTATTCCAGAATTTTCTAGACACTGAAACAGAAAGATGACTGATATGGAGTTTCTTGAGTCAAAGCGTTTGTTGGACAGGAACATGCAAAGTTCTCTCTGACGTGGAGTGGGCAGCTCAGTGGCATCTGTACCTGTCCCTGCCACTGTCAAGGCCAGGCCCTTGTTGCCTGATGAATGTGCCTGACATCAAAGCCAATGGTACTTGCATTTCTTTGTCTGAAGGATTTCACTAGCCTCTCGAGACCAGTTGGCCATCGGCATGGTAGATCACGCCGGGGAGCAGGCCTCAATCGACAACTGACAGTGTTGGTGTATAACTACCTCAACTCCCTCCTTCCACAGGGGAACAACCGTGAGGTATTTTTTCACACTGGATTCCAGAGATTTCCAGGAATCATTCAACTGCAGTCGCCCATGGTGGCAGCTGTCTTGATGAAGCAACTTTCCTTCCCTGTCTCACTTCCTACCCCTTTCTCAGTATTTCCCGGTCCCCCACTCCACAAAAAAACAGTGTGCATGCAAACTTCTACCTCAAATTCTGCTTCTGGTAGAACCATACATGAGACAGAATCTGTGCACACGTTGAAGAGGAGGAGATTTGCAAGGACCCAGGGGAGTTAGGGTCCCTGATGGGAGTTGAAGAGGGAGGAAATTAGCGGGAGAAAATTGTTTATTTCTTACTCCCTACATCTCTTGTCTAAACCCTCCATGGGCGTAGTTCCCTCAGACAGATGCTGGCTAGATAGTGCTCCCATAGTCTGTGCACACACGGGACACTCCACATCGGGACTCTCAGAAACGCTTGAGGGAGAGGAGGTGCAGGAGCTGTGGGGCCGTGCTGTGACTCAGAGGAGCAATGGCCATTCTGTCACCCTCCCTGCTTGCTGAGGCGTGGGAAACCAGAATACCAGGGCTGCTGAGGAAGCCAAGGCTGACAACTGTCCTAAACGCACAGACATACTTAAAGTGCTATATTCTAAGCAACGTCCTTAAACTTCTCAAATCCTTTGCACAACAGATGGTAAACTTCTAGAAACCACGTCCCAAAAGGTAATACTGCTTATAAAAATAAGTAGTTACGAACTTTTTTTAACTCTTGAATGATATATACACAGGGGGTGGGTTTTTTTTTTTTTATTACTTATTTACTTTGAGAGACAGAGTGTGTGTGCAAGAGCACAAGTAGGGGAGGGGCAGAGAAAGAGGGAGAGGGAAAGAATCCCAAGCAGGCTCCACACTGTCAGCACAGAGCCCAAGGCAGGGGCTTGAACTCACGAACTACGAGATCATGACCTGAGCCAAAGTTGGACGCTTACCTGACTGAGCCACCCGGGTGCCCCAGGGAGTGCTTTTTAAACGACACCATACGAATTACAGGAAGAGGTCAATGTTAAGACCAAAATGATCTACCCCTCAGCCTGACAGCCTAAGATATGTATTTTGACACATATTTAAATGTATTTTTAAACTTCCCAGTTTTCTAAATATATTTATATTTGCTGTTTAAAAAAAATTCTATGTTTCAGGTGATGATAAGCCTGGCCTCTGGAAGTGGAGACCGAATGGAGAATCTGGGTTGAAATCCTGGTTCTACCACTTATTGACCCCGAAACCTTAGGCAAGTACTTACTTTCATTAGGTCTCGATGTTTTCACCTGTATTATGGGGATTGTCCTAGGATAACTTATCTGAAAGGGTTGTCGGGACCATGGACAACTCACTCAACCTCCCTGAGCCATCACGGTTTATCATTTGAGGAAGAATCTGATTCCAAGTCGGGACCATGGACAACTCACTCAACCTCCCTGAGCCATCACGGTTTATCATTTGAGGAAGAACGTGATTCCGAGTTAAGACGGTCACCGCAGACATTTATCACCTGCCATTTCCCCAGCGCCGTCTTCATTGAGGGCGTGTATTCCGCAAATGCACATCTACAGAAAGGCAAGTAGTTAAATGGACGGAGTTAAGGGGTTTCCGACTGGATGTTATGTGGCCTCTGAGCCTGAATTTCTCAGTCCCAATATCTGCGAGAAGCCGGTATTCTCTTAATAAATCGAGGCTTTTTCTAAGTTAACCAGGGTGAGTTTCTGTTGTTTTCGGCAACAGAATTCTAACCGATGAGATGTATCATTCTCTCACCAGGCTGAAGTCTCTCTTAGGCAGTTACTTTGCCTTAATCACCTGTTTGACCAAGGCCTGAGCTGTCACCAGGGGCAGAGTACCAGAACTTTGACAGCGAGCTGGGTGCGCGCTCACGCATAGTGTTGAGGTGGAGAGAAAACAGACGAAGCACCGTTTGAAATAAACATCTCGGGGTTACTTCAAACTTTCATAATGTGATTTTACATTTGTAGAATAAAAAATAATTTCTTAGCACGCAAAGTAGAGCAAATAAAGTTCTATGAGGCTCCTGGCTTTTCAGACTGCATGGAAGTCTACGGGGGAAATGCAAGGCTGGGGAGAGGTGAAGGGTTCAAAATCCAGAGTGAGACAGATGCAAGTTCAAATCTAAGTCCCACTGCTTAGGAGCAAGAGGGGGCTGGGTAATTGACTGCGCGGGTCCCCGGCTTCCTCACTGGCAAAAGGCGGAAAATCATCGTCCCCACCAGACAAGGTTATTGTGAGGATTAAATGCAAAATGGTTTGCTTTGCGTCCAGGACATGTAGACCGATGGCGGTGAAGGTGGTGCAGGCCGTGTTGATGTCTGGTCCACAGCAGACAAAGCCTGTAGGGACCTGTTCACCTGCAGATCTGAGGGAGTTCCGGAAAGAGAACTCATCCCAAAGGAATGGCGTTCAAAGACATTGCGACTGACCTACTACAAAAGCCTGAGGCACCTAAAAGAAGGCACGATGCTCCTGCCCCCAAGTCTGGTGGGAAACTAGGAAGGTACAAGCAATAAGGCATCAGTAGCAGCACCGGCCATATTGGAACCCGAGGCAGAAGGAAACAGCAGCTATACTGACCCTGACTTCATTTAAAATTTTGATGTTTTGCTCATCGTGGATTTTTTTTTTGCACCTTGTGATTTTTTTTTAATATTCTATTAAAATATTTATCTCCATTACTGAGTTCGGGGGTGCCCCCTTCAATTCCATGACCAAGGCAAGTGCCTCCGTCACTGGGGTCTGGAGGGGACACACACACACACACACACACACACACACACACACAGGAAGTTTGTCAGCAGCTAATCTGAGCCCATCTACGGCTCTTTTGTCAGTAATGGCTTATCTCCACGTGGGGACACAGCGCTGCATACGAAATAGGGCCTGTCCGCCTCGCCTTGCACACCCGCGCGTCGGGAGGCTGAGGTTGGCGCTGACAGACAAAGGCTAATTGGCAGGCTCCAGCAGTCACTTTCTGATGACACAGTAGAAATAATAAAAGACAGAGAGGGGGAACAAAGAAAGTTTAGAGGGAATAATAAAGGAAATATCTATACCATGAACATTTCCCGACGAAGAGAGAGGGCCCTTTGAAACAGAGGGAAGGCCTGCTCTCAGTAAACAAGAAGGAAAAAAAGAAACAAAGGCAGAGAAACGCCGTCCTGGATAGATCACGTTAAAATAGATCAGCGTGCGGACAGAGGCATAAATCGACAGAAACGCAGATGAAATAGGTAATTCGGCATCTTCCACCCTGAGCCTGCCATTTGCTGGAAGTCAGTGCGAGACGATCCTTGGCAAATACAAGTTAAATTCAGTCATAAGCAGAGAGCTCAAATTATAAAGTCAAATAGCGAAGCCCCTCGAAGGGATGGCTACGATATATGTTTATACACCCGTGGTTGCCCTGGAGTGTTCCAGAATATTTTTATCTTCTCATTTGTTACTTCACCCGTTATTAAATTCTATAAAATGGGGGTGGGGGGGGCGGGAATCCTGCAAACATTCGGAAGGAAAAGGGGGAAAAAAATAAAAACAAATAACTGCCTTCCTTGAAGAGACCAACGCGCCTTCAGGGAGACGAAGCAGTGATTGCCTTCTTGCCAGAAAACCAATGTAGGGTTTCTGCTTCAATTAATGTGATTAAAAATTTTAAACGGCTTGAAGTTAGCATTTTTGTCAGACGTAGTTTCGTTCTATCGAACCGTGTGGATGTTTGGGAGGAAGCCCGGACTTCTTTAGCAGGAAAATGATCAATTTTTTACTGCTTTTGTTTCAGAGAATTTCCCTGTCCGAGGGAATGACCTAGTTTGGGGCTTCTCTGCATTCAGAGCGTGTTACCGATGTGCGCACAGAGACAAAACATATATAGCAACGACGGGAAACATCCTTCGGATTATTAAAAAAAAAAATCGCAGGCCCCGTTTTTTGCATGGAAAACACTCCGGAATTCTCTGACCAAAATTCCACTGGTTTGCCCAGCTCCTGTGCGCAGGCCAGAGCTCAAACCCTAAGGGAAGTCGTTAGATGGCGCAGAGGTTGCAGACTGGTGGCCAGGGGGCCGAGCTGGGTTACAAATATGTTTTATCTGCCCCTCGTGTTGTAGCACCGCAGAAGATTTTTTTTTTTTAGCTGCCGACATTTAAAAATTAGGAGACGCCATCTAACAGGGTTGTGGCTTTACTTCCCAAACCCGAATCTGATAACAGAAGGTCTGCATTCCCACAGGACAACCACCGGCCTGAGTAGCGGCTGCCCCGCACCCCCTCCCCCGTAGACAGGGTGACCTCTCCACTTTTCCCTCGCTCCCCACCACTCCTTAGTGTCCTCCCGCCTAGAAGCCGAGTCTCGGGTACTCATGCCCGTACTACTGTTTTCCTTATAGAGAATTTCAGAAACCTGAACAATATTCCTTGTACCCATATCTCTATGAAAACTGGGACAGGCAAAGTCAGATCAAGCAATTCATGTGCTTGGAAAAAAACGTTTTCTCAATTCCAGCTTGCTTGATTTGCTTAAGTAGCAGATCCCCATAAAAACTAACAGCTAATACTTAAAGCTTGTACTGTGTGTCCTAAGCCCTGCACATAGTTCAGTTCATTTAAGCTGTCCACCAACCCTATGAAGTAAGTATTGTTATGGTCCAATTATACAGATGAGGAAACTGAGGCTCAGAGGGACTAAGTGACTTGCTCTAGGTCCATTGCTAGCACTTGGCAGGACCCTGCAGGCATTTCAATACGTGTCCCTTGGCACCAACATATGATACAAGCATGTAATAAGAAGAGCTGGTATGTGTGCCTGGTGTGTTCAAGGCACCAGAAGAGGCTTTTCCAACACAAATCACTACAGAGAGAAAAAAATCATGGGTTGCAAAAAGGCTTCAAATAAGAGGCTTCGGAGGTTGGAAAGAGAAAACTATTACACCAAGTGCACAGAGGGGGCTCAGGCATTTTCACTGAGGAAGCAACAATTGCAGCAGACCTCGAAGGAGAAGGAATAGAATACACAGAGATGTGGTTTGGGGCTGGAGGGAACTGAAGGAATGGCGGGTTGGTGGTGGGAAATATTAGACTCAGCCCGGGAAGAACAAGGGCGAGGCAAATCCGGACCCTATTTCTTCATACTTCTTGATATTTCCTGAAGTGTCAGCAACGGGTCATGCATTCTGGAAGAGACGGGGATGAACAGACCTCGGGCCCCGCCCTCAAAGAGTGTGCACCCTGGGAAAGAAGAAGACGGCAGGGCGGAAACATCTGTGACTGAAGGAGGACGCCAACATGGCCGAGCAGAGCCACGCACGCGCCCGACTGCTCGCCGACCATCTCCGCCTCGCTGCCGGCCCTGTCCCCCCTCCACCCCCCACAGAACGCTGAGAACCCGCCGTCTCCCACCACGCCTTCTCTGTCTCGCTCATGAAGCGCGTCGCCTCCCAAAAGGACAATTCAGACAACTGGGCGTCTTTCACCTCTTCTCCCTCTTCCTCACCCCCAGCATCCCAGGCACCGAGCCCTGCCGACCTTCCTGCTTACAGGTCTCCATAACCCCCCTTCTTCTCTCCTTGCCCTCTACCGCAAGCCTAGCCCAGGCGGCCACCTCCTCTTGCCTGGATCGTTCCCACCACCTTGTCTCTGGACACCTCCCTTTCCACAATCACGCCATTCTCCCCTGAGCTTACCGTATCTGTGTTTTAATTTATCCATGACGTATTTTTCTCTACCAGAGTCCACTCGACCTTGTGAAGAGGGATATATTGAGGATATACAAACTGACAAGTTATCAACATAGAAAATCTATTTAATGCAACAATAGCAATTCAGATAACATAATAGGCTGCTAATTATCTCTACGGTTACTGGTTTAATGGTTAAGTCAAGTTTGGGGAGTCTAACAGGACCGGGTTACTGGGGGCATGTGACCCTGGGCACATCAGCTCCTCCGTATCCCCTTCTATAAACTGGGGCTGCTAATGCTACTGGGATTCCTGGGGGTTGTAGACTGGATTCAATGGTCCTAATGATAAGGACCTGGCAAAAAGAGTAAGTGTTCAAAAGTTGTAGTGTTTTTATTAGAAAGGTTATTATGATTGTCGTTAGGTAGTCAAAAATGTTGGTCGTTTATCAAGCCAGGCCAGCCGCACCGACATGTAATCAAGGACTCCAGGACCCCTGAGGGTCCTCAGGGCCTTGGGAGCGGTGCAAGCAACCAGCTTGGTTTGCCTCAATTAAGAAGAGAGAAATGGCTTCTTCTCTGTGTTGTGATTTTAAGTAATATCAATGTTTCATAAAACTTATTAGTGTAGGTCTAGGTGAAACAAAAATAAGATAGCGCACCAAGAAATTAATTTTAAACAAATTACATGTAAAATGCAAGAATTCATAATATTGTTTCTAAAGCAGTCTAGTCTTAATATCATATATTTTGCTTTATGAAGCTCCCAGCTTTAGATTAATCATATTGTTTTTTATTTACTACTCCATATAATAATTGGCTTATCTGTGATATTAATATGCATGAATTTTTTTGGTTTGCTTCTTCAAGAAAGCATTCAGCCTGATGTTTATAATATGTTGATTTTAATATGCAATGGATGTGTTTATATGCAGATTAAATTGGATCGCATTTATACTAAACAAGAAAACCAAAATGCAGGGCGGTGCTGGGACCTGAGTAACTCTCATTAAAGTAGAAGACTCCATGAGAGAATTTTCAGCTCACTCCCTCCTGCTAGCATGGCCGCAGGTCAGAATTTACCTGTCTACCGAAAGACGACGCAGCTTGTACTTACAGAGAATAGGAGAGGCATTTGATTCTAGGTTTCTCCCATAGCAGCGGTTCTCAGTGAGGCGAAGGGGAAGGATTTTATACTCCCAGAAGACATTTTGGCAATGACTGGAGATAATTTTGGTTGTTACAACCGGTGGGGCGTGGGCAGGGAGGACGCTACTGGCTTCTAACTGGCAGGGGCCAGGGATGCTGTTGAATGTCCTACAATGCACAGGACAGCTTCCAGAACAAAGAATTACCCATCCCAGTGTTTCAATAATTCCGAGGCTGAGAAACCCTGTCCTGTAAGAAGAAAGGTTTCAAAAGAATGACTGGACATTTTGGAGTTTAATAAGTTGGGGCTACAGAGCCTCAAGTATCTGTACCGCCTGACCCTTGCCACACAAAAACGAATTGCTGTGTGTTTATAAGCAAATGATTTCTACACAGTTCTGTATATTTACTCATTTATTCAACAGATATTTATACAGTTCTTACTGTGTGTCAGAGACTATTCTTGGCAAAGTCTTCACAGAGGTTACATTCATAGATAGATGATAGATAGATAGATAGATAGATAGATAGATAGGTGATTGATAAATATGATAGGTAGATTGATATGTTATGATATGACATAATGGATAAGAGCCATCGAAAAGTATAAAGCAGGTTAAGGAGATGGGGGACTTCTGGAAATGCCTTTCTAAAGTCACTTCATTTCAGAGAGACCCAGCTGAAGGAGAGAAGAGACCCACGCAAGTACACGGAGGCACAGAGAAGAGCATATGCAGGAACCGTAAGGTGGAAATGCCTCTGGCAGGAAGGAACAAGACACAGCACTGCAGGGAAGCGAACGAGAGAAAGAAAGGAAAGAGGGGAGATCAGGCATAGCCAGCGACTGAGCCCCAGGCCAGGACAGCCCCACTAAGGACTTTGGGTGTGATTTTTTTTTAATGTTTATTTATTTATTTTGAAAGAGAGACACAGAGAGAGAGGGAGAGAGAGAGAGCGCAAGCCGAGGAGGGGCAGAGAGAGAGAGGGAGAGAGAGAATCCCAAGCAGGCTCCAGGCTGTCACCACAGAGCCCGACACCTCAAACTCATGAACTGTGAGATCATGACCTGAGCCGGGATCAAGAGTCAAAGGCTTAACCAACTAAGCTACCCAGGCGCCTCTGGATGTTACTTTAAGTATGACATCTTCATAGTATATAATATATTTGGGTTTCTTTTCCTCATTCCAAAATTAAAACATACTCACTGTTAAAATATATATATATATACACACACACATATGGACACACACACACACCACATATATATATTAAGCACTGTAGATATAATACTTGAAAATACACCAAAACACTAACATTAGTGGCTCCGTCGGTTAAGCATCTGACTTCAGCTCACGTCATGATCTCACTGTCCAGGAGTTCGAGCCCCGTGTCGGGCTCTGTGCTGACAGCTCAGAGCCTGGAGCCTGCTTTGGATGCTGTGTCTCCCTCTCCCTCTGCCCCCTCCACTCGTGCTCTGTCTCGCTCACTCTCAAAAATGAATACATGTTAAAAAAAAAATTTTTTTAACACTAAGTTTGGTGTCTATTCCTCAAATTCTTTTCCATGCATATACTAACACCATTACGCACAATTTATTTGTTCATTCATTTATTACAAGTAAACACAAAAATAAATATACTTTTTGGCAACTTTCTTTTGTCCCATTTATTTCTACAGGTTTGGTCTTGTTTTGTTTTGTTTTGAACTTTTCCAGCTACTCCCAGAAAATCAACAGGGAAAGGGGGTGGGAACATTTAAATAAGTCTTATTTAGCCCAAAAGTGGTCCAGAGAAAAAAACAGACAGGATAATCAAGTCAACGAATAAGTCAAATATTGGGATAGGCAGCCGAGGGCTTTATGATGGCAGACCTCTCTATTTTTTTCTCTCTTTAAGAGAGAGAGATGGGGGAGGGGCAGAGACAGAGGGGGAGAGAGACTCTTAAGCGGGCTCCACACTCAGCACGGAGCAGGACTCGGGGCTCAATCTCATGACCATGCTATCCCAACCTGAGCTGAAATCAAGAGTCAGATGCTCAACTGACTGAGCCACCCTGGCGCCCCAATCTCTCTATTTTTAAAGTGTCTGTTTCATTCCCTTTACTAAGACATTGTAGCTTTCTTTACAGACACATGGCTTTTGTTAAGTTTTTTCCTAGGGGGCGTCGATTCTCTGGAACACATCACTTCCCTGTTTAAACCCCTCACTCGTGGAGTGCTGGGGGAAGGCCAAGCTCCTTACCCTGACACCCAAGCCCTTCCTCACTAAGGATTGTCCCACCCGCGCTTTCCGAAGCCGCAGCCATTTTCACACACATTTTATGCACTTTCACTCCCCTTCCTTTTGGTGTCCTTCTGTCAAGAACCCCTTTCCTTTTTGCTTTACCTCAGGGACACACCTATCCTTCAGTACCAGCAAAAAACAAACAAACAAACAAACGAACAAAAACACCTCTTAGAACAACTTTCAGTGGGCCTTTAATCAAGGCCTGTGGTAGCAGCGGACCCGGAACCACTTCTCTGGGTTATTTCAGCTGAGCTCCCTCACCCGCTCTTCTCTCTCCAGCGTTTCCTCCCCAACCCAAAACGAAGATTCAGAGAAGCCACAAGACCAACTCTGAGACAGAAAAATTTGGATTCCTGTTCATAGGAAGAGATGGGGGCTCCCAGGGAAGAGGGGTCACACTCGGACTGTAGAAAAGAAGGAGCTGGAACCAGACGCGTGCCTCAGGCTGGGGAAGAAGTAAAGAAAACGGAAATCCTCAAACTGCAAGAGAGAATTCATTACCAACAGGATTTCGTCTCCAGGAGCACAGAGCAGGGGGTAAGAGACCCAGCGCCCAAGTGTCCCGGTGCAGACAGTGCCACCGAATGATCTGAGGTACCTGGAAACCCTCCGCGCAAAGAGTAAGCGACCTTATATCTTGAGTAGGGAGAGGGCATCGAGAGAAATCCCTGGCTCCCCGAGCAAGATATAACAGAAGAGGAACAGGAATATCCTTATTCGAGCTTCCCAACAATGGAAGAGGAATCTCCGAAGAGCCCATGGCTTCCCCATCTGCTAGGTGGCACTTCAGGACAGTATCAATACAGTAGAAACCTCTCCTCAATCCGCATTCTCCTTTGAACAAACTGGTAGACACTGAGTGATGGGGAAGAAAAAGAAGGTGGCTACGTCCCTACTTATGTGGATTTTCCTATTAAACATGTCTAAGAAAAGGAGAAGTTTCATTGTAAGTCAAGTTCGGAGGTTGGCTTATTATACGGTGCAAAACATTCCAATTTCTGAGCTAAGATTGTGTTTAGCAACTTAAAGTAACTGCAGGAATTTCTATTAAAATGAGCTATGCAAAGAAACAAAAAAAAAAATCATCTAGGGTCAGAGGAAATACCCTCCTGGTTTAATAAAGTTTTAAGAGATGGTGGGAGATAAAATAAAATTGTTTCATGTTTACACCCCATTATCCCCTAACTTGTGTAATGCTCTATTATATACATAAAGCCTCTGCTTAGCATAATGTCTTACACATGGCAAATTCTCAATAAGTGTCCTTGAAAGAATGAAAATTCTTGAAAATTGCCATCTCAAGATAAAAGAAGGAGCAAGAAGACGAGACCCCCGTAGGTACCTTCTAGCCCGCTTAAATGTAAAATGACATTAAAAGTATTATTCCGTTTGTTTCTGGGCCACTTGAAATCTTCTCCCCCACACCCAGCCCTGCGTATGAAATCGGTGGATAAACAAAGTTGACAAGAACCCACAGTTCCAGGGAAGAGAGGGCTTAGGAAATGGGTCTCCTCCTCGGAGAAGGGCAGTGGGGAACTACCCAGAGTCTCAGATACTCAAGTGTTCGACTAGTCATCCCACCCAAACACAAGCCTCCAGAAAAGAAGGCCTTTGTCTAGAGAAATTTCCCCGGATGGCCAAACTATTTGTTGAAACGCTTACCCAAATAGTTTCGATGCTACCGGTGTGAATTTCCTCTTGAAGGGTGCTTAGGATCTGGCCACGAAGAGCAAGGAAACAAAGAAGATGATTGCGCAGGAAGATGTGGAAGCAAGGAAGATAATTGAGTCACATCGGCTGGTTTGGTTTGGTGGGAACACAGGTTCTATGGAATAAGAGGAGAGGTCGTGTCAGGAGACGAGATCACTCTGGTAGTATTGTACTAAGCCAAGTGGTTTGGAAATCCATCTTCCAGAAAAGTAGCTTAGGTCCCTACTGTACCACATTACCCTGTGGGAAATATTTTTCCACTGTCTTCCTCGTTTTTAATCATGAAGTCATATCTGCACTTGGGAGCTCAGGGCAGAACACAAATTGTTCTCACGTTTTTTGGCTAATTTTTCCCCCAAAATCCTGGGTCTAGTAAATGTGACTTTTAAAAGAGAGAGGAGTGGGGCGCCTAGGTGGCTCAGTCGGTTGAGCGTCCGACTTAAGCTCAGGTCATGTTCTTATGGTTCGTGGGTTCAAGCGTTGGGCTCTGTGCTGACAGCTCAGAGCCTGGAGCCTGCTTCGGATTCTATGTCTCCCTCTCTCTGTGCTTCTCCCCCACTCACACTCTGTCTCTCTGTCTCTCAAAAATAAATATTTTTTTAAAAAGAGGGAGGAGAGAGAGAGAGATTTGCAAACAAACCCAAAGTATTTTGGGCAAAATACAAAACAAAAGGGGCTGCCCTAGTAGTAGGAGAATGTTCCCAAATGGGAGATGAATTTAAGCAAAAGAAGAGAAGGAAGAAAGTCCCCAAAAAGGCATGATTGTGGAGGAAGCCTAGGCAGATGGGGCCATAAACAGCTTCCCTGAAATCCTTCATGCCAAACATGGCACAGAGGTCGCAGAAAGTTACTGGGTTTTTCAGGCAAACGGGACAACGGCCATGCCGGCAGGAGCCTATGTTGTCTACAGCCAATAGATCAAGGGAACCACCTCTGATGCCCAGGCACACTGTCAACATCCCAAAACTATGGCATAAAGCAGAAAGGATCAGGCCTCGAGATTGCAAGCAACAGAAGCAAATTTTGATTAATTTCAGCAGGAAAAAAAAAATTATATTAAAGCGTTCTTTACCACTTGAAGACTCTCCCTGGAGCTCCAAAGAACCGGGCTTGGAGGCTTCACTGGAACTAAGCTGTAATGCGGGCCCCATAAAGCCCCTGTCACAGCCAGTGCCAGGCGGCAAACACCGTATGAGTTGAGCTCAGCCTTGGAAACTGGAGGCCTCCTCAGACCTGAGAAGGGAACTCAGGTGCTTGACAGCCAAAGTCAGAGACAAACGTCCACCACAGAAAGGGATCTCGAGCAAGAATGTAGTTTAATTCGTCCACCAACTCAGCAGAATGGGAGCCCCAAGTTAGCGATTAGAGTGAGATTAAAAAGACTAGAGTTCTATCATGCATCTTAGTTTGTGAACTAAAATTTATACTCTCTTCACCATGATGCTGCCTTACTTTCAATGAGCTACAGGTTTTGCGTTCATTATAATCAAACTGTCGAGCACAGCTGTCCAGGCCCCAGACTCCCAATCTCCAGCGCTACTACTCACCAGCTGGGGGCCGTAGGTGTTCGCTTAAGCACCTTATGTGCTCATTGTTTCCACTGCACAGTGGGAATGATAATAGTACCTACGTCATAGTGTCACGGTCAGGATTAATGAGCCATATGGGGGATTGACTTAAGGGCTTCGATTTACTCTGCCCCTGTATCTATACCTTTTGCCAGTTTTTGACTGAAGAGGTAGAGTCCTTATGTCTTGTGACTTGCTTTGGTCCATAGACACAATGGCAAGGACAGTGTGCCAGTTTTGAGTCTTGGTGTCTAGGGTCTTGTGTGTCCTTCTTGATCTCGGCCACTGTCACGAAAGCGTGCCCAGGTGAGCCCGCCAGAGATTGGGAGACATGGGGAACAGAGACCAGACACCCATCACCAGGTGGCCCCACCTGACACCCAAACATATAAGCAAGCCAGACTTAGGCCACATGGCTGGTCACCTGAAAACAAAAGCAATCAATGCTTCCGCGGCATGTCCCTGAGCTTTTGCAGCTATACGTTATGCAGCAATAACTTCATGCCACAGAACAGCTCAAAACCAGTCTAGCAAACAAACAACAAAGCTAAGCACATAATAAGAAGTCCATCAGTGTTGACAAGCATACCAGAAAGAAGGCATCTTACAAATCGCTAGCAACTGTGTATTTTGACAGAGCAAGGGCTGACAGTCCATATAAAATTATCAATGAGGTTCATCAGTCAAGGGGACTGTCCGGGCATGGATATGCTTAAGGTCACAGGTAGAAAATGTCAGGCCTCTCCCTCAAACACAGATCTGAGTGAAGGTTAAAAAATAAAGAGCTTGCAGACCCCAGCTGTCCGGATTTGATGTCTCCTAGAAGCATATTTGGCCTTGCTGACTCAACACATAAGTTACATGTGATAAAATAGACCATCGCAGCTCAAAGCCCTATTTAAGCCCCAGATCAATGGTTTAAACTCTTATGTCAGGACAGGTAGACACTGCTATGTGATGGAAATGTTGTTTGGAAAAAAACTATTTTTAGTGGTAAAAACCAAGACAACCACGTCCATTCTCACTGGTCTAGTGTCGAACCAACTCTTCAAGAGGTAAGTTCCGGATGCACGTGAGTATATTTTGGTGAGTATATGAGTATATTCTCTACCACTGTGTGTCTTATCCAGCCCCAGTCCATTCCCTTACAAACTTACGTCTCCCAAAAAATCACTATAGTAATCACAAAATAGCTTTACTTGGCAAATCTACTGAGAGCATCAAAACTCTGCTCCCTGTGCCTCCAAAGTAGGTGGATTATAATGAATTCAAAGATTCAGTAAATAGAGCTCACTGGGCCTACTTTTTTCCCCTGACTCCTATGATTATCATAATTTGATTTTATAGTTTTCTGTCCTAAGCAACCAGCCAGGGAGTCATCTTTACTGAGTCATGAACTTTCCCATCATTAAATGTCTGCACCTATTTTCAACATATCAGAAGTGTCCAATAACTACATTTTATCTGCCTTGAATAAAGTCGAGTTGAGACCCCGGGGAGCCTACCTATAATAAAGTTTCCTTTATGCTTTCGCGAAGTCCTTGTGGGTTGGAGTTCCAGCTTTGTCTTTGACTCCTTTTCTGGAAGCATCAAGCTTGTAAAACACGTCTTCCGTGGAGACCGGGACGTATGTTGACAAGGACAGAAATCTGACTAATTTCCCACTGGTCCGAAGGGAATATTAAACTCTTCTGTCATTCTGTAGTATATTATTTATGGTCTCTTTTTTGTTGGCTTTTTTTTTTTCATTTGTAAGTTCAACTCCATGTCCTGAGAGAAGGTGATAAAATGCTCAATATGTTAAAAAATCTTATCACTAAATCAGGAACAAAACTATAAATTTTGGCCTTTGAAATCAAACTGACTGGTGAGGATCATTTTGCTCCTGAAATATTACAGTAGTGATCAATTCGCTGTAAAACTAAGCAGTTTAGCTCAGCAATCTATAGTTGGAAAGCAAGTTGCTCAAGAGGAAAGTTTATGCCCGGCCCAAGGGATAAATTAAATTTTATGGGGAAAATATGCATTATTACATGCTTATCTGTTTAACATATTATTCTTTTCCACATCAGTATAATAAATATTTTTAATCGTATATTTTATCTCACATACATATAGTGATGTGGTAATTTTATTCCTCCTGTATTGGCCCAAACATGTTCAATTAATCACAGAATAGAGAAGAGCTTTCAAATCTTTTTTAAAAAATTCTGATGTGCTTAGCAAATGTACATTCCCAGTGAAATGGAGTTAGTTTGCAATAGGAGAATTGTTCAAATTATATTTCCCCAAAGGGTGAAGCTCAACTGGTCTGCTGTATCCTTTCTCCCAAGTTCAAACCCCTGCTCCTCACACAGCATCTTTCAACTAAAAATGCTTTGACCTTACTTGATCCCCTTCATAAGGAGTGAGTCCACATTGAAGACTTTGCCTCAGAGTACATGTTGGTTATAAGAAATCAAACTTGGGGGCACTTAGGTGGCTCAGTTAGTTAAGCATCCAACATCAGTTCAGGTCATGCTCTCACAGTTTGTGAGTTCAAGCCCTGCATTGGGCTATGTGTTGACGGCTCCAAGCCTAGAGCCTGCTTCAGTTTCTGTGTCTCCTGTCTCTGCCCCTTCCCTGCTCTCTCTCTCTCTCTCAAAAATAAAAAAATATTTAAAAAATAAGAAATCAAACTTGAAGAATATGAGTTCGTGGTCTGTGCCTACAGAAGCAGTAAATCATGAGAGTTAATATTAGTTGAGCTCCAGTACTTGTCAGGCAGACTTGTGCCATTCCACGTAATTCCCACTAAGTTTCTACCAGTAGGAATGTGGCTATGTCCATTTCAGAGATAAGGAAACGGGGCTTCAAGAGTCTAGCTAGGCAGTGACTGGAGCAGAAGGGAAGAAGCACTCGGAAGCCACTGCGATAATCCCCAAGGGAGAAAATGGCAGCTTGAAAAAAGATGGCGGCTATGGAGGTGGAGATAAATGGGTGAATTCAAGAAATATTCGGAAGATGGAATCAATTGGACCTGATGATTTGGTGGCTGGTCCCATTTCTGGAGAAATACATTTTCAAATGTTCACTGGCACATTCTATGCTTGTATGAGAATAATTTTATATAGAAAAACCCAGGCATGTTTCTACATTTTCTCTTCCTCCCATCTATCTTGCATGTAAATGAGTGTACAAGGAAACGTTACCTCATACTTCAAAGGGTAGAAAAGATGTTGAGTTTAAAGCTCATTCTAAAAGCATTAACAGTTCAGGGCATTATAGTGACTCCAGGGGAAGGGAACAATTCTCCATAGCATTTCTACACGGCTTGTGACAGCTTTTCTCCCAGACTGTCTTTTCAAGGATGTTTGCATAGCATATAACCTTGAAAAATACAGATAATGTCTCCCTCCAGGGCAGAAAGCAGATCTGTCTCCTGACCAGGGTAATAAAGGTAGGGCAGATTGGCCAGTAGCCATCTTATAATATGGAAGGCTTGTTAAATTCAGGAATCCTCAACTGTAACACAAACCTGCTGTGTGTGCAGAATCTACCTAGATCACTCCACACTGCCCACATGGGACGTGAGGACAAGGGGAACAGACCCAAGTATGAAGCTCATGCCACCTGCTATGCTATGAGCAATAAACAGCTTGGTCTCTGAACCAGGAGTCTTGTGTCTTCTGCCAGAATCTGTGACACTGTGGCCAGCTCACTTGTTAGCTTGTGAGCACAGTGAAATCTTAGACCTTCCATAGTTTTTAACAGTGACATTCCCTATTGCCTAGCAACTTTTTAATTAATTTATTTTTAAATTAAACAGTAATTTAAGGATCTTCTGCAAGGGATCTAGAACAGCCTTTTAATTCACATGGCTCAAATTCCACCCTTTCAGATGTCTCCTTTCTTTCCTTATTTGCCAGTTGATATGACTACACAGCAAAGCAGTATTAGCACAATCCAGAAGTATGAATTATCACATCTATCTACATGTGTAAATGTCTTCACAACACTCTGAATAGACTGTTCCATACAAACAAACATAAACACTCCATCAACAAGTATTTACTGAGAGAGTTTTGGGTGCCAGACGCTGCACATGTAATAGTGAAAAAAAAGGCACAATTCTTGCCCTCAGAAAGCCTTGAGTCCAAATAGGAACGCGGATAATTGATGAAGCGATTACAAAACAGGGGATAAACCATCACGTTGGAGACATGGTAGCTGCCATGGAGAGGAGCTAATCTGTAAGCTAGTATTTGACATCATTCGTGCGTAGGAATTGACCAGAAAAGGTGAAAAGGGTTCCAGACAATGACTCAGCCTTTGGAAACACCTTACGCACCACCCTACAGATGAGCAATGACATCATGTATTTAAAACGTAGGAGGAGGAAGATGAAAGAGATGAGGGAAAAGGTAGGCAAGAAACAGGCAAGGGGGGTTCGTAATCACGGGCAAGGATTCAGATCTTACCCTCCAGGCAGTGAGAGGGTTTTACCCCACAATAGGGTCTTAAACAAGGAAGCAATATGGTCAGATCTACATTTTCGGAAGTAAAACGTCACTCTGGCTGCGGACTTGAGAGCCCATTGGAGGGAATGACTGCCACAGAGTTTCTCAATCATGGCTCTCTTGACCTTTGGGGCTGGAGAGTCCTTTGATGGCGACAGGGGCTGTCCTGGGCCTTATAGGATCGTATCACCATCTTGGACCTATACTCACTAGATGTCAGTAGCATCCTCCCGGTTATGACGACAACAAAACTATACCCTGGGAAGCAAAATCACCCCATTTGAAAGCCACTTGTGGGAAGACGACCAGGTGAGGAAGCGATAAGCCAAGGAGGTAGATAAAGGCAGCCTAGACCAGAGGAATGGAGGAAAAAAGACGGATTCAACAGAAACGTGGAAGCCCCTTTACCTTTCTCACGAGTCTGCGAGGACGTCCCTGAGAAGGGTGTGCTGGAATGACCCACCACCCAACTTGTATAAGGAAACGAAGCTTACCATTTGCTTCTGCCTCTTTTTCTAAGCAAAACCTACTGTTGTGCTCGGCTGTCTCATCCCTGCTAAGTCGTATACTTTCATGCATATGTATGCATACGTTAAGTTTTTTGCAAGCATAATTTAGACTTTTCAAAACAGTGACACAGTAACAAAGAAAAATGGAGTCGTGCATGCATTTTGAATATTGATTCCAGTTTCTCACGTACTACCCCTGACGTTTCCCATGCTGCTTTGTTTCTATGCATTTGTTTTCTCGGCTTTTCCATGTCTCGCCCAACTTTAAAGGAATCTGCAGCTAACAGGCAATTAGGCCCACCATTTATTTCCTCTGGAATGCGGATGCTAGCCCAGACCAACCCAGCAGAAAAATCCGCTGGTGACTAACTAGGGCCTTCACAGGCTAAGAGACAACTTAAATAACAGCATTTTCATAAAACTTGTTTTGGTGAAAATGGAAATTATGTTTCTGGGAGGTGAACCGTGTGCTAGGACCTATACAAATATTACCTTAAATGTTAAATCTTCAAAAGTACTGTAGGGAGCAATTATTATCCCCGGTTTTGCACTTGCAAAATCTGAGACTCTGAGAAGTTAGTAAAGAAACTTCTCTAAGGCCACCCAACGAAGAAGTTACAAAGCCGGAATAAAAAGGCAGTCGAACAGAATTCAACAGCCGGTTCTGTCAGGGTTCTGTAAAGGTTTGCAAATATTTTTGGCTTTGCAGGCCATTAAGTCTCTGCGGTAGCTACTCAACTCTGCGCTCCTGACTGGAAAGCAGCCACAGACGATATGTAAATGAGTGGGCGTGGCTGCGTGCCAATAAAACTTTATTTGTGGATGCTGACATTTTCACTTCACGTCATTTTCACACGTCAAAAAATCCAGTTCTTCTTTTTAGGATTATTATTTTTTGACCACTTAAAAAGTGAAGAGCGACTCACGGCTCACAGTCAGATGGAAACGGGCAGAGAGCCAAATTTGGCCTGCTGGCCAAGTGTAGCAGAAAGTGGGTAAGAATACACACGCTAAAGGCCCACTCTCTGGGTGTGAATATCTGATATCTCATATTATCTTAAAAGTATTACCCCGGGGCGCCTGGGGGGCTCAGTCGGTTGAGCGTCCTGACTTTGGCTCAGGTCATGATCTCGAGGTCCATGAGTTCCAGCCCCGCGTCGGGCTCTGTGCTGACAGCTCAGAGCCTGGAGCCTGCTTCGGATTCTGTGTCTCCCTCTCTCTCTCTCTGCCCCTCCCCAATCGTTCTCTCTCTCTCTCTCTCTCTCTCTCTCTCTCTCTCTCCGTCTCTCTCAAAAAGCAAATAAGCATTAAAAAAAAAAGTATTACTTCAATGAGTTATTTAATGAACATCTCTGTGCTTCAGCTTCTCAGGCTGGGCTCTCCCAAAACAGACCTTAGATAGGTTTTTTGTTTTGTACTTCTAATGTTTTTATTTACTTTTTGAGAGAGAGATAGAGACAGCATGAGCAGGGGAGGGACAGAGAGAGACACACACACACAGAATCCGAAGCAGGCTCCAGGCTACGAGCTGTCAGCACAGAGCCCACCGTGGGGCTCGAACTCACAAACCGTGAGATCATGACCAGAGCCAAAGTTGGACACTCAGCTGACTGAGCCACCCAGGCGCCCCAGGTCTTGAGATAGGTTTTAAGTACAAGTAGCTTATTTGGGAGATGACCCCAAGAAGCACTAGTTGGGCTGTAAGAAGCCAGACAAAGAAAGGAGGAAGCCCACTATGGAGTGTGCCAACGACCTGGTTACTCTAATTAGGGGTCAGGGGACTCAGTCCTTCTAGGGCCTCCAAGGAGATTACAGCACAGGGCAGTAGTGCCCCGCCTGGCAAGGGGGGTGGGAGATTGATCTTCTGGCAGTGGGGGGAAGGCACAGGGGCCAGCAATAAGCCAGGGAAAACCAAAGGGCAAACTGGGTTGGGCATCCAAAGGTCCTACCGCTCAGCTTCCTCATCTGCGAAGTTCACATAATAAGAAGGCCTACCTCTGGGTGTCTTGAAAGATTAAAGGAATAACACACAAAGAGCATTAAGAATGAGACTAGGCGAGGCAGGAGAAGCGCTTGCCTTAGGCAAAGAATTTAAGGGGCTGACAAAACACTGAGTAATCAACCTAAATCATAGTGTGATCAAAATTTTTTAAAACTCAAAATTAAAAGAAGTGATCCGTGATGAACAAAATACCAAAACTCTACACGAAAACAGCGTCAGTAACAGTGCCGCGTGAGGCCGTATTCGAGCCCGAGGCTGTATTTCCTGTATTTTTCCTGTATGTTTTTAATTGTTGACTTTTTTTCAGAATTTTAGATTTTGAAAATATTAGTGATTATTTTGCTTCTGTTAAAGGCAGAAAAATGAAGTCATGATGAATTCTGTTTGGGGTAAAAATAAAATATTTAAACTTAATGTTGTGCGTTTTAACGAACCTACAAGTTTTCGGTTTTTTTTTTTTCAACTTCTTTAATGTTCTGGGGGGAAAAAACTAACCATTAAAGAAATACTTGAAGGGCGCATCTGGAAACGCACATTTTCCCTCTAGCCTCAGGCTCCGATGTGGACTCACACAGCACTGTTACCGATCCTTCCTTTATTTAAAATGTTGATATTTTATTCATTACAGAGTTTTCTGTTCATTTTGATTTTTCTTAATATTGCATTGAAATATGATGGATGTCGATTACTTAATGTTTTTAAATGCCCTTCCCCCCAAATTTGTACCCACAGTAGGTGGCTCACTTTCCTTACCCCAGGCCTGGTTAGAATACGCCTGGTACATTATCAACTGAGTGCTTAAAAAATGTTGGCTTTGGGGCACCTGGGTGGCTCAGTTGGATAACTGTCCAACTTCGGCCCAGGTCATGATCTCACAGTTTGTGGGTTCGAGCCCTGTGTCAGGCTCTATGCTGACAGCTCAGAGCCTGCATCCTGCTTCCAATTCTATGTATCCATCTGCCCCTCTCCCGCTCGAACTCTCTCTCTCTCTCTCAAAAATAAATAAACAAGACCAAGTGCCCATCAACTGACGAGTGGATAAGGAAGTTATGGTACTTATATACAACGGACTACTACGTGGCAATGAGAAAAAATGAAATCTGGCCATGTGTAGCAACATGGATGGAACTGGAGGGTATTATGTTAAGTGAAATAAGTCAGTCAGAAAAAGACAGATACCATATGTTTCCACGAACAGGTGGACTTTGTGAGACTAAGCAAAAACCAGGGGGAGGGGAAAAGGGGAAAGGAAAAAAAGACACAGAGAGGGAGGGAGATAAAACATAAGAGACTCTCAAAGACAAGAACAAACTGAGGGTGAGGGGGAGGAGGGAGGGGGGGAGAGGGGGTGATGGGCATTAAAAAGGGCACATGCTGGGATGAACACTGGGTGTTATATGTAAACCAATTTGAAAATTAACTATTATAAAATTAAATAAATAAATAAATAAATAAATAAACATTAAAAAATATTTTTTTTAAATGTTGGCTTTACAGCTCATTCTCAAACCCAGTTGATAAGGCACTATCACCGGTCTTCTCTTTTACAAGCCCCGCGCTGTTCCCTTGGTCCATCAGCATAACCGCATATTCATATCCTAACAGGTAACCAGTCACTGCAATAAATTATATCTTTTTTTCCCCCGTCCGGGCACGTGGTGGTGGTGGGGCGGGAAATGCAGTCTTTTATTGAATATTTCTGAGGCATGTGTGTTGATAACCACTCACATAACCTGTTATGGAGGGGGAAAAAGTTAGCAAAGCCAAGGCAATTATGGCTGGATAATTTGAAGGGCCCACTTTTTCTTGACAGCAAATTAATTGATGTTATAATGGGTATGTCACCCTGTCATCCATCAACATTTATTGAGTTCTGACAATGTGCTAGGCTCCACACAAAACCGAACACACACACACACACACACGCACACACCAAAATCCCAACTTATTCCTTACCAAGTGTGACCCATTGATGATACCTTTTCTGGTATGCTTTTTCTGTGTAAAATGAAAATAAGAATATTGCCTGTACCCACTGTTGTCTCTTTATATCTCTCCTCTCTCTCTCTGTCTCTCTCTCTCTCTCTCTCTCTCCAGACCATCCCCCACCTCATATTTATCTTAACACGGTGGCTCTGGTTGGTTTTGAAAATGAGTTGTAACCAATTTCTGCAGTGGAAGGAAGAGAAATCTGATCTGTGAGAAGCAGATTTGTCTGATAGACACATTTTAATCACTCCTGTTTATTAATGGCCAGGCTTTCTAGAACCACATTCAAGAATCAAAGCTGTAATCGGCTCTCTGATTTGGTCTCACTCTGAAGCAATGAAAAAAATTGAGGGAAACTGCCTAACCAGCGAACCCCACTGTGCTCTCTGGGCCTGTTAACAGGAAGCTGCGGGTCTGGAGAAGTTAATACACTACAGCTTTGTGGAAAATGCTCCTGGGGGGGGGGGCCAAGGGGGGAGGGAAGAAGGAAGGCAGGAAGGCAGGGAAAGAAAGAAAGAAAGAAAGAAAGAGAGAGAGAGAGAGAGAGAGGGAGGGAGGGAGGAAGGAAGGAAGGAAGGAAAGAAAGAAAGAAAGAAGGGAGGGAGGGAGGGAGGGAGGATGGGAAGGAAGGAAGGAAGGAAGAAAAGAAAAAGCCTACGAGTCCAAAAAAAAAAAATCACCAAGTGATTAAAAAAGAAACTTCATTTCCAATTCCCAAATAAGACATTAAAGAATTGCAGGAAACAAAATCCAACAAGGGAAAAAAAAAAAAACAGCTATTTAATTTTTAGAGTTCTGTTAGAAATTAGAAGGCAAGAGCGCTCTGGAGTGAATTTATGACTTTGTGATTCCTCGTTACCATTTGCTCATTTATTTATTTATTTGTGCCTGTGTATTTGCTCTGGGGCAACACATCCCGGGATTAGATCGAGGCCCACCGTGGTGAAATTTCATCCTTAACCCCACCTTTCCTCCAGTGCGGCAGCCCTACTTACAACCTAATGTTATTTTAACAGTTTTTCTTTAATTTAACGATATTTAATTTGCATTCGCTCAAGTGACATACAATAGATCATGCTATTACCATGATTTATATCAGACGAACTGGCATAAATTCAACATTATAAATTGCGCCTGTAAATGAAACTATTATTTTACAGGAATTACTGTAGCAGAAAGGGTAAGGACCCTCCAGTCAACCTTAGTCAAACCCACTCTTTAGAGTTTTATATTTTATGCCCGCGATAAATGCTTTTGTGAAAGCCCATAACCCACAAAAAAGTCATTCGAAGTACATTAATTACGATAATACTATCCCAAAAGCTGCAAGGGCCTATTTTTGTGACATCATTCTCTGATTTCTTGCCGCCTTAAATTATCCCTTTGATGGCTGCGGAGATTAACAGTCATGCTTTTGTCATTAAATATAAGGCATTTTAAAGCTTAATCCACCTAAGTTCTAATTGATATTGCTTTCAGTTGGCAGATAGCAACCTGATTTATAATTTAAATATGCGGCATTATATGCATCTCTTCAGTATAATGAAAAAGCAAAGTTCCTCTCATCTTTCTCGGCAATGTTAACATCAAGGAAAAGTCGCTTTTCCTTTCCCTTTTATATCCTGAGCCTAATTGAAAACTGTTCATTGAATTTCAACATGATAGAAAAGTCTTTTTATCTCTCAATTTGTCCATTAGCGATTATAATTGAAGTATCTGCTACACCGCTGAATTGATATTGTTCTTGTTTAAATTCTGAATTTCTCTAAATCTTTCAGAAGACATCGAGAAACACGTACGTGTATATATGCACACGCACATATGGGGCTCAGGTAGGTCCCGGCTAACGATTTCGCTTAAACGGAGCGTTAGACGCGCTGACTCTCCACGTGGATAAAAGCCACACAAAGAAGGAAGTCTTCTCATTTCGCCGGAGAGTGTGTTGCATAATAATCTTACCGGCATGACCATAAGGTTTGCTAATTGCCACATCTGTTTAACAGCTGTCAGAAGCTTCCCACATGCGGCCATCAATATTACAACACAGTACATTACCGGGAGTTTTATTGTTTTCAACTGTTATTTATTTGCCATAGACATTACTACAGCTAATGACGTCTATTTATGTTACACCGCTAATTATTGTGTGTGTGTGTGTGTGTGTGTGTGTGTGTGTGTGTGTGTGTGGTTTTTTTTTTAGAAACCTCGATTCAATCTAATTTCACAGTCTGGACGACGCCTTTCTTCCCTACCCCCCACCTGCTGACCCTTGGCTTCTGTAACCTCCCTGACAACTCCTTTGTATGGATGACACTAATTTTCCTTCAGCCTCAGCTATAAATATCCTAATACATTCGTGGAATTAAAAAAAAAAAAAAGGAAGTTTGCAAAATGTCTTCATTCCTCCATGGCACTGATGAATTCTTTCACTACACGTCTAAGCTGAGCTCACGTTAGTTACGGTAAGTGTACAAATATATCACTGTTTAGGCTGCCTTTATGAGGGCAGACTTAGTCTTGCTGATTTTTTTGTAATGACTTTTATATTCCACCTGGTTCCTCACTACGCTACACTTTTTTTTTAAGCAGAGCCAAACCACGGCATCTATTAAGTACAAAGGAGAGACTGACAAACTGCAGACTGAGCGAAATATGCATGACCTGATTTAAAATGAATTGATAGGTGTCACTGATCTCTATTATTCCTAGGATGTGTGAATTCCATATGATGTATTATTTATCCATATTAGACGCCTTTTTGTTTCATTAATAAACCTGTGTATCAGAGATATACAGTACCGATGATTAGTTTGAGGCAGTACAAAACAACGTGGTATTTGCCTGCCGTTGCTCAATTATTTTCCCCATTTTTCCCCCGTGTCTTTGCATGAATTATTAAGATCCGGGCTGTTTATTTAAGAATCTAATTTTAGTGCATGTGTCCAGCTGAATTCTGTTCTCTCCTCTAATGAAATGAAAAGAGTGTGAGAATTTCCAGTCTCGGTCTCAAATTTTAGATTCGCAATGCACAGCGCAAGTTGTAAAGGTCACTCTGCTTTTGAACCAAACAGCATAGACATTTGATGAGCCTAAAAATCCATTTGGGTTACGCATCCCATCAGGCCAACGAATTAAACTAGAGCTGCTTGGTTAAGCCAAGCACAATTTGGCCGTGCTTGGAGAAAAAGAGATTAAAGGAGCAAGGATCCAATTTGAGGAAACTTACAAAACAAACCTTCTCCAAAATGAAGGTAGGTGATTGGAGATAACGCCTAGAAGCTGGCAGGAGGGACGACCATTAGTATCATGTGGTCTAGCATTGCCTAGCCTTGTCATCAGATTTGGGTGTCTTTAGTTCTCATGTCTAGTAATGCATATTCATTTATAATCAAACCATGCCACAACCTGCATAAAATTCTTTGAAAAGGGCTTATTTTTGAGATAGTGGCTAGAGATGACCTTATACATAAAATTTTATTTGCTTTTCTAAATACGGAGTGAAGATAACACATTGTCATGGATGGAAAGTGATTGAGGAAGATATGTAGATACACAGTTTGGGGATTTTCTTACATTTCTTTTTCATTAAATGACTTCCTCAAAGAGAGGTCTGAGACAGAGATTCTTTAACTTGTTTGTTCAGGGTGGAAGGAAAACGATAAGATATCAGTGTCCACATTGCTTTGAGAGAGTAGAAGGCGCTGCGGAGTCCGATAAGAAATCTCGGATGACATAACTCGAGCAGCGTCTGGAAACATACAGTCCCGCAATAGTCACGTTCCAATTAACCAGAGAAATGGTAAGAAATGCAACACGGCAAAACGAAAACAATCACAACACGGTCAATAGCTCCTTTTCTCCGAAGCAGGCGCGCCCCGCCCCTGGTGGGAGTGTAAATAAGTACGAACCCTTTTAGGGCGATTTGGCAACAGCTTCCAAAGTGTATGATGCCTTTCCATCTGACCCCAGTGTTCTCCTTATAGGAACGTATGCAGTCTAGATAGTCTCGCATGTGGGTACGAAGCTAAAGGTACAAAATCAATTTTGCAAAGTTGTCTATATGATAAAAAAAAATTTTTAATAGAAGCCTGGAAACACTTCGAGGTCGATCAATAGGAGAATAGTTGAACAAATCATGCTGGATCCATCGTTTGTAATAGCAGAATATGGGAAATAATCTAAATGATCATTACTGGGAGAGCAGCGAATGACGCATTGGTATAATGAAATGTCACGCGACCGTTACAAATAATAGAGGAGATCTCTGATGCTAATACGGAAAAATGCACCAGGTGAAAAGGGAGGAAAAAGTAGCATACGGAACATTGTGTATAATATGGCCTCTGTGTGTGTGTGAGTGTGTGTGTGTGTGTGTGTCTTTGTGCAGTTGGGTACAAAGTACATTCAAATTGAATGGTTAAAGTTTAATACATCCGCTTGAATGTACTTCCCCTTGAGGGAAGGAACTTGACCCTTCTTGTTCCCCAGCATGCTACTGCCTCCCCACATCAATGCCTGGCACATAATAGAGACCCGAAAGTCATTTGATGAATGAATGAATGAATGACCACATGCTAGCACAAGCATAATTTAAAAAGCATGGGGGCACCTGGGTGGTGCAGTGGCTTGAGTGTCCGACTAAGGCTCAGGTCATGATCTCACACTTTGTGAGTTCCAGCCCCATGTGGGGCTCTGCACTGACAGTGTGGAGCCTGCTTGAGATTCTCCCTCTCTCACTCTCTCTGCCCCTCCCCTGCTTGTGGTCTCTCTGTCTCTCAAAATAAATGAGGAAACATTTAAAAAATATTTTTTTTAAGTATGGAGGGAGGGGTGCCTGGGTGGCTCAGTTGCTTAAGCGTCCTACTCTTGGTTTCGACACAGGTCCTGATCTCAGAGTGCGGAGTCTGCTTGGGATTCTTTCTCCCCTTCTCTCTGCCCCTCCCCCACTCATGCTCTTTTTGTCTCTCCCAAGATAAATAAATAAGCCTTTAAAAATATTTGTAATTTAAAAAATAAATAAATAAACAAAGAGTATGGACAGATACACGCCAAATTCATAACAGGTCAGGCACAGGGCTGGAAGACAGAGAGACCAGGGAAGTACATGTTGATCCGCTACGCTGATGGAGTATTTTTCGAATGAGTATTTTTCAAAATGTTTTATCAGAAAAATAATTAGAATCTTTTCAAAATATTATAATAACACTGCAAAACAGAAAGCCATGTTGTGGCTCCCGTTTGCATTTAAGACGGTAGAATCCGTCGCGAAGATCTACAGAGCCTCTTTCATCTTGCCCCATGTCCCCCTTCTCCCAGCTGCTGTCAGAAGAACGAGCCAGGCAGAGGTCCCAAGGAACAAAGTGCTCTTCCAAAGCTGGTATTACTGCCCACTTGGGCTACCTTAGCACTCCTGAACTCTGACCTTGTGACATACTCGGCAGGAAAAGACTCAAAAGCAAGTCGTCAAGGACAGCTCAGTCAAGGTGTCTGGACAGGCTAGAGCAGCAGTGAAGAGTGAGGCGGGATGCACGGACATACTAAAAATGAGTAGAAAGAATATTAAAGCACTTCCGGTTTAAAATGGTGGATTGAATTCACCTGTTTATTTTCTCTCCTCCTCAAAACCCCACTAAAATGACAGCATGGGGATTAAAGAATCATAAACTCACAAGGACAAAGGGAGTGGGAGAATAGACAATGACAGGAGAGAAATGTCAGCCAAATCTTGAAAAATGGAAGGGAATTGGCTGAACGAGTGGCAGGTGGCTGAGGTTCAAGCACTTTTCCATCAGCCAGAGACTGAATGGTGGGAAGCCAACATGAAGCCAGTCAAGGTGCCAAGATCCTGGAGAGCCTCAGGACCAGGAGGCACCAGACAAAACTGGAGTGAAATCAGGAAACCTCTAAGGTGTTACTCCCCTACCTTCCTCCTGCAGAAGGGAAGGACTATGTGCCGGCCTGAGTTTAAAGGTTCTGAACAACACCAGGAAAGAAGGGAGAGTAAGAGTGAGGGTCCTTTATGATATAAGCAGACACACCGACAGGTCCTCTTTCTGCTCAGCTCCCAGTTTGAGCTCCTGGTCAATACTCACCTCCCTCCCAAGTGAGGGATTCACTGTTTCCATCTTGGAGAAAGAAAAGAAAAGAAAAAGAGAAAAGAAAAGAAAAGAAAAGAGAAAAGAAAAGAGGGAAGGAAGGAAGGAAGGAAGGAAGGAAGGAAGGAAGGAAGGAAGGAAGGAAGGAAGGAAAACTGATGTGTCCAAAAGGAAAAAAAGAAACTACAGATATTGACATTTTGGGGTCCTTTGATGAAACAGGCACATCATCACCCTTTGTCCCCACTCAAAGCCCCACCAGTCAACATGATCAATCCCAGACATAAAGCACTGAGTCTGCTTTTAGTGCCTTACTTCAAAACAAAAGAGACATCCAAGCATCACCATATATTTGATCAAAACCTCTGAGATGAAATTCAGAGATGAAAATAAAAAGAAGAAAAAAACGAAATGTGAGTAAACAAACAGTATGTAAAGTACAAGAAAAAAATGTCAAAAATACTGAAATATCTTTGGAAAGATATGGCATGCATGAATAAAATGAAAAAAAATTATTTTGCATAAAAATGAAGAGTCGGAGGACAATTTTTGGAAATTAGAAGATACAATGACAGTGCAGCAATGAAAAATTGAGACGATCATTTGGAAGATGATGAAGAGAAAGCCCCAGAAAAGAGAATTAAAAAAAAAAAGATGGACGATGGAGAGAGAAAATATTAAGAAGAAAATTAAAGTGGTAACATCCAAATAATAGGAGTTTTAGAAAACAACAGTACCAAAAATTAAGACGAGAAAGGGAGAAATAACATAAGAAATAATTCAAGAAAATTTCCCCAAACTGAAGAACGCCAGCTTCAAGCACCCGGCACTTATCACCTCAGAAGTAAGAAAAGTCCCACATCAAGTTATACCATCATGAAATTTCAAATCCCAACAACTTTCCACAGAGAGATCTTTTAAAAGGTATAAGAAAAGCATCATCACACACCACAATAGCTACATTACAACTGAAAGATGACACATTTCTTCAAAATGCAATGTGAGAGTATTTCTTTCCAACCAAGAATTCTATACCCAGTCAAATTACTTCATTGTGTAAGATAGAATAAATATATTTTTAAACTTACAATACCTCGAAAATTGAAATCTCAGACCACCTTTATCCAGAAAAAGGGGAACTTTTCCTTTTCTTCTTTTCCTCCAGAGAAAGGCAGTCCATCTTGATGCCAACCCAGAGGCAAAGCGAGAGGGCAGGGGGAGGGACAATGGCTTGCCGACATCATCATTTGAGCCCAGGACCCAGAAGTCAGAGGACCCTGGGCATGTGGTCTGCACCACAGTCTGTGGTTCACTCTAGCAAATGCAACCTCTCCCAGTTATAGGTCGTCCCACTCTGCTTCTTTGAAGTTTTCTTCAGTTGTGCCAATCAGTATTGATCTTTCTCTTCCCTGACCACCAATTGTTTTAGTTTGTAATGCTAAATCGGTGAGGTATTTTTTATTTCTAAGTCCTTCGGCACGTAGGTTTTACATTTCTCCCTGATGTATGATCCCATGTTTCCCAATGGGTTAAAACTACTCTTGAACCAAAACGGTAAGCATTCTTGTGGAGTCACGTCTCCTTCGCAGCCGATCGGCCACCCTGTCGACTCCATTCCTTGTTCCTCCCACCTTCTCTCATCTGATTCCTACTGATCTCCTCGCTCTCAACTTCCTTCCTCTGGAATCAGTCTTCTGCAATCAGCCGCCCGAGAGAGCATTCTAAAACGCCAATCTGATTATGACCCTTTTGCCTGCTTGAAATACCTTCATTTCTCTCTCAACACAAGCAGGATAAAATCCAACGTCCTTCACGTACCACACCAGATTCAGCCCTAGACTATCTCCTTCCTCTCGCCCACCTGCATCCAACCGCTTAGAGCTCTTTCACACTTCCATGACTCTACAAAAGCTGTACCCTCAGCCTGGCATGTCCCATCCCACCTTGCTCCATTCGTCTAACAAATCCCCACTCATCCTTCTAGAAGCAGCACAAAGGAGTCCTGCTCTGTGAAACTTCCCCTAGCCTTTTCCTCCCATTTATGCCGTCTGTTCTTCCACTAATACCTTCCGTGTTAGAGCACTTGCTGTATGTTTTACGACCTCTTGTTACATGGCAGCTTCCTAGACGAACTAGGGTGAGGGTTTTCTTCTATTCCAAAATTATGGTAGACTCCTCCTTGGTAGGTAATAAATACTTGCTGAAGGATCAATGAATTCTCTTCTAGAACCTAATTCCTACTGCTTTTGTAGAAATAGACCTCAATAGGTATTTAGCAAAATAAACTGAAGATTCTTTACATTCTGTAGGAGGCACCTGTTCAATTTGCCTGCCCCCCTCCTGTTCCCTGTTACCCCAGTGTATGATAGTTTTCCTTGAGAAAATTCTCTCTCCAGCTCATGAGGGCTGACTGTTAAACTGTTAGCAACTTGCTAAGCTGTGTGAGATTATGCAGATCATTTGACATCAACCGTGGTGGGAATGTTTATGCATGGAAATGTCCCCTGCTCCCACTTCCAAAGTCGGTTGTTCAATATTTACCTGCTCACCCACAGTCTCAGCCCATGTGGTTTGACAGGAGTCGACCTCGCCCACAGCCTACCTGGGAGGGCATTCGGCTCATGAGTGTAGTCCAAACCTCTCAGAGCCATAATGATTGGTTCGTAGGTGTGCACGTCACTTCTGCCTAACCAAAGAGAATCTCTCCTAGGACTATTGCTGAAACTACTGAAGAGAGGCGCTTCCTGCCCTGGAATGCCTGTCTCTAAAGATGCCAAAGAACCCCAGAACCGCTGGGCCTGCCAGGCAGAGAAAACCCTTTGAGAATGAAGCCAACAGGGAGAGAACGAGAGAGAGACAGAGAGAGAGAGAGAGAGAAACCACCAAAAGTAAGTCCTGATACCACCATCTGAGCCCTGGATTCAGCCATGACTGAGACTGGCTCTCATTCCTACACATTCCAGTTTTTCGTGTCAATAAAGCCCCATTTTTGCTTAGGTCAGTTTGTTTTATTGTCACTTGCAATTAGACGTACCCTGCCTTATAGCCCGTCCCACCCAGTTCATGAGTATTTTCCTGTAATGTGAAAGGCACTTCTTCGGATGCTTACTGTCACTCAAATCAGTGACCTTGCCCTGGGGACTGCTTCTAGACCTGGACCAGGGGTCCGGGTCCCCAGCAGCTACATAGACTCTATGACCTGCCCCTCCTGGCACAGCCAAACCTCTTTCTCCCCTTTGTTTGCAAGTTTCAACTGGAGACATTGGAACATCATTGGGAGCACTTGAGAGAGATCAATAATCCCCACTAAGTCCCTGGCCACCTAATGGCTGCTGTGCCCATGACTGTTTCCTTGATTTTACAAAAAAAAATACAACAAATGCCTTATTTTGGCTTAAGCTATTCAGATCTGCCTTCTATTAAATGCACTAAAAGAATCATAACTGAGATTGTCCCAAAGGGTAACACGAGGGCTAGTGAGAATCAAGATGGAGTTAGGTAGTATAGGAATGTTTCACTTCTAACGATTATGTATTTATCTTCACATATATTCAGAAAAAAATAATTAACACATCTAAAGGAATTTCATGGGTATCGTTCTTAGGATGAAGCTAAAACAGGTTTTTTTTTTTAATCTGACAATTAAAAAAAAAAAAAAGCCTTCAATAAATGTTGGCTGCAAGCAACAGAAACCAAATCTGAGTAACTTAGGAGAAATGCAATTTCTTGGCAGAAAACCAGGAAGTCCCCAAAACTGAGGGAAAACTTAGAGAAAAGAGATAGAAAAATGAGCACGAACCAAGGGAAGTTGTATCAGAGGAACCAGAGAGACATTCTCATTAAGAAACCACCCCAAGTACCATGGCCACTGTTGCTCCTAGACTTGGGTGCCATTGGGTTCGCAACACTGTCCAATGTCTTTGACGCAAACTCTTTCTAAATGATATATTTCTATGTGCTCAAGGTCAAGTACAACAGGTCAGGACGTGAGGCAAGCCAAGATGTCGTACCTTTACCAGTGGGGCTCAAACATGGCCGCCCTTTGCAATCCCCTCTGGAACTTTATTTTTTTTTTAATGTTTATTTGTTTTTGAGAGACAGAGACAGAGCATGAGCAGAGGAAAGGCAGAGAGGGAGACACAGAATCCAAAGCAGGCTCCAGGCTCTGAAATGTCAGCACAGAGCCCGATGCAGAGCTCAAACTCACAGACCATGAGATCATGACCTGAGCTGAAGCCGGATGCTTAACCGACTGAGCCATCCAGGTGCCCCCCGCCCAGAACTTTAAAGTGTATTACTTCCTGATCCCACCCCAGAGGTTCAGATCCTATTGGTGTGAAGATAGCCTGGCCATCGGGGGCTTTTAAAGTTGTCCAGGGGGTTTAATTGTGCAGCCTGGGTTGAACACCAGTGGGCCGGATCATCTGGCTTCAATAGTGGGCAATTTTATGCATTGAAGGGAGCCTGGCTTTATCCGAACTCCCTCCCTTCCTGCATTCCACAATTGATTAACTTGCTCTCCTTATATGCTCTAGTGCTAAAGCTGTTCTCAGCTCTTTCAATTATGTGATTTCCTTATCTTTATCCTATTGAGAATACCTTACAAGATTTCTTAAACAGCAACTAAATTTATCTGCCTGTCATTTTGTTTTCATTATCCACGATAGCAATCTCTCGCATAGCTTATGAGAACATATCAAGTGATTGGTTTTAAACAAACAAACAAAAATCCACCCAGTCAACATTTGTCCCAAGGTGTAGAGGCTTCTGGTTGCTTCTGAGGCTTACACGCGATACAGCATCCGATCCGAGTGTTCACTCCAGCCCGCCAAGACTTCTCTCCTGAATCTGTGGATGTTTGTTCTTATCTACTGTTCCCTCCTTATCACAAATAATGGTGTGCTGCTTTCTGGAACGTGATGCCAGAGCCCAAGTTTTGCTCCACAATGAAAGCAATAATTCTGAAAGCGCGCCGAAGGAATAAAGACACAAGGTAATTGTCAAAAGTTCTTCGTTTTGAACGCGAATAGGCACTCGCTCATCGTGGTTGACAGCTGATGGCTTTCAGCTGTAGAATGTCTGTAAAAATAACAAGAATTTTAACAACCGAACTTCTGTCTTGCTTTCGGATGAGCTTATCAACAAAAGGAGGTCAGGATCTATGGAATGCTTGAGATCGAACTCAAAGTCACGTTGAACCACAGCCATGACTCCTGATGACCAACCCATTTGGCTGCCTGGGCACCGGCCTGCCACCACCCTTTGCCCCAGAGTCCAAATCTGATGGGGCAGTTGGTCTGCCTTTTCTGACTCCAGGAGCCCAGGGTTTCCCCACCTTGGCTCTACCGACATTTGAGCCTAGAGAATTCTTTGCTGTGGGCGGCTGTCCTAAGCATTGGAGGATGTTTAGCAGGAAACCTGATCTCTCTCCTCAAGATGCCAGTAGCACACACACCTCTCTCCAACTTGTGACAACCAAAATGTCCCCAGCCATTGCCAAATGTGCCCACAGCGTAAAATCAGTCTCGGTTGAAACACAGTATTTCAGCCCTTGCTCCATATTAGAGCCACCTGGAGAGCTCAAATGCCTTGACCTCCCTTCCCCATCCCAATGGACTCAGAAACTCTGGCATGGAGCCCAGGTACCAGCATTGGAAAAGCTGCTCGGAAAGGCAAAAGTGCAGCTTCAGAATCTCCATCCTAACACAACGAACAGCTGTGGTGCTTCTTTTTATTTTATTTTATTTTATTATTTTATTTTATCTTTTCGAGAGAGAGAAAGAGACAGAGACAGAGCAGGAACGAGGGAAGAACACAGAGTAAGGGAGACACAGAATCCGAAGCAGGCTCCAGGCTCCAAGCTGTCAGCACAAAGCCCAACGCGGGGCTCGAACTCACGAACCGTGAGATCATGACCTGAGTCGAAGTCGGACTCTCAACCAACTGAGCCACCCAGGTGCCCCGCAGCTCTGGCGCTTCTTAAAGTCCTTCTCAAATACTTTCATAATCCGGCCCTCCACTTAGCAACACATGAGCAACTACTATGTAGAAACAATATTAGCTATCATGTCAAGTACTGTCTCGTGGAATTTGCAATTTAATGAGGTCATGAGAGTGCAAGAGAAATAAATTGTTTTTCATATGTGAGTACATATGGGAAAATACCTAGGAAGGAGACTTAAAAGGAGTAAGAGGAAATGAGGACTGATCTGTGAAAGGAGAGCGAGGGAAGTCAATGGACTCATAGGAACGCAAGGAGCTCATCAGGGGTGAGTGTGTCCGACACTTGGAGACACCAGAAGGGGCCTGGGGCACTCTGATTCTTTGAAGCTCCTGGTAGATTTTAAATTTAAGGGGTTACAAAAATTACTGTGTATGTTTAACATTTACCTTTTATTAAATAACAACTTTATTATAATTCACACACCGTAAAATTCACCATTTCCAAGTGTACAATCCAGTGATTTTGAATATATTCGCAGAGCTGTGCAATCATCGCCACTGTCAAATTTCAGAATATCTTCATCATCCCGAAAAAGAAACCCCACCCATTCGCAGTCACACCTCTCCCCATTCTTGCCAGCTCCCAGCCCCCCGCGACCAAAAATCTATTCTGCATCTCTGTTTGCCCATTCTGGATATCTCATATCAACGGAACCCTGCAATCTATGGCCCTTTGCGTCTCGCCACCTAGACAGCATGTACAAACAAAACAAAGCTAAAATAATCAGGAAAACAAAGCCATCCTCCCAAGAGGCAAGGAGATTTAGTGCCTAAGAGATAGATTTTGGCATCAGACGAAACCCCAACCAAATTAATTCCCCTATACCCTCTAGCTGTAGGATCTGGAGCAGACACCCAGAACATCCCCAGCAACCTACTCAGTGCCCCGCCCTGACACAAGGACTGGAAAGGTTCAACGGGCCCTACAGTCTGCTAAAAGAGAAAATGGAAAGTCTCAGACAGCTCCTAGGGAAGGTGTTTCCTTCTGGGATTACAAAATAAGCTAGAGGAAAATACTCTGCCACTTGTCCTCCACCCCTTTCTTCCCTTGAAAAATGCGTGAAGGCGGGAACCTCGGACACACGGCTGCCATGTTGTGACCATGAGGGAAAGGCCAACAGGATCCCGGAAATGCCAGCCCAAATTCTGATACCGTCGAACTACTGAATCGGTTCCAGCGACTGCCTTCTCACAAATTGGTATGCACGAAAAACAAGCCTTTGTGTGTCTAAGCTACACTAACTGGGTTTGGGTTACATAAAGCATCAAGTATGCCTGAGACAGAAAGTATTTCATTTCTATGCACTAGTTCAGGGGTTGCTGGATAGAGTTCCCTCACCTACGAACCAAGAATCCTTTACCATGGTCGAACATAGAGACCAGCTTCCTTTTGCGAGCGTCCCTTTCCTTTGGGTGCAAGCTCGTGGGACTAGCATGTGGTTCTCTGTTAGCAAAGATATGGGTATGTTAGCCCTCCTATACTCACCAGAAACTCTTCCCTGGAATTTGATTTTTGAAATGGAAAGTTACTGGAGTTCATTTCTTCCAGTGGAAGAGGGTTGACTAGTTAGACTCTTCCCAACACGGGGCTCTTCCCATGTTCACCCACGCACCTGTTCATTCGTCCCAAACAAATATTTAGGGAGGCACTAATACCTGCAAGACTGGGGACATGGAATTAAAGAAAAGAGGCGGAGGCGCCCGGGTGGCTCAGTCGGTGAAGCATCTAACTTGGGCTCAGGTCATGATCTCGCAGTTCGTGGGTTCGAGCCCCACACCGGGCTCTGGGCTGACATCTCGGAGCCTGGAGCCTGCTTCAGATCCTCTGTCCCCCTCTCTCGGCCCCTCCCCCTGCTCTCTCTCTCTCAAAAAGAAATCAACATTCAAAACTTTATTTAAAAAAAGAAAAAAAGAAAAGAGACAAATTCAAGTATCTTATATACTAGGAGAGGGACTTAGACATAAACGGGTCAATGTCTTAGATGTAAACAGGTCAAGAACATCAGGTGGCCAAGGGTTGCAAACAAAAATACAGTGGGATGAAAGGGACAGAGAGTTACAGGAAAGGGAGAAGGGTGGCTCCCATTTCGGAGGACGACCAGAGAAGGCTTCCCCAAGGAAACCGTGTTTGAGCAGAGAGGCTCTAGCAACAGTGTTCCAGGCAGTAGTCAGGACCCTGCGGCAGGAGCACGCTGGGTGTATTAAAGCAACGGTGAGGAGAAAGTCAGTGTGGCTGGAACGGAAGGATGGAACGGAAAGATGCAGATGAGGAGTCTCGAGAGGTGGCAGGAGCCGGACGAGTCAGACTAAGCCATCTACTAAAACACGAGAAACTTTTAGAAGGAGTGATGGTGACCTGGCCTAGGTTTCAACATAACCCCCCCAAACCATCAGGAGGAGGAGGAAGGCAACCAAACCGGCGAGGAGGTGATGGCAAAGTTTTAGGTGAGAAACGATATACCTAGACCCAGGGTGTAAGTGTGGGGCTTGTGGGAAGTAGCCAGATTCCAAATACACTAAGAAGGTAGAGCTAACCACATTTACCAAAGGACTGGATATGGAGTGTGAGGGAAATAGGGCGGTCAAGGACAACTCCGGCATACTGGGTCTGAGGAACCGGGCAAATGTAGGTCCTGTCGGCCAAGTGGAGAACCTAAAAGAGGCCACTAAGATGGCGGCCATCGCTGTGGCCCCGCTGTGTGGCACTCTGAGGCTGCCTCTTGGAAAGTCCGGTCCCCCAACCTTCCCACTGATTCAGACTTCCCACTAGTCTCCCAGTGACTCCCTTTGGCTTAAATTAACCACAGTTCATTTCTGTCACTAGCACCCAGAGCCTCTTAAACGATAAAAAGATAAAATCAGCGTCTACGTCTCCACGCAGGACACTAAATGCCATTCTCGCCACGGGAAAATGCGTCCTGAGCAATAACCAGTGAATTCACCAATGAACTTTCGGACGCCACCCCATTTCTCCGTTGCAGCCTGACTTTTCTTCCCAAGGCATCTCTCCTCAGAGAGACAGTTTCTGCCAGTACAAGGTGGGGAAGTGTCAAATACTATTAAAACGTGATTGCTAATTCAAATGTTATTGTGCTTCATATGCTCGTCATGTAGAAGTGCACAATGTAGCTTAATAGGATTGATAGAACTCCCTTTGAAGATATTTTTGTCACCGAGGCGCTCAATAAATCTGTTTCCATGAGGCTCTTCTGCCTCTTCGATATTTTGTTAGTGACACATTTTCATGAACTAGTCCGGGGCCTAGTCAGGCCTGTTTTGCCAAGAATGTTGGAGGGGGAAGAAGGAGTGTTCCGATTTTTCTTTTTCTTCCTTGTAATTAGGAAGACCTCTACCCACCGCCTAATGATGCAGTCCATGTGGGTCACTGGGAAACCAAATCAAAGCAGTTTTTCCTCAGTAGTGTGCGATCAAATAAATAACCCACAGAGGTTGCTGTAACTGACTCGGAAATAGTGAATTATAAATACCGAGTCCAAAAATTAATCTGTTCAAGGAAATGTTCCTTTTCTTCCTGCCCGTATTCAACCAGTGTTTTCAGCCTGGGATCCAAGAGAATCGCGGATTCAATACCGAGATGGCGTGGAGTGTGGCTCTCGTCTTGGGACATGACCAGCATGGAACAGAAAGCGGTAAGTGATTTCTTAGTGGTAATACGGACCAGCCTTGGAGGGATGCTGACTGGAGCTCAAACCGGGTGGGTGGGGGAAATGACACCTACATCGCTAAACCAGTGCCAGTATACCATTACCACCATGATGGTAGTACTCTTTTGACTGTTAGTCACAGAAAATCTAATTCAAACAGACTTAAAGAAAAAGAGATTAATTGACTCAAATATTTGAAAATATTGAAGAATCGAGCCAGCTTCTAACCCAGCCTGACTTCGGGGCTCAAAAATCTCTTCAGGACCTGGTAGCTCTGTTTCTTGGCTCTGACCTTCCTTACGTTGGTGGCTCTCTCAGAATGACTGACTCCCTTTGATGGCAAGAGGGTGGCCAACTGTTCTTGCCTTACGTATTTTTCTAAAGAAACACAGAACACCTCTCCCCAGCCATGTAAACAATGATGAAAACTGTGTCGTGTGCCCAACCCTAAACCCATCCCTAAATCGGCGACGGCTGTTCACATGCCCATGATGGAGCCGTGCGTGGTGTCACGCTACTCAGGTCACACGGATTTGGGGTTCTGCTCACAAGGAAGGAAAGAGAGCAGGTATTGGATGAACCACTAGCCCTGCCTTCTGTGTGCCCGCAACAAGGTAGGACCTCGATAGACGGCACCGAGGTAGAAGGAGCAGGTTTTGATGTTGAAATTCTGAAAACAAAAGATACATTGCTCCTTGTCCTTATGTCCTAAAGCTCACTGATGTTTCGGGTTTGGGTTTAAGTCAGCTTGGTTTTAGTCTTAAATGCAAAGTAATTCAACAGGGGAAAATGGAAAGGTAAGTGAGAGAGACCAGTAATCTTCTTAAGACAACACTTGCCTTTTTTTCTTTTCTTTTCTTCAGTTTTTATTTTAATGGAGCTGAACTGCGTCTGAGACAGCCCTTCATCCAGCACAATACGGCTTTCGGGCTTACCAGATTTCAGATTTACTGCCTTCCAGTCCTCCCAGAGGATAATTATTTGTAAACGGCTTTATTTTTCAGTCCTGATACCTACCTGCAACTCATGTGTTTGCCAGTAAATTAACGTACCAAGAATGACTTCTCACTCAAGGTACAATGAAGACATGAGAAATGAGTTTTAATAAACCGAGTTTGGAAAGAGCATCTGAGGGACAGCAGAGAGGCAGTGGGTTCACACTGGAACATTGGAAGGACACAGAGAACACACGAGGAATCTCAGTAATCACTCCATCATGGAAACTGTGTCTACTGACTGTCGGTGTTTAGCTAACAAGAAAAGACACTTGCTGTGTGATTAAATGTCATTTACATAAAACACGAATTACACACAATATGAACAGAAACCTCATTTTCTAATAGAAAATATATTTCCAGTTTGTGTCTCAGGAAAAACGCCTCTTGTTTATTTTTGAAAGTCAAACAATAAGGAAAAACTGAATATCCCTTTCATAGTCTCAACCTATGGGGATGAGTGTCTCACCACACATCTGCCTCAGGCTCATTTTTACATCTGTTTATGCAAACACACACACATTTGTAAAACAAAAATGGAATCGCGTGATCATGTGAGGGGCAGGGAACACTTATTGTCCACTTGCCATGTTTCCCTGGAGAGGGACCACTATCATAGTAACACTCTGGCTCCCACCCCACAGAGGGCGGAGTTCATTGATGGATGGGTGAAAGCTATTGGTCCAGTTGCTCAAATGAGTGAGTAACATATTAACAGGCTACTTGCAATTTGCCCCCTTTTCCTCCCCCCAAAAACCATGGAGGCTCTGAGGCAGCAGTCTCTGATAGGTGTAACTTTCCCCTGGGTAGGCTGGGTCAGGTAGATGTACCTCTAAGCTACATCCTCCAAAAAGGTTTCATCAGCAATAGAGCTGATGTTTCCATCTCCATCTGCCTGACTTTCTGCCTATTCAATTATTTCCCGAGATAAATTCCTGGGTGTGAACTGTTGGATCAACGCACATGGATATATAAAGTTACTATATACATAGTATATATATATGTATATATATATATGTGTGTATATATATAGTATATTATTACTATAAATACAGTAACAATTGTATATAAATTATTATATATTATGTATGCTAATTATATAAATATATACTATATAAATTAACAAATTATATACATAAATTATGTTATATAGAATAATAATACATAAGTTTATATATTTTTATATTTATAAATTTATATGTATAATATATATAAATATAGTAATAAATTGTTTATAAATTGTTGTATATTATATAATAATATATATATTATTACTGTTTCTAGTAGTAATATATATTATATTTATTTATACAATTTATATACGTAGTAATTTAAACACACACACACATACACACACACTCAATTGCAGATTTTACTCTAGAAAGTCTACGTCATGGAACCACAAGTGTCCACGTTCTCACATCTTTATCCGTGCGGGACATTTCCCTTTCACTCTTCTCCATCAGGCTGAAATAAAAATGTCTGATTTTACTTGCAATTTTGTTATTCCTGAAGCTGCATCATTCTTCAGATGCTTAATATATTCTTCACAAATTGCCTGAGAAGTGAAATTGTATTATCATGGCAGACGCTCTGATTGACACGTGCTCCGTGTCAGGTGACATCACAAACACCTCACCCCACGTCTCCTCAAACCTACTCGTCCTACAAGCAGGACTCGGGCTAGCGACAGAAACGATCTCGGGCTATTCTGGGTAGAAGAGGGAATTTGGTAAAGGAGATTCTGTGGTCAGAGAATCTGCCTGAGGGACAGAGACCCAGACTCGGAGGCAGCTCTGCCAGAAAGAATGCCCACAGGAGGGCCGCGGAACAGCTCCGGGGGACCAGCCAGGTCCCCCTGCAGACCCCGAAGCTTATACCACCTGCATCGCTGTGTGCCCTCTAGGCGCCATCCCGAAGCCCCTGCAGCTGCGGCCTCCAGAATCTGGCTGGAGGTCCCACTTGATTCACCAGAGTGGATTCCATGTGGATTCCAGAGGCATCTTCATATCTTCAGAAACACTCATCTGTTCTGTCCGAATCAGGCAGCTGAGCCCCTCCTCATTCCCCAACACGCCTATTATTTTACATACCCTGATGCCTCTTTCTGGGATGTTCTCTCCCTTCTGCCTATCAAAACCCTGCTGGTCTGAACTACGCCCATTTAAAAATTACACTTAAGATCTATCGCAGAATCGGAAGTTTCAAACTGTCTTTGATAAGAAAAAAATCAACTTGCCTTCTGCTCCTTTCTTGCTCGATTTAGAAGGAGAGATTTGGCCCGTGACTTTCTTCTCCAGGATAGAAGACAAACATCTTAACATACACGATCTCTTTCTGGTGCTTAAAAAAAAAAATAATAATAAGTTTTTAATGAATGAATAGAAACTTCTTCCTGAACCTGGAACTCCTCCAACCATCCCTTGCCACCTTTCCTGCACTGGAATGATGGAGCCCCGGGGAGAAAAATCGCCTAATGGTTTGACTGATGTCTTGACAAGATCAGAAGGATGTGAACATGTTTTGATAGGTACGTTCGGCTTGTTTGACTTTGTCTTTGCTGCACTGGATGGTGCCTCCCGGAAATGGTGCTCAGCCTGTTGTGTCCCCAGAACTGAGCTCGAGGAAGGAGGATGTAATTTTACAGTGTTAGCAAGTGGAGCCCCTTTTAACAGGCAATCGGGCCCCTCCCGACAGCTCTCAAGGGTAGGGGAGACGGGCTTCTGCACCCACTCTTGTCAGTTGAGCCAATCATACTAAAAACTCCCCAGGTGGGACCAAGTGGACTCTTCATTACAAAATATGCATTGGAGGGGCGCCTGGGTGACTCAGTTAAGTGTCCGACTTCGGCTCGGGTCATGATCTCACAGTTCATGGGTTCGAGCCCTGCATCAGGCTCTGTGCTGAACACTTGCTCGGAGCCTGGAGCCTGCTTCGGATTCTGTCTCCTTCTCTCTCTGCTCCCCCTCCCCCGCTCATGCTCTGTCTCACTCTGTCTCTCAAAAACAAATAAATGTAAAAAAAGAAAAGAAAATATATACACAGCATTGGAAAAAAAATACACAAAAGAAATGTCAAACTTACAGCAGTGGTTGCCTTTGGGAGGCCGAATTAATAGGGTTTTTTTAAGTGTTCTGTGTTTTTAAATTTTTCTCCTATATGTATGCATTTCTTTCCCCCATTTTTTTAACATTTTATGTTTAAGTAATCTCTACACCAAACTTGGGGCTTGAACTCACAACCCTGAGGTCAAGAGTCGCATGCTCTCCTGACTGAGCCAGTGAGTATGCATTTCATGTTTAAATACTAGTTCATCCTGTTCCATCCACCCGCTCCCTCCGTCATCACTGGTGGAAGGTCTGCCCATCTTTCAAGACCCACTGGGGACGCCATTTCCTTCAGAAGCCTTGGCTTCTCTTCCACAGCCGGATGGTGTCTCTCTCTTTCTCTCTCTCTCTCCCTCTGTGTGTGTGTGTGTGTGTGGCTCCACTGTCCCTCACTCGTCTCACGTGGGATTAGATTTAATTACTGTCTTGCTTTTTCCGCCCTGCTATTGCCATCCATCCTTGTGGGCACAGACTCTACTTAACTTCCTTTATTTCAAGCCATGACTGTAGCATCACTTACCCAGAGTAGGTACTCAGCCAATGTTCACAGAGTTGAACTCTCATTTTTTCTTTAATCGAGGAAAGTTTACCTTATCAGAGGAATGGTCTCAAATGCCCCTTATCTCTAAGAAATGAAATCGGCTTGGAGTTGGCGTATCCTTGAGGAACCGGAGGCTGACATTTTTCATGAAACCCACGCCCGGAGGCCATGTTCTCACAAGCTTCAGGGGATCCTCGCAGAAACTTCTGCGACCCTCTTCCAGATGAGAGTTTGATTAGGGGATTGCCGGGGGTAAGAAGTGGGAGAATATGGTTCTGACAGTAGAAATGCTGACAACAAAAAATGTAAACTTCCCGTGTGACCCCCAGACCCCCAGAGAC
Organism: Paguma larvata; assembly: GCA_030068075.1. Lineage (NCBI taxonomy): Eukaryota > Metazoa > Chordata > Mammalia > Carnivora > Viverridae > Paguma > Paguma larvata. Next base: position 39,936,936 of record CM057844.1, on the reverse strand, counting down.
CCATTCTCCAGGCCCACGCACACGGGCACCAAGGATACGTAAGCAAAGATGTCTTCTGCAAGGTTGTCTGAAATACTTTAGAAATTGCATACGACCTCATTCCCTGGGTAAATAAATGAAAAGACATCCATAGACTATGGAATATCACCCAGTGGTTGTAAAGAATGAGCTAGATCTAAAAGTGTGGAAATGGAAAGATCGCCGAGCTGACTGCAAACTAGAAAAGGCAATATATCAATACATAGGGTGTGATTCCATTAGATAAAAGTAATAAATACTAAGTTTCTTTTTATTTTCTTTTTTTTTATTTTTAATTTGAGAGAGAGAGCATGAGCAAGGGAAGGCCAGAGGGAGAGAATCTTAAGCAGGCTCCGCGCTCTGTGCGGAGGCCGACTTGGGACTCAATCCCATTATCCTGGGATCATGACTTCAGTAGAAATCAAGGGTCGGGCGCTCAATGGACTGAGCCACCCAGATGCCCCACTAACGGTTTCTTTTTAAACTTCCCCTGCTCATAGGAAATGTCTCAAGTGTACACATTTACATGAACGGGGATTACTACTGGAGAAGGAAGGGGAATTTCTGGAAGGGATAAAGAGGGACTATAACGCTTGCTGCAATGTTAGAAGTAAAATTATGAAATACTTATTTGTTTGAATTTTTATCCAAGTGTATGTTCCTAAGTTACATGTGGAATTATAAAAATTTTCAAAAAGAATCGGGGCCACATCAGAATTCACAAACATGTTTAGATGAAGACTTTCATAGAACACCATGGAAATCAATTTATGAAACTTTAAATAACGAAATTTTGCGTGTCTGCCTTATGTCAATATCTTATTAAGCTACAGCCTTAAACTGTAGCAGTTTAAGGAAAATGTAATACAGTGAAATAAATTGAGAAACTCCTATTGATTGATTTATTTCTTCTTTTCTGAAAACAGAGGGGAGAGTCATCGTTTATTTTTAAGGGCGGCATACCTTCGTCTCAGGAACACCGGCATTCCACACAGTGGAGTGTGAGCAGCCCAAAGCTAAAGAGAAAGGGAAAGAACCTGTAAGAACTGGAATCAAAGAAAAGTAGGCCGTGATTTTCACGGATCTAAGACAATACAACCTTAAAGGGCTGAAATCCCGAAAAGCAAATTAAAAGAATGTTCTGGAAATTGTTTCAGATACCAAAAATCACTCCGGAAAAGCCAGCGGAATCCCCCCACCTAGGCCACACTGCCTCCCTGTCTTTTCACAAAAGATCTAAGGAGACGGTATTAATATTTACAATAAATTGTCTTTGTGCGGTAACGTATATAGAGAAACAATAGTCAAAAGACCTATGGGATTACAATAATTTAAACTCATGTCTTGTGCTTCTATTGTACCATAATACCGTGGGGATTTTATACATATTGAAAGATTCAGAATCATGTTATACTTCTCAAAGTGGAATTTCACACATATAAGCTGAAAATAAAACAATGTCTGGGAGAAAGTTTCATAACATGCTCAACAAGAATTGTATCAGAATTCATAGCCCTATAGTCATTTTTTTTTATTATTTTTGCAAAAAGGAAGACAGTGTTAAATATACAACTAAAGAGCGCCCTCTAGTGGGTTACGGTGTTTATACAAAATACTCAGACTGACCTATTTCCAGAAAATGCTGTGTCTCCAGAGTTGCTAAGGATAAAATAGACCCTGCTTAGATTATATTGCTTCGAATAGCAGCATTCTTTGTTAAAGCCACTGCGTTTTTTAATGTTTCTTCTTTTCAACTATTAAATTAAATGCAGTCTGTGAGTCTTGAAAATCGCTTTTTCTTCTCGAAGCACATTGAGGCTTGGAACCACAAATCACTTCTTCTTATTAAAACACCGTTCTTTGTTTCAGAATCTTTGAATGCAAATGTGACTTCAAATAACCTGAGATGGGGACACATCTGTCCCTTTAAAAACTTCTCTTCTTCGGCCTTCAGCACCAATCTGCTGACGCCCCCTGGTGGTCTGACGCAGACAGTGATAAACACCAAATTAAAATCCCTCTCAAGGCAGAGCCGAAAGGTCCCGAGGAAACCTGCCGCAGCCTATTTCGGAGGAGTGGCCAGGACAGGCGATCTTCACACAACCACTGATCATATTTCCTCCCGATTTGCTACACCGAGTAACAGACCAGTCGAGGGAAAAGGGCAAGACTCTAACACCCCAACACACCGAGCGGTTTAAGAATCAAAAAAGGTCGGGGTGCCTGGGTGGCTCAGTCGGTTAAGCCTCCGACTTCAGCTCAGGTCATGATCTCGCGGTCTGTGAGTTCGAGCCCCGCGTCGGGCTCTGTGCTGGTGTCTCAGGGCCTGGAGCCTGCTTCGGATTCTGTGTCTCCCTCTCTCTCTGCCCCTCCCCTGCTCACGCTCTGTCTCTATGTCTCTCAAAAATAAACATTAAAAAAAAAATTAAAAAAAAAGAATCAAAAAAGGTTGACAAGAGGAATTTCATGAGAACAAGGTTCTCAAAGAAACACAGAGACAATGAACTCCGGAAGCGGGAGACAGTGTAGGGTTTATTTTCTGCACTGTCTCCCCTTCCCTTTTACCATATTAACATCCCATCTGTCTTTTACTGAATGTTTGTCTGTGATGAGCTTAACTTTTGTGGAAAGGAAGCTCAAGATCACATGTAACAGTTAAAGACTAATGACAAAAATAAATAAAAAGAATAAAATAAAATAAAATAAAATAAAATAAAATAAAATAAAAAAACAACGTGATGATATTCTAGAAACTGGAGTTTGCTTGACATTGTTTGAAAAGGAAAGGTTTGCAGGTGTTCCGGAGAAGGTAGCCAATGGAGACGTTCTTGTCCATGTTTCCAGAAGGACTGAACAAGAATCAGGAATCACTTTCCCACTGTGATTCGGTGACATTTGAAACTTGTGCCCATGTAGCACCAAAATCACCTCCCTGAGGGTGACCACAGTTTAGGAAGCCTTCACTGATCCCCGACTTCTCACATGACTGGAGAGAATAAAACTCAAGAAGGGCCAGCGCCTGGCCCGAGGCGGTTGTAGCAGACCTGGTCGGCGCCTGCCCGGGGCCCTCTCTCCAGGGCACCCCCTGCCAGCATCTCCTCTCTAGGCCTGAAGGCTCTTTCTGGTGGGGGGAAACCCACTCAGCTCATGCACTCAGTGTAGGCCAGAAGTCCTGGAGAATTAATCTCCCCGGGAGCAGTTCTCAACCAATGACAGACAGGAATTGGCACCTGAATACCTCGGCTCCCTCTCCCTCCCTTGGAGGTGGCCCGCCATCCACCCCGGGCCCCGGGGTCCCCAGAAGGGACAAGGGCTGCAGTAGCTCATAGCGGTAACTTGCTTGATAGTGCATCTTCTGTTGACGGTTCTCAATTCTAATCTCAGTGTTCCATTCCTTTCTGGGTGTCTCCTGGGGTCGCCTCCCAAATAATCTACCTGTACTCGAATCTGCATCAAGGATCTGCTACTTGAAGAAACCCAAATTAAGACAATTACGTGGCAAAAGAACCACTGAGTAGGTTTCTTACACCCAATATTCCTACCTCCACGTCTAGGACGGTTTTGTTTGTCTCCTCCTCCCCACAGTTACCTACTCCCAAGTTCTTTGGACTAATGGACACATCTCTAAAAGGACGGTGGCTGGGGCGCCAGGGTGGCTCAGTCAACTGAGCGTCATGATCTCTCCATTAGTGAGTCTGAGCCCTGCATCAGGCTCACTGGTCTCAGCGCAGAGCCCACTTCGGATCCTCTGTCCCCCTCTCTCTCTGCCCCTCTCCCACTCACACCCTCTCTCTTAAAAATAAAACTTAAGGGGCACCTGGGTGGCTCAGTCAGTTAAGAATCTGACTCTTGATTTCAGCTCAGGTCATGGCCTCATGGTTCCCAGGTTCCTGGTTTGCTGACAGCTCAGAGCTGACTCCAGATTCTCTCTCCCTCTCTCTCTCTCTCTCCACCTCCCTCTCATGCTCTCTCTTTCAAAAATAAACAAACTTTAAAAAATAAATAAATAAAAATTTTTTAAAGAAAAAATAAAAATAAATAAAAAGATGGTGACTTGAAGTCATGACTCTGCCAGCTGGAGGGCGACCACCCATTCTGGTTTGCCAAAGACTCAGGGGCTCCCAGGAGTTGGGACTTGCAGTGAAAAGTCTTGATCCAAGTAGGACCAGTTGGCCCCCTGAGCCAGCTACCGTCTTTCCTCTGTGGAGGCGGCCACACAGTTCTGAGCACAGAGCCCCTGACCAACCCAAGTGCCACAAACAGGCGCAATCTATAGAACATCATCACTTCAATACTGAAGCAGCCGGGGCTCCCCCCACCTCTGCCGTGTTCTCAAGAAGCATAAAGGCTGATTCCACACTCCTCTAGGGATACGCTCACTGTGCTGTGTATTAGGGAACCTTTAACACAGAAGATCTGTGCCTTCATAGACATTCGACTCAACGGGGACGCTAGGCATTTCGGTTTCTTTTCTTAAATGGGTTCATTTAGGAAAGACAAATAAATAATAGTTCACACTTTACATACGCATGGCAAAAAGTCTCGGAGACGTTTGAAGAAACTGAGCTCTACGGGCCATACTAGAAATCGTGTATTTCTCATTTTTAGGTAAATTCCACGATTTAATCGGTTAGAGATCTAACCAACTGATCTGCTCATCCCCTGAACTTATTAAAGGTAAGAATTCTTGTTTGTCTTGTTTGTCGAGACGGCAGGCAAGCGGATCCAACCGTCTCTGTTCGGTGGCAACGACTGAACGCACCTCGCGGCTCCCCTTTTTGGAAGGCCCTTCCTACACGGGGACGGACATATTAAATCGCCACGTGCCGCTGGGCACGGACCACTGAACAATCAGGGAATCGTGCCAACAGGGAGGAAAGCAACCGTGACCCCTGCTCTAGGGGGGCTGATGGTCAAGAAGGCAAGATAGACCTTAATTGAATAATTACATAAATAAATATGCAATTATCATAAACGAGGTAAAAAGTATATCTGGCCCGTTACGTCCGGAGGTGCCGGGGAAAGGTACCTTATTTTCTGCAGCTGGTTTGGGTCCTACCTTTCCAACCCCTGAGTCAACCCGACAGACAGAAGAGGAAGACTTGCAGAAATAAAACTTAACACAAGCTCGCTATGGCATTTCAGTCCTTTCTGACGTAAACCCAGCCCCTCTTGGTTTAAAACAGTGGCCATCCCTCTCTTCTGGCTAAACGTTGCTGTTGCGTTCTTCTGGGTGTTTCCCTGACCTGCTCTCGAAGACCAACTTCCTCTCTGTAAAGAGGTTTGGTTCTTTAAAAAAAAAATTAATACCAAAACCAAGAGCACACCATATACACTGTATATTAGCCAACTTGACAATAAATTATATTTAGAAAACTAAGAAACATAAGTATCAACCCCCCCAAAAAAATAAATATAAAACATTTAAAAATTAAGAACCCAGGAAGGAACTCTGTCTTCGCCCATTTGGGCTGCTATCACAAATGACCATAGGCTGGTGGGTTTAGACCAGAAACATTTATCTCTCACCATTCTGGAGGACGTGAAATCCAAGATCAAGGTGCCAGCAGAGCCGGTGGCTGGTTAGAACCTGCCTCCTGGCTTGTTGCCTTCTCTGCGTGTCCCACGTGGCTCAGAGAGAGACGAGAAGCAACGTCTCTCCCGTCTTTCCTTAGAAGGGTGCTAATCGCATCCTGGGAGCTCCGCTCAGGACCTAATGACCCAACGCCACCACCTCCGAATATCATCACACTGAGAAGGAGGGTTTTAATGCGTGAATGTAGCAGGACACGAGCCTTGGGTCCACAGCAGACCCTCAAGGTCCCCTCCCACGGCCCTCTGTGTCTTGCTGCTGGGGACTGCCTTCCACCCCTCTCTGTTCACCACTTCTGTCCAGGCTCACGGTCCCTGGTCTGAATGTACGCCCTTCCACCAGAATGTACGCCCTTCCACATCCAAACGTCTCAGGATCCCTGATTTAAAGTCTAGCACTCAAAGTAAGTAGAGCGCCCTTGTTTCCTGTAACTGCCTGATTTTTCCTCTAGAGCTTACTTTTCTGACACAATAACCATGAGCCACACGTGACTATATCAATTCAATTGTACTTAATTGAATTTAAGTAGAATTACAAATTCACTTTCTTGGCCACACTGATTCGCATCTCAAGCACCCCCCCCCCAGCCCATGTGGCTGGTGGCTACCATATTGGACAGTGCAGACACAGACCATGTCCTTCACCACGGATGGTGTCACTGGACAGCCCAGGTCGGGAGCCCACAGCAGGGAAAAAGCAAACAAACTCATCCATTAAGGTATCACAATCTCTTCTGGCTTGAAGATCATGCCTTCCCACTTGAAAGAACCTTTTGAGTAAACTTCACTTTTCGAGACTTCTCCTCACTCCTCTTCCAGCAGACGGTGTCCGGATCGAAGTCTCTCAGAGACTCACAGAAGTATTGGGGGGGAAGCTGGACACCCACAAACCCAGGCACTAGAGGAAACTGTTGCTCAGAAGTTTAAGCTGCTGGTCTAAAGTCACAGAGCCAGTAAGAGGAGAGCTCAGGATTCGGATCCTGAGACCTCAGCTCTGTCCGCCCCATTCCATTGCCTCATACTCTTTCCATGTGCTAAATCTCATTGCTCAAGGGCCTGACTCAACAGTCTTGCAAAAATCTTCATGGGGGAACAGCTGTGCCAATTTGCCCTTGGCCCCCCACACCAGGAAGGGGACATGTGTACACCCACCCTGTGGCTAAGAAGGGGTCAGCGGAAGCGGGCATCCCTGATGGTCCCTGATGGACCTGATCGTCCATCCTGGTTAAAGCCACCGTGGGCTGTTGTTCTGACGGTTCTTCTCCATCTTACCAGCCGTTCCACTACTAAGGAACTCTATTTCTATTAGACTTGCCCATAGCACATCTAGAGAGCTTGAATTTTAATGTCGTAACTGCTCATTTTGGAATTATGTTTATTGAGCACATACTGCATGCCAAGCCCTACGTTACAAGCTTTCCAAGATCATTATCTTACCTGGTCCTCACAACACTGTCCCCATTCATAGGTATTATTATCCTCATTCATAAATATGTCTATTTCCCCATTCATAAAGCTCTCGGCCATCGGCCAAGATGCAAACATGAGGCTGTTTGGTATTGAAGTCAGGCTTTGCCTCGAAAGGAAATCGAAATTACCTTTGAGGATGTACCTCCAAGGCAGAGGTAAAAGCCGTGAGTACGGATCAGGGCTCTGTCATTTACTCTCTGTGAGATTTGGGGCAGGTCATTCGACCTCTCTGAACCCACGGTTCCCAATATATAAAACGGGGACGCTGACTCCTGCTCAGCACTCCAATCCGGGCCGTGAGAGACGCACGCTCTATCATCTGAGAGTTCTCTGGTGGCAAGGAGCAGAAAGTGTTCGGCCACTCTTGTGGGGCTCGCAAAATCGGACGTGAACAAAGATCAGGAATGGGGCAGGACCTAAGGCAGCACACCTACCAGGGACCACTGTCTGTGGACCGTCTTTCCGTCTCCGAGTCAGTCCCGCGGGGCAAAGTCCTGGGAGAAAGACTCTGATTGGCTGGCGTCGAGTCACGTGTCCGCCGTCGGCCGCGCGGGAACAAGCGTCACCGGAAGGGCCCTCCGCGGCCCCGGCCGTGGGAAGGGAGCGCCCTCTGACCGCGCCCGGGGAGGAAAGACCGTTTGAAAAGAGAAATCAGGACGCGGTGAGAGCGGGGGGCCGGGGCGGCTGAGGGGTGACAAAGGAAGACGAATGTGGGCTACGGTAGAAACGGTCACGAGAATGTGAAGTAGCGGTCATGTTCCCGTTGTTCTCATCATTTAGCAAGAAGCCCTGCTCCGCACGCTCGGGCGAGCCCCGTTTGCTTCCCTGAAGGCCGTTTTCACACTCTGGGTTTCCGGCATTATGCCGAGAACTCTATACTTCATCGCACACCTAGGCTTCAAGTTCATCCTAAATCCAAAGTCTTCTCCCCCAAAGTATCAAGCAGAAAGATAAGTAAGTGTGTGCGGAGCGTGAGGAAATCCGTGGGCTTCGTGACTCACAAATGAAATTCCCGGTGAGAAAAACATGATCAGTCAGGCTTTTTAAAGGCCAAAGTCATTGACCGTTCGGCTAGGGTGAACGTGAGGCATGGCCAGTCCGTTGGGAAAGAACTGTTCCTGTTTAGGTTCAAACTAGAATGAATCACCGTCCGAAGTTCCAAGAACATAAATTTTGCCATCATCATTTACAAAATATTACTATTGAAGCCTAGGCCATTATAAAAAAAACAAAACAAAAAAAGAAAAAGTTCCTCAAGAGGAGAGACTTCAAACATCAATGTAAATAATAATGTCTTAAAGTTTAAAAAAAAAAAAACGTAACTGAGAATACAAGAGAATACAAGAGTTATGTACGTTATACTTGACTTTTTTTTTTTAAATGGCATTTCAGGAAAAATATCTTCTCTTGGGCACAGATATGAAGGGTAAGAAATATCAGCAGATTTCATTTGTTTGTGTTGCTTTAGTTTTCCTACCGTAATACAAGAAAACAGTACAGGGCTAATTAAACTTGCTTCATGCGTCATTCTAATTATATATGGAAAATGTGTCCCAAAGAAAAGTTTTAAGAGGAAGCAAATAATATAATTGATACAGAAGGGCTCTTGCTTCTGTGAACTTGCTGACAAAGGGACCTGGAAGGGGAGGAAGAGGGTGGGGGAGAAAAAGAAACAAAATGAAAACAAAGGAAAAGAACCAAATTTGTAAGGCTAATGTAACAATTGTACAGCTCAAAAATTCACATTTGGGGGGCTCCTGGGTGGCTCAGGTCAGGATCTCACCGTTCCCGAGTTCAAGCCCCGCGTCGGGCTCTGTGCTGACGGCTCAGAGCCTGGAGCCTGTTTCAGATTCTGTGTCTCCCTCTCTGTGCCCCTCCTCTGCTCATGCTCTGTCTCTGTCTCTCGCTCTCAAAAATAAACATTAAATTTAAAAAAAAATTTTTAAAGAAAATAAATAAAAACGTTTAAAAAAATTTTTTTAATTCATATTTGGTTACGGCGTGAATAGGAAAAGTCCCTATGAGAGGAAGTCACCTGTGAGAAAATGTTTTCAGGTTTGACTGATAACATGTGAAGAATCCACTCCGACACCAGCTGAATTTCAAAATGCTTCCACACTGCATGAAGCAAGCCCGAAAGACGGCCTCACCAGTCCAGACCACGCAATAGGTTACCATCAAGACAAGTGCGCCCAACGTCTGATTTCATCCAGAAACTCATAGGTAACAAAGCTTTTAAGAAATACACACTGACACGAGCTCCATTTTCTTTTCTCATTAGCTGTTGATTATCTCATGTCCTTTTATGATTTTTCAAAATTTTTTTAATGTTTATTTTTGAGAGAGACAGGGTACGAGCAAAGGAGGGGCAGAGAGAGAGGGAGACACAGAATCCAAAGCAGGATCCAGGCTCTGAGCTGTCAGCACAGAGCCCAGCATGGGGCTCGAACCCACGAACTGTGAGATCGTGACCTGAGCTGAAGTGGGAAGCTCAACCAACTGAGTCGCCCAGGCGTCCCATGATTATCTCATGTTCTAACACAGTTGTATCAATGACCCAAATGACACAGAAACTCGCCATTTCCCCCCAATCTTACCCATCATTCAAATTCCAAAGGAAAGGATAAGTCCCCTAAATTAATTTTAGTACCTCCTCCCACTCTGTTAATTTATAAACGAACCATTAGGCGCCTGACAAGAGACAAAAAAGACATTGGATCTCCTCCCTAGCTATTTGCAAACATTCTGTTCCTGGAGCAAACCATACAGTGCTATTTTTTTTTTTTTTTAAGTCTAGAGCCATAAACATCACCCAGGGTAAAAAACCACGAGGCTTCATCTATAAAGGCTTTGACTTGAGGAACCGGCGTAAGATTTGTAGAGTCAAATCTCCACAGAGAGTATTACTCTGGGTGAGATTCGGTGCATAGGAGTCAATAAATTTTTTGTCAGGTTGGCCCTTAGGATTACTCTCCTGTCTGCATTTTGGTTTTGTTTTCTCTCTGTCCCTCCCTCATGGAGTTGAGGCCGAAATAGCATCCCTCTTGAGCTCGTTAGTTTGATATACTGGCCCAAGTGTGCGGCCACAATGGGCGCCTCCAGCCCCGAAGCATTTATGGGTCTCCAGGGAGTTCTGAAACCACCAGGAAGTGTTTAGGTACTGAATCACAGCCAAGTGTTCTGAATCTTTAATTTTTTTTTTTCTACGAGGATGTCAGCATTAAAACATAAAACCTGCTTTTCCCACTTGGTTCCTATTACTTGTAAAGCATCTGAGAACTTCTAGGCTAGAATGACCTGCTTTCCAGGCAAAAAAAAAAAAAATCCAAAAGGCACATTAACAGTTCCTTTGCTGGCCTTCTACATTTTTGACCCAACGATATAATAAAAATGACGAAATACCAAACCTGCGCACCAGGCTTCTAAATCCATCATGGTTTTTATCATATTTATCCACGCAGCGTTTGCATCTTTGGTGGTTCAGATAATGCGTGTTGAAATAAATTTCACAAGATAACTAGTTTGTTTTCAGATATGACACATCCATCATCCAAATAACCAGGCAATTATGACATCGCAAACCTTTGGAAGAAGTGATTTGTTTTAAAGGTGGTTTGGGTTACAGTTAAAAATTAAAGTTCACGGCGAAGGCAGGAAAAGAAAAAAAGAAAAGACACAATTAATGTTTGTAAAAAAGAATCTAAAACTGAAACCGAGCTGCTTTTGGCTTGGTGAATTTTCATTTTTAATTAAGCACATTTATTATTTCTGCTGAAATACCTCAGTCAACCACTGGGGAAAGAAGAGAGATTACAACTGTATTGTCTCAAATCTTAACTTTATCCGGCTTTGTTTACGGACTGCAGTTATTTTTATACAAATCATGCCAACCACTGAACACTGAGCTCTTTATCCACATACAAATAAGCAAAAATATAGGTACGAAGGTGTCGAATCTACCAAATTACAGCACTAACAAATTGGAGACCATCATCTATCAATAGGGAATAGCTAATCAATTTTGATTAGAGTCAGAGAGGCAGGCTACAGAACACTTTGCAGACATTTTGAAAAATTGAAGAGCTCAGCACATACCCGTGTGGCCACGGCCATGTCATAGTGGTAAGCATAAAAAGCATTTTGCATTCCCGAAGAATCCTAAGATGTCCTCCAGAAAGAAGTACTCATAGATCTATTTGAATATTGTCTGCGATTTTACAACAAGAATATATCGGCCCCTGTATTATTTTTAAATGATGATTTAAAGGGTCTGGAAGAACACCAAACAACCTGTTCATGGGTATTGTGGTGAGCAGGATAGGAGGGAAAGAACATTCACCCTTACCTGTGTCTACTTAAAAGACACTACCGCTTCAAACAATACTGGCTTTGTGTAGACCCTCGTTCAGCAGTGAATGAAAAAAAAATATTTACATGAGATTCAGGGGGATAATGCTAAAACAGGCATGTGTACCAGGGGCTAGGAAAGGGAAAAGACAAATACCTAGCGAAAGAAATGTAAAATAATAATGACCATAAGACTACTATCTAACTTGGCAAAAAGGGTACTGAAAATATTTCAGCCAGCGGCAGCAAGAGAAGTTGGCACGACCTTTCTAGAAGGCACTTCTGTGTTGTATTATCAGGAGCTTTACAGACATCTGTGTTCGTCAGTCCAGAATTTCCACTTCCAAGAATTTCGCCTACGAAAAAGATGATGCTCACGGCGCTACTTTCAATAACAGGGCGGGGAGGAGGGCCTGGGTGACTCGGTCGATTGAGCGTCTGACTCTTGATTTCAGCTCAGGTCATGATCCCAGGGTCCTGGGATTGAGCACCAAGTTAGGCTCCGAGCTGAGCATGGAGTGTGCTTAGGTCTCTCTCTCTCTCTCTCTCTCTCTCTCTCCCCCTCCCCCTTTGCCCCTCTCCCCCACTCAAGCGTTTTCTCTCTCCAAAAAAAAAAAAAAAGAGTGGGATCCAGGGATGTGAATACATCCCTAAATGAAACACATAACTGCTTTATGTATTTTGAGTTCGGATTATATAAGTAATATATTTACGTATTGCTTATTGACATTTGTCTCTTAGAAAATAGTGTTTCTGTGATTTCTCTAATAAAGTGATCTTGGTACTGTTAAAAAATGTAAATAAGTAAATAAATAACAGAGTGGGATACAACATAAACATCTAATCAGAAAGGATTAGATAACTAATTTATTTTTAAAACTTGATTAATTACTTGTAATATGCTAAGCATCATTCCGAGGGCTTAATGGGCATTGGTTCATATGCTTTTCTTTTTTTTTTTTAATTTTTTTTTATGTTTATTTATTTTTGACAGAGGCAGAGACAGAGCACGAGCAGGGGAGGAGCAGAGAGAGAGGGAGACACAGAATCCGAAGCAGGCTCCAGGCTCTGAGCCATCAGCACAGAACCTGATGCGGGGCTCGAACCCACTAACTGTGAGATCATGACCTGAGCCGAAGTCAGTGGCTTAACCGACTGAGCCCCCCAGGCACCCCCATGTGCTTTTCTTAACAACCCGTGAGGCATGCACATAACTTTCTACCTTTACAGGTTATAAGGAGACAGAGACAGGAGTCATTTCAATAGCGTGTCCCAGATACACAGCTAGTGAGGACTACTGCTGTAGCTCTTACTTGACCAAGAGGACAATACCTACGATCTTCATCAAGCCTCTAGTCTATATTCCACTGACAGAGTGTCAGGCAGCCACTAGAGAGCATGGTGTATTACTGACGTGGAAAAATATTCGCGATTTCTTGTTGCGTAAAAGTACGTAATGCAACATTATATATATTATATATATATTATATATCATATTATAATATATAACATATAATATATTATATATTATGTTATATAATATGATATATATTATATTGTATATTATATATTGTAATATATATATTATGTTATATAATATGTATCTAGTGTAATGATGCTTCGGTAGTGCGCGTTCACATCCACACATAGAATTTTCTAAAATTAACGTGTATTCCTTTTGTAATCAGAATTAGACATAAAAACTTATTTCTAAGCATTTTATGAGTGGCTAATGACATCATATGGTAAGTAAGAATGAAAGGTGCCAACTGCATGTGTTACAAAAGAGCGATCTCAAGTTTTGAAGCCCTACATGGCTGTGCTAATGGGCGTTTCCAGCCGATGCCCCCCTCTGCCTCTGGTCGATGCCTCGTGGATGGACACGCGCGCGCGCACACACACACACACACACACACACGGGCGCACACACGCACACACAAGCAAAAGATGAGACAGAGAGACATAAAAATATTACCGGTAACCCTCTGCATGTGGAATTTAAGAATAACGTTCATCATTGTCATTGCACTTGGACAACCGTTTTCCAAATGTTTACAACGTAAATGTGGAATTTTAATATGAGGAAGAAATTTGATTATTAATACTTATAATTACATAGTATATATAAAGCAATATAACAAAGTTTTCTCTATTATATAGAAAGATATATGTATTTGTGTTGTATTTGTAAAGTTGTATTTTTTAATGGAAAAATACAAACACAGACAGTGTGACGCCCGTATACTCATTACCCAGATCCAATAATTATCAGGGACCGGCAAGACTTTGGGGCAGGTCCTTCAGTTTCTCAGGAAAGAGCTCAGGGCAGGGCAGGGGATTAAGGTGAGGCAAGGGAGGCATTCACCTCAGGTGGAAAATTTAAGGCGGCCCCAAAAAGCTCAGGAATCAAGATAAATAACATTTTAATGCAATACTATTCAAATTCAAAGTTAATGCGAAAAATCCATGATGAACACATCAAAAATTTAAGTAAGGACAGGACCCCACCTGTCCACCTGCTGGTCTCGCAGTCCCAAGCCTGCCCTCTAAAAGGGGGAGTGTGGGTGGAAGAAAAGAAGGGAGAGGGAGGGAGAGAAGGACAGCTCATTGCTCAGAGGCAAGTCCTGGCCTAGGGGAGGGAGCCGTCTGCCCGAAACACGCCCAAAGACTGCAGGTGAAGGCGCCCAGCAAGGGAGGCAGGCCGCCCTCCGTCCCGGGATTAGTGGGGGGCCCCCGGGAGCAGGTTGGGCTCTCTAGGCTCTGCCGACAGCCACATTTCACAGCTCTCATCGTCTCGTGGATCCCAGGCCTTCAGGAAAATCACGCGTTAGGAACGTTGCACCCTGTCATTTCTAGTAAAAAATTTTGCAAAACGACCATATTACAGTAGAGGCACCGGGGAGCTAAAGCTCAACCCGCCAGAGCTCCCCACATACGTCCACGGGGCTTTTCGCAGAAGCCATTTACAGGGTACTGCGAAAACACATGCATGGAAAATTATTTGTGTAAAGTTAGAAATGAAGTATAATTACAAGAAGAGAGAGGAGAGAGAGAGACATTCAGTTCATCTCTTTATACCACCCAAGATGAAGACAGGATACTACCAAAAATGTTAAGCCTAAATTGGAAAGGATTCTCTAAGGGTATATATCTAAGACAACATTTGAAAAATAAAAAGAACCACACGTGCTCTCTATTTTTAGCTGCATAGCTGTTCTGGTAAACACACAAAATTGGAAGATATTACAATCCTTATCATCAGGGAAAAAAAAAATGTCCCCTCTCTCAACCCCCACCCCCCACCATCAAGAAAACCTACAAAGTTTTCATGAACAGACAGTTCTGGTCATATGGCCATGGAAGTCTCCTGGCCACTGGTTTGAAATGTAAGACTTGGGTGGAATTTCCCTAAAACTCCTTGGCCGCCAAGTAACAGATTCTGACAAAAAGGAAACTCCCAAATAATACATTTCGGAAGAAAAAATAAACATCGCTTCAGAGACTGAACCTCAGCGCTAACAATATACTTAATATTTTCTGCACACTTCCCCCAAATTAATAATTATATATATTTGAAAGGAAGCAGACAAATTACTATTTTAACATAATTAGACATTTATTCATTGTTGTAAAATTATTATTGTCACATAGTCATACTTTAATGTGCACGTGTCAATAAGGCAAGCCAAGGCTGAAGATTTTAACTAGTTTCAAGAAGGAAGACAATTAATTTTTATGGTTGTTGCATAAACATTGCATTAAGTGTCAAAGGAACACATTGGAGGAATTCAAATGGCTTCATAAAATCCAAGAGAAGGGAAGTCATAATTACACGCATCAGAGGATGACTGACTAGTCTTTTGAACAATTCCTTGGCTAAAGGTTAACAAACATTGGTTTTTGCCAGAATGTTCCAAAATGGGCACCACAGGTGAGAGGGGAGACAAACTTGGTCTGTTTTAATCATTTTGTGTTTATTTTAATGCGTCTTAGAAATGGGGCATCTGGGTGGCTCAGTCGGTTAAGCATCTGACTTCGGCTCAGGTCATGAACTCACAGTTCGTGGGTTCAAGTCCCACACCAGGTGGGCTCGAACCCCACTTTGGGTAAAACATGAGCCCCAGGCAAACCCCGCTTCTCTCCCTCTCTCCCTCTCTCTGTCTGTCTCTACCCCTTACTCACTTGCACTCTCTCTCTCTCTCCAAAAAAAAAAAAAAAATTAAATACAGAAATATTACTAGTGTACCGAGCCTGAGAAGCCACAGTATTATTGCTTACGAACTCTTGTTTTATTGTTTTAATAGTTTATTTTGAGAGAGAGAGAGAGAGTGGGGAAGGGTCAGAGAGAGAGGAAGACACAGAATCCCAAGCAGGCAACAGGTTCTGAGCTGTCAGCACAGAGCCCGACTCGGGGCTCGAACCCACAGACGGTGAGATCATGACCTGAGCTGAAAGTCAGCCGCCCAACTGACTGAGCCACCCAGGTGCCCCCAATGTCTCTTGTTTTAAAAATAAAAGTTTATATAAATGAAACTATCAATAACTCACGGGACGAGTATGACACGGATTAGAGCAGGCGACATCAGCATGCCATTGCCCCGAGGAAGCCTTTCCTGTTTACCTGCACACGGCCCCCCAGTGCCTTCCCACTGCTGACAGCCAAGCACGCGGGGTCTTTGTCCACCTCAAGCTTCTGATGCCAGTTTTGCCTGGAATCAGGTAGAGCTGGACCTGCCTTAACCAATGTCCTTAACTGATGAGTGCAAGGGTAAAAACTAGTTCTGTCCCATAGAAATACAATGTCGTTTGGCCGTGTCATTTAAAGCTTTCTGGAAGTTATATTTTTACACGAGTAACAACAAACACATAAAACAATTTTGATTATACAATTCATTTAACCCCTTAAAGTCAAAATGTATCATTTTGATACTAGTCAATGTTAAAAATTACTAATGAGATCTTTTATATTCTTGTTATTTGTATTGAGTTTTCAAAACCTGGTGTGTATTTCACACTTACGGAATATTTCTTTTAATTTTTTTTAATTTTATTTATTTTTGAGAGAGAGAGAGAGAGAGTATGAGCAGGGAAGGGGCAGAGAGAGGGGGAGACAGAGGATCCGAACAGGCTCAGGCTCCAGGCTCCGAGCTGTCAGCACAGAGCCCGATGTGGCTCAAACCCATGAACCACGAGACCGTGACCTGAGCCGATGTTGGATGCTCAACCGACTGAGCCCCCCAGGCTCCCCCAGAATATTTCAGTTTGGACTAGCCACATTTCAAGGGCTCGATGGCCACAAGAGGCTGGTGGCTGCCATCTTAAACAGGGCATCTCTAGACAGCTGCTGTGGACTGTTTGTGTCCCTGCCCCCAAACTTTTATGCTGAAACCTTAATTGCCAGTATGATCGTCTTTGAAGGTGGGGCCTTTTGGAGGTCATTAGGTCCTGACGGGGGAGCCCTCATGAATGAGATCAGTGCCCTAACAGAAAGAGACACAAGAGTTTCTCCCTCCCTCTCTCTCTCTCTCCCTCTCATTCTCTCTCTCTCTCTTTCTCTCTCTCTCTGCCATGTGAAAATATACCAAGAGGCAACTATTTGCAACTCAGGAAGAGGGCTCTCGCCTGACTGATGGGCAAGGTCACAGGAATGACTTGACCGACGGCTGAGAGTCCAGTCCCCGAAAGAAGGAGTTCCCTCCGTGGTCTCCACCTCGACAGGGAGGAATCGAGTGTCTCATCGGTCCCTCGGCTTTGGATGGAAGGGCATCTTCGTTGGTGACCCTACCAAGATTTCCTGCATTGCAGGGGATCCAATTTCTCCAAACCAAAGATGAATGTTTATACCATTAAAATAGGGAAGATTTTCTAGGCAGCAAGAAAATCGTGAACAGTCTCCACCAGTATACACCTGCACCTCGAATGCTGATGGAACTTTCCCAAAAGTGCGTGCATACCTACACACACACACACACACACACACACACACACACACACAGAGTTAAAATTTCCTATTTATTTATTTAGAGAGAGAGAGCATGAGCAAAGGGGCAGAGGGAAAGAGAGAGAATCTTAAGCAGTCTCCATGCTCAGTGCAGAGCCTCATGCAGAGCCCGATGAGGGATTCGATCCCGGGACCGTGAGATCATGACCTGAGCCAAAATCAAGAGGTGGATGCTTAACTGACTGAGTCACCCAGGTGCCCCCCCAAAATTCCCTTTTTATCTTTTTTAAAGTTAATTTATTTTGAGAGAGAAAGAGAGATTGTGACATGGGGAGAGGCAGAGATAGAGAGAGAGAATCCAAAGCAGGCTCCGTGCTATTAGCTCAGAGCTCAACATAGGGCTCGAACTCACAAACCGAGGCTCAAACCCACAAACTGTGTGATCACGACCTGAGCCGAAATCAAGAGCCAGATGCTTAACTGACTGAGTCACCCAAGCGCCCCTAAAAATCCCTTTTCAAAATGGGCCCTGGGGGCCCCTGGGGGGCTCAGTCAGTTAAGTGTCCAACTTGATTTCAGCTCAGGTCATGATCTCATGGTTCGTGGGTTGGAGCCCCGTGTTGGGGTCCGAACTGACAGCAAGGGGCCTGCTTGGGATTGTCTGCCTCCCTCTCTCTCTGCCCCCTCCCACTCGTTCTCCCTCTGTGTCTCTCTCACAATAAATAAACTCCAAAAAAAAAAAAAATAGAAAGTTAAGGTAAAGATAATATCGATAGACAGAATTTTTTTTAACAAAGGCTCCCTAAGGTTCCTTTAAGCCTGATAATATTTAGTTGTGTTTATATTTACGGCCTTAGTTACCGGGCAGTTTTTCCTGTACTCTTTAAGAGTATTAGTTGTGCATTTTGCTTCGTTTTACCGTGTTTCAGGCAGGCCTCCATTTCCATTCCACGGCGGCCCAGGACACACTGCTACGCATCACGGGAAGACAGAAAATAAGTCTTTGCTGGCATAAAATCCAGACTTGTCCAGAAAATCTTTTTTACCAAGAAGTTCAAAATTATTTCTTTTTACTGACATGGTTTTTCTCTCTCATTTCACTAGAATGCTTTCAGGAGGAGTGGCTGGAGGGGCAGGGGCCTGCGGGCCCGTCTGTGACGGGGAGCTCAGGCATCACCACCGTGAGGAGGGGGGAAAGTCCCCGGAGCCAGCCACCCCCTTCCCCCCTCAGTCACCTCTCTGCTTCTCATCCGCGGACGCGCTCCTAGCAGCAAGGGAAGGGGGCCGCCAGGGCCGTTTGGAGAAGAATGAGGCAACCGACTTACAGACCAAAGCCACATGCCTTGGTTCGTAGCTATGTCTCTTCAATCTCTGCCTCTGTCCCCACACGGCATTCTCCTGCGTGTCTGTCTGTCTGTCTATCCGTGTCTCTTCTTATGAGACACCAACCCCATTGGATTAAGGGCCCACCCTCCTCCAGTATGGCCTCATCCTCACTCACATCCGCAAAGACCCTGTTTGCAAATAAGGTTACAGTCACAAGTACCAGGGATAAAGTCTCTGAACATAATTTGGAGGGGGATTCAGTTCAACCCACAACACAATCCAGGGCCTAAACTAAGTCATTCATGTGTCTCTTAAGCAGTTCCCAAGTAGGAGGCCATTAAGAAAAAAAAAAAAAGCGAGGAATAAATAGGCGGAACTTAGGCCAAAAAATGAGCCGCTGTGAAGCCCCACCGACTCTTCTTAGTCGCTTCTGTTCATTTATTTTTCTCTCTTTCCTTCTAGGCCTGGTCAGCCAAGCGCACAGACCAAAGTCAACCCTTTTTTGTTCTTTTCGACCTGAGCCAAATGTGCTAGGACACAGGACTAAAGAGCCGTGACACCTTGAAGTGCTGAATAAGTTCTTTTGGGGAAAAAAAATATGTCATAACTGCCAACGGGGAAAAAAAAAAAGAGAGAGAGAAGAAGAGGAGGAGGAGGAGGGCGAAATCTCTGGTAAGAATCAAAGAGGAAGTCAGTCGTGATGTTTCAGCCGAGAAGTCATCCTCACCATGTGGGAAAGGAGATTAAAGGCCGTGCCTCTCGCGGCTCACCTTCCTTCTGGACACCCCCCCCCCCCGGACGTGGCCTGGTTAACACCGACGTTACGTCCTGTGACTGCAGGAGGTCTCGGAGCCTTTCATGTCCCTTCGTGCTGACCTGACAGGACCTCTGGGTCTCACACCGTTACCTCCATTTCTGTTACACTACCAGGAGCGCGGCGACGTGCCCACATTCCCATAAACCATATAAGGGATCCTGATACAATAAAAGCTGACTTTTTTTTTTTTCAGGCTGTGGGGGCTTCCTTTTGAGTTATTTATGAGGTTAGGGAGTTATTCGAGAATTTCTCCACACCTTCGTCCCACGCACAGGTACTAAAACGCCCTCGGTGTGCCAAAGCTGAGGGGAGTGCTTCCGTTTTCCCCCGCTGCTCTATCAAATTGCCACCAACTTAGTGGCCTGCGGCACTAAAGATCTTCTGGTCCGGGCGCCCAGAAGTCCAAACGCAGTCTCACCGGGCTGGTCCCTTTGGGAGGTGTTAGAACCCATCAAAGGAGAATCCAAAGAACAGATCTATTCACAGATCAAGAAGAACTGAAATGAACGTACAAACTGAGGTGTAGTAGTTTCCCACAGCTGCTCTGACAAATTACCACAAATTTCGGGGGCTTGAAACACCAAGTGGCATGTTACCTTACGGTTCTGCAGGTCAGAAGTCCAAAAACCAAGGTGGTGGTAGGGCTGTTCCTTCTGGAGGCTCCAGGAGAGACTCCGTTTCCTGTCTGTTCCAGTTTCTAGAGGGTTCCATCCACATTCCTTGGATTGTGGCCTCTTCCTCCCTCTTCAAAACCAGCAGCTGGACATCTTCAAATCTCTCCTTCTCTCGTCCACATCTTCTGTGACTCTGACCCTCCTGCCTCCCCTTTGTGAGGACACTGTCATCGCACTGGCCTCACCCAGACAATCCTGGGTAATCTCCCCAGTTCAAGATCCTTCATTTAATCACATCTGCAGAGTGCCTTTTTGCTTTTTTGTTTTCTTTTTTTTTTTTTTTACTGTTTGTGTATTTTTGAGAGAGAGACAGAATGTGAGCGTGGTAGGGGCAGAGAGAGAGGGAGACACAGAATCCGAAGCAGGCTCCAGGCTCTGAGCTGTCAGCACAGAGCCCGACGCCGGGCTCGAACTCACAAACCATGAGATCATGACCTGAGCTGAAGTCAGACGCCTAGCCGACTGAGCCTTCCAGGCACCCCTGCAAAGTGCCTTTTGTTATGTAAGGTCTCTGGATAGGGAGCTTTGGGCACAAGGACTAAACGGATAACAGAGAGGACAAAAGAAAGGTTACAAACTGATTGCTGAGGTCCCCTGACCTTCCCCCCACCACCGCCTTCCAAGACCAAGGCAAGATGGCGGCTCTCCACCATGCAGCACGTATTCTCTGGGAACTGTATCCAGCACAGGAAAGGGAAGCCTGTGGGTGTGAGGAGGTGAAGGCAGGGACACACTGATGCTCACGCTTGGCAAGCACCCACGCCCGCCCCCTGCCCTCACAGCTGCCAATCAGCACTTGAGTGCCTCTTTCTACAATAAGACTGTGTAGCCAAGGAGCACAAGACCTTGGCCGAGGCAAACACGGTTGAACAGAGAAGCGTGAGGCCACATGGAGGAAACCACAACTCGACGGGTGGGGGGAAAAAAACCCTCCCCCAAAACATCGACATCGTCAGACAGAGAAGAGAAAATATCGCACCCACAGAATAAGAATCTTAATTCAGGTAACAAAAAAAGAGTTCTGGGAAATTAAAATCATGAGAGCAGGAATGGAAAATGGCCTAGAAAGCCTGAAAGATACAGTAGAGGAAATATTCCAGAAGGGAGAGCAGAAAGACCAAGGCACGGAAATTAGAGAGAAATGAGACGTAATGACAGGACCAGGGCGGGAACTCCACTTGCAAATGCCGGGGGTTCTAGCAAGGGAACAGAGACAACAGGGGAAGAGAAAAACTCAATAGAATGTTCCAGAACCCACGCCAGAGACACTGGTTATTAGATGACAGGGCTCCTCTGGGTACTCCGTGTAATGGGCAGAAATCGATCCCCCCAATAAACATCGTCATGAAATTCCAGGGTACTGAGGGACAGGAAAACCGCGAAAAGCTGCTGAGAAAACACAGCCGTTTTCATCTAATAGCACGACGATCAGAACGGCATCAGACTTAGGTCGTCAGGGTCATGGGAAACACAGCAACACAGAGGGAGATTGCAGTTGATACTCATTATGCCCAAATTCAGTATTTGGGTTTTTTTAATTAATTTTTTAAAAAATTTACATCCAAGTTAGTTAGCATTAAGTGTAAAAATGATTTCAACAGTAGATTCCTTAATGCCCCTTACCCATTAACTCATCCTCCCTCCCACAAACCCTCCCGTAACCCTCTGTTTGTTCTCCATATTTAAGAGTCTCTTATGTTCTGTCCACCTCCGTTTTTATATTATTTTTGCTTCCCTTCCCTTATGTTCATCCGCTTTGTATCTTAAAGTCCTCACATGAGTGAAGTTATATGATATTTGTCTTTCTCTGACTAATTTCACTTAGCATGATACCCTCTAGTTCCATCTATGTAGTTGCAAATGGCGAGATTTCATTCTTTTTGATTTCCGAGTAATACTCCAGTGTGTGTGTGTGTGTGTGTGTGTGTGTGTGTGTGTGTGTGTACCACATCTTCTTTATCCATTCATCCATTGATGGACATTTAGGCTCCCTCCATACTTTGACTATTGTCGATAGCGCTGCTATAAACATTGGGGTGCATGTGGCCCTTTGAAATAGCACCCCTCTATCCCATGGGTGAATACCTAGTAGTGCAATTTTTAATTTTTTGAGGAAACTCCATACTGTCTTCCAGACTGGCTGTCCCAGTTTGCATTCCCACCAGCAGTGCAAAAGGGTTCTTCTTTCTCCACATCCTCACCAGCAGTCTGTTGTTGCCTGAGTTGTTAATGTTAGCCATTCTGACGGGTGTGAGGTGGTATCTCAGTGTGGTTTTGATTCGTGTTTCCCTGATGATGAGGGATGTTGAGCATCGTTTCATGTGTCTGTTGGCCATCTGGAGGTCCTCTTTGGAGAAACCGTCTGTTCATGTCTTTGGTCCATTTCTTCACTGGATTATTTGTTTTTTTGGATGTTGAGTTTGATAAGTTCTTTATAGATTTTGGATACTAAGCCTTTATCTGATATGTCGTTTGCAAATATCTTCTCCCATTCCATCGGATGCTTTTTAGTTTTGCTGGTTGTTTCCTTTGCTGTGCAGAAGCTTTTTATTTTGAGGTCTCAGTAGTTCATTTTAGCTTTTGTATGCCTTGCCTCTGGAGATGTGTTGAGTAAGAAGTTGCTGCGTCCGAGGTCAAAGAGGTTCTTGCCTGCTTTCTCCTCGAGGATTTTGATGGCGTCCTGTCTTACGTTTAGGTCTTTCATCCATTTTGAGTTTATTTTTGTGTGTGGTGTAAGGAAGTGGTCCAGGTTCATTCTTCTGCATGTCGCTGTCCAGTTTTCCCAGCACCACTTGCTGAAGACACTGTCTTTATTCCATTGAATATTCTTTCCTGCTTTGTCAAAGATGAGTTGGCCATACATTTGGGGGTCTATTTCTGGGTTCTCTATTCTGTTCCATTGATCTGAGTGTTTCTGTGCCACCAAATTCAGTATTTGTAATTTACTTGCTGGCTCAAATTTCACACTGAAATCAATACTCGAGATATTTTCCTGGTCATTCAGGGACTTGTGTGAGGGGCGAGAAACTTGGGTCACAGGACTCACTTTCCCAGCCGACGTCAAGAAAACTAAGGCGATGTTCTACCTCCTCAATTCTGCTCCATTCTCTGAGCAAGTGTCTTCTTCATGGTCTGTTTTGAGCCGCATTTTACACACTTTTGTGGCCTTTTTTTGGTGATTTCAAACTATTTTTTTAATGTTTACTTATTTTAGGAGAGAGAGAGAGAGAGTGTGTGAGCTGGGGAGGAACAGAGAGAGAGAGAGAAAGAAAGAGAGATAGAAAGAATCCCAAGCAGGCTCTGTGCTGCACAGAGCCCCATGAGGGTCTCGATCCCATGATCTGAGCCGACATCAAAAGTCAGATGCTTAACCAACTGAGCCACCCAGCATCCCTCAAACTATTTAAAACAGCCTCCAAGCATGGGCAACTGGCGGGCTCAATCGGTAGAGCATGTGATTTGATCTTGGGGCCATGGGTTTGAGCCCCACGTCGGGCATAGAGATTAGTTAATAGTAATAAAATGGCCCCAAGCGTAGTGCCGAAGTGCTGTCTAGCCCTCCACGCGCAGGAAGGGTGTGGTGTGCTTACACAAAGCATTGCTGTGTTGGACAAGGTTTGTTCAGGCATAAGTAACAATGCTATTGGCAGAGTTCAATGCGAACGAATCGACAATATATGTTAAATAAAGTGTCTTTAATCAGAAACATGCGTAAGGTTACGCATTAATGCCTTGATGAAAATGTCATGACCAGAGGCTCAACGGGACCCAACCTTGCATTTCGCCTAGGAACTCTGTAATTCAATGCTTATGGTAACTATAGAACACAACTACAGCAACTAATAAGAATCAACTATAATTTTAATACAGAATGGGTTCTTTATATTGTAATAAAATGAGATTTTTTTTTCTTTTCGTGTATAGTTCTATGAATTCTAACACAGGTATAGATTGGGTGACCACCACCACAATCAGGATACAGAACATTTCCAGTGTCCCACAATATTCCCTCATGTGGCCCCCATGTAGTCAAACCCTCCCCTCTCCTTTTCTTTTTTTTAAATGTTTATTTATTTTTGAGAGGGAGAGAGAAACAGGAGCAGGGGAGGGGCAGAGAGAGAGGGAGACGCAGAATCCGAAGCAGGCTCCAGGCCCTGAGCTGTCAGCACAGAGCCTGATGCAGGGCTCGAACTCACAAACTGGAGATCGTGACCTGAGCTGAAGTTAGACATTTAACCAACTGAGCCACCTGGGCGACCCTCCCCTGTCCTTTTAAACCCTGGTAAGCACTGATCTACTTCTCATCACTGTCATTTTGTCTTTTAGAGAACGCCACATAAACGGGATCCCAGTGTTGGGCACCTGGTGGCTCAGTCGGTAACCGTCGACTTCGGCTCAGGTCATGATCTCGCGGTCTGTGAGTTCCAGCCCCGCGTCGGGCTCTGTGCTGACAGCTCGGAGCCTGGAGCCTGCTTCGGATTCTGGGTCTCCCTCTCTCTCTGCCTCTCCCCCACTCATCCTCCATCTTTCTCTTTTTCAAAAATATATAAACATTAAAAAAAAATTTTTTAAATCACTTTAAAAAAAACGGGATCACGGTATGTAACATTCTGACACTGGCTTCTCTCACTCAATATGACGTCTCTGGGAGTCCTCTAAGTCTTTACATCTCGCCATACATTGTTTTTTATTGCTGAGTAATATTCTACCTACCCTGGAATTTTAACACAAATCATCAATAAAGTAGGAGGACGCCCACGTTAAATCTTGAAATGTTCCTCCGTTGTGTTTTGTCACAGGACAGAATCCAGCACAAAAATGGGGGGAAACAACAATGACAACAACAAGAAGGTGAAGAGGAAACAGAGAACAAGACGCTTGCCGTGAGGAAGAAGCGTAAGAACGCCCCAGGGGGACGAGGGAGACGCCTGTCCCAAGACCACAGCGGCTCCGCTGCTCTTCTCCAGACGGAAGAATCTTCTTCAAAAGATGAAATCTCGAGAAATCATCGTGTGTTTACATACATTGAGAAAAAATGGACACAACGGGTCGGGACTAATTCAGATGAGTTAATACACAGGAAAGTAAGCAGACAAACAGAAAAGGAGATTTTTCGTAACTCTAATGAAAACAAAAAGCTGTGCCGAACAGGAAGAAATCAGAATATACTATGGCTCAGCTGCAGCTAGTATTTACACAATGTAAACATTGGATATTTGTCTAAACATAACTACTCTGTAATTCCTTTGGGGCCTGGGAAATAGTGGTGGGGAGGTCAGACTTTTTCGCAACAAGCCTTGTAGGATTATTTAACCCTTGAAACTGCATGGCTTTGTAAAGGAGATACAAATTAAATCTAAATTTTAAAACGTCACATGAAGAAATATAATTTTTTCTAACTCGAGGCCAAGAGAAAGAGAAAGGGAGCCATTTATTGTTTTTATTTTTTTTAATGTTTATTTATTTTTGAGAGAGAGACAGAGTGTGAACAGGGGTGGGGCAGAGATAGAGGGAGACACAGAATCCGAAGCAGGCTCCAGGCTCCGAGCTGCCAGCACAGAGCCCGACGTGGGGCTCGAACCCATGAACCCTGAGATCATGACCTGAGCTGATGTCAGACACTCAACCGACTGAGCCCCCCAGGCGCCCTGAAACTCAAATTTCTTGTATAAAAATTTGACACGTTGCAAGAGAAATTCCGCAACATTGCAATATTTAATTACTTCCTAAAATTTTTTTAGTTTTTTACATTTTAAGGAAATAACATTAAGAAAATAGGAATAATTTCCCCCAGCCTCCATATCGATGCCTCAAAATTTCTACCATTTTACCCCAGTGTGCTATACAATTATTATCATCTCGATCATGAACTCTGGTGTGAAAAACGCTGGAAAGGACTGGCCTGAAATCAGAAGGACATTTACTGATATATCTAACGAAAAGTCAGGAGGTAGGCAACCTCAGGGGGGCGCAATGGCTCCAAAATATTAGCAGGAACCCAGGTTCCTCTTAGTTTGGCTCCCAGAATCCCTGGCTTCCACACCCACGCTCGACGGCTCCATGTCCACCAAGGGTCAGGAAGCCGGGTCCACTCCTGCACGTACACGGGGAAAACGGAATTTCAAACGGGCAACGGGACAGAATGTTCATGGTACAGAAGCTTGGAGGAGCTTCGAATAAGTTAGCACGGTAGGAGATGTTGGCTGTGTCTGGGTCACGGGGACACCTTTGTCACCCCTGGGATTGGGGGCTGTTTAACAGTACGTGGAGCGGGGTGAACCATTGCCAAAAGAAAGGCATGGAAAGGGGCCCCTGGGTGGCTCAGTCAGTCGAGCATCTGACTCTTGATTTTGGCTCAGGTCATGATCTCATGGTGGGCGGGTTCAAGCCCTACATCGGGCTTTGTGCTGACAGTGTGGAGCCTGCTCAGGATTCTGTCTCCCTTGCTCTCTGCCCCTCCCCCTCTTACTCCTATCTCTCTCTCTCTCAAAAGAAATAAAAAATTAAACTTAAAAAAGAAAAGAAAGGCATGGAAAGAAGTCATCCTGTTATCAGAAGTAAGAAAGGGATACTAGGCAGACTCCAAAAAAAAATTGCCAAGTCCACTAGAATTATAAGCTGAATTAAATAATAAGCTGAATGAAGACCTAGGTTCACAGAACTCCTTGGTGACATATCATCTGAGCCAAAGTAAAGAGTTTTCTGGGGCAGACAGCTATCTGTCCATCAAAATTTGCCCCACCTCCGGCCTAGAGTTGTAGTTAATAAGGGGCTGCCCCACACTTCCCTGCCCCGCCTCCTTACAGCCACTGGGGGGCATGTGACCAGGAAGTAGGTATGTGTCCTTTAGACCAAAGGATTTTAGGACGTGAGTGGACCTTCTGCAGGTGCAGCTGACCCAGCCACAGGCGGTCCATATCAGACTTCCATATCAGACTTGAGAATGAGCATTGAGGGGCGCCTGTGGGGCTCAGTTGATTAAGCATCTGACTTTGGCTCAGGTCATGATCTCATGGTTCATGAGTTCAAGCCCCAGGGCCGGGCTCTGTGCTGACAGCTCAGAGCCTGGAGCCTGCTTCAGATTCTGCATCTCCCTCTCTCTCTGCCCCTCCCCAGCTCACACTCTGTCTCTCAAAAATAAATAAACGAAACAAATTTAAAAAAAGAGAGACAGAGAATGAGCAGTTTCTATGACTTTGAACCTTTGTACTTGGGGGAGCAAATCTGGCTCTAAGGAAAATACTTTCCCGGACGTTTTAATGGAAACCTGGATTATCAATACAATCATGATATGACAGCCTCCTGAATTGGCCGCGAATGTGGATGCGCAAAAAGCTTTTAAAAGGAATCCGCATTTCAAGATTTTTTGCAACACAGAAAGACTATGATATTATCTTTGGCGGGAGCTGGGTGAAAGGTACAAGGGTACAAAAGTTTTGCAACTTTTTGGGGCTCAAACTAAATCATGATAAAAGAGTATAAAAACATATCCCAAAAAGGTTCAAAAAATTTTTTTTTCAAATTTCCAATAGCTTTGGATTCCCCGCAAGAACGGGAAGGGCTCAGTTTAAAATGAGAACTAGATCTGCAGTTTTCAAACCTTAGTGTCGCGAAGGGTGTTCTTACAGCAGAGCGAATACCCGATTTGAATTTCATCTTTAACATATAACTAACACCATTTGAAAACGCACAGCCAAAAGCGTTACATGCTAACTTTTAACACACTGGGTACCCCCAGGAGGTTCGCCTTCAGATCCCCTCTTCGGCATTCAAACTTTGGAACTAAGTGTCTCTCCCGCCAAATATGCGTTACATTTGAATCTCTTCTAAGTCAATAACCACACAGACTATAACGACATGGTTCTGTTCTGTTGGAGATCAGTGTTAAGAATTTGCTTTTGGGGTCCCTTGGCAGCTCAGTGGGTAAAGCACCCGACTTCATCTCAGGTCATGATCTCGTGGTTGGTGAGTTCGAGCCCTGCCTTGGGCTCTGTGCTGACGGCTCAGAGCCTGGAGCCTGCTTCAGATTTCCTCTCTCTGCCCCTCTCCTGCTCACGCTCTGTCTCTCTCTCTCTTAAAAAATAAACATTAAAAAAAAAAGAACTTGCTTTCATTTTGCTTAAATTCGGGCCTGTATCATAACTAAAGAAATGCAAATGAAATCTACAACCTAACATTTTTTTTACCCATCAGATTGACAAAGGTCAGACACGTGATAACACCATGTGAGCAGGTAGGAAACGGGCGCTCTGACAAGTTACCGTTAGGAGCTCCACGCGGCACAACCCCACTAGAACTGCATCGATGTAAATGGGACCCGGCCATTCTAGTCTGCGAAATTACCCTACTGACATACTCTCTCCCGGACAGATAGGAAAACAGACACCGAGATTTGAGATTTGTTGCAGCTTTGTTCACGGTAACAAAGAAACTGGAAACAAACTAAATGTCCATGAACAGGAACTGTTTAAGTACACTTTACCGTATGTGTGTGTACGATGGACAACTGAACTCTTCCTAAGCAGGCGATCCGGAGCCCTTCGAAGCTGTATTTCCCAAGATACGTTGTCACGCAAAAAAAAAAAAAAAAAAAAAAAAAATGGGGGGGATATAGAATATTGTTTGCACTATGGTGTAATTTGGAAAAAAGAAATGGATGAATGTACATGTACCTTTTTGTCCGTATGTTAGTTTCCTAACTCCCGAAGGACGCCCAAGGAACTGATAACAGCAGGTGCTTCCTAAAAAAGGAAACTGGGGGGCCCTGGGGGAGGCCGAAGGCAACCCACTTTTCCCTGTACACTCTTTCATACTGTTGGACTATTTTCATGTTTATGCATTAACTGTATAAAAGTGGGGGTGGGGGGAGGCAGGCCCGTGTACGCTTGCTCCTATGAAATCATCTAAGTCAACATAACTATTAAAACACAGGTGTGCCGCCCTTGGTTAGGGGCCAGGCAAGACTCAAAGCCAACTCTCATCAAAATAATTGGTTGTGTAATCACCACTTAAGGCACAACGGGTTGAGTCTTGAGCAAACCCCATCACGGAGGGTTTCAGAGCTTACTTTTAGCTTTCCACTTTTTCTTCGTTGACTTTTATGTGTAGGTAAGGGCTGTCGTTGAATGTCGTTGGTGAATCAGTTTTGGAAAACATTTTTCCCTGGGCCCTTTCCAAAGATTTTGCATTGGCTTCCAGGGTTGCAGTCAGGGGGTGCAGGTCGGAGTCCCCCAAGGCGTGTCTCTGCGCTGCGTGCCCAGACCACGCGCCCTGAGATTCTGTGCCAGCGCCTCTGGGTGCTGCCTGAGCATGTGTGTTCCCAGCAAGTTCTGAGCGCTCTCCAGGTAAGAACCAGCCGTAGTACCCAGAAAAGCAACAATAAAATTGTAAGCCCTACAAACCTTATTACAGCTATGTCAGTCGGGGCCCAGCCAGAAACCGAGAAGCAAACTCTAAGGATTTAGGTGTAAATTTAATGCAGGGAATTTGACACGCGCAGGATAATAGCCCAGGATAATAGCGCCGCAAAGCCAAATGGGGGCAGTTAGGGAAGCAAGAGATTAGTAGCAGCTGGAAGCCACTACCCCTTGGCCCCAGGGATGAGGCTGAGGACAAAGGGAGAAGGGGGTGTCTTCAGAGACAAGGGACTAAAGTGCCACCTGGCAGAAGATGAGGCCACAGTGGTCTGTCTGGGATCTGGGGCCAGAGAGTGGACACAGTCACGGCCACCAAGGTAGAGAGGGAAGGGAAGAAACACTCTGCCTTCTCCCTTCCGTCCATTAACCAAACCCAGCAGGAAGCCAGAACCCCCAAAAGCCTGGGAAACACAGGTGGCGGCCGGCTCCCTGACCCGGGGAGCTGAGCAGGGGAGGCAAACAACGGTCAGAGGACCACAGCCCCAGCCCCGGGCCCCCCTGCTTTGGTTAAACATAGAGTGGATACCTCGCGCCGTGATTTTCTGTGTGATTTTGAAAAACTTTGAGTGGAGAGGTGGTTCATACAAGTGCTTTTGAAAGTGCAAAACCCTGGGTTAGCCATTCTTGTTAGCCTCTGTTGAAAATATCTGCATGCCAGTTACCACACAGTTTCAATAGACATTGAAATTTTTCAATTTCGTTGTAAAAGTTTTCAATGGAAATTCTTCTAGACTCAGTCATCATATCACGCTTGTGTCTGTACCTTTAATTATAAAGGGAAAAATGCTTTCTTCTGAGGGCCAAAGGTTTGCTCTCGCAGTGATCTTCCAAAGGAAGTTTGATACTATCTATCCATCCGTCACTTTTTACACACCAGCCCCTACAATAAGGAAGAAAATAAACAAAGTTGCTGCGCCGAGAACTTTTTAATGGATTACGCATGATCGTTAGAGCAGACTATATTTGTTAAAATGTTTACAACAGGAGAGGCTCCTGGGTGGCTCAGTTGGTGAAGCATCCAACTCCGACTTGGGTCATGATCTCACGGTTTGTAAATTCGAGCCCCGCATTGGGCTCTGTGCTGACAGCGCAGCGCCTGGAACCTGCTTCAGATTCTGTGTCTCTCTCTCTCTCTGCCCCTCCCTTGCTCATGCTCTGTCTCTCTCTCCTTCAAAAATAAGTAAACGCTAAAAAATTGTTTTTAATAATAAAAAGAAAAAATGTTTACAATGGAAGAAAAAAATCAGTTACTTGCATTAATGAATTATTTTGCTAAGAGAAGGGTGATCTTTGCTCACAAAACTTATCACAATCTGGTGATTATGATCTTGTTATTGTTATGATTAACATTACTGGGATTTAAAAATGTATATTCTCTTAATAATTTAAGGAAGTCTCTGAAAATCTCCTTCCAGAAATTAAGAAAAGAATTCTCATAGATTGATTTTGAAACAAGATGCAAATCTCTGTTCTTCTGCAGTTTATGTCACCTGCCCTCGAAGATTCTAACATGAGATCGTCCTTTATTGGCCTTCTGACTGCAGGAAATCTATCTAACCTTTATGAGACTCAGTTTCTACATCAAGAAAATCATGATAAGAGTGTCTACCCCTCTGTTGTTCTGAGGGCTGAAGGACAAACACGGGGAATGTAGGTAATTCCTTGGCAGAGATTTTTAGTCAAAAGAAATATTTAAACCATAGGAAAGGACAAAGCCCTTTTCCTATCAGAAACATATTGGAAATTTTGGATAAATTCGAATACATGCAGCACCAGGGCAACGATCTAGGGGACGGACACTCCATCTTGAGACGGAGAAGTAACATGGAGGAGTGGAGACTGGGGTAAGCTGGAGAGGCTGGGCTTTACACGGAGGGGACGTCTCTCACACCCAGGCAGGTGCTGCCGTATACACGCAGTAACCCTGGCCCAGGTGTGCCAGCCCTCTCCATTTAAAAATAAAAAAGAATGTTATAAATCCCAATTTCTTCTGAGAAATTTGTCATCTTTTAAGGATTGGCAATAGACTTAAAGTTCGTTTCTTTATTTTGAGCAGGGGTGGGGCAGAGAGAGAGGGAGAGAGAGATTCCCAAGCAGGCTCCGAACTGTCAGTGAAGATCCTGACACGGGACTCGATCCCACGAACCGGGAGATCATGACCTGAGCCAAAACGAAGAGTCAGACACGTAACGACTGAGCTGCCCAGGCGCCCCAGGATGGGCAATAGATTTAAATTTATTCTAGAGTCTAGACTTCCAACATGTAGCAGGATTATATCTAAAACCTACAGAAGTTTGCCATTGCTCGATTGTATTTTGTCTATTAAATGAGAAGTAGTCGAAACCTTAAGAACAGAAGACACCGTGAGCATTCCAGTCAGGCCGAGCCTTTTTTACGAACTGTAATTTTTTTTAAGTTTATTTATTTTTGAGAGAGAGATAGAGTGTGAGCAGGGGAGGGACAGAGAGAGGGGGAGACCCAGAATCGAAGCAGGCTCCAGGCCCTGAGCCGTCAGCACAGAGCCCGACGAACCGCGAGATCATGACCTTCTCATAGTCCAAAAGAGCAGCTGAAGCTCCAGCCATCACATCTTCTTTCCGAGCAAGGATGGGAGGGAGAGAAAAAGAAGACGGGGCAAATGGCTCTGTCCACGGTTAGGTTTAGGAGATTCCTGGGAAGTTCCATCCCAACATTTCATTGACATTGTGAGACTGTAGTCACGTATCCATGTCTAGCAACAAAGGAGGCTGGAAAAAGTCTTTTTCCAGGGGACCGTGCACTCAGCTGCAAATGGAAAATTCTGCTACTAAGAATGAGACAACCGTGTGTTAGGTACCCAAACAGCAATCTCTACCCGAAGTCTAATATTAACATGGTGACATGTATTGATGTGAATTATATGAAGTTAACGTTTTTAAGTTAAAATTAGACAAACATCTGCAATTCATTTGATTCATTCTATTATATTCCTACGGAAAAATCTAAAAAGATACATAACACACAGGTGAATACTGGTTCTCTCTGGATGGTGGGATCTCAGACGGCCATGTATTATTTGCATAACTTTTAATAATGATCATAATACATACCCAAAAAGGGAGTTTAAAAATACCACATAAGTCAGGGCGCCTGGGTGGCTCAGTCCGTTAAGCATCCAACGTCAGCTCAGGTCATGATCTCACAGTTCCTGAGTTCGAGCCCCGCGTTGGGCTCTGTGCTGACAGCTCAGAGCCTGGAGCCTGCTTCGGATTCTGTGTCTCCCTCTCTCTCTCTGCCCCTCTCCCCGCTAAGGCTCTGTCTCTCTCTCTCTCTCTCTCAAAAAATAAATAAAAGTTTAAAAAATTAAAAAAAAATTATGACAGCTGAGATGCGTTGCCCAGTCGCATGAGCCTTGCACTGTTGTAAGCCCGTTACACGTGTCGACTCGCTTCCTCTGAAAAACAATTTAATGAAGTAGCTACTACTATTATCTCCGCTTTACAGAAAATTGAGACACAGAGCAGTTGCCCAAGATCACCCAACTACCTCCGGCGCAGCGGCTCCGGGATTTATACGGCCACGGAACAGGCTGTCTCCAGAACCCACAGAACTGCCTTTCATCTCGGTAAGACCTACCTGCGGCACTTGTGAAACACACGCAGACCACCAGGCTTGCCCTGGGACGTCCCACAGTAGGTCCAGACTGGGACCTGAGAACTCGGGCTTTCCCAAGCCGTCTGTCTAGCTGGTTCTTCTCTGCAGGCAAGTATGAAGGATCCTGCTCTCCACAAAAGGAATCCGTGGCAACAGACGCCAGAGGGGCGCTTGCCTCTCCGGGCCTGGGGACCCGGAGGGGCCTTGACTGGGAAGGGGGGTGAGGCTGGAAACCCTCTGTGTCTTGATCCAGGCGGGGTGACCGATGCGTGCGCCTAGTCTCAGGTTCACCAAGCATTCGAAAATAAACATCGCCTAAGCTGCAGTGCCTTTCCGATCACGTTGGCTGGGGTGGGTGTCACGGAGGGGTGCAGGGGAGTGCCACGAGGGGCCGGGGCTTGAGAGAGGAGACCGGGAAAATCGCCCCAGGAAGGTGACGTTCCATTTGGCCTGGGAGGACAGAAAGAATCCAGTCCCGCAAAAGAACGGGAGGAAAAGCAATCCAGACAGAGGGTGCAGCAGGCGCGGGGGCCCAGAGGCCACAGCAAGGAGGCAGGTGGCACTGGCCGGAGCAAAGCAAGAGGAGGTCGGTAAGTGGGGGGCGAGGGGGGGGGGGGGGAGGGGACTGGCCAATTCACAGGCGGGGCCTTCCTGCCTCAGGGCTCTCGCTCCCCTCTGCCGCCTTCAGATATCACCAGCTCTCTGGTGGATTCTCACCCACTGAGAGGCCTTCCTTGACCATTCCTGCAGCCATCACCACTGCCTCGTTGGGTCTTCTGAGACCTTATCACTGTTAGGAAATCACACTGCCGATTCGACTACTTAGTGTTGACTGAATCACTAGCTACTCGCCACGTTCTAGTACCGAATCATTTGGGTCACCTTTGTGCCCCAGAGATCAGCACAGTGTCTGGCACATCGCAACACTTAGGTAGAAATAATGGTCGGAAGAATGAACAAATCCTTAAAGGAAGCAGCAGGGGAAATTCCATTAGTTATACAGTCCTGTTTACTGAGAATCTACTATGTGCCGGGCTCTAGGCCAAGTCGCCGGGGATAAATGTATCAGTGAAGTGAAGAGATTTTTTTTTTTTTTTTAATCCCACTTTCTTGGGAACTTCTGAATGGGTGAGGGGGAACAGGTCATACACAAGTGAATTATCCATCTCACAGATGGAGGGCTCCATGGACGGATACACTACAGATACATGATGGCAAATGCAATCAGTTCTGAGAAGAAAAGGCAGACCAGAGAGAGACAGGGGGCAGTTGGGTGTGGGAAGAGGAAGCTTCAATATTAGAATGCACTAGCTAACAGGGCGCCTGGGTGGCTCAGTGGGTTAAGTGTCAGATTTCAGCTCAGGTCATGATCTCACAGTTTGCGAGTTTGAGCCCCACAATCGGCTCTGTGCTGACAGCTCAGAACAGGGAGCTTGCTTCGGATTCTGTCCCTCTCTCTCTGCCCCTCCCCCACTCGCACACACACTCTCTCTCTCTCTTTTGAAAAGTAAGAAAAAAAAAAAAATTAGAAAAAATTAAATAGAATGGGCTAGCCTCTCCAAGAACGTGAATTTGCATCAAGACCCAAAGACAGTAGGGAGGGTGGCAGGAGGGTACAGAGGGAACAGCAGCGCAGGAGCCTTGAGGCTGGAGAGGGGTTCGCCGCTGAAGCCAGAGCGAAGGAGAGAATTGTAGGAGATGAGGTCCACCAAGCGGGTCCGGATCCGAGAAAGCAGTGTGGACCAACAACCGGGACTTCCCTTGGAAACTTGTAAATGCTCGTTCCCGGACCTCCCGCCAGACTTACTGGATCGGATACTCTGTGCGGGCGGCCCCAGCAACCAGCGTCCCAGCGAGCCCGCCGGGTGACCGGGCGCGACGACGCGGGCAGGACCCTGGAGCGGGGGGCCTTTGGCGTCTGAGCCCAGTCGCGACTCTCAGGATCCACGTGATCACTGTCCTCGGTATTTCACTAGCTGGGCAGGGGACCCGCCCCGCGCTTCGCTGATTTGCCGGGCGCCGGCGCTCCGCGGGGGCTTCCCCGGGCCCCGCCGCGCCGCGCGCACCGTCCCCCCCAGCCGGCCGCGGCCTGCCGCGCTCCTCCCTGCAGAGCCCCCCACACCCCCCCCTCGGCGACCCGGGAGCGACGCCCCGGGGACCCGACGCCCAGGGCGGCAGGTGCCAAGGCGCCCGAGCCGGGGAGGCCACGCGCCGCGGCCGGCACCGCAGGGGCGCGGGCGGCGGCCGAGGCTGGGGGCGCGTGCGCGCTCCCGACCCCGGGGGGCCGCGCGCTGCGGGCCGCGGCGTCGGGATTGGCCCGCGGCCGCCCCGGGAGCCGCCGCGGCGAAGCGGCGCTGGGGCGGCCGGGCCCGGGCAGCGCCCTCTAGGCAGCGGAAGTGGGGCTTGCTGTACATCCGTCCTCCCCGCCCGGCGGAGTTGGGAGAAGGCAGGCCGGGGCGGGGGGGGCGGCGTGTGGAAACACAGGAGGAAAAGTGCTTGCACCATGTAGGTCCGCGCCCCCCGCCCTGGCAGCCCGGCCGGCCGGGGACCCTCCCAGTCTGCGGCCATGAACGCGAGCAGCGAGGGCGAGAGCTTCCCGGGCTCGGTGCAAAGTAAGTGCTTTTCCGGGCGCCGTGCGCGCTCCGGGGCCCGGGCCCAGGCACGTCGGCGACGCAGCGAGCAGGCCCGGGGCCCCGAAATCGGGGTGACGGCGCGGAGGCGGCGTCTTGGGCTCCGCGGCGGGCGCGCCGGGCAGGGGGCGCCCTACCGGGCGGGAGGCGGGGGGCGCTCTGCAGCCCGGCGCGACCCGGGCGAGGGGACGGTGGGGGAGGGCGCGCCGTGCAGACAATCGGCACCCCCTGGGGTCTTCCCCGCGCCTCCCCCGGGCGCAGTTTGGGGGGCGGCGGGGGGGAACTGCGGTCACGCTGCCGGGAAAACTTCTGCCGTGGGCGGCCCCGGGTGCCCGGAGCCTGGGGGTCCGAGGATCGCGTGAGGTCTGGCGGGCCGGGCTTGCCGCCGCCCCGCGACGCCTTCGACACCGTAGAGAAGGGCCCGGGGAGCGGGGCGGTGGTCGCCGTCTTTGAGTTGGGGCTCCGTCTGGATTTTCCCGAGGAGGGCGGCAGCTACTTCTCGGTCCCGATTTCGCCCGCCGCTTTGTTTCCCAAAGTGGGGTCCGGAGCCTGAGCGCGGCGCGGCCACCTGGGAGCGCGAGCGCTTATTTGAAGGAAAGAAAAAAGAAACGCTCCCCGGGCCCCACCCATTGGACGGGGACGGCGGGGAGGGGACCGCGGGGGAGGGGACCCGCGGCCTCCCCGGAGCGGCTCGGACGCGCGCAGCCTCGGGAACCGGCCTCTGGCACGGGGCTCTGCAGACACCTGGCGCGGAGTACGCGCTCGGCTTAGCCGTTTTGGAGACGTCGCCTCCCAAACTTGGCTGCGTATTCCTTGCGTAACTTGTGAAAAGCACAGATTTCTCTCCACACCAGCCCCTTCTGCGCCCCACGTCCGTTATGACTCAGTATCTCCGAAGTGGGGCTCGGATGCGTCTATGTTTAACACCCCCCCCCCGCACACGCACACCCCCAGATCATTCTGATGCCCACAGGTCTGGAGGACATAGTGAAGATAAAGGAATTCTTTCTTGTCGCCGATGAGCTGGTACTGTGCCCACTGTGTTTTATTTGGTCGGTTAATTCTCACCGCAAATGCTGGAGGTTGGGTAGATTTTATCATTCAAGTTTTCAGAGGGGGATACCCTCAACATTCCAGTCGGGTGTCTTAGTGAGGCCACCGGGCTCGTGCTGGGGGATGGAGACCCTGCTGGCCTTTGACAAGCACTATCTCATTTAATCCTCGTAACCATCCCGTGCAACAGCGACTTTCCGTTTTACAGATGAGGGAGACCAAGCCCAAGTCGCTGTGAGTTGGAGTCTCAGGATTCTCAGGAAAGGCTAGGTCATTACTTGTACACGTTGCCACAGCGTGGAGACGTTGTTATCAGAACCCTTTCATGCTGGGTATCAGTCTTGTTCCATCGGAAGGAATCACCCATGCAAGCCCCTTCATTTCCTGGTTCCTTGTTTCCCTGTTAGTCTCATGGGCGCCTCTGCTGCAGGGAGGCAGTGTCCAGAGAAACAGAAGAGGCTTCGTTCCTTCCGTTCATCGGTTTTGATGTACTTAGATGCACGGGGCGCTCTGCAAGACAGCTTATGAAACGTGACAACACAGGTGCCGGGGTGGCCCAGTCCCTTGGGTGTCCAGCTCCTGACTTCGGCTCAGGTCTTGATCTCGCAGTTTGTGAGTTCGAGCCCCGCATCGGGCTCTGTGCGGACAGCGCGGAGCCTGCTTGGGATTCTCTGTCTCCCTCTCTCTCTGCCCCTCCACCGCTTATGTGCTGTCTTTCTCTCTCTCAAAATAAATAAATAAACCTAGAAAAAAATTTAAAAAGTGACAGCACAGCCCAGACTCTCTGTCCTTAGCAACTCAACCAAATTGTATTTCCACACAGAGGTTACTTGCCTTTGCTCAACTTGGGGGGAAATGGAACATAGTGTAAATATTTCTAAAATTTCGGAAAGTTATGATGCATGTATACCAACCATATAGGCACAGAGGTAGTTCTCGTATAATTTAGACTTGAGGAAAACTAGAAATAATATATATAAAGACCTTATAAATACTGAGGTTATGCATGGATAACATATGATAGTGTGCTATTAAATAATTAGATTTATAAAAGTTTCGGCGATCTAGCCGGAATGCATATGCGATGCTATGTGGGGAACAGACTGATTTTACAGTACGTTATGATCTTCATTTTTAAGCATTAAGAAAATGGATGGCAGAAAACATTTTGTAACGTTCATGGCACCCGCAGGGGGAAAGATCGTGAGTGCTATCCCCCCTGCTTCCTCTCTCCCCAAGTTTCTGTTATTAGCATGAGTTTCCTTATAATGAGGCAAAGAAAAATTTTAAAATAAAAAGGAAGGTAGTTCTATTAGAGACTCATTCATTGGTTTTCTATCTTTTTTAATTTTTTTAAGTTTTATTTTGAGAGAGAGAGGAAAGAGACAGAGCGTGAGTGTGCGAGCACAAGTGGGGGAGGAGCAGAGAGAGAGGGGGGGAGAGAGAGAATCCCAAGCAGGCTTCACACCGTCAGCACAGAGCCGGATACAGGGCTTGAACCCACGAACCTGTGAGATCATGACCCGGGCCGAAGTCAGACACTTAACTGTCTGAGCCACTCGAGGGCTCTGATTGTATTTCTTTATTTAGCAAACATTTACACAGCACGTTCTTACACAGTGCCAGATATTGTGGGAAGTGCTTTGCAAATGTTAACACAGTATTAACTTTTGGTATCATTATAGTTGAGAGACAATATCCCTATCAGTTAGGAATGAATTTTGGCTACAAGTAACAAACTGAACTAGAGCAGCCGAATGAAAAGTCTGGGACTGGTTGATTCAGGGGATCACTGCAGTAAGGAGGAGCATTAGCATTAGCATTTTCCTTCTAGTAACAACATGGCTGCAGAAGCTCCTGGCATCACATCTATATTCAAGGCCAAAAGAAAAGGGAACCAGGGCCAACCATGTCTAATCCCTTTTTATCATGAAAGCCAGATTTTCCCAGAAGTTCCCAAGTATGTAAGGGACCAAGATTATGTAGACTAATACTTCTAACGGCCACGGTGTGGGGGGTGGGGTGGGGAGGGTTCTAAAAGCAGAGGGGTTGGTTTTCATAATGACTGGGAAGCACGACCGCCTTTGGTTGGGATAGGACATGGCTACTGGTCCTTCAAAGTGCAAGCAGGTCTGCACAGCAAAGAACTTTCTTGCATAAGATGCCACTAGCGGCCGTACAGGCAACGGGGCGAGGCTGGGTCAGGAGCCACACGGGTCTGGGAACGTGGCTGCCGGCTAGGACAACAGAGGGGAGCGGGACAGACGTTGCGCCGGCGACCAGCCGTCCCTGTCCTTTCCTCCTACCGTGAATCTGGTCTGTGTTGCGATTTCAAGCTGTTTGGAATTGGCCACTTAATTAACCTGCGACTTCCGCTTCGTCCCCTGGAGTCCCCGGCGGCACGACGGTGCTGGTGGAGCTGACCCCCGACATCCACATCTGCGGCATCTGCAAGCAGCAGTTCAACAACCTGGACGCCTTCGTGGCGCACAAGCAGAGCGGCTGCCAGCTCGCCGGCGCCGCCGGGGCGGCGCCCGGCACCGTCCAGTTCGTGTCCGAAGAAACGGTGCCTGCCGCCCAGACGCAGACCACCTCCAGGGCCATCACCTCGGAGACCCAGACGATCACAGGTACGTACGGCTGCGGGACGGGAGACACGGCCGAGGCGGCCTGCGCATGTCGCCGGCGCCTCCGGGAGCTTATTAAAAAGACGCGTTCCCAGGGTCCCCCCCGCGTGGGGTTACGAATTCTTTTTTTTTTTTTTAATGTTTGTTTAATTTTGAGAGAGAGAGGGAGACACAGCAGACTCCAGGCTCCGAGCCGTCAGCCCAGAGCCCGACACGGGGCTCGAACTCACAGATCACGACCTGAGCCGGAGTCGGATGCTCAACCGACTGAGCCACCCGGGCGCCCCCTGGATTCATTATTTTTAACACGTTCCCCTGGGAAGCCAGGTCTGGGAACTGTGGGCGAAAACATTAAGTGTGAGCAGTTATAGATGCTGAAACAGACAAAAAACAGATTTCGGAAACAAAAACCTACGTGTGCCACAAAAACAAAACTACTTGCAGGAACCACGTTGTGTGGGAACAGGCGGTTATTCCGGGTGGTGGGAGTGTATGATCCCGGAATTCGCATTATTTTTATACAGCGACAAAAAACATAGTTTTTTTGGGGGGGGGTGTTTTTCGGGTTTTTTTAACCTACCAACAGGCATCGATGCCCGCCCTCCCCTGTGCTGCCAGCCGGGAAAACAGGAAAGTTCGTCCTAGCTCTTGGCTGTACTCCTTCACTCCACCACAGACAACCTGCAGGGACACCCGGGGGCTCGTCAGTTAAGCCACGGACTCTGGATCTCAGCTCAGATCTGGATCTCAGGGTCGTGAGTTCAGGCCCCGCCCTGGGCTCCGCGCCGGGCTTGAAGCCTGCTTAGAAAAAAAGTGCAGATGAATCCAAACTTGAAATGCACCCGATGAAACCACAAAAGCTCGAGGGGAAATATTGTACACACACAGGCACACGCTCACATGGAAGCACTCGGGCGCAAACACACACCTGTACTTACACCTGTATAATCTGTCTCAAGGGACTAGACAGACAACTTGAAAAATACGAATTCACCCATTAATGAGGCCATAGCACAGACGCGGCTGGATCCGGGGGCAGATGGGGAATGTATTCCTCAGGGAAAGGCATTCAGGTTTTTAAATTCAAATATATGAGGCGCCTGGCTGGCTCGGTTGTGGAGCGTGCAACTCTTGATCTCGGGGCTGTGAGTTCGAGCCCCACTTTGGGTATAGAGAGTACTTAAAAATAAAGACTTTAAAAATAATATATATATATATAAACAAAACATATATATATATATAGGGGTTTAAAAATATATAGACTTTAAAAATAATACATATATAAATATACATATATAAACAAAACATATATATATGTACACACACACATATATATATATATATATATATATATATATATATATATATATATAGGGGTGCCTGAGTGGTTCAGTCGGTTAAGTGTCCAATTCTTGGTTTCAGCTTAGGTCATGATCTCAGGGTTCCGAGAGTCTGAACCCCATTTCGGGCTCTGTGCTGATAGTGAGGAACCTGCTGGGGATTCTGTCTCTGCCTCTCTCTCTCTCAAAATAAATAAAAAAATAAACTTAAATCCTCTAGCTAAAGAAAAAGAATCCAGCATGTGGCTACAAATAAAGTTACAATGTTTCCAAAGTAAAAACAATGTAGAAAATTAAAGACCAACAAGGTGGGGGGAGGGGAACACAGCATAGATGACCAAGGCCTAATGTCCTTCATATATAAAGAACTCCTAAAATCAATACAAGTAGAGAAAAAGAACCAAAGGGAAAAGTCAGCAAAGGGCAGCAGATGGTAGACAGAAGACACTAAATCTCAGAGGGTGCTCTGTCGCCTTAGGAATTAAAGAAATGTAAGTGAAAGGAAGGCTTGGGACAGGAAACCACTTTAATTTCTGGGGATGTGAACTGTAACCCTGGGCAGTTTTGTGATATCTTTTAAATTTAACATCTCCAATTTAAAATCTTTTGAATTTCAAAAGGCACATTCACACGTTTACCCAGTAAGTCCACTTCTCTATATGGATCCCATACAATATGATTCATTTATGGTATGTCCCGTCAAGAAAGTGGAACCATTAGGGGCGCCTGGGGGGCGCAGTCCGTTGAACGTCCGACTGTTGATTTCGGCTCAGGTCACGATCTCGAGGTTTGTGAGTTCAAGCCCCGAGTCGGGCTCTGTGCTGAGCCTGCAGCCTGCTTGGGAGTCTCTCTCTCCCTGCCTCCCCCCCTCCCTGTGTGTCTCCCTCTCTCTCTCAATAAATAAATAGACATTTAAAAAGTGGAACCTTTGTATATATGCATGAATACATCAAGAGATAATTAGGTAAGTCCACAGAGATTTGGACAATGAACAATGACGTAGCCTTGAAAGGGGGAGCTGGATCCTTGCACAGACATGGATTCTCAGGGTAAGTGTGAAAAAAACATGCATACATATGCGTACACGCATAGTATTCTATTCAAGGCAGGCTTCTAGAACAGGAGGGAGGCAGGTCACGTTAATGATAGAAGCAGTGAGCTGTGCGTCAGGTCGCGGGCGCTGGCGGGGACCGTGGCGAAGGAGGGAGAGAGCGTGCGCGACTCCTCCGAGGGTCCGGCCGTCCTGTGGATCCTGTCACTTGGATATTTGGGTTTTTCAGAGAAACTGAAAAGTGTCAAATGTCCCAGATTTTAAAACCTTGTTGGCCAAACACAATACATCTATGAGCTTGACGGAGCCCGCAGGCTTCTTCTAGCTTTTTCGCCGACACCGGGCAGCCGGTGGTTTTCATCTGGAGCTGAGGGGTGGAGAGAATGTCGGAGGGGGCTCCAACCTTCCCTTTCCTGATCCCGCCCTGCTGTGGTGTTTGACTCTTTTGACAATGAGCGAAGTTTTGTGTTTTTCTCCTTAAGGCATCCAAAAGAGTATTTCTGCTGAGTTTTTTTCAAAATTTACTTATTTTTGAGCGAGAGAGAGAGAGAGAGAGAGAGAGAGCGAGAGAGAGCACACTTACAAATGGAGGAGGGGCAGAGAGCGATGGGGACAGAGGATCTGAAGCGGGCTCTGGGCTGACAGCAGAGAGTCCGACGCGGGGCTTGAACTTGCAAACTGCGAGGTCATGACCTGAGCCGAAGGCCTATGCTTAGCCGACTGAGTCCCCCAGGCACCCCTCTGCTGAGTTTTTAAAACTCTGAAATATAACGACCTGTTCACCTCACAAGCCTTAAGGGGACCCCCTTCTGATGTTACCGCTGGACCGAGGGAAGCCGTAAGCAGGGAGGAGACACGGCCAGCAGGCCACCCCAAGTTCGGGACTGGCCCGGGACTTACACGTTTTGGCCTTTGCCCCGGTGGCCCTCTCCCTGCTCACTGTCCTCACAGTCAAGCTCCCAGTAACCCCACGCACTGGGGACGAAGCCTGTAGAACAATGCCTCGGGCTCAGGAGGCTTTATTTGTGGCCAGCATGACCATTGCCCCTTTCTGGGTCCCGAGCCTTTCCTCGGGCTGTTCCCGCCCCCTGAAATGCTTTTCCTGCCTTTCCCTGGCACGACGAGGACCTCAGGACACCCCCCTGGCTATGGCAGCAGCCCAGATGAAGTCGTCTGGTTTCCAAATGAGCCCCATTGCCTTGCGTCTGAGGCTCCGCGCCACGCTGTTCCCTCTGCCTGGAAACTTCTCTTCCGCCGACACCAGAACTGAGCTTAAAGGCATCTCCTCAGAGATGCCCTCCCGGACATCTCTCTCTCTCTCTCTCTCTCTCTCTCTCACACACACACACACACACACACACACACACACACACACACTGTTCCCCCAGCCACACACACACACACACACACACACACACACACACACACTGTTCCCCCAGCCACACACACACACACACACACACACACACACACACACACACACTGTTCCCCCAGCCACACACACACACACACACACACACACACACACACACACACACACACACACACACACACACACACACACAGTTCCCCCAGCCCAGGTCCCTGTGAATAAATGAATATTTGGGGAACAGACTCCATCACTGAGCCCTCGGCACCGCGAGGTCAGGGGCAGCACCCCTCCCGTCCAACGCTGGTCCCCAGCTCCAGCCTCTGCTCGGGGAACGGCCGGCTGCCCCCACTTCCCGTCCACCGTGAGGCTGGCCCCGCACCCACGTACCTGCTCCTTCCTCTGTCCTGTGTCGTTGCTCAAAGACGCCCGCCCTCCCCTTGCCATTCCCGCTACCCCGCCAGCCCTCCCTCTGGCATGCCTCGGTTTGGCCGACCGCCCCGTACGTTCAGGCTGGGCCCGGAGACCTCTGTGCGCCCGGCTCCCGGTGCTGCAGGTTCCCGAGACAGGCTGCCGGCCTTGCACCCCTGTCTGCCACCCACCAGCCCTGGACCGCAGGGCCCGTTGCTCTCCGCTCGCTGCTTAGAATTCCGCAGGTGCGAAAGAGGTTACGGTAGCACCTAACACTAGTAGGCCATAGAATGAGGTGCCTGATACCTGGTAATCGTCGTGTTATCGGAGGACTCTGTGATAATCCGCAGAAAGGGTCTGGCCGGAGCGATTGGGCTCAGCAAACAACTGCTTTTATGAACGTGGAGATTCAGGCCCAGGCGGGGAGTGGATGGAGAGACCTCCAGTATGTTC
Organism: Paguma larvata; assembly: GCA_030068075.1. Lineage (NCBI taxonomy): Eukaryota > Metazoa > Chordata > Mammalia > Carnivora > Viverridae > Paguma > Paguma larvata. Next base: position 39,892,768 of record CM057844.1, on the reverse strand, counting down.
CGTCTGCCCAACTAATCAGTCCGGCTTCTGTGCCACGAAACAGGCAGAAGCCTGCCTCCCTCACCTCCACCCCCTCCTTCTTTCACCCCCCCTCATTTGGTTTTCCGGGCCTGACTCCCCCGAAAGCCTGGGCTTCCGTGTTCCGCCTAGTGGCAGTTCCGCCACCCGCCAGTGGACCAGGGTCGCTGGGGAGCTTGTTAAAGATACTGGTGCCCAGGCCCCACCTCCTGAACCCAAGCCTCTGGGGCGGAGGCTCAGGCACCTGTATTTGTAACAAGCTCCTGGGGGACTCCAGGTCTCAGCCACGTGGGAGAGTCGCCCACTGCTCGAGGCCACGGCCTGACCCCCGACACGCCGATTTTCTCACGCAGACATTGTCCAAACTTGTGCGTGCCTCCCCGTCCTTGATTAAGCCAAACCCTTCCTCACTCAGCTCGTCGCTGACCCTTCTCCGTCCAATAATAGTTGAATGTAAAAGAAAATAATAGTCATGGTTGGGCTTAAACTTTATTCTCTGCCTGCTGGCTTCGAAAGCTGCTTTGCTTTTTGTTTGGCGTTTGGTTTAAGAACTTTTCTACGAGTGCAGCAACATTAGACGTTGCTGCTGGTGAAAAAGCGGTGAGCATCCCACATTTGCTAAGATTCTAAAAATCACGGGGCTTAGGAGGTAGGCTCCTGAACTGGAGTCTTGGGCACATAGGGACTCGAGCCTCGTGACTGTCGCAAATCACAGGAGCAAATTCCTGGTGTCTCGCTTTCGAGGTGGGGATGAGAATAAATAGAAAGGCCACAGAGCTTGGTAGGTGAAGAGTCTGGGTCAGAGTGCCTCAGGGTCAGTTCGCAGCCGCACTCCCTGCTGACCGTGACCTTGGCCAGGCGACAGGGTCCCCGGCATCGGTTTCCCCAGCTCTGACGTGCCAGTGCTCACCTCAGGGCTCCAGCCGGGCTCCTCCGTGGAGACACTTAGCGCCGTCAGCGTTAGCTCTTCTTACTTACCACATCTGAGGGCTGGGAAAACGAAGTGTAACAGCACAGAAAACGCAGGCCGCAGGGCCTGGCTCATGACAAGCCCCCAGCCAATACTAGCTGAATCGGTCTCTTGAGCCAGACTGATCTTTCCCTCCCCTTCTGGTTAATTCCTACCCTTTGGGTCCCAGGCTAAAAGTCACCTCCACCTAGAAGCTCTCCGTGATTTCTCACTCTCCCCAGACCCCTGAGGTTCGGTGTTTTACCGCGTCCCCCACCCAGGACTTACTTATCTCACCTGTAATTAACTAGCACTTGGGGGATGAGCAGGCTTTAGGTGGCCGGAGGAGTGGATTCAGGTGCTGTCAGAGGCCAGGCAGCGATGGTGAATGCAGCAGCGGAGACGCCCCGATGGGGAGCGGGAGGGCCTGGGGACAACCAGCTGGGAAAGGAAAGCAGCCCAGTAGCCCGGAAGCAGCACCAGCTACGTCTCGGTGTGACCAGCAGCGGGCTGGCTCTGCTGTTCTGTTGAACGGAAACAGTTCCCAGAAGGCCAGCATGAGCTGGTGGAATGGGACAGAAACAAGCCCGCCCCCTCCTCCTAAGACACCAGATGGCAAACGTCCCCTCCCCCCCATCTGAGTGACAGCTGCTTCTCTGCCTCTCACAGGTGAACCTGTCTCCTTCTCCGTCTTATTAAGATACTTACGGCGGGGGCACCTGGGTGGCTCAGTCGGTTGGACGTCTGCCTTCCGCTCAGGTCATGGTCTCACGGTTCGTGAGTTCGAGCCCCGCATCGGGCTCTGTGCTGACAGCACAGAGCCTGCGTTGGATTCTTCGTCCCCTTCTCTCTCTCCCTGTTCCCTGCTCCTGCTCTCTGTCTCTCTTAAAAAATAAAATAAAATCTTAAAAAAAAAAGAAGATACTTAGATAGGCTTTTCCCCACTTCCTGACAGCTCGCACGCAGGGCTTCTTCGGGGTCCCCCCAAACCTCACCTAACGTGAGCCCCAAACCGGCAGTAAGTCCTTTGTAGCGGCCTGTTACAGAGATGCTCCCGGCTCTCGTGAAATGAGGTTTCCCTGCCGCCGCCGTGAGCGGCAGACTTCTTCAACCACAGGCGTGTCCCTCGAGGTCCCCGGCCAGATGACATCGCTGTAGGGGAGACCCAGCCCACCTGGCTGATTTTGAAAGCCTCAAGAGAGCATCTGAAGGCTCAGTTTGGCCCGGGGGCCCCCAAGTTAGTGGTTTGATTTCCTTGTTTACAGGAATGTGAATCCCGCCGCCCGCACAGCCCTAATCCGTCTTGTCTTACTGCCCCCTCAGCACCTACGTGGCACGCAGTAGACCCTCAAGAAAACGGTCCTGGGGTGGGCACAGGGAGGGGGAGCCGCGAGGATTAGATTCGTGTGTGTGGAGCGCGTGACTCGGTGTCCGCCCCGTCGGGAGGGGCCAGCAAGGGCAGGGACGGCTGCGTGCCAGACACTGGAGCCGGGATCATGGAGCTGCCTGTCCCTGCAGAATCCCAAGCCCACGGGGGAGAATTCAGTTGTGAGACACAAAACCAGCCGTCAGTGACCCGTCTGGCCTTGTGCCAAGAGTTAACGGAGTAGATTGGTCCCAGTGCGGGAAGCCGGGGGGGTGGATTGTGAGTGAGATCAAGTGCATAATAGTCCTTGAACGGCTGGCAGGTCTGTGGGAGGAAGATGGTGGGGACGGGGCATTTCCTAAGGGTGGTTTCAAGGTGGAGAAGCTCAAGGCACCATCTGGTACCAGTGGCCGGAATGACAGAGTGTATGCAGTAGGAACCGTACTTCTGCTCTGGCCTTTATTCCGAAGGAGCAGGGGAGCCATTGAAGGTTGTTGAGCGGGTGAGCAGTGTAGCGAGACGAACCACGTATTGATTTGCTAGAAGGATCTGGCAATAATGCTAAGAGCCAGTCCTCACGTACTGCTTATGTGCCGTCTGTTTCCTAAGCGCTGCGTGCGAGCCGTAAATCCAGTACTAAGAATTACTAATCCTCGAATCACCAATAACCGGCGAGGCGCAGAGGGGTTAGGCAGCCGTCCAAGGTGACAGAGCCGGGAAGTGGCCAACCCCGGCCCCCCGCTCGCCAGTCTGCGCGCTGGGCGCCCCGAGAGCCCTCGCGACAGTGCTTCTCAGACTTGTCTGTGCCCCAGGAACCCCGGAACTACGGGGAGATACCCAGGCCCCCTTCCCCCGGGGGCAGCATCTCCGCGGCTCTGAGCAGGGTCCTGGGACTCGGAACAGCGGTGGAGGCTCGTGGGAAAGCACGCTGAACTGAGCCTGCGTTTTAAAGAGATTCCCGGATCTGTCTGTCACCAGAGAGATCCCAAGAGCCCAAGAAGCTATCTGCTTGACTGCTTCCAAGTTTAATGCCTTTATATATATATAAAATATATATATATATAAGGAATATACATATAAGGTGTATATATATATATATATGGAAAGTTCACCCCCAACTACAGTATCGTGGTCCCAATTCCTACCTTCAGGGCAAGCGGGTCTGATTGGCTCAGCTCCTGTCAGGTATCTGCTGCCGGGCCAATCAGCTGCGGCAGAGGGAGGGGGTGGAGTCAGGTTGGAACCTGGCCGCGAATGAGTGTCAAGACCCTTTGGAAGGGCGTGTACGAGTGGCCTTTTTTCTCAGATGAGTTCTGAGTTTGCAGTTGGATCCAGGACCCTAAATGTGAATGGTTTTCATGACCAGCATGGGAAGAAGAAAAGTACAGTAGATTTGAGTATATGACAATATAATAATATCCTTAATATGTAAAGCTCAGGTACAAGTCAATAAGAAAAAAGTGAAATTCAGTAGAAAAACAAGAGAAAACAGCGTAAACAGGGAGTTCCCTATAGAAGGTATAAAGATGGATTAAAAAAGTGTTAAAAGGCATTCATCCTCACCAGGTGTAAAAGAAATGTAGGTTAACTAGAATGATCTCATTCTGTCCTGTCAGATAGCTGATGTGCTAGCCAGAGTAAAGGGGAGACTGTAAATTGATTGAGATTTGTAGGAAGGAACTTGTAACTATGTATCACCAAGTAATACAACGACCATACCTTTCTGACCAATTCCTCAACTTAGAGGAATGTATCCAAAGTATCCGGAGGTCATTTAAAACTTTGGGGCCGGGGCGCCTGGACGGCTCAGTCAGTTGGGCGACCGGCTTCAGCTCCGGTGGTGATCTCACAGTTGGTGAGTTCAAACCCCGTGTCGGGCTCTGTGCTGACAGCTCAGAACCTGGAGCCTGATTCCGATTCTGTGTCTCCCTCTCTCTCTGCTCTTCCCCCGCTCACACTCTGTCTCTCTCTCAACAATAAATAAACATTAATAAATAAATAAACATTAAAAAATTTTTTTGATTTGAGGTAGGCGTTATTTATAAAAATAAATACCTAGAAACCAACCCAGTGTCGAAAACAGGAGAATGGATAATTTAGCTAAGCCTCAACTAAAGCGAAGGAATAGAATGTAGACAGTTGAAATTGTGTTTTAGATATGTGATAGCCTGGCCAATGGCCTCACATGGTGACACTCTTTAGCAAAAAGGGGCTATAAATGTTTTAAGCCATGATCCCAGTTTTCTACTTTTAAAATCTATATACAACGAATGTGTTAGCCATTAGGTAGGTCATTAATTCCCAAGTGTTCTTTGAGCCCCTGCCCTTTGCCAAGTTCTGTGTTAGGTGCTGGGAGACAGTGATGGAGAGGACAGGTGTGTCCTCGAGTGTCTCATTCAACCAAAGGGAGGGGAGGGCGCCCATTAATTTCCCAAGGAATTATTCGATCACACTAGAGGTAAGTGCTTTAGAGAAAAAAGACAGTGTGTGATGAGCATATAATGCAAGAGTGTATATTCCTATGTTGACCGCCTTGGGCAGTTTTTATTTTCTTCTCTACAGTTTTTCTGTGTTCCCTAGATTTTCTGCAATTAGTGTTTACTTTTATTTAAAAAAAAAAAACAACAGGGGCACCTGGGTGGCTCAGTCGGTTAAGCGTCCGACTTCGGCTCAGGTCATGATCTCACAGTTTGTGAGTTTGAGCCCCGCGTCGGACTCTATACTGACAGTGCAGAGCCTGCTTGGGGATTCCCTCTCTCTTCCTCTCTCTCTGTCCTTTCCCACTTGCAGTCTGTCCCTCTCTCTCTCTCTCTCTCAAAATAAATAAATTTTTTAAAAAATACAGAGGTGCTTGGCTGGCTTAGTCAGTAAAGCATACCACCCTTGATCCTGGGGTTGTAAGTTCAAGTCCCACCTTGGGTGGAGAAATTATTTCAAAATAAAATTTTTAAAAGACAAAGTTTGTAATTCAAAAAGACAAGGATAGGGGCTAGGGGCACCTGGGTGGCTCAGTCAGTTAAGCATCTGACTTTGGCTCAGGTCATGATCTCACAGTCCATGGGTTCAAGCCCCGCGTCAGACTCTGTGCTGACAGCTCAGAGCCTAGAACCTGCTTTGGATTCTGTGTCTCCCTCTCTTTCTGCCCCTCCCCTGCTTGTGCCCTCTCTCTCTCTCTCAAAAATAAATAAACATTAAAAAAAAATTTTTAATAAAAAAAAAGACAAGGATAAAAAGTGAAGTTGTTTTTTTTTAACGTTTATTTATTTTTGAGAGACATAGAGACAGAGCGTGAGCAGGGGAAGAGCAGAGAGAGAGGGAGATACAGAATCTGAAGGAGGCTCCAGGCTCAATGAGCCATCAGCACAGAGCCCGACATGGGGCTCGAACTCACAGACCGTGAGATCATTATCTGAGCTGAGGTCGGCCACTTAACCATCTGAGCCACCCAGGCGCCCCAAAAAGTGGAGTTTTTAAAACTTGAAGAAGAGCAGGGAGAAGCCAGAAGGGCTGGAAGATGTGAAAGCCGCCTTCAGGTATCCAAGGGGCAGTTTTGTGTGACAGGAGCTACGCCCGGTCCGTGTGAGCCCAGCGGGTTAAGACACCGAGGGGGACGACCTCTGAGAGACTTGGGCGCTTTGTGACGCTCCTGTAACAGTCATATTGTAAGCAGCATCATAACCGAGTAACCAAACACCCGGGGTGCTCGGGCCACAAGCCAGGACTTAACTGCAACAAACAGGCTCTCGGGGGCGCACCTGGGCACACGGGAAAGCAGGGGAAATCCCCCCCTCCCCCGGGACCAAAACCAAAACCGAAAGCCCGAAGCAGGTGTGTGAGGCCGTGAGCTACCGGAGGGGACGGGGACGGGGTGGGGGCCGATCTCTCTACCCGGGGGACCTCATGTTCACCGCCAAGCCAGAGGAGGCGGCGAGGCCCTGAACTCGTGCAGAAAGCTGGCCTCGGGCCTGTGGGACTGTTCACACTCCCCTACGGCCTGGCAGTGAATGGCTCCTCCGGCGTCCAGTCCCGGGTGATCGAGGCCCCCCGAAGCCTCTCCCTGGGTGCGTGCAGGCCCTGCTGTTCCCAGGGCCTCCCAGAAAGAAGCCAGGCGTGGGGGGAAGACGGCAGCCTCTCTGAAGCCAGCCGGGAGGCGCCAGCAGCCGGGGTAGCCGGGCGCCCCAGGGCTCCTTGCTCGGTGTTGAATCCCCGCCACCTGCAACAGGAACTATTAATAATTACGTCCTTCCGCATTCTGAAATGTCACCTTCTCCCCGAAGCCTTCGCAGATCACCCTACTTAAAACCGCACGCCCCCCAGCACTCCCTGTAACCCCTCTCTGCTTATTTTTCTCCATAGCGTTTAGCCGAAGGCCTGTATTAGCTACACAGCATGTGTTTAAGTGTTTGCCTGCACCCCTCCCAACGAGAGTGTCGGCTCCGTGAAGGCAGGGATTTTTTTTTTCTTTTGAGCAGGGGGAGGGGCAGAGAAAGGAAGAGAGAGAAAATCCCAAGCAGGCTCTATGCTGTCAGCTCGCGAACCGGGGGTGAGGACCTGAGCCAAAATCGAGAGTCGGTCGCTCAACTGACTGAGCCACCCAGGCATGAAGGCAGGGACTTTTGTCCCTTTGGCTCACCGATGTGTTTCTAGTGCCTAGAACACTGTCTGGCACACAGTAGGTGCTTAATAAACAAGGGGCGCCTCGGTGGCTCAGTCGGTTAGACAATTCCTCAATCTGTCTCAAAATAAACAAACATTAAAAATAATATTTGCTGAATAAGTCCGTGAGAAATGACAACAGCAATAGCAGTTCGACGTGCCTGATTTCTAATCTTCACCATAGCTCTAAGAGCTCGGGATACAAATTGTCCCCATTCTCCAGGTGAGGAAACTGAGGCTCCAGGAGATAGACTTTAAAGAGCCCAAGCTCTTGAGCAAACCCTTTCTGGTCTTGGACCCGTCTACTTGGGGATGACTCATTTGGGATGACATTCTGTGTTGTTAGACCCACCCCCCAAAATGATCCCGGCAGCTGGGTGCCTGGCTCCCTTTGTATCCCACTGCCCCCCTCCCCCGAGACGCCAAAAGCACAGGCATCAAAGGCAAAAACAGACAAACAGAAATCCATCAAACTTCTGTGCATCGAAGGAAACAAATTGAAAAGACACCCTCGAGGGCACCCAGGGGGCTCAGTCGGTTACTCAATTGAATCCTGATTTCTGCTCAGGTCGTGATCTCACGGTTCATGAGATCGGGCACCGCGTCGGGCTCTGCGCTGACGGTGCAGAGCCTGCTTGGGATTTTCTCTCTCCTTCTCTCTCTGCCCCTCCCCCCACTCAAAATAAATAAACAAACATTTTTTTTTTTAAAGCAACCAAGGGGTGCCTGGGTGCCTCAGTTGGTTCAGTGTCTGACTTCAGCTCAGGTCGTGATCTCACAGTTTGTGAGTTCAAGCCCCACATCGGGCTCCGTGTTGACAGCTGAGAGCCTGGAGCCTACTTCGGATTCTGTCTCCTTCTCTCTCTGCCCTTCCCCTGCTTGTGCTCTGTCTGTCTCTCTCTCTCTCTCTCTCTCTCTCAAAACTAAATAAACATTAAAAAAATTTTGTTTTTTGGGGCACCTGGGTGGCTCAGTTGGTTGAGTGTCCAACTTCAGCTCAGGTCATGATCTTGCGGTCCATGAGTTCTAGCCCCAGGTCGGGCTCTATGCTGACAGCTCAGAGCCTGGAGCCTGCTTCAGATTCTGTATCTCCCTCTCTCTCTGCCCCTCCTATGCTCATGCTCTGACTCTCTCTCTCTCAAATCTAAATAAACATTAAAACATTTTTAAAAATTTTTGTTTTTTTAAAAACCCCAAATGTCTCTGCGAGCCTGCAAACAAAGTTGAACGCTGTTGAGCGCATTGTTGTCACTTCAGCGGAAGGGTGTGCCTTGTTCGGAACTATGTATATTGAGCTTCATTGTTTAAACATCTTGCAAGAGACTGCGTGATGATTCGGGTTGAAGATGAAAAGTAACTGTGTACACAGTGATACCCGCAAAAAGTAGCAGTGGGGGGGTCAGTTTGATATTAATGACACGAACGGTTATTGTTGGAGGAACTGCCCACGTTCTTGCAGAGCAACACCCGGGAATGACGGACCCCCGCAGTTAGACAAAGCGGAGTTAAGTTTCACCGATGAGATGCGTGGAAAAGCCGTGGGAACCCGGTGGTTCTCACACTTGACCAGGTACCAGAACGACCTGGCTGGCTCGTGAGAACACAGCTTGCTGGGTTTATGATTCAGGGGGCTGGGGCGGGGCCCGAGGATCTGCCCATACAGCAGGCTCCTCGCTGGGTCCCGGGGCTGCTGGCTGGGGACCACACTTTGAGAACTGAGCAGAGCAGTGGGAGCCAAATCCCACAGAGTAGATGAAACATCTCCACAGGAGGCAGGGGGGGTTGGTCCCTGCACCCAAGGGCCTCGGCGTGAAGACAGAACATCGGTTTGTCAGAATCTTTTGGCCAACTTTTTTTTTTTTTATTTTTTTGCATGTATTCATTTTTTGAGCGACAGAGACAGAGCACAGGCAGGGGAGAGAGAGAGAGAGAGAGAGAGGGAGACACAGAATCCGAAGCAGGCTCCAGGCTGTGAGCTGTCAGCACAGAGCCCGATGCGGGGCTCGAACCCATGTACCGTGAGATCATGACCTGAGCCGAAGTCGGACGCTTAACCGACTCAGCCCCCCAGGCGCCCCTCTTTTGGCCAACTTTCAACCAAAGCCTTCAGCTCCCCCCCTGCGTATTGCGATGAAACCCTGAAACCATTTACTCGCATAGCAACCCAGGAGTCCTTGGGCTTGCATCAATGACAGCTGTCACTGCCGAAACTCCTCAAGGGGTGGAGCTGAGAAGCCTGAGTTTCCTGTCATTTGACAAAGAAACTGAAAATAAGTCATTCAGTGATTTCACAGTTTCATCACCGTTAGGACCTCTCAGCCTGAAAACTTCACCCAGTGAACAGACCGGCCATTGGTCATATGGGCTCTTCCTGCGAAACCAAATCCCGCTGTGACAAAAGATGTGTAATAAAGGAAGAAGTTATTTCCAAACCCGAAACCATAACTTTAGTAAACGAACTAGTCACCGAAGTTTCCATGAGCAGGAAAGGAAATTTGAGACTGCTGCTTTATTTTTTATGGCGATAAAGATGATGAAGATGTTTGGTCTCTTTTCTTCTCCTGAAAACTTCAGTAAGAAGAGCAGGAGTTTCGTTTTTGTTTTTTGGTCTTTCTGTTTTGTCCTGTTTTTTTGGGAATACTTACGTTTTTAGAGAGTACTTGTAGTTTGGGCCAGAATTCCTTTGATCATTTTCCTCCCAGTTGCTTTTTAGGATTTTGTGATAAAACTTAGGGAAGTACCAAATGCATTTGGCCGGAGATCATAGAAAGCTTGCCTGGTATGAATGAAGGGACAGTTCTTGTTTACTTAAGAAGTCTGCATTGGGGTAGTCTCAGAGTTCTGGCTCAACATCAGATTTTCTTGCTCTCCCTTTATGGTCGCAGAATGGCTGCCACAGATCCAGGCATCACATCCTTACTCCAGCAAGTCCCAAGATGGAAAATGGGACAACGAGGACAGTAAAAAATGCGCTTTCCTCTACTGCCTCTTTTTTTTATTTTCAACTCAGGAAGAAAATCTTTTCCAGAAGCCCCTCCACACATGTTCTCTAGTGTCTCACGGGCGAGAATAGGGCCCCAGGATCCGTCCCAAGCAGCAAAGGAAACTGGGAAAGGAGTTTAGCCTGTTCATTCTCTAGAGAGGAAGGTAGGCAAAGGGAAGAGCTGTCAGGTATTCATATGATGAGAACTAATAACCATCCTATCTTTTAGTTTCAGCTCCAGAATTTGTGTTTGAACATGGCTATCAAACATATCTGCCCACGGAAAGCAATGAAAACCAGACGGCCACTGTCATCTCTCTCCCTGCCAAGTCACGTGCCAAAAAGCCCGCAGCCCCACCTGCTCAGAAAAGGCTTAACTGTTGCTATCCAGGTAAAGGCAGCGTCGGGTCCTGCTCGTGCGAAGGGTGTGACGTTAACAGATTGCAGGGCTCTGGCCCGTGAATTCCTGGCAACGGGACATGGACGCGCTCCAAAGTGCCCGGCTTAAAACTCAGAGCCCCACAGTGTTACAACATCATACACGGCCTCTCTCTCGCTGTCCCTGGTTACTGCACACGTGGACTCTAAGACTTTTGCAGCCACGGGCCTTTGAAATGACACTCACGAGTATCCCGGTGACCATGAATTTTTCTCCCTGTGCGATAGCTTATGAAGACATCCAGAAAGATTGTCGTTTCCTTGAAAAACAAAACAAAACCAAACTTTGCATTTGGAAATCATTTCAGACTTACAGAAAAGTTGCAAAAATAGTACAAAAACATGTACGTATGCCCTTCAGCTGGATTTCCCAAATGTTAATACATGGTATTTGCTACGTCATTCTTTCTATATATACATATTTTCCCCAAAAACCATTTTAGAGTCAGTTGCAGACATGCTGTCCCTTTACCCCTAAATACCACAATTTATATTTCCTAGAACCGAGGAAATTCTTTTATGTAACCACAGTACAATTATAAATATCAGGAAGTTAACATTTATACACACTTTTATCAAACTACTGACCTTATTAAGATCTCACCAGTTTCTCACTAATGTACTCTATATCAAAAGAAAACATTTTCTCCTGGTTTATGATCCAGTTCCTGACCTTGATATTTTTGCAAAGTACAGGCCAGTTATTTTGTAAAACGTTCCTCAAGTTTGGGTTTGTCCGATATTTCTTCACGATCAGATTGGCGCCCTGCAGTTTGGACAGGAAGCACAGAAGTGGTTATATGTCCTCCTTGGTGCATCGTATCAGGAGGCACATGATCCCTGTTTGTCGTGTTTACTGTGGGGTTAACTTTCATCACTTGGTTAAGAAAGTTTCCGCCAGGCTTCTCCACCCTTAAGTTACTTTGTTTCCCTTTGTAATTAATCTTTTCTTGCTTTTCTAAGGTTGCCAATTCAAGACTGCCTATGGCATGAAGGACATGGAGCGCCATTTAAAAATTCACACTGGTAAGTAACGTTGCTTTGGCACATGTGCCCAGAACGTGTATTCTGTCCCAGGAGCCGGGGGAATCCAGACAAATCAGCCATGTGATAAGGACACAGAACCTCGCTGGTCGTCACAGAAATACAAATACAAATTGAATAAAAATAAGATGCTATTTCCGCACATGGTTTTGGCAGAAAATGTTTCAAGCAATAACATCCGGTGTTAGAACAGCTGTGAGCAGACTTAGCTAGTGGGAATGTGAACTGCTACAGCCATTTTTGAGGTACAGTCAGCTAGAATTTATTAAAATTTAAATGTACATATTCTCATTTCAAGGTGATCCCACACTCGTGCATGTGTGTGTACGTAATGATTGATAGGGAAGAACAGTAAATTTTTTTATGTGTCTTTACGTCGTATCACTGGAAACAGAGTGTATGTGTACTATATTTTGCCATTTTGAAGGTGCAACTTAATTGATAAAGACTTTTTTAAAAAAGAGGGAAAGATTGATGGGGGCCCTAACTGGCTCAGTCAGTGGAGCGTGTGACTCTTCATCTTGAGGTCGTGGGTTCGATCCCCACCTTGGGTGTAGAGATTACCTTAAAAACAAAGTAAAAGGAGAGGAAAAAAGTGATGCGTAGAAAAAGAAAAACATGATTATTTCTGGTGATTTTAATTTTAATACATATTTTAATGTCTCCCAGATTTTCTGAATGGAGAAGGAATGCATTTAGACTATTTTTAACAAAGTCTTAGATACTCATAATTCAAATGATACAGTATGAACACAGAGACTATAAGTATGTATAAGAGGGGCCCCTGGGTGGCTCAGTCAGTTAAGCATCCGACTTGGGCTCTGGTCATGATCTCGCGGTTCATGAGTTCGAGCCCCACATCAGGCTCTGTGCTGACAGCTCAGAGCCTGGAGCCTGCTTCGGATTCCGTGTCTCCCTCCCAATCTCTCTGCCCCTCCCCTGCTTGTGCTCTCTCTCTGTCTCTCAAAAAAGGAAGAAACATTAAAAAAAATTTTTTTAGTGTATATAAGATAGGGGTACACTGAAAGTTAGCTGGGGTGTCACTAATTGCCCAAAGTCTGCCCTTTAGCCTCCGCCTTTGGAAGATGAAATATCCAGCAGTGATTTCTGAACTTCGTTGGCCGCGGCCAGGATTGCCTTGTTGCGGTGGGGTCCTCATCGCGTTCTCCCCAACCCCGCGGGGTCACGTCCCTTGGATTTATTCCAGTTAGTGGAATGGTATGCTATTAAGTCTCAAGTATTGGTAAGCCCTCTTGAGGGAGCAAACTGGACCTCTCCGTGTGGGTCTGATGGGAACGCCATCAATCAAGCAATCCAGCATCGTCAGAGTGAAGTACTCTAATCATTAACGATGATTGAGGAAGCACTATAAATACCTAAGCGAAGCAATGCCCTTGGGTCTGTTCCTGCAGATCTTTAGGGAAAACCATATACACGCGGCTAGCCAAGCTTGGGTTTGTGGGATAGTTTCTTTCTTTCTCTTTTTTTTTTTTTATTTTTTTAACGTTTTTTTTAATTTATTTTTGAGAGACATAGAGACAGAGTGTGAGCAGGGGAAGGGCAGAGAGAGAGGGAGACACAGAATCCGAAGCAGGCTCCAGGCTCTGAGCCATCAGCACAGAGCCCGACTCGGGGCTCGAACTCACAGACCGCGAGATCATGACCTGAGCTCAAGTCGGCCGCTTGACCGACTGAGCCACCCAGGGGCCCCAGTGGGATAGTTTCTATGTGACTGCAGCGTCTCCAAGGCGGAGAGTTGATGAGAAGGTACCCTTACCTTAGGTACTCTCGGAGAGGAGGGCGTGGCCGGGAGTAACCATAGCAGGCTCTTCGCTGGCCTGAGACCGTCCTTCTTCACCAGCTTCTGGCACCTTCCGGTGTGGTGGATCCCGAGGACCGCCGCCACAGGAGCTAACCAGCAGCTGAGAAATTATTGTGCATGCATTTTTAAATTTGATGGCAAACACTTTCAATAATAAACTTAGAATCTTTCATACTCTTTTATTTTTTTTTTTTTTACTTTTTTAATGTTTCATTTTTTGAGAGTGGGAGAGAAAGAGAGAGAGGGTATGAGCAGGTGAAGGGCACAGGGAGAAGGAAACACAGAATTGGAAGCAGGCTCCAGGGTCCGAGCTGTCAGCACAGAGCCCGACCTGGGGCTCTAAGTCACCAACTGTGAGATCATGACCTGAGCTGAAGTCGAAGGCTTAACCAACTGAGCCACCCAGGCACCCCTCTTTCCTACCCATTTAGATATATCTATTCTTTTTTTTTTTTTTTTTTTTTGAGAGACAGAGAGACAGAGCATGAACCCTCAGAAGGGCAGAGAGAGAGGGAGACACAGAATCTGAAGCAGGCTCCAGGCTCCGAGCCTCCAGCACAGAGCCCGACGCGGGGCTCGAACTCACAGACCGTGAGATCATGACCTGAGCTGAAGTCGGCCGCTTAACCGACTGAGCCACACAGGCGCCCCTAGATATATTCTTAAATCCCAGATGCTTGCTCTAAGACGAGAGTGATCAGCTTTGACTGATGATTGATTTTCGTACTTGGCTACTTACAATTTGGCCAAAAGTTATATTTAGTAGATAAAGTAAAAAGGGAGACCCTGACTCACTCCCCATTTCCTTACCCAATATAGACCCAAAGTCGCCAGTCTTAATATTGTCCCTGTGTCTTATTCTTAAAGTCTGGCATACCTATACTAGACCTAAAAACACACAGAATCTACTTTTCCCCTCTTTTATGATGTAATATGATACGTACCATCGCTGCAAATTGCTGGTTTGCATTTAATACGGTCGCCTTCCCGCCCCAGTAGTACATACCTGCTTTATCGGTTTCAAGTGGCCAGGTAGGGAGCTGATTCAATAATTTAGGCTCCAGCCACACAGTGAAACGCGTCAGCCTGAAACGTCGCGTCGTAGATATTGAATGATGTGAAGAGATGATTGACATTACTTTAAGTGCAGGAGAGTAGCCAGCGGGGAGGCACTGTCGACAGCCTTCGGCTCAGAACGCAAGACAGTCGTGGGCGCTAATCCCAGTCGTTGATAGGATTGAGGGACGTCGTTGAGAGTCCCGGTGCCTTTCAAACCGTATTCAAGTTGATGTAAGCCAAGGAGTTTTTTGTACCAAAACTACACACATACGCACAGAAATAAATGGAGAGATCTCCATCAAAAAATTAGCGGCTGTTCAATGGCGGTAAGTTGGCACGTGCCTTAGTGAGTATAGGTTAAGCTGCTATAACAAAAGAGCCTCTGCCTGTGAGGGCGTGTCTGTGAGGGAAAGGGAACAGGAGAGAATGGAGCGGGACCTCACAGAGTTTCTTATTTTACGTAGCTGTACTTTAGAAAGTCGAGGCACCCTCTGTGTTTAAGCAATAAGGAACTCCTATTCCATGTAGGAAAAATTAGGAAACCCCAGTAGACAAAATAGAAGAAATCTGGGGCGCTTGGGTGGCTCAGTCGGTTGAGCAACCGACTTCGGCTCAGGTCATGATCTCGCGGTCTATGAGTTCGAGCCCCGCGTCGGGCTCTGTGCTGACAGCTCGGAGCCTGGAGCCTGCTTCCGATTCTGTGTCTCCCTCTCTCTCTCTCTGCCCCTCCCCCGCTCACGCTCTGTCTCTCTTTCAAAAGTAAATAAAACATTAAAAAAAAAATAGAAGAAACCCTCTTCTCTCGACATGTTAGTCAGCTCTTTGCAAATGTTCTCTGTACCTCTTGGGCTCTTCCGAGTGTTTCTAAATGTTCTTCGGTGATCGCGTCTTACTCTCCTCAGACGGCAGTGGGAAATGAGCCGTTTTCTTTTTTGGTGTCGTTTTCTCCCATCCAAGCACCAACCAGGCCCGACCCTGCTTAGCCTCCGAGGTCAGGCGAGGTCGGGCACGTTCAGGGTGGTATGGCCGCAGACTCACTACCGTTCTCTGACGCCATCCCTGTGTGTGTGTGTGCGCGCGTGTGCGCGTTTGCAGGAGACAAGCCCCACAAGTGCGAAGTCTGCGGCAAGTGCTTCAGCCGGAAGGACAAGCTGAAGACGCACATGCGTTGCCACACGGGCGTGAAGCCCTACAAGTGCAAGACGTGCGACTACGCCGCCGCCGACAGCAGCAGCCTCAACAAGCACCTGCGGATCCACTCGGACGAGCGGCCCTTCAAGTGCCAGATCTGCCCCTACGCCAGCCGCAACTCCAGCCAGCTCACCGTGCACCTGCGCTCCCACACAGGTAGGTCCCCGCGCGGCTCTCACCCCGCACTCCTCGCTCCCCGTCACCGAAGTCACAGGCTCCCCCGAGCACCGACGCACACTGACGCTCGGCGGATGAGCCGGGGGCGTGCGGTCGTTGCAGCGTCTGCGGGTTTGCTTTTCGTCCGCCCAGAAACGCCTCTGCTCCGTCCCAGGGGGAAGAACATGGAGTTTATAATCTTACATTTATCTTTTTGTGACTTTATACCTTATTCACTCCTGAGCCATTTGACTGAGGAGGCGAGCTAAATGAAATAGAGATACAGATATCAACGATGCACTTTGAATCCATTTCCGCATGGCTTCCGTATTATTTCCATCCTCTCTGAAGGATGCTCGGATTAGCTCAGCCTGGGCACAGCTTCGTGGAAGAATCCAGCAGAGTAGGTAACTTAACCGATTATGTACGTTTTCCTTTGGGCAAGTAGATCAGTTAGCTACCGATACAATGATGCCGCGTAACAAGCGCTGCAGACCCTCAGGGGCGAACTATAATAAGCGTTCATTGCTCACGTACTGCAGGCCTAGCCGGCTGGCTGGACCCCGTGCTGATCTTGGCGGGGCTCAGTCACACGTGTGGGGACAGGCTGGGTGACTGTCCGCCGACCGTGGCTGGGGATCTGCCGGCTGTCCGCTTCCCTGAGCTGGGGCGGTCAGGCTCCGCTCCACGTGCCTCTCCTCCTCTTTCGGGGACCAGGGGGCTACCCCAGGCTTGTCCTTCTCACGACAGGTAGGGTGCAAGCACAGCATTCCCCAGGGGGTAAGCCCCAGTCCAGCCTCTGCTTGCATCCCGTTGGCTGAAGCAGGCTGTGTGGCGGGGCCTGGTGTCATGGATGGGACCGGGCTCACCACAATGGGAGGTCACCACCAGGCTACGTGACAAAGGCCAGAGATAGGAGGAAGGGTAGAAAATTGGGGTCATTTTTTGCAAACAACCGTAGTCTACCCCACTGTCACTCACATCCCTGACATGCAGAGGGAGCCATGCCTTCCCAAGAGCCACGTAAGTCACACTCAGTCACAGGGTCAAGCCGAAAGACAGGATCCTGCGATCTCCACCAGGTCTGGTTATGGCTGCTCTTAACCTGGAGACCTTTGGAGTGAAAAGACAAGTCGTGTGTTCCTACGTTCCCAGCGTGCCCTGGTGGGACAGAGCCCGGGTGATTCCAGCAATCCCGCTGTCCGAAGGGGGAGGACGGGGAGGACTTGGCAGTCACTGCTTCACGGTTTCCAAGACCCCTCTGGGCAAACGTCCCCAGGTGCCCTCACTCTGGGGACAGGGATGTTTCCTGATTGGGCCTTGGCTCGGCTCCCTGGTTCCCGACCCTTCTCCCCACAGCATCCTTCCTGTCACCTGCCTGAGCCACTTCTGAAACGCAGTGGAAAATGTACCTCTGAGGAACTTTCTCGACCTGCTTCCTGCCTCCCCAGAGGTAGGGCTCTTTGAGTCTAGGGCGGGGACAGGTTTGCTGGTAGAGCCGTGGCAACACTTTGTGAGTTTCCTGCGGACCCTTGTGCGAAAAGCCACACCCACAATTCTTTCAGAGACTCTCCTTCCCTCCGAACCCAACTGTAGTCACTTTTGGCGTAAAACCTTCTGCCGTTGAATCCCTGGAGATTCCTAGGAATCCGTGTCCGGCGGGAGGACCTACTTGGCGCCCCCGTAATTCTTTCGGAGATTTTAATGACGAGCCTTACTTCACGTCGACACCCCTCATTTATTGTTCGGTCTCCCCCCCCCCACCCCGAGATCACTTCCCTGGATCTGATCTTTGTCCCCGGGCTTCTGTCTTACTTTGAAATCCTTTCGCTGGTTGGAGATGAGAAATTTCATCTGACCCAGCCCATCTTTGGTTTTCTGTGTTCTCTCTGAATTCCATTTGGAAAATGGCCGGTTCCTTTTCGAGTCTGTCTCTTCCTTATAGGACCTCATCCTACTAAGACGCTGTCACGGTTCTGCCCAGAACTGATCACTTTGCTCAAATCCACAATTCCGGAGGTGTATTCTCTGTCTTCTAAGTTACTATAGGTGACAGTTTTACCAAATGTTTGCCATTAAACAGTGTGCACCTGCCACGTCTCCCGTCTTTACCTGCCACCCCGTCCCAAGGCCAATGCTACACATTTTAGTTTTCTGTTATGGCAGCATTCTGTTTCTCGATACCTATATCTGCATCAGCTATCTATCATCACAATAATGCCGCGTAACAAATAACCCCACAGAACCTCAGCGGATGACAACATGCCTTCTCCGTTCACGTGCCGGAGATCAGCCGCGTGTCACCTCGGCAATTCTGATCTTAACTGGACTCACTTATGTGTCCGAGAATCTGCTCACCATGGGCCATGTGTCCACCGGTCTTGGCTGCTGGAATCCAGTGTTCCTGCACACTTCCGTCATCCCCCTTCCAGGACCAGGGCTGAGCCAGCCTTGATCTTCCCACGGCGATGGCGGACAGAGGTGCAGGCAAGCAAATCCCAACGCACAAGCGCATTGTGAGCCCTGATGCGCATGAAGCCTAGTGAACATACCGCCAGCCAAATCTAATGACGTGGTTGTCGAGGGTCATGGCAGGGCATCCCGCCCTTTGTCGGGAGACCACGCACGATCACGCGCATGGCAAAGGTCGCAGCCCCAGGGAGGAAGGAGAGGTGGCGAGATTCGGGAACAATTTTTGTAATCTATTACAGCAAGTTACGACATCGGCATAACTGGCGGCCCTCTCGTTTTCTTCAGAAATCCCCGCAGCCTAAGTTAGAAGAGCTGAAGGATTCACCTCCGAAAGTGGCCCAGAATCCTTTTTACTTAGAAAGATAAACTCACCATCGATAGGCGCACCTTCAAATTGGCGTAGAAAAGGGGAATTTTCTAAAAGTTTAAACGCACGCCATTTGTGTGATGTCTCCGTAGAATGTGCTTCCCTTTTCTAAATCTGGGGCAGTTCTAAGAGTTTACAAACTGTAAAATTAATAGGATTTGGTTTTTACCCTTTCATCACTTAGATTGGCTACATCCTCAGTGGTTTGAGCGGCAACCTAAACTCGAGAGAGAGCTGTCAGCTTAAATATATCAGTTGCTTATTCGTTCAGCCGCATTCATGAAGTCTCTACCAGGTCCTAGACACCTCGAGGATCTCCGAGAGGGCGGGAGTGAATGTAGTCACTAGCTTCGGAGAGCGTATGGTGCCGTGCAACAGTTACTGACCAGTACGCCTCAGTTAAGAAATCTGTGGTTAAATCGGGGCACCTGGGTGGCTCAGTCAGTGAAGCGTTCGACTTCGGCTCAGGTCATGACCTCACAGTTTGTGGGTTCGAGCCCCGCATCGGGCTCTGTGCTGACAGCTCAGAGCCTGGAGCCTGCTTCGGATTCTGTCTCCCTCTCTCTCTCTGCTCCTCCCCCGCTCATGCTCTGTCTCTCAAAAATTAAATAAACATTAAAAAAAAATTAAAAAAAAAAGAAATCTGTGGTTAAAGAAAAAAAAAGAAAAAGACAATGAAGGGATTTAAAACCTTTGCTTTCGTATCAACAAGTGCTGTTAGGGGCGCCTGCATGGCTCAGTCAGCTAAGCATCCGACTTCTGCTCAGGTCATGATCCCACGGTCTGTGAGTTCGAGCCCCACATTGGGCTCTGTACTGACAGCTCAGAGCCCAGAGCCTGCTTCGGATTCTGTGTCTCCCTCTCTCTCTGCCCCTCCCCTGCTCATGCCTCTGTCTCTGAGACTCTCTTTCTCTCAAAAAGTAAATAAATATTAAAAAATTAAAAACAAAAAACAGCAAGTTCTGTTACACTCCGCAACTCAGTGGTGAGATTTGGTTATCGGTGTTTCTGGGTTTCACCTCAGCCGATGGCTTAAAAACAACAAAAAAAAAGGCAAGCTGTCACTAATTAGGGCAAGGATATAACTGGAAAACCTAGTAGCCTTTTCTGAAGCAGGGATTCTGGGTCCACAGATACCTCCACGCGGTGGTGCACGCGTAGAATTTAGGTGGCCCGTGGACGCGGATGGAGAACAAAGTCCCCCTCCACTTTCGCGAACCGTATTGAAACGTGCCGTGTCCTTCAGTTATGAAAAAGGCAGCCGATCTGAGAAGAGCGCGTGTGACTTGTTGCCGGGAGAAATCACAGGGCTTTCATGACACTTGCTGGAGGTAGATCAACGTATCCTTTAGGCTCTTCTCTATGTAGAAATTATTATAGTTCTAGACCCGCGGCTAGATCTGCTTACTTAATGCGTTAATAAGGCACACGCTTAGGGGCGCCTGGCTCTGGCTCAGCCGCTGGAGCGTGCGACCCTTGATCTCAGGGTCATGAGTTCGAGCCCCACGGTGGGTGTAGAGATCACTTTAAATTAAAAAAAAAGATTTTAATAAAGCACATGCATTGCCGTATCATGAATTTTTTTCTTTTAATTTTTTAAGTAACTATTTCAGTATATTTGGTTTCTTTGGTATTCCCATTGATTTTTATTTTAGTTTACTTCGTGTATTTAAACAGTATTCTAAGAAAGGGCCTGTGGGTTTCACTAACCTGCCAAAAAAGAGTTGGTACATCAAAGAGGCTTAGAATGACTTTCCGAGGCGGGAGTCCGCAAACTCTCCATAAAAGGGCACAAGAGTACATGCGTGAGGGTTTTCAGGCCACACAGCCTCTGTCACAGTGGCTCACCTCTGCCTCGGTAGTGTAAAGCAGCCATAAGCAAATGGGCGTGGCGAGATCCCAATAAAACTTTATTTATAAAAACAGGCTGTGGGCTGGATTTGGCCCACAGGCTATAGCTTGCCGTTCCCTGTGCCAGAGCTTAGAGTGCGTGATCTCGGGCGTGTGTAGCCACACAAAGCATTGTTTAGGCTCAAGCTTAGTCTTCTAGAAGCTCGTTACATTCGCTCCCTGCCATCTTTACTCCTTCGTATTTATGAATCAGCAGCTCGTGGCGATGTTTTAGGCCTTCTTGGAGCTTATGGCCTGAGAAAGCCAACAGCAGCCCAGTGCACAGATAATGACCCGGCGTCTCAGAGTGCCAGCTCCGGAGTCAGCCTGGTTCCCCTCCAAGCCCTGCTGTGTACCACTCAACGAGTTATGTAGTCTGCCGAGGGCTCATTGCTACAGTAGTGTTAGCAATAATAGCGACAGTAGTCCCCACCTCACGGGAATGTTGGGAGCATCAGATGAGACCATTCTCGTGGAGTGCTCTGCAAAGCGCCACCCTGGAAGCAACCGAAGAATGTTAGCTGCTGCTTTGCTTGCTTAACCGGTAATCACATGGGCAGGGGTCACCCATTCGCTTGACTTGTCAGTGCCTTAGATGATTTGGACTTGCCATTCGCGGAGGAAATAAATTCGGAATACCATGTGCATCAGATGTTTGCAATTTCACTTTCCCCTGCTCATCTTTCAGCGAACGCGAATAAAAAATATAAAAATAAATAAATAAACCAAGCAGCTGGATTCCGTAACTTCACAAGCAAAGAACGCAGCCGGCAATGTGGGATAAATAAATTTGGCGCAATAAACACGTCTTTATTAATAAAAATCTGCACGCACGAAGTATAAGCCGGGCGTTTCCATCACTTTCTAAAGACTGTTCTGATGAGTGAGCATGGAGCTGATTCCAGAACGTGTCCTCGAATCTGTGACAACATGTAACTCAATCAGAATCAACGGATTATGCAAAATTGACACAACTGTGAACCATTAACTAGCAGAGTGGGCACGGTAGCACAATGAGCCATAGCTCCATGGTTTTAAAGAACAGAAGTATGTGCACAAACACTCTTTTATCTGGGACAGTTCCGTAGCTCTTCTCAAGCTCCCGTTTTTCTTGTGGGGTTTATCCCGGTCCTGGCGGTTCAGGTTTGGGGAAGGAAACGAAGCCCCGACTCCTCCCCCGCCTCCCCCTCCTCCCCCCCCAGGGGCGGCTAGCAGCTGCGGTTAGAAGGTCTCCACCCGCCCGCCTCGGTATAAGCGATTTTCTGGTGTGTGCTTCGGGGGGATCCGCTGTGGTTGTTGCCTGCCTGTTCTTATCGAAACTCACCTTGTGTTGACAGGCGACGCCCCCTTCCAGTGCTGGCTCTGTAGCGCCAAGTTCAAAATCAGCTCGGACTTGAAAAGGCACATGCGCGTGCACTCGGGGGAGAAGCCTTTCAAGTGCGAGTTCTGCAATGTCCGCTGCACCATGAAGGGCAACCTCAAGTCGCACATCCGCATCAAGCACAGCGGCAATAACTTCAAGTGTCCGCATTGCGACTTCCTGGGGGACAGCAAGGCCACGCTCCGCAAGCACAGCCGGGTGCACCAGTCGGAGCACCCGGAGAAGTGCTCCGAGTGCAGTTACTCGTGCTCCAGCAAGGCGGCGCTGCGCGTCCACGAGCGCGTGCACTGCACCGACCGCCCGTTCAAGTGCCAGCACTGCAGCTTCGACACCAAGCAGCCCAGCAACCTGAGCAAGCACATGAAGAAGTTCCACGGGGACGCGGTCAAGGCCGAGGCCCTGGAGAGGAGAGACGCGGGCCGGCAGGGCAGCCGGCAGGTGGCCAAGCTGGACGCCAAGAAGACCTTCCACTGCGACATCTGCGAAGCCTCGTTCATGCGCGAGGACTCGCTCCGCAGCCACAAGAGGCAGCACAGTGAGTACAGCGAGAGTAAGAACTCGGACGTGACCGTCCTGCAGTTCCAGATCGACCCCGGCAAGCAGCCGGCCGCGCCGCTCGCCGTGGGCCCCCTGCAGGTGCCGCTGCAGCCCAGCCCGGTGCCCCAGTTCGGCGAGGGCCGGGTCAAGATCATCGTGGGCCACCAGGTGCCGCAGGCCAACGCCATCATCCAGGCCGCGGCCGCCGCCGTGAACATCGTGCCCCCCGCCTTGGTGGCGCAGGGCCCGGAGGAGCTCCCGGGGAGCGGCCGGCTGCAGATCCTGCGCCAGGTCAACCTGATCGCCCCGCCCCCGCCCCCGGGGTGCCCGGCCGAGGCGGGCGCGCTGAGCCAGCCGGCGGTGCTGCTGGCCGCTCCCGACCAGGCCGACGGGGCCGCGCTGCACCAGACGCTCATCCCCACGGCCCCGGGCAGCCCCCCGGAAGGCTCCGGCAGCCAGACTTTCATCACCAGTTCGGGTATTACGTGCACTGACTTCGAAGGCCTGAACGCTTTGATTCAGGAGGGGACGGCCGAAGTGACCGTGGTGAGCGACGGAGGTCAGAGCATCGCGGTGGCCGCCTCGGCCCCGCCCATCTTCTCCTCCTCTTCCCAGCAGGAACTGCCCAAGCAGAGCTACTCCATCGTTCAAGGGGGGGCCCACCCCGCCTTGCTCTGCCCCGCGGATTCCATACCAGACTAGGACTGAAAGGCCGAAAGAAAGGGGGAAAAGGAGTGACCGAACAGGGAGTCATAAATAGAATTCTGTGAGAGCTTTGCCCTTCAGGGTTTTAAGGGTCGTCGTGAAACCCCTCCCCCTCGTAATAAATTGTAATTTTATACTGCTTACTATGATTTTCTAATGCTGTAATGACTCTGAATCCCCGAGTTAGAACTGTCCCCGGATTCTGAAATGTTCCCAAGATGATTCCAGTCAGGGGTTGGAACGAAACGCGTTGAGCCGCGGACACGTTTGGTTTGTTCAGCTTCATTTCCCAGTTCGGAGAAGGGTTTTTTCCAACCTCAATGAATTCGTGTAGGAGATGGACTCCCCAACCTCTCTTAAGTTAACCAAACTCCCTCCAGTTTGGGCTGTTACTGTTTTAGTACATGGATACAAGTCTATTGGCGTGAGGACCATTTTCTACATCCTGTTACATGGATACTGGACCTCCCCCCCTCCCACCACCAAAAAAAAAAAAATGTTTAGTGCTAATGAGAAAAAAAGGAATGGTTTCCTAATAAATTGGTATGTGGACACAATATACTGAATGTTAATGATTCTTTAGAGTCACAATTTGACTGGGGCATGATGGGGTGTAAATTATCCTATAACTAAAGAGAATTTGAGGAAACAGAGGCTTTTAGTCCTCCGATAACTATTATACAAACATCTGGCCAGCTTACCAGTCCACTCAAGTATGCATGGTGCCCAAAGTGACCCAACTATAGCCCCCTTTTGAAACCTGAGATGGACGAACCTGACATTTCTGTTGAGACGCAGATGCGGTGTGAGTTCCTACTTACATTTGGGATAGTTTTCTCGGATGCCATTGTTTTAAATATTCACATACGTGCAGTCCCAGGGACCAGACGAGGGGAACTGGGAAAGCACTTGGGGTTTTGGAAAGCCCAGGCTCTACAAAGGAAAGGGAAATTTAAAGGTTACTGTTCTGGATTGAAATGCTGTTTGATCAGTAGGTGGCGCCAGAGAGCAAGCTAGACTCTTGCTCGCTTCCACCCAAAGACTTTAGGGTCAACTTTAGGGTGGTTACCTCTGATTTCCAGCCTCCGGCATGATCTTCAACTCATGGTGGGCTCTTAATACACACTGAATGAATGAAACATGATTTCACAGATGTTTGCGATGTTACAAAAACATATTTTAACTTTATTTATTTAAAGATTTGTTTATTTGTTGAAATTTTTATTTATTTTTGAGAAAGAAAGTGCAAGCAGGGAAGGGGCAGAGAGAGAGGGGGGCCAGAAGATCCAAAGCAGCCTCCGCACTACCACCGTTAGCTCCATGTGGGGCCCGAACTTACGAACCACGAGACTATGACCAAGGCCCAAATCGGACGCTCAACTGAGACACCCAGGTGCCCTATCTTTTTTTTTTAATGTTTGTTTATGTATTTATTTTGAGAGAGTGAGATAGAGAGCAAGCAGGGGAGGGGCAGAGAGAGAGGGAGACAGAGGATCCCAAGCAGGCTCTGTGCTCCCCGTGCGGAGCCCGATGCAGGGCTCGGACTCATGAACCTGAGCCAAAATCAAGAGTCAGATGCTCAACCGACTGAGCCACCCAAGTGCCCCCAAAGCACTTACATCTTTACCAGAGTCCTCACCACGTTGACTTTCCTCGCACACAAACATAAAATTCTCACGCAGGTCAGCTCGTTTTTACATAAAGATGTTACCCTCCCCCCTTTTTCTCTGCCGATAACAAAGCACGGAAATACACAAAATGGCGATACAGAGCCCTTCGGGGTTTGCCTGTGGGAAATAGGAAAGTCAGCTTCCCTTAGGAAACGGGATAGAGTTCAAGCTGTCTCCCATCTTTCTTCTTTGATCCTTAATCTTCCAACACAATTCTAAGGTTCTGGGGTGGTGGGGTTGCCACAATTTATTTTCCCGTTAGCAGTGGATATATAGTCATTAACCACGGTTTGGTAAGAAATTGAAAAAGCTTCCAGCATGCTATGTTAATATTTTAATAATTTCACTGCTTTAGAATTCTTGCTGACAGCTGTTTAGGTTACTATTTAGCTAGGGGCACCTGGGTGGCTCAGTTGGTTGAGCCTCTGACTTTGGCTCAGGTCGTGATCTCACAGTTCGTGGGTTCGAGCCTGGCATCAAGCCGCGTACTGACAGTGAGGAGCCTGCTTGGGATCCTCTCTCTCTGCCCCTCCCCCACTCATGCTTTCTCTCTCAAAATATAATAAACATTTTTTTTTAAATTAAAGTTACTAGTATTCTTACTACCCAGACATAAAAATTACGACCATAATGGATTTGATGGATTTTTTTTTGATGGACTTCCTCTGTTTCTATGTTTGTGTATTTGTGTCTTCCACTCCAGTTAGAGAGTTGGGTTTGAATTGAACATACTATTTTCTGTTTCTTATGTTACATTTCCTTTTCTGTCTTTGCAGCTTGCTAGCTGCTGCCCTCTGTATGCACACATACGCCCATTTTTTAACCAACCACCACAACAAAACTGGTTCCTTACAACAAACTCTATACGGAATTGTACAAAAACCAAGCCAATCATCTCCAGCCCCCTTCCTGTTCTCATCCTGCCCGACGTTAGTAGCGTTAAGTTTTCTCCGTGTTCATACTAACATACTGAGACTCAAAAAATAACATAGAAAAGGTTTTTTCCTATTTGTCTAGTAATTGTATCACACTGTGTATATCTCTCTGCAAGTTGCTCTTCCTCTTCCGTGTAGGAACCGTACTGCGGGTGGATACGACTGTCTCTAACCTTCTGTTTAAGCAAAAGGTCGTAGAAGGAACGCACCGCGCAGCATCCAACCGTCTCCCCGCCTGTAGATGTGCAAGGTGTTCTGCTTCTGTTCGCCGTTAGAAACAGTAAACGTCCCGTATAGTCGCTCACATTCAGTCGTGCTTTTGGAGTTGCGGTGAGTGTCCGCGGTTTGTACTTGGGTGAATTCAATTTATTTTCTCGAAACGGTAGTCTCACGGGTGATGTGCGCCCCACCGTCACCAATCCTGAGTGTTAGCAATCTTTCCAAGTTTTGTCGAGCTGATGAGGGAAACGAGCCGTCCGGTCTCTGTGCGTTTCACCAGCTGGTGTTTCGATCCGCGTTTCTGTGGCATCTCTGTATAGACTCTCGATGCTTCGCGGTTCTCTTGTCTGTGAACTTCAGCCGCGCCCTCCCTCACTTACTTCCCTCCTTGGCTTGCTGGGCACTGGGGACACGACCCCCGTGTCTGTCGCTTATTGCTGAGTTTTCTTCCCTCCTGTCCTTTGTCTTGGGACTGTTCTTGCGATGCCATCACCACACAAAAAGAACTCTCTTTCTCTAGAGTCAGAATCTTCTATCGCTTCCCTTGAGGCTCCTGTTTTATCTAGGACAAGTCTTCTCTTCCCCTGAGATGAAAAAAGGGTGTTTTTTTTTTTCCTTTAATATTTTTGTTGTGTGTCTGTGGTTAGCAACTGACTGCAGCGAAAATTCCTAGCTGTGCGGGGATTTGGCTCGCGTGTGCCAGGACCATTTGTTAAATAAAATATTCTTCTCCTCGAAACTGAAATCCTAATGTCGCCTGTCGACAAAGTTCTCGAATTCACGTGGATCTATTTCTGGACTCTCTGGTTTGTCTCGCCGACCTTGAATATCTTCTCTGGCTTTCCGGTAGCACGTGTTTCGTTATATCAGCCCTCAGGTAAGCCTTCCTACCTTTTAGAATCACAAAGCCTGCCTCCAGCTGTGCTTTTCCAAACTTTTCTTAGCAATCCTTAGATATTCTTTCTTCCCAATGAACTGTCGTGTTGTGCAGTACTACTCAGCTCTCCTTCCCAGAAAAAACCTTTTGAGAATTTTTACTAGAAAAGCGTCAATGTGATATTGCACTTATAAACAAAATGGCTTTTTAAAACGTGCTCACTCTTCACCCAAAAACCTTTATTCACGTCCTGTGGTCACCATTATTCAATAAAACCATATTGTTTTCTTCATATACACTCTGTTCTTAACGAGGCCTGTGCTTCCTTATTATGGTATCATTTTATTGTAATTATAAATAGGATTTCTTCCATGTCAAAATGATTATTTGTTGGAAACATATAAAGAATAGCTATGTTTGGTATATTTGCCCATTTTGATCTTCCTTGGCAAAACTTCTTACCAACTGGGGCGCCTGGCAGGCTCAGTAGGCGGGACGTGGGACTCTCGATCTCGGGGTTATAAGTTCGAGCCCCATGTTGGGGGAAGAGTTTACTTAAAATCATCTGGGGCGCCTGGGGGGCTCAGCCAGTTAAGCGTCGACTTCGGCTCAGGTCACGATCTCATGATTTGTGAATTCGAAGCCCCGTGTCGGGGTCTCTGCTATCAGCACAGGGCCCGCTTCAGATCCTCCGTCCCTGTCTCTCTCTGTCCCTCCCCCACTCGTTCTCTCTCTCTCAAAAATAAGCATTAAAAAAATAATAATAACTAAAAATAAAATCTTAAAGAAAATCTTAGTAATCGACAGTATTTATTAGAAACTCTTGGTCTCCCATAAATATAATTTATTTTATTATATTTATAATACAGTCACCTCATTTCTAGGTTCTTTTATCTTGTAATATTTCTGCTACTTTGTTTTTGTGTTCAATTGCAATCCTGAGCCTCCGAGCAAAGCTGATACAGCTAGTATATTTCCGTGTCTCCAGTTTTAACGTGAGTAGCTTCAGAGTTTCCTCATCTAATATAATATACGCTGTTCCTGAGCCGTCATTTTTCTAGCACTTTGGTCACTTTCTTCTGCACTGTTCACTTAGCGTTTTTATCAGGGTAGTTTGCTGCATTTTATCAAATACCTTTTGAGTGTCTTGACCTAGCTTCTTGGGGTTCGCACTTCAGGACGTGGAGGTAGTGAATTCGTACAGCCTGGCCCCGAATCACCTTGCGTTCCTAGAATAATCCGTCTCGGTCACGTTGGCCGATTCTTCTGACACCGCTGGTCGCACTTGCTGTATTTCACTTCCGAGTTTTTCAACTCTATCCGTCAGTGCCGTTGATCCCCGGGTTGCTTTTTTTTGTGCTGATTTTTGCTTGTTCGTGGTCGGTGATGCTGCTCTGAAGATAAGCAGGGGGGGCTCTTTCCTTCTTTTTTCAGGGACTTAGCAATAATTTTGTTGTCTCGGGAATGGTCTGTTTACTGTGTAGGCTGCAGCCCTTTTTCATTGCACGGCCTGAACAAAGCTTCCCAACGTTTTCTACGGTTACCATCCGTGCGGGGCTGATGGCCCATGTGGCTCAATTTTGGTCATTTCTTTTTTTTTTTTAATTTTTTTTAACGTTTATTTATTTTTGAGAGACATAGAGACAGAGTATGAGCAGGGGAGGGGCACAGAGAGAGGGAGGTACAGAATCTGAAGCAGGCTCCAGGCTCTGAGCCGTCAGCACAGAGCCCGACGCGGGGCTCGAACTCACAGACCGTGAGATCATGACCTGAGCTGAAGTCGGACGCTCAACCGACTGAGCCACCCAGGCGCCCCTGGTCATTTCTATTTCACAAAAGAAAAATCATTCGCTCATTTTGATTTTTTTTTTTTTTTTTGTATTTTCAGTCTTCTCCTTAGTTTGCCAAAGGGATTATCTATTGTCCATTTGTATTAAAGTAAAAGTAAAAAGATTAGAGTAAAAAGCCCTTGCTTTTATTTTCTTTCCTTACCCTCCCCCATTTTACTCTTTTCTCTTTCTCTTTATTCGTTCTTTTTCCTACTTTTCTTTCAGTTTCTTTCGTTCTTCTAATTTCCCGGAAGTTCGCTTATTTTCAGCCTTTTATAATGACAGCGTCGAAAGCTGTGGATGTTCCATTGTGACTTCACGTCTGGGAAAAGAGGAGGTTTTACAAGTTGAAATCATGGACGGTCACACAAATATAAAAATATTAAGGAATGAAAGGCAATGAAAATGCTAATGCGGGAATCGGTTTCGACAGGTGACAACAGGTCCAGAGGGGAATTGCGTGCATGTAAACTCGCACAGCCGATCAGAGATGCCGCCGTGAATCCGCGGACACGGGCGCCACCACTCAGGGTCTCCAGGGCCACGGCGCCGCGTGCCACCAGGCAAAGTGCATTTGCATTCCCGTGGGTGTATTATTTGCATTATTATACGTTTCTGTGACTCACAAAGTTGTCAGATATCTCAAAAACAATGAAAGGCACTAATCCGTCGAGAATGAGGTAACCCAGAGCTCGGAACAGACAGGACGCCCAGTAATCTTTTTCCTATTTCGGGGTCTTCCCAAAACGTCCATGATGTCCCTATCCCTAGAGAATTTTTTAAGTTTATTTACTTATTTTCGAGAGAGAGAGAACGAGCAGAGAAGGAGGGAGAATCTCAAGCAGGCTCCATGCCGTCCACGCAGAGTCTGCTGCGTGGCTCAAACTCACAAACCGTGCGATCACGACCTGAGCCAAAACCAAGAGTTGGACGCTTAACTGACTGAGCCACCCAGACGCCCCCCACTAGATTTTTATATGAAGTATCTTTCTTTCATAAATTTCTCGATGCTTTGTTATTTTGATTTTGGGGGGGGGGTCGCTTGGCTTGGTGGGTTGTCGGAACAGACTCCAAGGGTTATACAAATGTACGTTTCTTGTTATTCGAGTATTTACAATTTGTGAAACTGTATTTGGGATTACAGTTTCTGATGTTCCGAATGAACGTGTGATCTGTGAAATACATGCTTTTTGTAATTTATTAGTTTTCTTTAAGGCCGTGCACACGACCAGGTTTCGCTCTGACTGGCGGGTATCTATGGAGGAAGCGCAGTGACTGAACTATTCGATTCCTCTAATCCTCTCTCTGTTTTTTCTGTTTGATCAATTTTGAAGGAAGTATTTTTATGTATTTATTCTTAATCTTTTTTTTTTATTTTTGAGAGAGAGAGACAGAGACAGAGACAGAGTGGAAGTGGGGGAGGGGTAGAGAGAGAGAGAGACACAGAATCCGAAGCAGGCTCCAGGCTCTGGGCTGTCAGCACAGAGCCCAACGCAGGGCTTGGAGTCACAGACTGTGAGAGCTTGACCTGAGCTGGAGAGGCTTAACCGACTGAGCCCCCCAAGCGCCACTTACCCAAGCCTTTCTTATAACTACTAGGGCGTTTGGTTTTATTGTACTTTGCCCTATGTCATTTGTCATTTGCGGAGTGTGAGTTTGTGGCTGTTATATGTTCTTGGTCAATTTTACCTTTTTTCCTTTATTCTATACCTGTTCTTTCCATTCAGTAGCTTTTAACCTTAAGTTATAATATTACATATTATATATAGTGTCATAATAATATTCTAAGTCCTATTTTATATTTATTTACATGCGCCTGACTTACTTTTGTCTACTCTGTTATTTAATATCTTTCTTTTATCAGCTTCCTTTTATCTTTTATGGGAGAATTATTCATACATCCACTTCTGTCTTACGGGATATTTTCTGTTTATTAAACTTTGTGATTTTTCTCCCTTTTCTTTTCTAGTTTTTCTCTTTCCTCTTGAAAGTTCCTGCAAATGTCTCTATTCTGCTAACAGTTGACTTTCCAAGCTTTACCAATCATTTTTAAACTTAAATTTCTCACGGCGCCTGGGTGGCTCAGTCGGTTAAGCGTCTGACTCTTAATTTCAGCTCAGGTCATGATCTCACGGTTCAGGAGTTCGCACTGACGGCATGGAGCCTGCTTGGGATTCTCTCTCTTCCTCTCTCTCTCTCTCTTTCTGCCCCTCTCCTGCTCGCTCACACTCGCTCTCTCTCATTAAATATTTAATTTTAAAACAATAAATAAATTTACATCTCTCTCTCTCTCTCTCTCTCTCTCTCTCTCTCTCTCTCTCTCTCTCGCTGTCTCAAATACAAATATTAACCACGCCCCAGCCTCCCGCTAAAAGTCTCCTCCCCCATGACAGGAGAGAGACCTTCGGACCTCATCTCTTCATACAACCCCCCTCCCCTAATCCTGAGTTTTACCAAGACAGTTCATGAGTTTACTTCCAAGCTTTCGTTCAGTTTTGTCCTGCGGTTTGTCTCCATTCGGTGTTACCGTCACCCACTTAGATTTGGCCAGAGGTGACAAGGGTCATTGTTTGCCATCGTTTCTTATATGACTCTTCCTCCTTCCCTGTTTCACATCTTTGCCCTGATTTTTATTCGGTCAGAGCGCTTTCTTGAGTGTGTTCCTCAGAACGGGCACTTCGGTGGGGGTTCCCTTGGCCCTGGCGGATGAAAGATAGCTTCGGGCGTAGGATTCTTTTCTCCTCCGTGATGTTTAAAGTCTGTTCTAGCGGCGAGGAAAGGCTTGGTACCAATGTCATCCAGTTCTCCAGTGCCCCGGATCCGTGACCAGCCGCCGAAACTCCCCTCACTCGCCTCACCTGATCAGACTGAGAGAGCCAGTCTCTGAAGCTTCCAGAATAGGGGGACCCGAGAGGCTTGAACATGACAAATGCTATAATCTAGAAAAATTGTCGTTGCACTTCTCCTCCTACTTCTCAGCAACGGAACTATGGTTATATCATTTGAAATTTACATTTTTAATTCCCTAAGACGTACAGCTCCTAGCTTTTTTTTCTAATCAAAGTATAATGGACACAGAATATTATATTAGTTTCAAGCGTATAGCAGCGATGTGTTACATATGTATTACAAAGCGATCCCCGGCACAAGTTTAGTTGCCATCTATCACCATAGGAAGTTTTTACTCCATTACCGACTGGATTCCCTGTGCTGCATGTTACATCGCAGTGTCTTATTTATTTTCTTACTGGAAGGATGTACATCTTAATCCATTTCACCTAATTTGTCCACTCCCCACCCACCTCCCGTCCAGCAACCGTCAGTTCGTTCTCTGTATTTATGAGTCCTTCTTGTTGGTTCATTCGTTGATTTCAGATTTCATACGGAAGTGAGATCATACGATGTTTGTCTTTTTCTCCCCGACTCATTTCACTTAGCATGATACCCTCTGGGTCCAGCCGTGTTGCCGCGAAGGGCAAGAATTCATTTCTTTATGGCTGAGCAATATCCATATATATATATATATATATATATTTATCCATTCATCTACTGATGGACACGTAGGCGGCTTCCCTGACTTGGCTGTGGTAAACAAGACTGATATGAACGCGAGGATGTAGACGTCTTTTTGAACTAGTGTTTTGGGTTGTTTTTTTGTTTTGTTTTTTTTTTTTCATTTTCTTTAGCTAAATACCCACAGATGGAATTGCTGGCTCATATGGTAGCTCTATGTTCAGTGTTTTTAAGGAAACACCGCAGTGTTTTCCAGGGTGGCTGCACCTATTTAGATAGAGTTCCAAGCTTGAAACATTGTTTCTATATCAAATCATCACTAGAAATGATTTTGGGGGGTGGCTGGCCGTCTCAGTCGGAGCTCACGCCCGGTCTCAGGGCCATGAGTTCAAGTTCCACATTCGATGCAGAGGTTACTTAAGTAAATAAACTTAAAAATAAAAAAGAAATATTTTCTATTGGGGTGTCGTAAATAACATAAATATATTATACATTCTGATAAATAATTATTAAATATAAGCTAAATTTTACTGGTAATATATATCTTGATGAGATAGATAGGCCTATTTTTTTAAATTTTTTTTAATGTTTTATTTATTTTTGAGAGAGAGAGAGAGTTTTAGTGGGGGAGGGGCAGAGAGAGAGGGAGACACAGAATCCAAAGGAAGCTTCAGGCTCCGAGCTTTCAGCACAGAGCCCTATGTGAGGCTCGAACTCATGAACCGTGAGATCATGACCTGCGCCAAAGTCGGACACTGAACCAACTGAGCCACCCAGGCGCGCCAGATAGGTCTACTTTTTAATCAGCTTATATATCCTTGATGAATATCACCTTTTTCAAAAAAAATTCTTTTTCACCCACTGCTAGAATAAGATACACGTGATTTTCTGTTATTCTCCTTTTAATTGGTATAAACCCTGAGAAGTCTCTTTCGTATAAATAAGAATACGGAAACAGACATTGTATTGTTACGGCGAGGCTTCTCAATTATTTTAATTCCTTCTGAATCACATGCTAGAAAGTCACAGAATGATTGATCATAACTAATTGGGTCCATTTTGGTAGAAGCAAAGAACCGAAAACCACCGGGGACTTCTCTCCCAGGCATGTTCCCTTCTCAACACGGACACCGTAAATGCCAACATTTTGTCCTTTGTTTCTCTCTGCCTCCCAGAGCTTTTGCAGCCCTGGGCATTGATTCGGTAGGGATTATTGCAGGTGAGCCCTCTCCTGGGTGTTTCCAAATGACCAAGGTTAGGAACAAGTACACACAGAAATTGAGGATCTGAGAATGGATTTTCTTCATCATGCCCATAAACCTCTTGAAAACTCTTTGTTCCTGAAACACAAGACCCTTAACTGAAGACTCTTTCCCTACAGCGGTGGTTCAGCTCTCACTTTCGGTGTAAAGAGCCAGACAGCAAATGCTTTCAGCTCTGTGGACCACATGGGCCTTGTTACAACGAAGCAACTCCGCCATGTAGCGCGGAAGCCATGACAGTCTGTAAAGGAGTAGGTGTCGCTGTGTTCCAGTAAAACTTTATTAATGGACATCGAAATCTGAATCTCATAACATTTTCACAGGTCAGGAAATATTCTTTTTTTTTGTATTTTTTTCAACCATTCAAAAAACTGTGAAAACCATTCTTAGCTTACAGATCCCACAGAAACAAGCATGGGGCCACAGTTTGCCAACCCTTGACCTGGACCCTGCACATAGTAGGTGCATAATAAATATTAAGTAAGTGGCAGTAATGATTTTCAGTGATAAAAGCTGATATGTATTGACTCACGATGGGCCAACACAGCGCTGAATGCCATACGCAATAATCTCATTTAACGCTCCCCGCAGCCCATGAGGGAGGCGCTGTTATCACACACATCGTGCTGGGAGGGATGCATTTCTCAACTTGCCTGGTATAAGAATTGGCTGGAAAATGTGCCTAAAATGCCCAGACACAGCCCAGCTCCAGAAACTCCAATACGGTGCATCTGGACAGGTGCCGATATTCTGTATTTTAAATCTAGCACCTCTAGGGGGCGCCTGGAAGGCTCAGCCGGTTAAGTGTCTGACTCTTGATTTAGGCTCAGGTCCTGTTCTGTCTCATAGTTTGCAGGTTTGAGTCCCACATCAGGCTCTTCACTGACAGCATAGAGCCTGCTTGGAATTCTCTCTCTCCTTCTCTCTCTTCCCCTTCCCTGCTCATGCTTGTGCTCTCTCTCTCTCTCTCTCTCAAAATAAATAAATAAGCATTAAAAAAAAATCTAGCCCCTCTGAGGATTTTTCTGATCCAGGCAGTTGCAAAACATTAAGATATGGAACCAGAGGCTCAGAGAAGGTAGGAGACCTTCCCAAGGTCCCACAGTCATTGGCCCTAAGAGGTTAAACCTAGAGCCAACACTCAAATTACCTGCCCTCGTTCTAATCAGCTTGTCTTACTGGTCAGGACCTTTGGCCAACTTGCTAAATCAGGGCTTATTTGCAAGAATCCCTGGGCAGAGAGATCTTCGTGGGATACTAAGTGAGACTGGGCAGGCTTTCCCGGGGTGCCTGCCCAGCCCACCCCCAAATGTGAGCGACAGATCTAATTTTGTTGCACCTTAGTCGACAGTGTAACTTGGGAGCTCAGAGTTAGCCTCTTTGCTGTGATTCTGCACACACCCCAATGCTTCCGTGTTGTGTTCGCACCATTCTGCCCGGCCGAGCAGAGCTGGTGAATCTGGACCTGCCGGCACTTCCTGGGACACGGGCTCTCTCGGGGAGACCAGGACCCCGCGGGCTGTGCCCTGGAACGCAGACACGGGGCGCATCCTAGCTGCTGATGCTTTGTCTTTTTCGTAACTCATTCTTTTCTTTTGGGCTTGGCTTCGGAAGAATTCTCCTCGGAGAAACAAACACGAAACGCTTGCCGCTGACACCTCCCTGCAATTCGCTAGCCAAGTTTGGATCTTCGGGAACGATTTCAGAAGAGAATAAAAACTGGAATAAAAACTCCAGTGGTTTTCTCCTCCACCCTTTTGGTTCCTTCAGTGCTGTGCTGCTGTCCTCTCTGGAGGTCAGAAGTCATCTGAGTTGGGGGCGCCTGGGTGGCTCTGTTGGGTAAGCATCCGACTCTCGGTCTCGGCTCAGGGCATGACCTCACAGTTCGTGAGTCTCAGCCCCATGGCAGGCTCTGCACTGACAGCGTGGACCCTACTTGGGATTCTCTCTCTCTCCCTTTCTCTCTGCCCCTCCTCTATTTACACTCTAAATTTCTGTCTCAAAATAATTTTAAAAATGTTAAAAGAAAAGAAATGATCTGAGGGGGTCCGAGGAGCCAGATTCCGCCCCTGTGGGGCTCCCCCACCTCGGGACTTCCACTCTTACCCCGTGAATGGCACCTTCAACAAGCACGGGCTGCAGAGGGTGAACTTTTGTTTAAACCGACCCTTCACTCTT
The DNA here is from genome assembly GCA_030068075.1 of Paguma larvata. Classification (NCBI taxonomy): domain Eukaryota; kingdom Metazoa; phylum Chordata; class Mammalia; order Carnivora; family Viverridae; genus Paguma; species Paguma larvata. The sequence goes on along the minus strand of CM057844.1, from coordinate 39,857,251 downwards.
TAAAATGCTCTTTCACTATTTATTTCTGTGCTTCCAGTAAGAAGGGGAAGCAGAGCAGGCGACAGAGGTCACGTGACTCGCCCAAGGTCACCGCGCTGGCGACTGGCCTGGTGACACTGGAGCCCGGCCAGCTTCATACGCCATTGCTCCCTGCCCCGGGCCTGAGTGCCCGGCGAGGGGCTAGCGCTCGGAGCCAGGATCACCTTTTCCACTCTGTTTGGTTTAGCTTTCTAATTTCGCTTGGTGCCTCTGACTTCATCCTGGTATGAGAGCAAATCAGGACGTCCCCCCATCAGTCCCCAAACCAGAGAACATGAGCTCCAAGAAAGGTTACAGTTTAATTTTGATTTTTATTATTTTTTTAATGTGTATTTATCTTAGAGAGAGAGAGAGAGAGAGAGCGTGCAAGCAAGGAGGGGAGAGGCAGAGAGAGAGGAAGACACAGAATCCGAAGCAGGTTTCGGAGCTGTCAGCACAGAGCCCGATGCGGGGCTTGAACTCACGAACTCAAGGTCATGACCTGAGTCAAAGTCGGACGCTCAACTGACTGAGCCACCCAGGTGCCCCAATATTGATTTTTTAAGAACCAGCAAAGTCACATTGCTGTCGTCCTGAGCTGTGGGTACTTTTTCCCACATAAGCCCCCTTCCTACACACGCACACACACGTTAAAAACTGTATTTTACCACTGTGTGTGTTGTTGTAGAGATGGGTGATCGAGGCTGGATCATATGAAATACAGTTTCTTTCGATTTCAAAAGAAACAGAAGTGCCTTCATGGACTCTGAGCATGACGTCCACCGAGCCTGAAGGAACAGTCGGCTCCGGGGCTGGGAGATTGTAACCCACGTGAGAAATGCAAGAGAAGGGTGGTTCTATAGGGAGAAGACACAGGCTGGGCAGAAAGATGCTTACTTATCTTTGTTTTGCCCTAGCTTATTATTTTTTTTTACAAAAGCGTTATTAAGATAATATTCATGTCCCATCCAGTTCGCCCTTGAAACTGTATAACTTAACAGTGTTTAGTATATTCACTCAAGTCGTGCGGTCGCACACTGGTATGTGATAGCGGAACGCGTGCGACACCCCAAGAAGAGACCCCGTCTCCTTAGGAGTCTCTCTCTGGTCCTCCCTCTTCCCAGCCTCAGGCACCACAAATCCGCTTTCTGGCTCTACGTGCTTGCCTTTTCCGAGCATTTCACATCACTGGACTCATTCCATCCGGACCTTTCGTGACTGATTGTCTTATTCAACGTAATGTTGTCAGCGTCCGTGTTGTAGGATGCGTCGGTCCTAAATAGGATTCCGCCATCTGGACGGACCACGTTTTGCTTATCTGTCACCAGTTGATGGACATTAAGGTTTGCCTTACTGTCAGCCCTAGTTTTTAAACAGAGATATATTCATTTGTATTTTTAAAACATGGTTTCTTAGGATAGTCAAGATTTTTTTGGACAGAAAATTACAAGTGGTACTTTTGACTATTCTTCCTTACGTCAATCTTTTTTATTTTTTTTTTCTAAAATTTAACTGTAATATCTTAGAAGAATTAGGAAGTCAAGTTTTTAATGCCGGTGTGGTTTTGGAGCGACGGTGACAGTCATTTACGTGGGGCTGCATTTTTCCAGGATTATCCTTGCCCTGAGAGTTACCTCCAGGGATTCTGAAGGTGGAACTAGATGGTATTTAGTTCTTAGAATAAGGGAGACTATCGAGCGAATGTTCGGAATACCGAGCGAATGTTCGGAATACCGTCAGTTCTTATCACACTGACAGTTCATCGGTAGAATCGTTCCGGCTGCACGTGTGGAACTAGTGACTGGTCAGAGGTGCGATGAAGACACCAGCTTGTAGGATTGAGCCCCTGCCTTGAAGTTGTTTATTGATGGCTTTGGTTGCCATTGTTTCCTCTGCCGAAATTGTGGGTCTTGAGGGCCGAGACTGATGCTGAACACTCTAAACCCCTGGTTCAATGAACCCCCCTCAGTAAACGTTCATGGAGCTCATTCATTCATTCATTCATTCATACAATCAGTGTTTCTTGAACACCTACTATGTGCCGGTTGCAGCTCTAGCAACTCGAGGGTGATCCATGAGCAGAGAGTGATCTTTGCCTCTGTGGAGTCCACCTTCCAAGGCGGGGAAGCAGACAACACACAGTCACCAGAATACAGAAGTGTGTTTGTTATAACAGTGTCAGGAGGTGGCGAGCGCTGGGGGACGAGGAGGTCGGTATGGGGAAAGGGGTTGATGCTTTAAAAAGGGTGGTCGGGGAAGCCTTCCTGAGAAGTGAAGACCCGAACAAAGGCTGGAATCAGGGAGGGAGCCATGTGGTGACCAAGAGGAAGAGAATTCCAGAGGGAAAAGCCAGTGGGAAAACCCTAAAAGGGACACGACTGTGCCGTTCGATGTAGACATGGCTGGAAAAGGGAGACTAAAGAAGAGCGGGTAGATGACGAGGTCGAGGAGAGAATTTTCCTCTGGGCCTCGTGCGTGTCGGACGTATAGTATACTAAAAATTAAAACAATGATAGCAGTTGCATTCATTCAGCAAATACCGAAGTGGCACATACGCCGTTGGTGTCGCGAGGCAGGCAGGACCCTCGCCCCCTGGGAGCTCACAGTCTCGTAAGGCAGACAGCACGTGAGTGCTCTAGTGGGGGATGCGGCAGCGTGATGAGGAAGCCAGGCGACCCAGACTTGAACCGCCCCCGGGAGGCTGCCTGTGGAAGGTCAAACGGCTGAATGAGAGCCACAGGGGAAAAGCAGGAACTGAGGAAAGGTGGGCGGGCACCCTCGAAGGTCTGGAGGGAGAGAGGTCGTTTGTAATGGGAGCATTTTTCCAGAAAGGCAAAGGGGGAGACGGAGAAAAAAGATTGGTGCCCTTTGCGGTCTGCTTGGCGCCTGGGAAGGTTGTTTATTTCAGGAGACAACAGTGCCACGTGTCTACCGCACATACAAGACATCGTATAGTTCGTCATCCAAACTGGGACACTTGTGGGGGTGAAGAGGCGCTAGATAATAACGCTGGGAGAGCAGGCGTGAATCAGCTTCGCGGCGTGCTCGTCACCGATGGCAGGCCGCGGCCAGAAGCTGTAGCATCACGACTAGCGCTTGGCCCTGGCGGTGCGACGCAGGGCTACAGCACGAGGCAAAGATTAGAGTATCACGCCCCACGGGTCGGTCTTCCAGAACAAAGAACAAGTCCCGTGCCACAAAGCTGATCAAAGTTTGGGTCTTCGACCTAATGCTTTAGACATGAATTTATTAGTGGTATAAATGTATCCATCTGTCTTTACCCATCTGTTTATACTTCACTGTGTGTATTCCTATTTTCAATGTTTTCTTTTTTAATTTTTTTTAACCTTTATTTATTTTTGAGAGACAGAGCGTGAGCAGGGGAAGGGCAGAGAGAGAGAGGCAGATGCAGAATCCAAGGCAGGCTCCGGGCTCTGAGCCATCAGCACAGAGCCCAATGCGGGGCTCGAACTCACAGACCATAAGATCATGACCTGAGCTGAAGTCGGACATCCAACCAACTGAGCCGCCCAGGCGCCCCCCTGTTTTCAATGTTTACAGCTGTGGTAGATCAAGTTACTGTTTCCAATTCGACACTGCGTCCCTGGCACAGAATTCTGTGTATCCGTAGAACTGGCGTCATGGGGGGTGACGCGTGCCTCCCCCCCTCACTGATTTGGGGCAGAGCCATGTGATTTCTTTTGGCTAATGGAGTCCTCGTGGACCCGATGGGAAGAGGGGCCTGTACGACTCAGTTTATCCTCTTGTTCTCAAGTGACGTGTCGTGAGAGGAACATGCCCGGTGTGGCTGACGGCCCAAGGGGAACAGGCGGACAAATGGAACTGACCTCAACCCAACCCTCAGCCTAGAGCCAAAGCCAGCAGAGCCACAATGAACTCACAGACCTAGAAAAAAGAAAACAAATTTTTGTTGTGGGAAGCCACTGAGATTTTTGTTTGTTACACAGCAAAACTGACTAATACAAGAGATGATGAGTAAAATCTTCAATGTATGATTGAATACAGAATTGCCATATGCAGTATTCAGTATTTATTTGAACGAATGAAGTAATGTGTTCCCTACATTACTACTTTAAAATAACTTTTGGGGCACCTGGGTGGCTCAGTCGGTTAAGCCTCAGACTTTGGCTCACGGTTCATGGGTTCCAGCCTGACGTCGGGCTGTGTGCTAACAGCTCAGAGCCTGCTTCAGATTCTGTGTCTTCCTCTCTCTCTGCCCTCCTCCACTCACTCTCTGTCTCTCTCAAAAATAAACATAAAAATAAAACAAAAAAGAATAGAATAGAATAGAATAGAATAGAATAGAATAGAATAGAATAAAGACCTTCAGGGCACCTGGGTGGCTCAGCAGGTTAAGTGTCAGACTTCAGCTGAAGTCATGATCTTGTGGTTCATGAGTTGGAGCCCCATATCGGGCTCTGTGCTGTCAGCATGGAGCCTGCTTTGGATCCTCTGTCTCCCTCCATCTGCCCCTCCCAGCTCGCACTCATTCTCTCTCTTTCTCTCTCTCTCAAAAATGTTTTTTAAAAACTAAAATAAAATCACTTTCAACACAAGTGTGATGAAAAAGTACAATTTGGATATAAATAGATCAGGTCACTCCTCCTGCCATGTCCTGCCTCCTTTTCTTTCTTTTTTTTCTTTTTTTAAATTTCTGGTCAGTTTCCTTTCTCGGGAATGGCCACCTGCCCATAGGACTCCCCACCCATCTACTTAGGACCTGTTGGTCTCCACAAGGCATCTTTTGCTCGAGGCAGCATTTTCCCAGTTGGCTCAGAGACTCAGCGCCCCCCCCCCCACCAGGAGCAGACGTACAGAAGGAACGTGGTGCCGGAGATGCCTCCGCTGTTGTGAGACTTTACACCTTTCCACGGAGGATTCTGTTCGTTTCGAGCTAACTCTCAGTTACCAGTGTCTTCAGAAAGATACAATGAGCTCAGATCAGTTTAAAAGATGGGTATGTCGGTGCACCTGGGTGGCTCAGTTGGTTAAGCATCCGACTTCAGCTCGGGTCATGATCTCACGGTTTGTGAGTTTGAGCCCCACATTGGGCTCTGTGCTGACAGCTCAGAGCCTTGAAACTGCTTTGGATTCTGTGTCTCCTTCTCTCCCTGCCCCACCCCCCACTCTCACTCTCTCTCTCTCTCTCTCTATTTCTCTCTCTCTCTCTCAAAAATAAATGATAGGGGGCACCTGGGTGGCTCAGTCGGTTAAGCAGCCGACTTCGGCTCAGGTCATGATCTCACAGTTCGTGGTTCGAGCCCCACATCAGGCTCTGTGCTGACGGCTCAGAGCCTGGAGCCTGCTTCAGATTCTGTGTCTCCCTTTTTCTCTGTTGCTCCCCTGCTCGCACTCTCTCTCAAAAATAAAGATTAACAAAATATATTTTAAAAAAATAAAATAAATGATAAACATTTTAAAAAATAAAAATAAAAGATGGGTATGTCGAAGGCTCAATGAGAATTTTTTTTTTAGTATTAAATTTCTTGCAAGTTAGCAAACCAGCAGTCATCTATACAGAGCCGCTTTCAACCTAATTCAGTGCAGACAGCAGGCGCACACTCGAATTACCCGTGAGCAGGTGAGGAAGTCAGTTGTTCAAAGACCTCTGATGCCCGGCTTGCACAGAGGCTCATAGAAGACTGAACGGTTGGCAGTGGAGAGTACTGGGGAAGAATAAGGCCCTGGGAACGCCCTGGGTGGCCCAGTCCGTTGAGCATCCGACTCTTGATTTCAGCTCAGGTCATGATCCCAGGGTTTGTGGGATCGAGCCCTGCGTCGGCGTGCTCCGCGCTGAGTGTGGAGCCTGATTGAGCCTCTCTCTCTCTCTCTCTCTCTATCTCTCTCTAAAAAATTTAAAAAAGAAATATTAAAAAAATTAAAGAACGAGGACCCTGGAGTCAAAAAGAATCGGGTTCAAGTCCCGTTTCTGCATCTTCCCAAATATCTGACCCAGCAAGTGACCTAACCTCTCTGAACCTCAGTCTCTTTTTCTGGAGAGTGAAAATAAGAACAGCGCCTACCTCAGAGTCGTGTAAAACAGGAGTAAATAAAATAATGCGCGTGGAGGAGCCGGCACACAGTCGGCAGGCAACCGATTTGACATATACGAGAGCAGGGCTAATGACCTACTTGCTCCGTGCACGCGTGTCCTTGGCGAAGCCATCAAGACCTCACGCTCGTCATCGTTAGGGCCACTCGGAAGCCACCTCCACCCCGTGCGGAGGGCATGTTATCGCGCTCGCCTGGGCGGGAGGCAGCGTCCTGCCTTCCGCTGCACAAGCCGGTGACTTCCTCGGAGCCGGCGGGTTCGAGGGGGGCGGGGGGGGGGGGAGGGAGGGGGGGAGGGGAGGGAGGGGGGAGGGGCAAGCACGCGGCCTGCGCTTGGCCAGCCAGACGCTCCTACCCCAGACCGGAGGGCTCAGAATTCTTTCGCAGTGGCGGCGTTCCAGCGGACGTCTGAACACTGTGCGACGGGGGGCCTGGGGGGCAGTGGGGTGCAGCTTAGGGGTTTCCAGCATCCGCACCAGAGATGTCTCCCTGCGTTGCCCGAAGCAGATAGTCCCCACAGGGCACGTCACGGGTACACCTGTCTGGCCCGCCTCCCTCTCTGCTCACCACCTGAGCCAGCCTCTCCATGCCCGTCGAGGCACTCAGCTGCCCCACGTGCTGCCAGCAAGTTCCTGTTCCGGGTCAACTGGCTGGCAGTTTCTGTGGCTTCGTAATCAACAAACCCCAACTGATACCTTCCCAGAGAGAGAAGCTTTGATTGGATCCTGGGTCACCGACCAAAACCGAGGACCCCAATGAACAGGATTTTGAGGCCACACCAACATAGAAGCCGTTGCCGTAGACTCAGCTCTGGCACCGAGCCAGCTCAGGTGTTTTCGCATAATGGCGCAAACCTTGGCACCGTTAGGCAGAAAGCTGCCCCCCACCACTGTCCTGGGATCCCCCCTCCCTTCTGAGCCAGGATGGGTACCAGCTTCAGGGCTGGCCTTGGATTTCATCATAGAAGGGAAACTTTTTGAAGTAATACTGTCCCCCCATTTTTTTTTGGTAAAAAGTTTCAAACATACAGCAAAGTTGAAAGAATTTTCTAGTGAACAGTCATATGCTTTGCATGAAGATTCTATCACCATGTGACTATATTTGCTTTTTAATGCTTATTTATTTTTGAGAGAGAGACAGAGACAGAGCGTGAGTGGGGAAGGAACAGAGAGGGGGACACAGAATCAGAAGCAGGCCCCAGGCTCTGAGCCATCAGCACAGAGCCCGATGTAGGGCTCGAACCCACAATTAGCGAGATCATGACCTGAGCCAAAGTCAGACGCTCAACCGACTGAGCCACCCAGACGCTTCTGTATTTGCTCTATGGAGTATCTTTCCATTACAGTAAATTTTTCATTGAAAAGGTAATGCATGCAGAGTGGAAAAATGCAAACATTTCAACGTGGTCTCTAATGAAAACTTACTATCCTTCCCACACCCAATTCTCATCTCCCTTCCGCAAAAGCAACCAAATGCTTACCCATGCTCGTATGTATAGTTGTTGTTTCTTTTTCTTCCTGATTCTTTTCAATGGGCCCTTACTCTACATACTGTCTTGTAGGGGTCTTCTCTTTTTTTCTTTTTCTTCCATTTAATAATGCATCTTTCAGGATGTATTCTGTAAAGTTTATTCAGCACCTACTATGTGCCAGGCACTCTTTCCACCCAGCAGGCACCCTGACAGGGTGGAATCATTCCACACCACCATCTGGGGCTGAAGATTCAGGAATCATTCCGTATCAGCTCATGTGAAACTAGTTCATTCTGGTTTAAGATTTTATTTTTAAGTTACCTCTACCCCCACCGTGGGGCTGGAACCCACAACCCCGAGATCAAGAGTCGCATGCTGTCCCAACTGAGCCAGCCGGGCACCTGTAAACTAATTCATTCTTAAAGGGACTCTTTTTCCTTTTTTTTTAAATTTATTTATTTATTTTGAGAGAGAGAGAGAGAGCAAAGTGGGGAAGCGGCAGAGAGAGAGAGAGAGAGAGAGAGAATTCCAAGCAGGCTCCATACCACCAGCGTGGACCCTGATGCGGGGCTCAAACCCACAAACACGAGATCGTGATCTGAGCCAAAGTCAGACACTTAACTGACTGAGCCACCCAGGAGCTCCAAAGGGACTTTTAATCCAAGCTTACAAGCTGGTAAGACCCAGGTGATGACAAAAATGTGAGGTCTCTAACACAAAACAGTGAAAGCTTGGCCCCAGGACTTCAGGAGATCAGAAGCTGGAGGACAGCATTTTAGTCTGGGAATTCTTGGGTATTTTCTCTGCAGTAGAGGGGACTCAGATATCCCCCCATTGCCCCGTTTGTTTGGATTTCTTTTCTCAGTGTGGCCCCTCACCTCTATTCTGTATCTTTCGCATACCCCATGGCTTCTATCTTGGGTTTTTGCTTTCTACTCATTTCAGGTGAGAGGAGCCTTTCTCGTCTTTCTCTACAGTTCCATCAGATATTTTCAACTTTCTTTTTGATTACACGTAACAGGAAACATACTAAAACTAGCAGAACACTTCTGGACAGACAGTCGGTAGTTTCCAGAATCTAAGAAAGAAACACAGGGCTCAGGGCTGCCCCAGGAAGCTTAGGACCCACACCGGGGAGGTGGTTTTGTGGGCGCCTTTTTTCATGATCACGTCCATACAGCTGACCTTGGCTTTATGAGTTCCTCCTGCAGATGGGTTTTTTTGGTACTTGGCAGGAGGCTATGGTCACAGGCCACCCCAGCTTCGCATCATCCCAGTTCAGCAAACTCGGAGGGCAGTCCTCCTCTCTCTTTGCTTTGGTATACGAATTGCCCAGGCAGGGCCCTCGGCTGAGGCACACGCCCAGTCCCAGAGCAGCTCTGTGGTCTGGGGGATACAGTGAGCTAGGACGAGCCCCTCCTGTCCCCTGGCCATCTGTTGGCTTTCCAGAACTAGCTGTCTGTGTGAAACCTTCTCGGGAGCTTCCTGGGTGTCGTCTGAAACCAGCTCTGTACCCGAGGGTGAGGAGAGACTGAAGGAAGACTCAAGCCACTCCCGATCAGCAGGTTCAATAAGCAAGGGAACTTACACGTGACACTTGTCTTGGGCGGCTGCAAGACAAATAGATCTCTACACCCTCCTGACACATCTTAGCAGTTTGTACGGAAGCCTTCCCTGGGTTCAGTCGTGGACCATCCAGACGGTCTGAGTACCACATCACCGTCTCAAGGCTGTGTCCTTAGGGCAGCTCGTGGGCGCTGGAATGACAAGCAGATAGGGGAGGGAGAGAGGAGCCTCCGATGGCTGGGGGCCGGCTCACGGGGCAGCCGGTGGTCACGCTCTCTCAGTGACCTCCCCTAAGTCTGCCAGTCCCATGAGAACCAGCCCCCCAAAGGAAGGAGGGTGGCATGGTTAGACAAAACCATAAGTGTTCCATGCAGAGGCCTTAAGCCTCTGCTGCCTCTGCTCACTACCTCTCTCCCCCTGAGCATTTTCTAGATCTTCCACAGGGATCCGCTCCACCCCCACCTTCAGCCCAGATGCTCCAAATGGGGCTGACACACCCGCTGCGTGAGTGGAGGGGGCGTGTTGCATGCTTGGCCAAAGTACCCCATGATCTTGGCCAAAGTTACTGGTCTAAAGCAAGGGTCAGCAACTTCTTTCTTTTTTTTTTTAAATTTTGTTTAATGTTTATTTATTTTTGAGACAGAGAGAGAGACAGAGGATAAGTGGGGGAGGAGCAGAGAGAGAGAGGGAGACTCAGAATCTGAAGCAGGCTCCAGGCTCTGAGCTGTCAGCACAGAACCAGATGCAGGGCTCGAACTCACAGACCATGAGATCATGACCTGAGCCGAAGCTGGACTCTCAACTGAGCCCCCCAGGCGCCCCAGCAAATTCTTTCTAAAGCAACAGAAATGGGTGCTGATTTTAACAGAAATAATTGATAATTTTTTTTTAGTTTTTTTTTTTTTTAAGTTTAGTTATTTACTATGAGAGAGAGTGGGCGGGGGAGGGTAGAGAGAGAGAGAGAAGGAGAGAGAGAGAATCCCAAGTAGGCTCAACACCCCAAGGTGGGGCTTGAACTCACGAACCGTGAGATCGTGACTTGAGCCAAAATCAAGAATCAATTGGACGCTTAACCAGTCGACTGAGCCCCCCAGCCCCCCCCCCGTGGTAAATACTTTAGATGTAGGGGTTCATTCCGCCCCTGTTGCAGCTATTCAACTGCGGTCTTCGCACAAAAGCAGCCACAGACGCTAAACATCTACGAACGAGGCAGTGTTCCCACAAAGCCTATTTACAGAGAGAGCCAGTGGCTGGGTTTGGCCCACAGACCACAGGCTGCCATCTCCTGGTCTCAAGGCTGGGCAGATGGCCCAAGGCGGGACAACCCAGCGTAACCGGGGCTGAATCCTGGGGCTTCTGTTTGAACGATCAGGAAAAGAGCAGTTTCTCTCCCTTTCTTTTCCTTGGAGCTCTGAGGGTGCAAGGCCGGCCCTGCCCCAAACCTCCCCGTAGGGCTGTATTATTAGTCAATTGCTATCTGACAAATTACCCCAAACCTACCGGCGTAACACAAAGAGTATTTACTGCCTCAGCGTTTCTGTGGGTCAGGAGGCCAAGCAGAGCTTAACTGGGCCTTCTGTCTCCAGGTGCCTCACAAGGCTGCAATCGAGTCATCGGCCAGGGCTGGGGTCCCCTCCGAAGGCTCAGACGAGGGGGACAGATCTGTTTCCAAGCTCGTTCACGTGGTCGTTGACAGGATTCAGTGATTCGCGGGCCGCTGGGTTGAAGGCCTTGTTTCCTCACTGGGTCGGCCAGACGCTCTCATCGGCATCTCGCCACGAGACCCTCTCTACAAGGCAGCTCGCCGTATGGCAGCTGGAGTCCATGGGAGCAAGGCCGCAAGAGCGAACAAGACGGGGTGAGCAAGAAGGAAGACAGTCTTCCTGTAATCTAATCTCGGAAGTGACAGTTCATCACTTTTGTCAAATTCAGCCTGTTAGAAGTGAGTCTCTGGGTCCAGCCCAGGGGAGGGGATTAGCCGAGAGCAAGCATTTCAGGAAGCTGTCTACCCCGTGAGGGAACCGCCTGGGAGTGAACCCAACACACAGCAAAGCTTTGCTGAGAGGAGCAGAGAAACCAAGATGGGGGGATGTTTGAGCCCCTGGATCACGCCAGAGCTGAAGTAGATATGTCCTCCCCACTCTCAGTTCTTGGGCACAAATTCTTTTCTTCTTAAGGGGAATGAAAAAAAGGAAGGGTATCTTGTTACTCACAAGCATACAATCCTGACTAATAGACTCCCCATTACAGAAATGGAGTCAAAGGAAGCCTTGGGTATCTCTGGGCATTCTTCACTGACTGCTCCCTCTGTGCCGAGTCATGCCCTAAGCGTGTTGCCACTGCTCTCTCCTCAAGCCTATGGCCGCCCTAAACAGTAGACGATGCAATAATGCTCTTTTTACAAATGAGAAAACCAAGGCCCAGAAATATTAAACCGTTTGTGCCAAGCTATCGAGCTATGCCTTGGCCAGCCCTTATATAAAAGTTTATCATTTTGAATATTCTCTAGGCTACGTGATCCCTCAATGAGTGTCTCTGGTGAAAAGTTCGCAGACTCTTTGGAAAACCCAGCACCTCGAGTTCAATACATTGACCATATTGATTGATTGGCTGATTGATTGGTTTAGCAGTCCATAAGTCAGGCAGGCAAACTTCTCTTGAGGGTGAACGTTTTTGGATCCAGCCTTTTCCTTACAACGTTGAGAGGAAAGTGGCATGGATATTCATTGTACCCATTTCTTAGGTGATAAAACTGAGGCCCCAAAATTCAGGGATTCACCACCAGTCCACACTGCACCCTGCCAGACAGGCAATGCCAAGATTCGCCATGCCCTCCCCACATTCAACTTCCCCCTGCCATATGGAAGCTAGGACTCCTGCCCCGGACACAAGAGGGTGGGGAGTTGGAGGGGACTTACACCTTTGCCATATGGCAAGTGGTTTGGCAGCAAACAGAAATGAGCGTAGCATGAATAGGGCGCCCTGGCCAAAACTGTTAATTTTACCCCATCGGCCAATGTGTTCTTTTTTTTTTGGAATTTTTTAACAGTTATTTATGTTTGAGAGAGAGAGAGAGCAAGGGAGGAGGAAAGAGAGAAGGAGACACAGAATCCGAAGCAGGCTCCAGGGTCTGAGCTGTCAGCACAGAGCCCGATGCGGGGCTCAAACTCAGGAACCACGAGATCATGACCTGAGCTGAAGTCAGACGCTTAACCGACTGAGCGTCCCCAGTGTGTTCTTTTTAAGACTAGGGTCACGAATGTTTTTGTGAGGTCTCTCATGAATAATTCATACATTCGCAATGTCCAAATAGCAAAAGAAAACAATATGAGATGGTGTACGTCGAGGTGTCTCTTTCCCATCCTGTGTCCCCTTCCTGGTCCTTATGGGTAACTGCTTGTCTTTCTTTCTCATTCTCTTCCTTCCTTCCTTTCTCTCTCTCTTTCTTTCCTTTTCTCTTTCCTTCCTTCTTTTTCTTCTCTTCCCCCTCTTTCTCCTTCTCCTTCTCCTTTTCCTTCTTCTTCTCTTTGCCTTATTGCGGTTTCCCCAGTAGCAGACCCTGAGACAAGAATGAGAGAGCAAGTAGCTTATTTGGGAGGTGATCCCGGGAAACACCCATCGGGGGGCGGGTGCAGAAGTGAGACCGAGGAGGGAAAGAGCTGATTCGGAGTGTCTGCTCGGCCTCGCCAGGGAGCATCTGGCACTTACTCCTGCCGGGAACCCCTGGGAGGCCGGAAGGCACTGATGCCTCAGAGTTACCCATTTGTGGGGCAAGGGAGCCGAGGTATTCACCTGCCACCTCCCGGCATCTGCTGACTGAGAGCCGCTCCCGGGGTGGTAGGAAGAGATTATCAGCCCAGGTCTTCCAGGCCGCCGCACTGGTGGGCAGAGTGCATGCTCGCAGACAGAGAAAACCCTCAGAGAAAGAAATGCAGGTGCAGGGGCGCCTGGGGGGCTCCGTCTGTTAAGCATCCAGCTTCGGCTCCGGTCATGATCTCGCAGTTCGTGAGTTCAAGCCCCGCACCGGGCTCTGTGCTGACAACTCAGAGTCTGGAGCCTGCTTCGGATTCTGAGTCTCCCTCTCTCTCGGCCCCTCCCCCACTCATGCTCTGTCTCTGCCTCTCAAAAATAAACAAACATTAAAAAAAATTCTTTTTTTTTTAAATTTTTTTTTAACGTTTATTTATTTTTGAGACAGAGAGAGACAGAGCATGAGTGGGGAGGAGCAGAGAGAAAGGGAGACACAGAATCCGAAGCAGGCTCCAGGCTCTGAGCTGTCAGCACAGAGCCCGACGCGGGGCTCGAACTCACAGACCGCAAGATCATGACCTGAGCCGAAGTCGGACGCTCAACCGACTGAGCCACCCAGGCGCTCCAGAAAAATTATTTTAAAGAAATGCAAGTGCTGGCAGCTAGAAGTCAGTCCATTGTGCACCGAGGTGACAAGGCTGAGGGGCTGTAGGTGGCACCAACGGCAGTTGCTACACTCTATGGCCTTCCGGTGTTTCTTTATGCAAATGTAACCAAATAGGAATACACTCTTCCCTTACCCCCTTCCCTTTTGCAAAACAAAAAAGTAGCATACTATACAAAGTTCTGTCCCTTGCTTTTTTAATTTAATATATTCAGAAAATCTTCCCGTGTTAGTAAAAAGGGGACTCCTCATTCTTTTTTTTTTTTAACAGCTGTAGAGTATACCATTGTGTGTGGCTTCATCCCAGTTTATTCAGCAAGTGACCTGTAGAGAAACTCTTGTGTTGTTTCCTGGCTTTTGTGATTTCAGAGAGCGCCGCAGTGGATAATCTTAGAGAGAAGTCATTTGTGTGTGCCTCTGTGTCGGTAGGATAAATGCCCAGAAACCCTCCCCAAGTTTTTGCTGGCCACACATCCACCCTATTGGCATCCATCTTCCCAGACTGCCCTTGCAGCTACCTGTGACCACGTGACTAAATGCTGGCCAATGGGAGACAACCAGGAAGTGAGACACGCTCTGGGTCACTCTGTAAAAGACAGCTGCTTGCCTTCCTCTCCCTTTTCACTCCTTCCCGTGGACTGGATCACATGTGGGGCCTTCGCCTGGAGGGAAACCCTCCAGGGGCTGGCACAGCAGTAAGCTAGGACATGGGTCCCTGCCTGAATCTGGCAGCAGCATCCTCCAGAAATAAACCTTCTATTCTATTTGTCCCTCGTACTTGGTCTCTGTTAAAAAAAACACCTCGAAGCACTAGCCTAACTAAACACAGGGTCCCATCAGGACCCGCGTTATAGTACAGCTGAACGCTAAGTATTCCAACACAGCCCCTTCTGTCTTTTTCACTGATGTATCCCCAGCACGCCCAGCACGACGTAGCTATTAAGTAAAATCAGCACTTATAATAACTGTAATTATATTTCATATTAGTTTTTTTTCTTTTTCAAATTTTTATTTAAAATCTAGTTAGTTAATATATAGTGTAATATTGGTTTCAGGAGTAGAATTTAGTGATTCTTCACTTACATACAACACCCAGTGCTCATCCCAACACGTGCCCTCCTCAGTGCCCATCCCCCATCTAGCCCATCCCCCACCCACCGCCCCTCCAGCAACCCCTCAGCTTGTTCTCTGTATCGAAGAGTCTCTTATGATTTGCCTCCCTCTCTTTTTTTTTCTTTCCCATGGGTTCGGCTGTTTTGTTTCTTAAATTTCACACGAGTGAAGGCATACTGTATTTGTCATTCTCTGACTTATTTTGCTTATCATAACACTCCGTAGCTCCAGCCACATCGTTGCAAATGGCAAGACTTCATTCTTTTTGATGGCTGAGTAATACTCCATTGTATAGATATACCACATCTTCTTTATCCATTTGTCAGTCGATGGACTTTGGGGCTCTCTCCATAGTTTGGCTGTGTCGATAATGCTGCTCTAAACATCGAGTGCCTGCCACCCTTCGGATCCGTATTTTTGTATCTTTTGGGTAAATTGCTTCCTAGTAGTGCAATTGCTGGGTCATAGCATAGTTCTATTTTTAACTTTTTGAGGAACCTCCCACTGTTTTCCAGAGCGACTGCACCAGTTGCATTCCCACCAACAGTGCAAGAGGGTTCCCCTTTCTCCACATCCTCGCCAGCATCTGCTGTTTCCTGTGTTGTTAACTTTAACCATTCTGACAGGTGTGAGGTTATCTTTTACGATAGTTTTAAAAGTTCGTATAGTGTGAGGGGAGTAGGTGGGCGACTGCCAATAACGATAAGTAATATTCTTCATTAGGTACCGTTTGTCAGTCCCTTTATGTCAATTCCCTTCGAATACTCGGGAAACCCCTTTGAGGTAGGTAGAGTTAGTGTCCTCATTTTACAGGTGAGACTGAGGCTCGAGAGGCTGAGAGGCTTGTACGAAGCACACATCTGCCAAGAGCTGGCGAGACTCGGCCTTAGCGTCTGTGAGGGTTTGCGTCTTCGTGGTCAGAGTCATTGCCATGGCCGGCATTGCTGCTTCTCGGGTGAGGAGAGGTGAAGTCACTTCACCTTGTCAAACCAAGCCCGGAATTGGCCTCTGGATGCGTCTGGAGTTGGACAGGAAGAGAAGGAAAGGGGGAGCAGGAAAGGGTTGAATGTATCGTGTTTGCCATCACGAGGCCCGGGTGTCTACTTCCCACCTGCCTCCTTCGCCTTCTCGCCAGCGATCCGCCCGCCTCCGGCCAGACTGCGGCTTCTCGACACGGCTCTTACCTCCCGGTCTTTGCACAAGCTGTCCCTTGTGCCTGCGACCCTCTTCGCCTCACTTCTTTACCTGCCCAAGACCAACTCATCCCTGTTCCGCAGCGGCCTGTTTCGGGCCTGTTTCTCTGACCACTGTGTGAACCTTTATCCCACCGGCTTGTAACTGCCTGTCTCCTCATTTCCCATCCTCCTTAAGGTGCGACTTCCTTAAAGGCTTGCCGTTGCATGCCTAGAGGTTAGCATAGTGCCTCGCAGCCAGAGGGAACCCAATGAATGTTTGGCCAACAGACAATGGCTCTGGGGCGAGCCCCAGTGGGGGCCCTGTCAGAGTCGGGGAGACCGAGTGGCCTACGATGTGGAAACACGGAAAGAATTTGCAGATGACAAACGGTCTGCGTGATTTCAGCGTTGCCGGGAAGGGATCAGAAAAAACTCGCTTTTCCCAGAACTGGCTAAGACAACTGACAACCCCAGTTTTGCCACACCCTGCCCGAGATCTAGAAGCTTAGAAGTCTTATTCTCGGGCCCAGCCCTCTACGGTTCAGGAACTACCGAAACCGTCGGGGCCAGCAGGTGACCCGGAGGCTGCGTTCTCTAGAATAAAGGCCCTGATCCACTGTGTTACCTGCGTGGGAGCTGCCTTCAGTATCTCATTTCATTTCAGATTCTAATCCATGAAGCGGAGGGGCGGGGGTGCGGGAGCAGAAAGGAGAGGAGAGGTGAGGATGTGAGTAGTGGTCAGGAACAGTCTCTTTTTTTTTTTTTTTTAACTTTTTTCAATGTTTATTTATTTTGAGAGAGAGAGAGAGAGAGAGAGAGAGACCAAGCATGGGAGGAGCAGAGAGAGAGGGAGAGAGAGACTCCCAAGCAGGCTTCGTGCCATCAGTGCAGAGCCCAACACGGGGCTCCATCTCACGAACCATGAGATCATGACCTGAGCAGACACCAAGAGTCATACACTCAACAGACTGAGCCACCCAGGCGCTCCGGTTATGAACATTTTCAAATAAGACTGTGCCCTGGTGACTTTTTAAACTAGTTCCCTTCCCACCCCCCACCCCCATTTTCATCTTAAAAGTTACATATGCTGCTGGGATACAGTCACGCTGGAAAATAGTTCCCAATTCCTAGAAGCTGGAGGTGAGCATACGCTAGGATCCACCCTCCCTCCCCCACGCTGCAAGTCTCAGACTTCCTGTCCATGAGACGCTGGGGGATCTCGTTAAAATGCAGATTCTGATGTCAGCGCTCCTCAATTTGTGTACCATAATGTACAAAAGAATCACCTGGGGATCTCGTTAAATGCAGATTCTGGGCGTAGAGCAATCTACACACAAGAATCAGGAAATCTGGGTGAGAGCGTTTGTGGCTACCTTGCTCATAATTACCAAATTGGAACCCACCCATCGGCGGTGAAGGTGTCAAATGCGGTATACTCAAACGTGGAGGTGACGCAAAAGTGAAAATGAAGTATGGCTGCCTGCCACACCACGGCGCATCTCACACGCTTCGAGAAGCCCTTGAAGGAAGATTACTCATGCAGTTCAAAAGGTGGCAGAACGACGCACCATTATTTAGGTGACAAAACTATTGCTTTTTTTTTTATTGAAGAATGGTTGATGTACAGTGACAAAACTATTTTTAAGTCATAATTACACAAAATTAGAGCTAGCGAGCGAAGGTGGCAGAAGGCAGGAGAAGCTAATGGACAGGAACACACACATGAAGCGTTTCTTTGGTACTAAGAATGTTCTAGACCTAAAGTTGTCGGTGGTTATAAGGGTGTTGGTTTTATTCCATACACTGCACCTTTGCGTTTTATGCACTCTTGTAGGTGTGCCAAATTTGATCATTGAAAATTTTTTAACTTATGAGGTTGCCGAAAAGTATGTATCGAGGTGTCATTCAGACAACTGCTGTCCTGTCCCCGTGGACATGTGTGTTAGGAATGCCCTGGTCTCTGCATTCACGTGTGCATGTGTGTGTGTGTGTTAAATTTAATAGAGGGATCCTGTTATATATGTATATTTTTACATACATATATATACACAATAGCATAACTTATCTACTTTTCTGTCCTTTGACTATTTCACTTAAGATATCTTGAAGAATATTCCATATCAATGCACAGAGAAATACATTATTCTCTGTTATGGTCACACGGAATGTATTCCACTGTATGATAGAACCATCATTTGGGGGCACCTGGGTGGCTCAGTAGGTTAAGTGGCTGACTCTTGATTTTGGCTCAGGTCATGATGTCACAGGTTTGCGAGATCAAGTCCTGTGTCTGCACAGAGCCTGCTTCCGATCCTCACTGTCCCTCTCTCTGCCCCTCACTAACTCATGCCCTCGCTCTCTGTCTCAAAATAAGTAAACATTTTTTAAAAACAAGAATCATTTAGTTAAGTGTTTTAATTAGTACTTTTTAACTATCAAGCAGTATGGGAATACATCCCCTATTTTTTTAAGTTTATTTATTTATTTTAAAGGAGAGAGGGGGGCACCTGGGTGGCTCCATCAGTTAACATCCAACTCTTGATTTCAGCTCAGGTCATGATCTCACAGCGAGTTCGAGCCCCACGTCGGGCTCTGTGCTGACAGTGCAGAGCCTGCTTGGGAGTCATTCTGCCCCTCCCCCACTTGCACTCTCTCTGTCTCTCAAAATAAATAAACTTTAAAAAGGAGAGAGAGCAGGAGAGGGGCAGAGGGAGAGGAAGATGATTACTTTTATTTGCTGCCTGGTATTCCATGGTACGGTTAAACCTTAGTTTAACCTAACCGGTCCCCTGTGGTTGGGCATTAGGCTGTTTCTCACTGGTTTGTGGGTTTTTGGTTTGTTTTTTGTTTTTGTTTTTTGTTTTGTCTTGTCTCGCTATGACAGTAGGGTTGCCCCAAACATCCCTGGACACGCTCCCTCGCACACGCGTGCAGACGTTTCTCTGGAGAACAGATAGAAAGCAGAATTGAGACATCACCGGCAGGGCGCATTGAAACAGGTATTGCCAAATTGCCCTCCACAGTGTCTGGAAACATCCACACTCCCACCACCAGCGTATTAGAAAGCCAGGCTCCCTGCACTCTTGCTATAACCGTAGATGTTACCAGCGTTCTTACTTTTCACTGATCTGAGGGGGGGAAGGGGAGGAAGAGAGGAATTTATGGTTATTTAATATTCATTCCCTCATAATTATAGTTAATTCCCTTATAATTAGCGCGGCGGAGTACCTCTTAGAGGTTTGTTGCCCAGAATCTGCTTTTAACAAGGTCGCCCGGTCCTTCTTCTGCACGTTCACGTCTGAGAAATTGCAACCCGCTCCTTAACAAGGTCCCCAGGTGACCTGTGTTCGTGTTAAATTTTGAGACACACTGGAGTCAGAATCTGCATTTAACAAGGTCCCCAGGTAATTCTCGTGACCGGCAGGCTGAGAAGCGCAGCGTGGGGGAGGGCTAGCGCCTGCTCACCTTGGCTGATAATGTGTGTGTGTTTAATCGCTTCTGTTAAGAGAGGATATAAAACAGCATTTCAATTTATTTTAACTTGCATTTCTTTACTCGTAAGTGAGCTTTGACTTTTTTTTTTTTTTTAGCTTTTTACAAACCATATTTTTTTTCTGGCAACCAGCTAGTGACCGATGCTTCTTACCTTGCTTCAAACAAAGCTGGTTTTTCTTAGAGGCTTTACTATCGTTTCCTCTCCCAGAAATGCTCTCTCTCTCTCTGTTTCTTCCCATGGCCGCTTACTAGATCAGGTTTTAGCTGGAACTCAGCTGCCCTCCCCCGCACCACCCTGCCGCTCCGGGTCGCCTCACCCCACGTCATCTTGATCGTGGTGCCCATTGCTATCCGAAATGACCTTGTGCCCTCATTCATTCATTCATTCATTCATTCTCTGGTTTGTCTTGCCTATCGCTCTGTACCCGACACCTGGAACAGAGCCACGCGACTGCGTGAAGTCAAAAAATTATCAGTCGAACAAATAAATTCTTGGCAGATGAAGGACTCAGATTTGCTCCTGTCTGCCTTTGCTTCCCGTTCGGGAATCGTTTGTACCTGGATGAACTTTTACCCGTTCTTTCGTTCCTGTATCCATAGTGGAGAAAGGTAAGGAAGGGACATGACAGAAGTGAGGTGAGCAATGGCTTTTCTCTTAAAAAAGCAAGCAAGTACTTGAGCAATATTCAAAGAGTCGCACCAAATTCCTCATTTAATAGAGATAGACTGAAGGTGTTACGAAAGCGTGGGAAATCTGTAGCTCAGAGGGTTCTGTGAAGTCAACACAGTCTTGTTTGCTTTCCGTTTATTCCCATGGAAAACGAGATCTGTGCTTAGTTCATTGGAACCGCCAGTTCGAGCTGAGTGTGAGCTATTATTATACGTGATAACTATTACTAGGAAACTGTACACTTCCTCTATTATAGTGATGGTTAACACTCGCTGCCTCCACACTGGATGTCGTCCTATATACTCGGCGTATAAAAATCCATTCATCTTCACGACTGCCCTGGCTGTATTGGCATTGCCATTTTATTGGTGAGAAAACTGAAGCACAGAACAGCTTTCCCAAGGTCACACGGTAACAAAGCCAGGATTTTAACTCAGGCTGGCTCTGGTCCATGTGTTAGTACATTTTACTGCCTCTCAATCTTTCTAATGCTTTGGAAAGTGATGGAGGGGGATGAGGAGAACCTTTTGTATAGCTCAGAGGGGCACCGTTTATCTCCTGGCAAAAAAAACCTTAAGTTATCGAAATTAGAAATATTTTCCATTTTTCCTTTGAAAAGTGACAAGGGTTGAAAACTTGACTTCGTCTTGAAGGGGACTACCTAACAACCATTTTTAAAAAAATCAGGATAAAGATGATTCTATAAGGAATGAGAAGGTAACTCATTTCCAAGAGAAACAGCCTGCGGAGAAAGTATTTTGAAATGCATGTTTGACCGTAGTTTCCTCGGTCTGTGATTTTGTTGCCGAAGCACAATGAAAAGGTGTCACCTGAAAAACACCTCATTCTGGTGTTTAAACTTAGCGATAGGATTTTCTGATCTGTTTAAACATTGTCCAAACACAGTGGTTTGAAATCCATCTGTTAAAGACGTAGGGATGTGCCCTCTTTAATTTGCACAAGCCTCGGGTTTGATTATTAGGGAAGATGAAAATGTATGAGCTGGATTTCAGGAAAATAGTTAATTTGTATAAGTGGTGAAAGGAATTGGAGGAAAATCGTGATTTATCCGAGCCATTGAGTGATACCCTGCTTTTCCTTAGATCTCTAATTAGGAGTTATATGTTTCAGGATTTTTTTTACATTTATTTATTTTTGAGAGAGACAGAGCGTGAGCGGAGGAAGGGCAGAGAGAGAAGGAGACACAGAATCCAAAGCAGGCTCCAGGCTCTGAACTGTCAGCAAAGAGCCTGATGCGGGGCACAAACCCACCAACTGTGTGATCATGACCTGAGCCAAAGTCTCATGACCTGAGTGAAGACACTTAACCGACTGAGCCACCCAGGCGCCCCTCAATTTTTTTTAATGTTTATTTATTTTTGAGAGAGAGATAGAGACACAGAATCCGAAGCAGGCTTCAGGCTCTGAGCTGTCAGCACAGAGCCCAACACGGGACTTGAACCCATGAACTATGAGATCATGACCTGAGCCGAAGTCTCACGACCTCAGTGAAGATGCTTACCTAACTGAGCCACCCAGGCACCTCATGTTTCTTTTTTCTTTTCTTTTTTTTTTTAGTAGGCTCTATACCCAACCTGGGGCTTGAACTCACAACCCCTAGATCAAGAGGCGCGTGCTCTACCAACTGAGCCAGCCAGGCACCCCTCAATTTTTTTTTTCAGTTTTTCACTCAGACCCTTGAAGTCAAGCCATTAACACCAAACACGGTAATAAACTTAATTTACAGCTGCAACTTTGAATAGACGTATTAAAAAATACCAAAACGATGCCTTCAAAAAACAAAACGAATTTTATCAGTTGCGGTCATTACTTTTGTGAAAAACATTAATAATTTTGCCTTTGCTTTTTGTCGGAAACAATGCATGCAGGGAAAGACAGTAGTGAAATACCGTCTGTATGATATTCAGATAAGACTGAGGGCAGGAACAGGAACGGTGCGGCTCCGCGGTCCCGCTCGCTTCGCTGGCGGAAATGGGACCGGTGCTGCCACTCTGGCATAATCTCTTAAACAGTCACCCTCAATCCGAAAATGTGTCCATTCACCTCAACTCTGACACTCTTTCAGAAGGGTCACAGATGATACCCACACGCTTCAGAAAGTCTGGGAAACCACCCAAGGGCCCATCGCCAAGAGGGCAGATGAATAAACTGTGCTATTTTCACAGCAATTTGGATGCTTTTAGCAATATAATTAATGGGGATTCCTAGAAAATTTCATGCCCTTTTTCAGGTCTTTAAAAAATTCAAATTGTGTTTTTTTAAGATTACAGGCAGGTGCAAAAGAACTTACTGGAAAGATAAAGCAAAGGAATAAAGGATAAGGGGTTTCGGTTGATGGCAGTGAAAATGGAGAAGGGGGCCCTAGGAGAGGGCTCTAGGTTAGCTTATGCTCCTAGTTGTGGGTGGTGGGCTCCCTGGTATTTCTTTGTATCCTAATAAGCCAGGGACCACACAAGCAGCCGTACTGATATAAGCCAGCAATGGCTCAGTAATGACCACGCATCATGTGCCAAGGTTAATCCAATCATGTGCACCTGAGCTGACGCAATGCGCTATAAATATCAAATACAAACACGTGTAGTCAGGCAGGCACTATACAGGGGGTATCTCCCATCGTTCTGCCTGGGGGCACTTCTTCAGAGGCAACCACTGTCCCCAGTTTATCCGTATCCTCTGGACACATTCCACAAGACACAATAAACGTCAGCACATAATAGGTTTTCAAACGGCTTTATGTGTATGCGTAACTACGCCCACATCCCAAAGAAAAGTTTCAAGGTTGCTTAAAAAACAGTTGGCTCTAACATGTAACCTTGGGACACGGGGCTGACTCAGTTGGTAGAGCAGGGGAGTCTTGATCGCCGGGTGGAGAGTTCAAGCCCCACGTTGGGGGTAGGAATTACTTTTTTCTTCTAAGTCACAGATAATTTAACCTTGAGTGACCTCAGCTGGCATTACACAACCATCCCTCAAATCGCTTCACAACTTGAAAATCAGCGGGAAGCTGGAGAAGAGCAGCTCAGGCTTTGAGAGAAGTAAACAGGCGCATCCCGCAGGCCCAGCCCCCACGGTTTGCCAACGGTAACCCCAAGGAGCCGAGTGACGGGCGGCTGCCGAACCCCACCGCGGGCCGGTCGAGCCATAAAGTAGACTCTCAGCGTGCGCGCGGTTAGAAACGCAGATTCCCAGGCCCCAGCCCCACGGATTCAGAGTCTGACCCGGGTCCTTTCTAACAAGGGCCCTCACATGATTCGCAGGTTTGGGCAAGCTTAGGGTACAGCCCCGCCTTGAGCACCTCCCCAATTTGTAGAAAGTAAACACCTGAGGGATGTCGGTGGCTCTCTTGCTCCCTGTTGGATGTCATTAACCTGATGCAAGGAGGGGTCCCCCTCGGGTCTCATCAAGGTCCCAGCCAGTCTGAGCTTGAACGCCAATTAGCTCAACACCTCCCCTCCCCGGACCACGCCTCAGTCACCTGCTGGGCAGGCCCACGCCCCTGGTGGCCCCGAGGCTCCTCGCGTGTGGTCTTAGACCTGGGGGCGCCAGAGTCACCCGACGAGGGACGGGGTTTGGGGAGCGCCGTATGGAAATACAGATTCCTGGGCTCCGCCGCCTGAAGCCAAAACTTTACGAAATCTGCATTTTTAATGGGCTCCTCCATGAAGTGGTTCGTCTGCCTTTGGAGACTCTCTGGCCTTATTTAAATTTTAAATGCGAATATGCTGGAGGTCGTGTTTCTCAGCCTTGGCTGCACGTCAGAATAACCTGGGGAGCTTTAAAAAAAAAAAAAAAAGAAAAAGAAGAAGAAAATACCAATGCCCAGGTTTCAGCCCAGACCAATTAAGTCCGAATCTAAAAGCACGGCCTGTGCAGCCGCAGCCACAGCGGTATCATCGGGGAGCTCGTTAGAAATACCGAAGCTCAGGCCCCACCCCAGACCCACTGAGTCAGAATCTGCATTTTAACGAGATCCCTAGTGATTCGCGCGCACAGGAAAGTTGGAGGAGAGCTGTGCTCCTGAAATTTTAATGGGCAAACGAATCACCTGGGGATCTCGTTAAAATGCAGACGCGGTTTCTCCAACTTTAATGTGCGTGCGAATCACCTGGGGAGCTTGTTAAAATGCAGATTCTGATTCGGCGGGTCTGGGGCGGAGCCCGAGAGTCTGCATTTCTAACGAGCCCTCAGGTGGTGGGGGCTGCAGGGGCGCGGACCGCGCTTCCCCCGGATCCCCGAGGTCTTGGCTCCGGGCCAATCAGCCGTCAGGGTTCTTGATAAATCGCCCTGCTCGGCTGAGGAGCGCCAGTGCCGGGCCATGCGCGCTCCAGGCGGGGGGTAGGGGGGACGTTTCCGAACTCCGGGAAGCGGTTGCGGGAGGCAGGCCACTCGCGGCGCCTCGCTGGGGGCCGCGATCCGCTCGCCATGTCGCGGCGCAAACAGGCCAAGCCCCAGCACCTAAACTCGGAGGAGCCGCAGCACGCGCGCCCGGACTTGGCCGAGACGGCTCCCGAGGTGGTGCGAGCGCTCCCGGACTTGGCCGAGACGGCTCCCGAGGTGGTGCGAGCGCGCCCGGACTTGGCTGAGACGGCTCCCGAGGTGATGCGAGCGCGCCCGGAGTTGGCTGAGACGGCTCCGGAGACGGTGGGGGTGCGCGGTGAGTAGCGCTGCGGGCAGTTTGTCGGACGGTCCCGGGCCCCGCGTGGGTGCGAGGCCTCGGGCATGGAAGGGCGGGCGAAGCCCCCCACTCGAGTGCGGGGCTCGGACCTCGGCGCCCCAGCCGTGCGCCTTTGTAGATTACACGTCTCTGCAAATTCCGCCCCCCGGGGTACGCCACGCCGCTCCCCCAAGCGCTGGCACTAGCGAATCTTCTCTCAAACGCGCTGGGTGGATACTCCGAGACCCTTTCCGAGGCCGTCTGCGGAGTGCGCCGGCGCCCGGGTCCCGGACCTGCTTGCTTGGCGCTGGCCCGGGGCTGTGCGCCCGGACGGGGGCGGGGGGGGTGGGGCGTTCCGAGCGCCGCGTCCCGGGGGCAGGGGGGGTTTCGGAAAAATCCCCGAGTGTCTGCCGCACCCTGGAGCTAGGTGCTGGGGAGGGACACGGTAACGAAGGAGTAAGCAAAGCCCTGGCCTTTCTCGCGTTTATGGCCGAGTGGGCTCGAGAAAAGTGGCCCTAGAGATAGAGCGGCGAGGCGTCAGGTTCGTTCGGGGTGAGCGCGGCCGCAGACCCCCTGAAGCGGGGGAGGGGTGTTTCAGATGCGTCGTCCAGGGAGGGCCTCGCCGAGGTGGGCATCGGCAGAGGGGGTGAGGAAGAGGCTTGGAGACGGCTGGGGGAAGAGAATCCAGGTAGCAGCAGCAAGTGCAGAGGCTGGGGGGAGCCCTCGAGGCTGCAGCCTGGGGTGCGGGGGGGAGGGGTCAGATGGGGTCTGACAGGTGACAGCGACCCTAAGAGTTCATGCGAAGACTTCACCTTTTATTCTAAGCGAGGTTCCGGAGGGAGGGGCGTGTGGAGCAGAGCGGCGCCACGGTAGGACTCAGCGGGCCGCCGCGGCTGCGGAGTGGCTGGAGGGGGTCGGGGCGAAGCTCGGAGGCCCGGACTACCCTAAACCCTCGGGGCCGAATCTGTCGCCCTGTGGTTAGTGGAGCCGCGGCTTCTGGAGAGCCTGCAGGTGGGGAGCTTTGGGAACTCGCTAAATTCCTCGGTGCACCCTTATCACCGCCCCCGTTGGAATCTCGGGGGGTGAGGTGGGGTTGGGGAAAATGCATTTCCAAGGCGCTTCCCTTCGATCGTCTTGGCCTTGTATTAAGATAATGGAAATTCTCTCTTGCTCTCCTGTCTCTGCTCTTCTCCGGCAGTTAGTGGATAATCTTTTAGTTGGAAGTGAACTTTCTTCTCCCTCTTCATCTGCATTTTCTCGCCCGGGAAGGGACCGAGGGGCCTCGGGGGCAGACCTCCGGCAGTGCCGGTCGGTGTGGTGGGCTCGGATGACCACGTACCTGAGGGGGTAGTGGAGGGGAGAACTGTAATGCCTCCTGAAATAATCGTATCTAAAACTGAAATTTGGCTGGATGGCATTACCATTAACCAGAATCCCCTAACAACCTTTGTGCCCAAGGACTGTGATGGACCCAAACTGCCCTTGGTGGGGGGACAGGGCCCCTGCCGATCCTCTCAAAGAGGAACTGGGGGTGTTGAATCTTTGGGGGGAAGCCATTATAAAAGACCATGACCTGCCTGACCTCTGGCTGTTGGTCAGTGCCAAGGGCCCCTTTTCTCGAATATAGTGCAGTGAAGACCCCTCCTGGAGACCCCTTCTGTTTAGAAGGCTTGTGGTCTGTATTGTGCAGTACTTGGGGTGCCCCTTGGGGGGGGAGGGCATAATCAGAACTAAGCACCAGCTACCCCTGCAGAGAGAGAACCTTCCAGCTGATGTGGTTTCTCCCCTGCTCTTAGGTCTGTCAAGCTGAACCAAAGGCCCACCTCCTTGAGGTTCGTTGAGGTCTTACTTTGTTTTAAGGTTAGCAGGGCTGGTTAATTGGCCCATGGCTTGGCCACTCAGGTAGACTTTGGAAGAATAAAATACAGCAGGTCAGTCGGTAGACGTCAGTGGTGACCAGTTAAAAACAAACAAAACCCTGAGGGTAACCTCCTAAAAGGAACAGCCGCTTCTCCTAGGGTTAAGGGGCCCACTGTGCTAAACGGGGTTCTGTCACAGGTGGCCCGCCCCCACTTTCAGATCAGAAGGGACTCTCTACCGTGCTCAGGAGAGTGGGCTTCCAGCTTTCACTGGCTTCCTGGATGTTTAAAAGTGAAGGAAGTCCCTTTGGGGGGGTCCTTTATGTCACTCGACGTTTTTCCTGGGCGCCCCTTTCTGCCATCGGACGGTTTCTTGATCACTTTCACCCATCCTTCTCTTCTGCCTGTTTCCACATTTCAGTGGCATGGTGTGTTTCCCTCCGGTGGAGAATCTTGGCTCACTGTGTACACCTCAACAAAAACCATAATGAGATCTAATGTCAACTTGTGTACCAGGTCCTTTTACGTGTACTGAGACTTAATCTGCCCCTAAATCTATGAAATCGGGGCTGCGATCCCCATTGTAGATGCGGAAATTGAGGAACAGGGAAGTGGAGTGGCTTCTCAGGGGCCACACCGCTAATAAAGGATAGAACTGAAATTTGAAACCTGGCAGCTGGCTTCCCAGGGAGTTCCCTAAGCTGCTCCTTAAGATCTCTCGCTTAGATTTCCCTTTTCAATCTTCCTTAGTATCGATGGGGTTAAAAACCCTCAAGAATCTGACGGTTTTCTTTAATGACGTGTTACTAAGTAGAGTGCAAGGTTTGGGGTTTTCTTCCGGGACGCACGGTGATGGGTTTCAGGTCTGGCAAGCGGGGGTGCTGGTCAGCTGAAGACTTCTAGCCCTGCAGCCTTCAGGATCTCCCCTGAGCCAGTTTCTCACAGAATGTTTCAAAAGCGTGGTTGCCAGGCGTGCCCGGGTGGCTCGGTAGGTTAAGCATCCAACTCTTGACTTTGGCTCAGGCCGTGATCTCCCAGTTCATGAGTTCAAGCCCTATAGCTGGCTCTGTGCTGGCAGCATGGAGCTTCTTCGGATTAGGTCTCCCCGTCCCTCTGCCCCTCCCCTGCATGCACTCATACTCACGAGTGCGCTCTCAAAATTATTCAAAAAAGTGGTTGGCAGATCAGCATCAGCTGAACTTGGTAGACATGGAAGATCACCAGCTCTACTCCAGAACCACTGAGTCAGGAACTCTAAAGGGAGAGCCCAAACCCTGTGCCTTAAACCTCCAGGTAATCATGAAGCACTTAAGCGTTGCCTTGGCGTTGGGCTCCTACCTTAATGTGCACAGGAGTCACCTGGGGATCTTGTTAAAGGGCAGATGGATTCCGTTGGTCTGGGACCTAAGGGTCTGCATTTCTAACAAATTCCCAAGTTAAGCTGACATTAGAGGCTCTGGGACCACCCTTCAAGCAGCAAGGGCTCAGGGTCTGTGCTGGAATGGCTGGGGCATGCTTTCATAGTGCAGGTTCCGGGAAGCCTGATTTCGACTCCGGTCATGATCTCATGCTTCGTTTTGCGAGACTGTGCCTGGTGTCCGGCTCTGTGCTGACTGCGTGGAGCCTACTTGGGATTCTCTCCCTGCCCCTCCCCTGCCCTCATTTGTTCTCTCTCTCTCCCCCTCTCTCAAGTAGACTTAAAAAATTCTTCCTGGGATCTGCCCTTAACCCCACCCCCACCCCTAGTTATCTGGGATGAGCTCTGAGAAGCTGCATTTAAAACCCTCCAACTCCCGGGACGCCGGGGGGGGGGGGGCTCAGTCTGTTAAGCAACCGACTCTTGATCTCGGCTCGGGTCATGATCTCAAAGTTGGTGGAATCGGGGTCTGCGCTGACCGCACAGATCCTGCTTGGGATTCTCCCTCTCCTTCTTTCTGCCAACCCTGTCTCACGTTCTTTCAAAATATCTTAAAAATAAATAAAACCCGCAGTTCAGGTGATCCTGATGGAGGTGGGGGCTCTCCTGTACGTCGTAGGATGGTTAGCAACACCCCTGGCCTCTACTCCCTAGATGCCACTGTCCCGTATGTGTGTGCACATGTGACAATCAGAAATGTCCCCAAGCACTGCCAGATGTCCCCTGGGGGCAAAATGACCTTCCGTTAAGAGCCACAGGATTAGGTCACTTGTTCCTATCTTGTTAAGGGGCTTCCCGCACCGCTATTCAGAGGTGACATCCGAGGCCTTTATTCCTGAGTAGTGTTTACATGGCACAGGCTAGGCGACGTACTGAGAATTTCCACTGTGCCTTTCTTAACCCAGCAATTCTATGGCAGGTCAGTGATCTCTTTCAAGGGTAAACGGAGGCTCAGAAAGGCTCATGTCGCTGAGCAAGCCCATCCCTGGAGCGAAGCCCTCACCGGTGTGCTCAGTGACGTCTCCTGGCAAGAGGCTTACCTTGACCAGTCTCTCCCGGAAAACGGAGTCCACCTTGTATACCTGGAGCAAAAAGAGTCTTCGGCCTCTAATATCATGCAGGAGCTAGGATACGCACTCAAGACCTCAGACCTGGACAGCAGCTTTTGTTTTCCCTCGGGTTTTTATCTGTCAGAAGAGAAATCGTGTGATCGTTTAGGAGTACTTGGTCCTTGTGACAGAAATTTTTAAACCTGATTAGGGGGTGCCTGGGTGGCTCAGTTGGTTAAGCGGCCAACTTCAGCTCAGGTCATGATTTCGCAGTCTGAGTTCGAGCCCCAGTTAAGCTTCCGACTTCGGCTCAGGTCGTGATCTCGTGGTGCGTGAGTTCCAGCCCCCATGTCGGGCTCTGTGCTGATGGCTCAGAGCCTGGAGCCTGCTTTGGATTCTGTGTCTCCCTCTCTGCCCCTCCTCTGCTTGTGTTCTCTCCTTCTGTCTCTCTCTCCCCCCCCCCCCAAATAAACATTAAAATAAAAATATCTTTAAAATTTAAACCTCCTGATTAGATCAAACTGCATGAAACCATGTGACCGTTTCAGCCACATGGTTCTGCCGTCCTAACAGGAAAGATGCCGTGAACTCCCATGCACCCGGTGCTGGGCGTCAGAAACTACAACGTGGCCAGTCTGATTTCTTCTGTCCCAACTCTCCCCCTGTCCTGGATTACTCTGAAACGAATCTGATCCCTAGGACTTGTAAATACCCCTAAACGATGAGAAAGCTCTTTCAAAACTCTGATTTCATCTTCATACCCTAAAAAAAAAAAGAATTATCAGACTTTGAGTGTTCATGCTTCTCACGGTCTTGAATGGCTCTTACGGTGTGTTTAAATCCGGATTCGAAGAACCTCCTGCTAGCAAAAATTATCACGTCAAGTCTGTCTTTGACTCTGGTTCTTTTCCTCCTCCCTCTTTAAATGAGGTGTTGAAACCGCAGCCTTCTGTGTAGGAGCTCTGTGGGGCCGGAAGTGTGGCCCGTGACCCACCAAATGGACACCAGATTCAGACACTGAGCAAGCTTTTCCAAATCGCTCGATGTCGCCAGGGCCCCCAGCTTTCTGTCCTCTCTAGTAACTTCTCGCCTTTTTGGTCCTATTTCACTTGTAATTTGTGTTACAATTGATAAGAAGTCCCCCTGTGATCAGAAAATTTCTACAAATTGAGCTTTCCCAGGTCCTTTGAGAAGCCCTGTTGTAAGTTTCACCTCCTGGATCTTGCCACTTGCGTGTCCCGTTAGCACGTCCCTTGTCCCCTGTATTTCCTGGAAGCTGGTCGTTCAAGAAAGGACTCGGGGAAGGCCAGAGCGTATGTGGCCTTCAATTTTTCACATGTGGGGGTTTTTGTTTCCAAGCCTGTTCTAGCGTCAGATGTACCATGTGGTTCCATTGGAGAAAGTAACCCCTTTTTTCTTCCCCCTCCATTTCAGCTTCAGAAGTAGATAATGATCCCAAACCAACGTGTCCCTCCGGGGACAGCGGCGATGCCCCAAAAGCCCCTGCCGTGGCTCCTACCCCAGAGTCGAAGGAACAAGCAGTGATGCTCGGAGAAAGGACCTTCAACTGTTGCTACCCAGGTGAAGCACGAACCTGAGCGCGTGCAGCCCCTTCTGCGACCCGGGCCCTGGTGGCCGAGCTCTGCCTGACCTTCCCCCGCTAAGTCCCTGCGCGCTCTTCCCACGCGGTCCCAGCGCACGAGCGTTCTGTGGGTTCCAAGTGTCCTGTGGCCTCTGAGCTCAGCGTGACTTCTAGAACCTCAGATTTCTAGTAGCTTCCTTCTTGTGCTTCTTTTTAAAGAAAAGCTCTTTCTGTTTTGTGTTGTCCTTCTAGGTTGCCACTTCAAAACTGTTCACGGCATGAAAGATCTGGACCGCCACCTCAGAATCCACACGGGTAAGTATCCATTCTTGCGAAACGTTAGACATCTAAACTGCTATCCGTCTTTTGAGCGCTGGCCTAGAGTGTGGTTAGCAGGCCAGGAAGGGTCTCTGCCTCGTGAAGCGGTCTGGCGGGGTGGGCTGTGACCTCCGAGGTCCGGCGCTGGGGCAGAGGGCGGGGGAAACTTGGGAGGCTGGATCGAGGCTGCTCACGGGGTGCTCTTCTGAGGATTCTTGCCTGAAAGTATGAAAGACAGCTAAGTAACCAGACAAGACCAGGAACATTCCAGCAGAGGGAGCAGCCGGTGCAGAGGCTTAGAAGGCACAAGATGAGGGAGAGTCAGGGAGGTTGCTTGGGGGGGCGGGGGGAGGGGGAGGGCTGCACGGAAGCCCTAATGCATCTCCACGGAGAGTCATGAGGTTGCTTCTTGAGGTTCCTCCTTTCGGAGCAGCCAGCTGCTAAGAACACGAGGAGGATGGGCTGGAGCAAAGGGGTTTCCGCAGTCGGTCACTGGGGTCTGCACGCTGTGGGCCAAATCTAGCCTGTGAAGTTCCTTTGTCCTCCGTGGCTGGTTTGGCCCCACAGTGACCTCCCGGAGTAGTTGCTAGAAAGACCGTATGGTGCACCAGTGTCTAAGATCTTCGCTTTCCGGCTCTTTACAAAAACCGCCCACCTTCGGTGTCTGTAGACCCGGTACTAGCCCGCGGGAGTTAAGGTGTTGGTCTGTGGGGCGCCTGGCTGGCTCAGTCAGAAGAACATGCAACTCTTGATCTCGGGCTTGTGAGTTCAAGCCCGAGATCAGGCGTAGAAATGACTAAGAATAAAAAAATACTGATCTGTTGGCTTTTACAGAAACTGAACTGAGTGGCTTAAACATAATCCAGTTTCTCTCCAGTAGATGAGAAGCGAGTCCTCCACAGCCGGTGGAATGGCTCTACCATCCTTAACCTGGAGCTTTGTCTCCAAGGCAACGGCTCTAGCTCCCGATTCTGTTATCACTGGGAAGTGGAAGTAGGGGAGGGCCCCACAGCATCCCCCCCTCGGGCTGTGCCCCGCCCCACCCCCACTGGTGACTTGTGGGATGGGAGCAGAACTTGGGTTGCCTCCAGCATCAAGGGGTCTGGGAAACCGTTTCCAGAAGGACATCCTCGGTCCCGCTAAACTCGGGAGCTCCGATAGGCAGGCGGTTTTCTGGGCCATCAGTAGTCTCTGCTAGAAATGGGCACTGTGTTTTGCAAAAAAGAGAACGAAGGGTCCTTTTCATTGGGAAAGGGTAGGTCAGGAAAGGCCTCTTCGCGGAGGGGGGCGTGTTGGATTCTCCCCTTGAAAGTCCAGACTGCCAGCCAGAGGGCAGCCAGAGCACGCAGTTGGCAGAAGCCACCTGAAGAAAGGGAGACCCCACTGATGTGGCTGGTTTGTCACCGGGTCCTGAGGATAACTGGATAGGTCCTCGTCCGTGGGGGACCGTGTGACTGCTGCCTGGTGGGCAGGGCCAGAGGTGCTGCCAGCTTCCTGCCGTGCACAGGACGGGCCCCACAACAAGGATTTCCCAGACCCTGAATGGGCAGTGCCAGAGTGGACTGAGAAAGACAGGCAGAGGCTGGATTAGTAATCAGTGGAAAAAGAGAGTGTGATGGGGATACAGAAAGCAGGCAAGGCGCTGTCCTTGGCGTTCAGAGTGCGATACATCCAGAAGGGGGTGGACAGATGGCATCCCTGTTAGATCATTAGGCTGTTTGTGTCAAAGGTTGATGCTCTAATTGTCCATTTCTTCACCAGTGAAAAGCAGGGGCCCGGGGCGCTCACAGCCTGTCTCCCTCGGGCCATGACCCAGAAGGTAGAATCCCTTGTGATGAATCGAGTAGTGAGGGCCAGCTAACGGTGGCTTTAAAACCTGAGGATTCTGTCTTGTGACGGTCCAGGTAGGTATGGTGGACAACCCCATGGTTCCGGGGAGTCAGGCCCTTCTGTTGTTGCTTTGACGTCCCAAGGATGTGGCTCACCTCGGCGTGGCCTGAGGAGGCTTCCTCCCCACCTCAAGGTACATTCTGGAGATTACATGTCACTTGGGTTCCTGTCTGGTGGGCCAGGACTTCGTTACATGGCTACTTTTTGCTGCAGAAATGGAGGCTGACAGAAAGCAGTCTTGACTCTTCTAAAAGGTTCTGTTGACAAGACCAAGAATGGGTACACGGGCCCGGCGGCCTGCCTGACAGACCCGTGAGAGGCAGGGGTGGCGATGTGTGCAGGTGCTCGGGAAAGGCTTCCGCTGGACCTTTGCCAAATGGATAGAACAGTGGTTCTCAAGATCCTGTTGAGAGCTACTTTTACGCCTAAAAATCTAAGATCTCCCTCCCCCCACCCCAGGTTTGTGTTTTATCTACAGTGGCTGCATTAGAAACTAAAACCAGAGGCGCCTGGAGGGCTCAATCGGATAAGCCTCCAACTCTTGGGCTCAGGTCATGGCCTCCCAGTTCGAATCTGAGCCTCCCATCGAGCAATGTGCGAAGGGTGCGGAGCCTGCTTGGGATTCTCTCCCTCTCTCTGCCCCTCCCCTGCTCATGCACGTGCGCATACACTCGGAGACAAATTTTTTAAAAAAAAAAAAAAAACTTTTAAGCTGATATTTTAAAGTTAACAGCCGGGGTGCCTGGCTGGCTCAGAGCATGAAACTCTTGATCTCAGGGCTGTAAGTTCAAACCCTGCATTAGGTGGAAAGATGACTTAGAATCTTGGGGTGGGGGAGAAACGCTCTCTCAATGCTGGAATGAAAAGTAACTCCCCCCAAGAGGTGACCAGTGGCATCATCTGTCCCTTGGCAAATCTCGTTTACGTCAGCCGGGCTCTCACACCTGCAGACAGTCCATCGCCGTGTATTTTGAAGTCTCAGGAAAATCTGGCCCCTCCCATGTGATGGAGAAGGGAATACTGTTTCATAGCCTTTTCAGCTAATTTTCTTTAATATTCTACCAAAACCCAACAGAGGCGGTTTCTTAGATCAGTTGCTGTGTAGAATCAGGAGCTAGATCCGTAACCTTTTCAAACTGTTAAACTAAAATCCATTGTTCTAATTACTCCTTGAATGGCTCTTAACCCCAGCTCGAATTTCGATGTCCTACCTTGGTCACTTAAGTCAGTAAACCAGTATTTTCTAACAGGATTCTTCCAAATGTTGACCCATTTCATAATACCGTAGAAAAAAAAATCCTCAATATTCTCAGCCTCCTCAGAAAAACCTAAGCACCAGGAGGCTGCACCCTCAGGGTCGGGGATCTGTGCTGAAATCCCAACTCTGAGTTCAGAGCGGGGACGTTGGCACTGCGGTATTGGTAATTTGCCTCACCCTGACCGGTTTCCTTAGTTCATTCTGAAGAAAAGATTTGCCAGATGCTAGACTTGGGGGACGGGGGACCGTAGTTGGTCTGCTCTTTGGAGTCCAGAGGGTGTCGGCACCTTCCCTGTAACCCAGCCACCTCCCCAGTGCTGCTCTCCAGATGACCAGCGTCCGAGGGCTCAAGGCAGCGTGTCTTCCGCGTGCTTCTTCCATTACACGGTGTTAAATAAGCTGGGGTGGGGGGCAGTTTAATGGAGCGATTTGCTGCTGGAAACGCTTCTGAATGAAATGAGCCCTGTGCTCCCTGGGGGGGGCCTGGCGGGGAGGGCCGTCCGTACTGCTGGGGGGGGCTGTGGGCAGGACCTGCAGTTCTGCTCAGTCGTTCCTGCGGCAGGGTGTAAAGGTCAGCGATGAAAAAAGCAAAGTCCCATCTTAGGAGTGGGGAAGTACTCCCGACTACAGCCTCGACCAGGAGAGACCCCGGGCCCCCCAGGCCCTCCCAGGCTGCACTTTGAGAACCGTGGAGTGTGGAGTTTGACCGGCAAAGGCAGGGTGGGGGGCGGGGGTGCCGCGGGCACTGGGGTGGCTCAGAACGGGCCTCTGTGTACCCGGACGGGGCTGGCTGCAGACTTCT
Organism: Paguma larvata; assembly: GCA_030068075.1. Classification (NCBI taxonomy): domain Eukaryota; kingdom Metazoa; phylum Chordata; class Mammalia; order Carnivora; family Viverridae; genus Paguma; species Paguma larvata. Next base: position 39,822,407 of record CM057844.1, on the reverse strand, counting down.
GTTTGGGGAGAGGAATTTAGCTGGCTGCGATCACATTGGAGACGCCTTGGAAAAGAAGACCTTGCTGGTGGATCTTTTTATCACCTTTATCTTAAAGTTCTGTCTTCTCAGGGCCCAGGGATGGCTCAGTCGGTTCAGCTTATGCCTTTGGCTCCGGTCATGATCTCGAAGTTCACGGGTTCGAGCCCTACATCGGGCTCTTCACTGTCCTCAAAGAGCCTGCTTTGGTTCCTCCGTCTTCCTCTGCCCCTCCCCCACTCATTCTTCCTCCCTCCCTCTTTCAAAAATAAACATTAAAAAGTCCTGTTTTCTCTGTATGCATCCAATACCAGTTTACCCTGGATGAAAAAAAGGTCTTTACTGTTTTGAGAGCGTGCAAGGGGAGGAGGGGGAGAGAGAATCCCAAGCAGGCTCTGTGCTGTACAGAACCTGACGCAGGGCTCAAACCCACGAACCTCGAGGTTGTGACCTGAACCGAAATCCAGAGCTGGATGCTTGACCGGGTCACCCGTGTGCCCCTCTCCTGGATGAAAATTTTTAATCGAAATTAAGGCGGTCCTGTCCCGCGGCCCTCAGGGAGGGAGGTGGACGTCCAGGGTTTCTGTTTGGGGATTTTACTTCCTCACTCAGTGGCGTTGGCATCAATTGATGATGAGAGGAGGCATTTTTTTTCTTGCCGTCTGCTGGTAGACCATCAACTGAATGTGAAAGACTTCCTGGGCAACACGATGGAACGTGCCAGCAACACGCTCTGCTTATGACTTTTTCAGCGGATGCGGAAGGGAGTGTCGATTAGGCTGTGAGGATGCCGTCATCTGAGTGGTAACCGAGGACGGCTCGGCCCCGCCCAGTGACCCCGGAGTCGGTCCTGGCTCTGCGCCTCGTGGTCTCCTGTCTGGGACCCGGCTGACGCGCGAGCCTCTGTCTGGAACCTGCCAGATAAAGGCGGTCTTGACCTTTTTCTTCCTGCCGTGGACCCTTCCCAGAGTGTTCTTAAATGCAATAAAATGACAAACTATATTTCAGTACAATTTCCGTTAGTGTTAAATGTGTGGTATTTAAAAAAAAAATTTTTGAGAGATCATGCACACAGGGGAAGGAGCAGAGAGAGAGGGGGAGACACAGAATCTGGAGCAGGCTCCAGGCTCTGAGCTGTCAGCAGAGAGCCCGACGCGGGGCTTGAACCCACCGACCGTGAGATCATGACCTGAGCAGAAGTCAGACGCTTAACCAGCTGCGCCACCCAGGGTGCCCTGTGTGGTGTCTTAATAGACTAACACCCTTGCTGTCCAAACTATAGTAAAGACCAAAAGTGGCAGCATCACTTGGGAGCTTGTTAGGCCGAATCATGGGGCTAACCCCGACGCGATACAAACGACGTTTTTATTTCTGTAAGTTCAGTGTAAGAACTAGGAGACGTTGGTCAAAGGTACAAACTTGTAGGTGTAAGATGTATGCATCCCAGGATCGAATGTGCAGTGTGGGGACTGTTCAGTTAATATCATATACTGGTTAGTTGCTAAGAGTAGATCTTAAATGTTCTCACCACAAAAACACAGGCATTCTCTGAAGTGAAGGAGGTGTTAAGTAACCTGCAGGTAATTCTTTCTCGATATGTACCCGTATTAAGGCATCAATCGTATGCCCCAAGGTCCCGTCCGTTATACCGCCAAGCTGGAAAGAACTGCGTTGTGAAGAGGCCTCCCTCACCCCGCATTCGTACGCGCAGGACTCCTAAGAAGCCCCGTGTTTAGAGTTAGCAGCTACTAGATCCTGTCTTAATTGCGAAGTACCGATGAGCATAAATGATGCTTCAAGTGTAATATGTTGTGAACGTACTTCCTGTCCGTTGACCAGGGTCTCAGGTACCGTTATTAGTATGGTTTGTTGCTGCGCGGTTGGTGGAAACGGAAAATTCCACTTAGAGGTAATAGAAGTAGTTTCTGATACAAGGTCTTCGACCTCCTAAACCTTATCCGAAGCCCTAAATGAAGAACCCCCTAACCTGGCATGTTACCGGTCATCCCAGGCAAGAGGAACACGTGGCAAGCCACACACTGGCACTGGAGGCGCCTGGCTGGCTCAGTCCGAAGAGCTTGTGACTCTTGACCTTGGGGTTGTGAGTTCAAGCTCCACATCGGGTGTAGAGATTACTTAAAACTTGAAAACAGGATTTTTCCTTTTTTGTCCTGCCCCCCGACAGTGACTCCTCAGCTTCAGCCTTATTTCATTGGGCAGCACAAGACACATACCTAAGCCTGTGGTCGGTCCCTGGGACAGGGAGGCGAACTTCTCCCTGGAGGGGGCGTGAATGCTTGAGCGGTAAATAGTTCACTTTGGGGGTACATCTCTGGCCTAGCGACTTTAATGGTCATTGATCTGTTTTCTCCTGGTTCAGACTTGTAATCTGACCTATTCCTAAACCATTATCCATGTTAGTAAGTCTTAATTTATTGGGGCAAAGGTCTGCATAGGTCATGATGGGCTTGAGGTCCCGCCCCCTTCCTCTTTTCCAGAGTCCGTTGGAATTGTTCTCAATCAGGTAGGTAGTCTCGTCTCCTTCCCCCGCCCTGGGGACATTGGGCAATAATCAAGACCTTTTTGACTCAGAACTGGGGATGGAGATGCTTCTGGCATCTAGTGGGAAGCAGGTCAGGGTCACTGCCGAACATTCCACGGTGCAGAGGAGAGCCTACAAGAAAGAACTACTTGGCTGAAAAAAGGCAATACTGAGATTGAAGACTCTGGGGTATTGGTATCTCCTTGAGCAAATCTCCCTTCTCAACCGATTCATGTTTCTATGATTAACTGCTGTATCTCTTGCTTTCCTCTAGTTTATTGAATTGCCTACAGTTCACTTTTGGCCTTTCGTGAACAACGAACTCAAGTCTGTAATTATTCCTCTGAAAATAGGGATTGGCCGTAGGTTTTGATACGTGGAGAACTCCCAGTCCATCTCTCTAGGGAGCCTCTGATTTTGATTCTTGAACAAAAATGGTTTTAAAAGATGCTCTTGGGGCACCTGGGTGACTCAGTTGAGCGCCCGGCTCTGGAGTTCGGCTCAGGTCACGGTCTCACGGTGGCGTGGGCTTGGGCCCCGCGTGGGGCTCTACGCTGGCAGCTCAGAGCCTGCTTGGAGTTCTCTCTCTCCTTCTCTTTCTGCCTTCCCCCACTCACACTGTCTCTCTCTCTCTTTCAAAAAAAAAAAAACTTTAAAAAATACATGCTCCGACTTTTGGGAAACGTTTTGTGAAACCTTATTAGATTCATTTCAGAGGTTTGAGCCCCGTCCACTTGGTTTTGTCTTTTCAGTAGGAATTTCTTAGTGCCTTTCACCGTGATTTCTATTTTGCCTAATAGTTGGTACTCCTGTCTCCCAGCCTTTTCCTAGCATATTTTTCTGTCCTTTTCCACTTGTCGTTTTTATTTACGTACCTTAAGAGCATTAAACTGGCTCCTTAAACGTGTTAAAACTTTTAACAGGGAAATTTATAATCCATCTGTCGTACGCATAGTTTGACTTTCGCTTGTATTCTTTTGCCTTTTTTTTTTTATGGTTTTGTGGTTTGAAGCAACAGTTTGCCTTTTATTATATCCCGCATCTGATCTACGCCTTTTTCGCTGATGTACGCAGTTCAAGTGTGATGCCCTGTGTCACCAGCTGGCTTTATTTTCTCTTCCCGCTCAACGCTGGTTCGAGCACAGGGCTCTGTTTAAATAATTTCTACAGGATTCCGCAGACGCCGCTCCCCTCTTGCCATGCAGGGTTATCGGGGGAGTGATGAGCTGATCTGAACATTTCTATCTAGAAGCCGAAGGATCTTCTGCCTCCACATAAACCATCGTAAGGCCCACGGCTGGCTTTCATGTTGAGAAATCGCTGTTTTCTCTGTTCTGTCGTAGACCGTCTAGAACTGGCTTTCATGTCTTCCCCTGTGGTCCTCTTGGGCAGCCTTCTAGGAGATTCTTTAGCTCCATCATCTCAGTCCTTTTTAGACCTCCTTTCTGCGAGTCAACTTGGGGTCTCGAGAGTCCTAGGAGAATAGGAATGATTACGAAAATGAAACCTGTTTGCTCTTAGAGCCTCAGGTTCTTGACTTGGGCGTGCCTTCGTGGTTCTGGCTTTCCCCCTAAGCATTTGTTTATCGGGTAGTTTTTGTTTTGTTTTGTTTTGTTTTTTACCTGTATGTGATGAGTGTGGAGTGGTTGTAGGGGAGGGATGGAACACCCTTTGGGGAAAATGTGTGGCAACAGGGTTCCGTTCTCCAGAGTCTCTCTGGCTCCTTGAGGGCTCTGCACCACCGCTGTGGTCGTAAGCACCCTCTACCTGAGGGTAGACACCAGTGCTGCTGTGGTTTGGCACAAGTGGCGGAGGGAGTCACCGTGACCTTTCTCCATGGGTTTGTTAGCTGCCGAGCCAGAAACCTGTTCGAAGGTCCCTACCCTAGATCTTGAATACTTCTAATAATCCCTCAGCCTTTTTCCCAAACCGGGTTTGGCCTACGATTTTTCTCCTTCGGTCTGATTTTATCTAATCTGTTCCTTCGGATTCCTTAAAATTCGTGAGCCGTGGACGAATAGCGCACCTCCTCGTCTCCCAGTGCGCTGAACTACAGTGTCTTCCTGCCTGGGCACACGGACCGCAGGAAGAGGCAGACTCCATACGTCCAGGCCGCCGTCTCGGTCAGAGCTCTTTGCCGTCCTCTTCGTAGAGACACCCTTAAAACCTTGAATCTTCCTTCTGTGTTTGAAGGAGACAAACCACACAAGTGTGAGTTCTGTGACAAGTGCTTCAGCCGGAAGGACAACCTGACCATGCACATGCGGTGTCACACCAGCGTGAAGCCCCACAAGTGTCACCTGTGCGACTACGCCGCCGTGGACAGCAGCAGCCTCAAGAAGCACCTGCGGATCCACTCGGACGAGCGGCCCTACAAGTGCCAGCTGTGCCCCTACGCCAGCCGCAACTCCAGCCAGCTCACCGTGCACCTGCGCTCCCACACAGGTAGGTCCCTGACCTTGGAGAACTGTGCCTTACGTGTTCTCTAGCCTCTTCACCTTCATCTCCTTAAAACACAAGCATCTAAGATGACTCGATGGGCTAAGCAAAAGAATTGGAATTCTCTCTGGTTTTTCACCAAGAAGACAACTTCTGGTGACATCTGGAAGTCAGGACAGCTGGGTTCTCTAACTCCAGAGACCACAGCTGGGGGTGAGTACCCGTGACCACAGTTAAGCAGAGGCGGAAGTTTCCAAAGTCTGCCGTGTAAACTAGACGTTTCGGTCATCTTACAGAAACCGATTGTATGGCTTCATTCAGAAATGCGGCAAAATTAGTTGTCGGAAACCGCAAATCCCGAGTTTCTAGTGTCTGGAGATCAGACTTCGCCAAGAGCTTTATCTTCCCTTGGTGAGACTCCTTTTGAATCACAATAGGACCAGCCAGCTCTTCATGGCTCAGGAGAAATGGGGGTTGGGAAGCTCAAGAGGCTCAGAAAATTAGACTTTTCAGTGAATTCATAGAAGACGGTGAGCAGACTGAATATGCAGACAGCTGAAACTAAGAAAATAAGTAAATCAATAAGCTTCCAGCAGAGAAACGGGAGGCAGCCAGAGTTGGGAGCCCATCTTTCTAGCCACTGTCTTACTGCCCCGAGAGCTCTGAACTTGGAACTGGCAGGTAGACTGCCAAGGCCACGTAGGTCAGAGGAGAAGCTAAAGCCTATGGGCAATAAGGCCCAAACTCCCCCGTAGCAGATAAAACCCAGGACACCTGTGTCTAACCCTAACCTTAAACCGGTCTACTCTTCCTAAATCTAAATGTCCGTTACAGGCTTATGAGTCACGGCAGGAAACAAGCGATCTAAAATGCACCCAATTGAACCAATCCTGGAGTTAACCGAGTACTTGGGTAATAGTTTCCGTTCTAATTGGTATCTACCCACGAGCAGAAGTGTTGCATCCAAGAAGAGTTCTATGAAAAGGCAGGGAGAACAAAGTGAATTAAAACTAGAGTTGCTGTCTACAAAGGTAAAGAAATTTCCCAAAGAATAGATGGAAAAAAATCGGATTTGTATCACTGAGAATAAGAAGCTGGAAGTTTGGTGTTACTCACTAGGTCTAGGGAAAAAAAAGTAGAAGTGAGAAAGTCAAACGAGAAGAGAATTTCCCGATTCTAAAGAGCTGTGTGTATGAGAATGGTTCACAAGATGCCAGGCACAGGGAGCGGATGGACAGTGTCAGACCTAGGGAAACTTCTCAGTGGTGTTGGCTTCTAAGGAGATAGTGGAATAGTGCCCTCCAAGTTGGGAAATGATTTTGAAGGAAGAATTCTATACCCAGCTAAACTACCTGAAGTATACAAGTAGAAAGTAGACAAAAATATGCAAGAAGTCAAGACTTCCAGCCAGCATGCTAGTGGAAGGGACTGGAAGATAAGCAGTTCTCCAGGGAGAAAACAAAATTTGGCATGAGGTGTTTGATGTATATTTGAATATAGCTAACAGAGGTTGCAGTAAAGCAATCTCAAGGTAATTCCTGTGTAGAAGGGTTAAGAGAAAATTCAGTAAATCAGAAACTGAAAATCATCCACCAGAAATTTCACGTAAAAAGTTACGTAATTAAAAGACCGGATGACTTTTGAGATTATGGCAAGATTCTTTTTTCCTCAGTGCACAGTCCAGTCAACCAAAATAAGCATGGAAGAAAAGCGAATTATTTAGACCTTGATACTAATACTCTCCCATGGCCCAGGTGTGACAGTGACCTTCTCAGGAGGCGGACGGAATTCCCGTCCAGGATTTGCCTCGTGAATATGACCTATACCCGGTCAGAAATTGTAGTTTGATTCTAACACTGAAAGCAACTAGTTCAAGCCTGGGAATTCCTTGGTCAGAATGCGAATGTTCTTGAACTTAAAAGGTGAAAATAAAGCTATCCTGACAAGTAGGGAGACAGACTGTAGGAGGTAACGCCAGAAGAGTAAACTACACACCCAGTAACGGAGGGGGAGGGGAAGGGTAGGCGTGTATAAGATGCGAGAAACCCATCTTTGCTTATGTCCAGCTGATGATGGTTAAAGTAGCAACCTCCAAAAGCACTAAAAGCCCTTAGCAGCACCTCCGGAGTACAGAAGAAGGCTATGGATTTTCAGTACTTGCTGCGTGGTGACATATTCCCATATTCATTTTATAAGTAAAATTCAGTCTAATTGTAAACTCACGAAACTTTAATAATATAAGCCAATCAATTGATAGAATACGGCTTTGACACTAGAGGCAGCAATTGGTCCTAGTTGGATTTGGAACGACTGTAACATAAACCATACCTCTTCCACGTCCAATTTTGAGGTGCGAAATGAGAGTCGATTCGAAAGTAAAGTGACCTCATAAAGAGTGCGGCCTCGGATACCATGCTGCCGGAGTTCGAATCCCTGCTCTTTGACCTTCCTAACCCATTACCCCGTCTATTAAATGGGAGTTATGGTACCTACTCCTGAGATTGTCGTGAGGATACAAGAAGGTCGCGGACACGGTAAGTAGTGCGGTTAGGGAGTTGCTGGTAGTTGGAGTTCAAAGACCCAGCTGTCTCTGCGGCTACAGGTGTTCTGACGCATGCTTGGGGGGAGTTCTTTGCCCGCCTGCTCTAATGGAAACCCACCTTCCGTTGTTAGGGGACACCCCCTTCCAGTGCTGGCTCTGTAGCGCCAAGTTCAAAATCAGCTCGGACTTGAAAAGGCACATGATCGTGCACTCGGGGGAGAAGCCTTTCAAGTGCGACTTCTGTGACGTCCGCTGCACCATGAAGGCCAACCTCAAGTCGCACGTCCGCATCAAGCACACGTTCAAGTGCCTGCACTGCGCCTTCCAGGGCCGGGACCGGGCCGACCTCCTGGAGCACAGCCGGCTGCACCAGGCCGACCACCCCGAGAAGTGTCCCGAGTGCAGCTACTCGTGCTCCAGCGCGGCCGCCCTGCGCGTGCACAGCAGGGTGCACTGCAAGGACCGCCCGTTCAAGTGCGACTTCTGCAGCTTCGACACGAAGCGGCCCAGCAGCCTGGCCAAGCACGTGGACAAGGTGCACAGGGACGAGACCAGGACGGAGAACCGGGCCCCGCAGGGCAAGGAGGGGCCCCGGGGCGGCGGCGGCTCCCAGCACGTGGCCAAGATCGTGACCCAGAGGGCCTTCCGCTGCGAGACCTGCGGCGCCTCCTTCGTCCGCGATGACTCTCTGAGGTGCCACAAGAAGCAGCACAGCGACCAGAGCGAGAACAAGAACTCGGACTTGGTCACCTTCCCGCCCGAAAGCAGTGCCTCGGGGCAGCTCGGCGCCCTGGTCTCCACGGGGCAGCTCGAGCCGTCCCTGGAGCCCAGCCAGTGCCTCTAGTTCAGCCACAGAGGGCGGTCAGCTCTCTGGATTCCAGGGAAACGTCCTCCGAGTTGAGGCCGGCAAGCCAGACTTGAGCCGCCAGCTCTGGGGGGGGACGGCTGCCCCGGCTTTCCAGGCCCTCGGGACAGTGGCTGGCGTCGCTGGCAGGAGAACCAACGCCAGAGCAACAGCGCGGAGACGGCCCTTCCACGTGGCCATCTAACCTCCGAGCATCGTCTAAGCAAGCGGACCCAGGCGCCCCAAGGTGGGGGTGCATCCCACACCCTTCTGTCTGGTGGGGATAATTTCCTGATGGCTTCTGGTCCTAAAACGAATCCATCTCTGAGGGAATTATTAAACTACTTAGACAACCTGTAAAACTCAGCTGATGCATACTCTGGGGAAGGTTGAGGACAGTGCGGTACGTGGAGGGCCTGGGGCGGCTGGAAAAGTTCTGTTTCTTAACCTGGGTGGCGGTGACGAGTGTTTGCCTCGTGCACTTCTGTGGCTCCTTTTATCATTGCCTTCTAATAAAAAGGCAGACTCATCTCAGAGTGTCGTAAGAGGGACCCTCCCCTTTTTTCTCTATGCTCTTCCAGGAGACTGGTTATGGCGTGGGGTTCCCATCCCCGCCCCGTTCAGTACCGCGTTCTGAGTGCACACAGGCTTGCTTTCTCCAGATCTTCGTGTTTCAGGGAAGTGAAATGCAGTTGGATCTGTAGGTGGCACCAAAGATCAAGCTAAACGCCACCTGCCCCTGCCTTTACGCATTGTGACACTCCATTTCCGTGCTTCGTGAAGAAAAGACTAGGGGCCCAGTGGGCCCCCCGGCTTGGTTCCGGGACATGTGATGCATGAGACAGCCCGAGCTTAGAGGCTCCTCCCGGTCAGCACTTGGTGTGTTTGCCTCACCAACAAGTGAAAGCCCCGACCTCTCGTAGACGGACGTTTTGCTTGGCTGGAACTTCCGGAGGGCTCTGGAAGGCCAGTGGAAATGTAATTTATCCAAAGCTGTTTTGTTCTCGGATACCTTTTCCTCACATCCGATCTTTGCGCCCTCATCAAGTTCGACGCCTGTTCTTTTAAAGCCAATTAAATCGATCCATTGTTTTTGGTAAACTAGGAAAAAGACGTGAAAATTTTTATAGATTGTTTACAGGGGAATAAATGGTTTACTTATGAAATAGCAAGAGGTATGTAGCTTACTTTGTTATGATTTCTGTCGTTTGAACGTGTCTGATCGAAGCGTGGCATCAGGTGAACGATAAAACACTGTCGGCCGTCTTTGCTGCAAGAAGAAAAGGTGAAAATGACGGAGACGCATGATAGAATTAATCCTGGCTTTGGGACTGTGGTTTTCCATTGTTCAGGGGAGTGTTTGGTTACTTGATGCCAGTGTGTTGTACAGATGCTGTTGTCACCTTTCTGCTCTTTGTCACCAGTCTTATCTGTGTTTCTGTTCTGGTTAGCAGGGGGCTTTTGACCTTTCAAGTGGGAACCCATAGATCGAAATCGTAACTGTTCCTCGAGCATTCGGTATCACCGCTCTTCAGATAAACAGGAACAGCCTTTTTCAGAAGGTCTATTTTTTTGTCCCCATTTCGTATGGACTCAGGTGTCTGAGACCCACCCTGGGTATCGTGCAGCAAAGTTGGATTCCCTACAGAGCAGAGGTCTGCAAGGAGTGCCAGACCCAGACGGTAAATATCGGAGGCCTGTGGGGCCACCAGGTCTCTCGTGACAAAACTCTGGTTTTAGCGCAAAAGCAGCCATAGGCTATAAGAAAAAGAACGAACTTGTCTGTATTCCGATAAAGCTTTATATGATAGGGGCTCGGTTGGAAGAGCATGCGACCCTTGGTCTCAAGGGTTGCGGGTTCGAGCCCCATGTGGGGTGTAGAGATGACTTAAATAAAACTTAGAAACAGAAACTTTTATAAAATAATTCAGGGGGCGCCTGAGTGGCTCAGTCTGTTGAGCGTCCAAGTACAGCTCAGGTCATGATCTCATGTCTGTGAGTCGGGCTCCATGCTGACAGCTCAGAGCCTGGAGCCTGCTTCAGATTCTGTGTCTTCCTCTGTCTTTGCCCCTCCCCCACCCATGCTCTGTCTCTCTCTGTCTCAAAAATAAATAAACATTTTTAAAAAATTTTAAATAATTCAGGAAGCGGGGAGTAAACTGGCTATTCCCTTCTAGGATGGGACTTCAAATATATAGTTAATGCCAAAACTATGGGAGGCCGCTGTGATGGTGTGGACCAGAAAAGCAAAGTTTCTGTGCCTCGGTCTGCGAAGTCGATATTGGTCTGAAAGGGGAAATTGAGTATGTTCGCAGTTTGCCTCACCTGGGCTAGAGTTGGTGAACTTTTCAGTCAAGGGCCAGATAATAAATACTGTGGGCTTTGCCGGCCTTTGCCTCTGATGAAACTGTTCAACTCTGTTCAGTTACGCTGTTGTAACACAATTACTCCACTCTGCCATCGTAACTGCAGTAGCCAGAAATAATAGATAAGCAAATGGGCGTGGCTGTGTGCCAATAAAACTTTATTTACAAAAAGGGCCATGATATGGAGGAGCCAGTGTTATTGAGTGCAAGCAAAGGGGTAAGTGATTATGGGTTAAAAACTTGGAGAAGAGCTCCTGAGAATGCCAGATGTCCTGGGGTCTCTTCAAAGAAGGGGCTTCAATCACCCAATCAGTTGAAGGTGTTAGGCATTGGGAAAACCTAGGTCCTTCCAATCCTTATCCAGATTGGCTATAAAATCTCCAAGGAGGATCAAGAAATCAAGATGATGTCATGTTCTTTTCTGCTTACAGTTTCTTGCTGCCTTCTAAACCCTATAGAACATGCATTTTTGTGTCCCTGCACTTAGTTCCTTTCTTAAAAGGGTGAACCTCCATTCCAATTGCTGCGGCCAGACCTTGTGCTAAGAACTTTGCCTGCATTCAGCGATCTCTCCCAGCGCTGTCCAGAACTGGGACTGGGGTGAGGGCAGGGGTTACTTGAGCACCTAGAGCCCCAGAAACTCCATAACCGACAAATACCTTGACTGGCAAATGGTGGCGCTGAGGTCCGCTACCTTGTTTTCGTGAAGCAGCATTACACGCTGGCCTGGGAATTAGGGCTGCCATCAGGGGCAGAAGCAGATCCTGTCTTCAAAACTGCATTAAAATCTTGACCTTGATCAGGGAGATGGTTGGTACCACCTTGTATTGGCACCTGAGGGGACCGCCTCACCCACCTCACCCTGGTCCCTGCCTCTCGTCCAAATGCAAAAACTGAAACACAAAGGTGAAGAAACTGCCTAGAACAGACTTGGGTTTCAGCCCCTGGTAGGGCAGCTCCAGAATTCAAGTTTTGGTTTTTGTTTTTGTTTTTTAACTTTTTATTTTTTTTGAGAGAGAGAGAGACAGAGTGTGAGCAGGTGATGGGCAGAAAGAGAGGGAGACACAGAATCCGAAGCAGGCTCCAGGCTCTGAGCTGTCAGCACGGAGCCGACGCGGGGCTCAAACTCCCAAACGGTGAGATCATGACCTGAGCCAAAGTCAGAAGCTTAACCGACGGAGCCACCTAGGCGCCCCTCAAGTTTTTAACAAAAGTGCAAGGCTGGGTCTCGGAGGAAAATTTTGTTAGGCTGATAAGTTGATCTGAGCAGGGTGGTGACAGCCGTCCCGAAGAAGCCTTTTGAGGTAAGTGACCGGGGTTGAGGAGGAAGGATGTGCGGAAGCCCAGCCTCGGGCAGTACCGCGTGGCTGGCCTCCAGCCAGAGACTCAGACGCTCAGTTTGCTCCTCTTAATGCACCGCTCCGGGCATTTGGCGTAATGATAAAATCAACTGGTTTAAAACAAAACCAAGGTTGGCTTACCTGTTCTTTTCTGGTTTTTTTTGCGGGGAGGCAGCTTGGGAAATGACCAAGAGCTAGTACTATGACCTTCTGACATGGGGGATCATGGCTTCCGTCTTCTCACCCAGGCTAGGTCTTCAACATGTAGTCCAAGATGGCGGCCCTTGAGTTCCAACCAGGTGGAAAAGGCCGTACCCTTTCCCCTTAAAACTACCTGGAAGTTGTATGTAAACCCCTGCTCCCCTCCCCTGGTTACTTAGCCGGTCGTAAGGCATTGCTGTTGTGAAGGATGCTGGGAGAGGATGGCTCTGGAGGGGCCTGTGCCAACTTAAAACCTGGAAACAGAGCCTAGGTCATGAGTGTTCTCTGATAGTAACGCGGCCCCCTAAAAGCTGCGGATGTCTTTCCTAGGAAACTCCTGGTTCAGACCCTGAGCACTCAGGGTGTTCTCCACACGACCCTTCCGTTTGATCAGGGCTTTATCGGGGCCGCCTTGCCCGTTCTTTACGGATGTTGGCCCATGGCCTTCATCCAAGGTTTTCTGTCACTCTAGTCCAGTGGGTCTCCACTGTGGCTACAGTCATCCGGGACGCCCTTAGGTATTTGGAATCTCTCTTGGGGCAGAGAGATTGGTATCTTTGGGAGCCCCGCAGGGGATCCTAAGATGCCGTGGGACAGCCGCTCCAGGTGGAGCACCTGCCACCTGTGCTGTCACAGAGGGGCCAACACTTGACTGCTCTGGCTGTCTCAAAATTCTTACTTTTTTAAAATTATTTTTGAGAGAAAGATGGCGCATGAGTGGGGGAGGGGCAGAGAGAGAGGGAGACACAGAATCGCAAGCAGGCTCCAGGCCCCGAGCCGTCAGCACAGAGCCCGACACGGGGCTCAAACTCACAGACCGCGAGATCATGACCTGAGCCGAAGTCGGAAGCTTAACTGACAGAGCCACCCAGGCACCCCGAAATTCTTAATCTTTAAACCAGGAGTCCTGTGTTTTCATTTCGCACCAGACCCTGCAAATTATGTAGCTGGTCCTGGGAAGGAAGAAAAAGGACCTGCCTGAGAAGGAAACCTGCCTCACCACTGATCTAGAAACCGTCCCAAGCCCTGGCCGGCCAGCCGGGGCTCTGCACGGGAGGAAGAAGCGTGGTGAACCGTGGCGTGCAAGCATTTCCCTGCACGATTCCATTCAGACCTCCCTGTGAACGTCACTTCCGTTTGTCCTAGGGAAGAAAAATCTCTTTGGGAGACGTAACTTGCTTCCCACAGCTTGCCCAGGAGGGTCAAGCCCAGATGTGCTGGGCTCACGCACCTGCGTGGTATTTGCAGTCCGGCTCCCCACTAACTTAGGGTGTCTTCCACCGGCAGATGTGGGGGAATCAGGGTGAATCGTTTGAGTTCTAAGTGGTAAGGCAGAAAAAGGATTAAGATCTTTCTGCAAGAATGAAGAGCAGGGAGGTCTATGGTTGGATGGGGGGTGGGGAGACTTCAAATACGGGTATTGTTGGATGACTGCAGAAATGTCCATGAGCTGTCCGGCCACAGGCTGGGGCATGTATTGCAGGAATGACCAACACGTTCCTCCAACACTGGCTGAAGTGGAGAGTGTTGGGATTCGAACCCATGTCTGAGGCCTGCAGGTGGAAGTCCTTCTAGTATCCAGTACTGCCTGCTTGGGAGCCCCTCCTGAAGGCCAGAGCTTTTTTTTTTTTTTTTTTTAATGTTTATTTTTGAGACAGACAGAGCATGAGTGGGGGAGGGGCAGAGAGAGAGAGAGGGAGACACAATCCAAAGCAGGCTCCAGGCTCTGAGCCGTCAGCACAGAGCCCAACGCAGGGCTCGAATTCACGGACCGCGAGATCATGATCTGAGCTGAAGTTGGATGCTTAACCGACTGAGCCACCCGGGCGCCCCCCGAGCTCATTGTTTTGAGTCCTGGGCCTCTTTGGCAACCAGCGAAGTCTAGGAATCCCCTGAGTGATGTTTAAAAGAAGAAAATGCATGTGTTTGTAAAGGAAAACATATTGAAATAGTTATCAAAGTATTCTTTTAATGTTTATTTTTGAGAGAGACGGAGTGTGAGCAGGGGAAGGGCAGAGAGAGAGGGAGACGCAGAAGCTGAAGCAGGCTCCAGGCTCTGAGCCATCAGCACAGAGCCCGACGCGGGGCTCAAACTCACAGACCGTGAGATCATGACCTGAGCCGAAGTCGGCCACTCAACCAACTGAGCCACCCAGGTGCCCCAGTGATGATATTTCAAGATCACTAGAGCCGTGGTGTTAAGATACCTGATTTCCTTTGACTTGGTACCTATATCCAGAATTGACAGAAATGCTCGATTTCAATTGGGGCCTAATGCAGTAAGTTCCTCTTCTTTGCTGTCCAAATCCCTGGCCCTTCTAAATTCATCCATGGTCCCCTTGACCCATGTGAAGACCACTCGAGCTGATGCAACTTCTGGAATCTGGAGTCCGTGGTAAAATTTGAACTTGCAGTTACTTGCGTCATACTGGATCTGGTAGGACTAGCATTTGAAAACTTACCGTCTCTACCCCTGCCCAAAACACCTTGCATTAGGAGGGCTTCGCCACATGGGCTCTTTGTGGTACTGGTGTAGAGTCCTTTTCTGATAAGCTGCTCTTTGAGAGGGCTCGTTCCTCACATGTTAGTTTAAGGGACTTTGGCCCCTAGAAAATACGCTGTATGTGTGTCAGACCATTCTGAAGTTCCCAAGGCAGTGCAAACACTCATGTTTTATCATGTATTTCTTGAAGGGTTGCAGAAGACTGGGAGGGTAACCTGTGAATACAGAACAGTTAATTCTAGTATTCAGCCCAGTGTCCTCTGCCCTTGTCTTAAGCATCCTGGGAGGGGAATGGGGTTTCACTTGGATTGGTGGTTACTTATGGGTTTGAAACGACCTGCCTCCATTTCTTTCCGTTATGATAAATGATCCCTTCAGGAGGAAGAGAAATCGATTCCCTGTGTATAGTTCTTTTTTAAAAAACTTCTCTGGATTTTGAGAAGAACTAGGCCCATCTGCCTCTCCAGTTGTCCATCCATCCCCCGTTGCTGGAAGACCTTTCCGCTATCCATATCTGAGGGAATCAGAAGCGCAAATGTCCTTAAGAAAGGTTTTGCCTTTGAAGGAAAAATCTTTATTCCAGATACTCCTTTCTTCCCTGGCCCTAGCCTGGTCTCTAGCCCAGGGGTCGGCACACTTCTATGTAAAGCAGGTAGTAAATACCTTCATATCTCCAGGGCTGTTCGGTCTCTGTTGCAACAACTGAACTCTGACCTTGTAGCACAGAGGCAGCCGTGGACCGTACATAAAGGAATGTATAGCTGTCTTCCACTTAATCTTCATGGGCAGTGAAAGGAGTTTCATGTAAGTTTTCACGTCACAAAATACTTCCTTTGATTTTTTTTTTAAGCTTTTAAGAGTCTAAGAACCTCTTCGTTTGTGGATTGTGCAAAAACAGTTGATGGGTTACCATGGAAAATCCCGGGCAGGGTTTCCACAGGATCTCTGGTTCTTTGGACAACTACATACGGACCTACAATTCTCAATAGGAAGTTTGTTTATTTTAATAACAGGTAGTTGACTGGGTTTGGCCCCTGAGCTATAATTTACAACCCCTGCCGGTCAGAACAGCTTATGAAAATATATTTTTTAAACCGCCTTCCTTTCTTTGATTGTTGTTGACATCAGAATGTTTGAATATTTTTTTGATGTGTGTAATTCTCAAACATTGATTTTATATTAACAGTTCAAATACAAAAGCCTGTGCCATGCAGCGGTCCCTGTAACCCCTCATGTTTCTCAAATATGAAGTGAGTTTGTTTGTCAAATGTTCACTTAATTAGCTCAACAGACATCGTCATTCTTAAACATGAAAGTCATTTATGAAAAGACTTGCATTTTTAAAATGTCTGGTTTGTATTTCAAAAGCATAATGCATATACATCGTTTAGTATATGGGCACCTGGGTGTTTCAGTCAGTTGGGCAGGCTTAGGTCATGATCTCGTGGTTCGTGGTTCGTGGGTTCAAGCCCTGCACTGGGCTCTGCGCTGACTGTGCGGAGCCTGCTTGGGATTCTCCCTCTCCTTCCCTCTGTCCTTCCCCCACTTGTGTTCTCGCTCTCAAAATAAGTGAATAAACTCAAAATTTTTTTAAAAAACAACCGTATCAGGATGTGCTGGAGGAATCTCTCTCCCATCTTGGTTGCTCCTGGTCCGTTCGAAGAGGCAGTCATTGTTAACCAGATCTTTGTTTTCATAAAAGTTTTGATTTCAAATTTGCCGTCGTAGCTGGTTTTGTGTTGGGTTCGCTGCCCAAGGTAATTACAGTAGTTACCAGCGCCAGCTGCTGCCTCCACCCCCAACACAGGCGATGCTGGCCCCACTCTTCGCAGGAGCTCCGATGGACTTCTGGGAAAACGGTCATCAGTCACCAGCAGGTAGCGGTCCTCGGACACCTTGTGAGTCTCCCTGTTGCCTGCACAGGAAGTGCCTCTGAGGGCGCCAGAGACCCTCTGTCTAGCCTCACAAACTGAACGGTGGTGATTCTCGCCTCCCACCTTGTGAATGACCTCTCTTCCTTCTCTTTTCCTTTTCTACTTCTTCCATCTGCCTGGGGGTCTTGTGTGCAACGGACACGCACGACGACGCTAACTGTGTAGCGTCTCTGCGGTCACCTCGGAGATGCGTTCCATGCGTGTGTGTCCTGGATTGTGACCAGCGACCGTTCCAATGAGGATAGATGGCCTAAAGACCAGCTCCTGCTCTTGAGAAGTAATCGGATCTCAAAAATTGTTCTCGAATAGGCATAGACTCACCGGACACATCCCCTGAGCTTTCTTGCATTTTTGTATCTGGCAGGCACGGTCGGCCATTAAAATAAGCCCATATTTGTTTATTCAGACTAAACTAGAATTCAGCAGTCCTTGATCTGGAAAAGTAGAGACTACAGTGGAGCAAACAAAACCTACATCCTGCGAAGGGCCACTCAGATTGGTAGGCGATACCCTAGGTGGTGTATCAGGCAGATTTTTGAGATAATGTTGTGTAACAAACCATCCACCCAACAAAATGTGGGGACTTTCAGCAGACAGTTATTTTTCTCACTTGCAGACTTGGCTGCTCAGTCTTATGTTACATTAAACTGGGCTCCAGGTTTCGGGTTGGGTTCCGGTCTATTCCGTGAAGCTCCACCTTCTCCTTGGGTCAGTGACTGTCCCGATCTTCTCATGGCCGATCCCCGGAGCCCACGAGAGAAGCAGAACTCGCAACACCGGTGAAAGCTTCTGCTCACACCATGTCTGCTAGTGTTCCATCAGCCAGTGCAAGTCCAGCGTGAGAGGCGAGGAAGTCCTTTTCCTGTGGACCGGGAGGACTCCAGAGGTCAACAGCCGAGGACGTGGGCGCGTCACCCCATGAGAGGGGAATAGGAGCCAACGGACCAATCTAGGGTCAGCGCTCTACAACCCACGGGCCACCTCCGGCCCGCGCCCGGTTTTGCAAATAGTTTCATTGGCATCTCGACGTGCAGGTGGGAGAGAGCATTACAGATTCGCATGCAGTTGCGAGAAGCAGCACAGAGCAAGCGCTCGTGCGGTTCACCCTGTCTCCCCCAGTGGGGACCCACCCCTGGTTTTTGTACAACCCTCGAGCTAAGAACGGTTTTCAGCTTTTTAAATGGTTGAAAGAAAAAACGTGTTGTGACATACGACCGCTACGTGAAATTCAGGGCTCCTGGGCGGCTCACTGGGTTAAGCGTCTGACTCTTGGGTTTGGCTCAGGTCATGATCTCGCAGTTCGTGAGTTCAAGGCCCACATCGGACTCTGTGCTGGCAACGCAGAGCCTGCTTGGGATCCCTCCTCTCCCCCTCTTTGCCACTTCCCACTCACGTTCTCTCTCTCTCTCTTTCTAAATCTTTAACAAATTTAAAAACGTACATGAAATTCAAATGTGCATAAATAGCACTGCCCTTGAACTCAGCCACGCCCCTTCACTTCCCGTGTCTGCGGCTGCCGTTGTCCCACAAAGCCGAAAATCTCCAGGACCGTGGTTCTTCTGCAGGAGTCGTGCCCGTAACACTCGACGGGCGGCGTGCTGGCAACGGCTTGCCTTTGGTTTGACTGGTTTTGTTTTTTAATTTTTTTTCCCCTTGTAGGTAGGCTCCACACCCAGTGTGGGGCTTGAACTCACCACCCTGGGATCAAGAGTCACGTGCTGCTCTACTGACCCAGCCGGCCAGACGCCGCCCCAGCTTGCCTTGGTTTTGTGATTGCTGTGTGTCTCACACAGGGACTGTTCGTCACAGGCTTGACGTGACGTGATCATCACCAGAACTACGTGGGGGCTGGGAGCCTTTTTAGCCCCATTTTACATATGAATCCACTGAGGCTTTGGAACTGGCCAGAACACCTCAGTTCTCTAATGAATGCTGGAGTCGCCATTCAAACCCAGACACTCCGACCTGCGGTCCCCCAGCATTAACCACTGAGCCGTTCCGGGTCTTTCTGCCATGTCCCCAGTGGTCGCGGGTCCAGTGGGTTTAAGGTTCTCCGTGTGCTGCTTAGCCGATGAATGAAAACAAAGCATCAGAGGAGGGCAGGGCCCTTTCTGTTCTGTTGGAATTCTTTCCATCCTTAGAAGCCTGTTTTAAACGCTACCTCCTAATTCTGCCCCACCAAAAGGACTTTCCTTCCTTTTTCCTTCCCAAAGCAGACATCGCTCTTGTCAAATTCTGCTTGCAGGGATCCTGCCCGTTGTCGTTTGGCAGTTGTCCTACCCTCCACTGGGGGTTCAGACACCAGGGCGCTCAGGTCCATACTGAATTCTGTGTACAGTATCTTCCAGATTTGTATGGGAAGTACGGGAAACACCGACGTGACACGTTAGGATTAGGAATCTTGAAACTTTGCCTCTGGTGTCCAGGAGGCTTTGCGGTTTGGTGTCACGAAACCCGCCTGATGCCGAGTGACCCTTGGTAGGGACGGTGGATGAGGCGTCTGAAAGATGAGCCACTTTCTGGTATTGAAAGTGTTCTGTCTCAAGAACTATTGATATTTTTTAGTTACTATGTTTTATTTTATTTTTTTCCATGTATTTATTTTTGAGAGAAAGCACAAGTAGGGGAAGGGCAGAGAGAGGAGGAGACACGGAATCCGAAGCAGGCTCCAGGCTCCGAGCTGTCAGCACAGAGCCCGACGCGGGGCTCGAACTCACAGACCGCGAGATCATGACCTGAGCTAAAGTCAGGTGCCCCACGTCCTTATGTCTTGAATATGAACTTCGAATACAGCACGGTGGTTCAGAGCCCAAAGGCTCCAGTCGCGATGCCTGCTTTGAATTCTGGCTGTTTCATTAGCCTCGTGAAGGCTGTTTCATTAGCCTTGGTCCTATTACTGGAGACCTCTGGGCCTCATTTTTTGAATCTGTGAAATGAAGATAATCATCGTGCCTACCTCACAGAATTGTCCCAAAGATTAAACAAATTAACGTGTACAATAAGCCCCAGATCAAGAGCGACCTCGTTATAATTTATGTTTGTAAATGAGTAGTTAATAACTGTAGACAGTTACCTTGACCCACGTCTACCAGGATGTACAAGTTTCTTTAATCCAATCAGTCGTGTGTGACTTTGGAATTAATTCTGTACTGTTCGTGTTGGGTTTATTTTGCTAACAGTGACCTCCAGTGCTCGTACTTGAATTAGGACAGACCACACGCCTTGCCCTGTATTGTCTTCTGTCTAGGTCAAAGACAAAATGCCTGTGTCTTGCAACGACATGGACACGATAGAATAGAAAACATCTTTTATTATAAAGAAAATGGAATTCCTCAGCCGATGATGGGGGCAAAAGATTCCTGGGCTCTGTGAGGGGGGCACTCACCGAAAGAGGAGTTTAGCTATGTTTACGAAAATACGAAATGGGACTGTCCTCGAGCCAGCGAGTCTCCTGGCAGGGATTTCCCCCGTGGAATGGAGTTGATGGAGCACGCAAGTGAGTACGTATACGGACGTTCGGGGCGGCATTGTCCGTGGGGCCAGTTAGCGGGGATACGGCCAGAATTTCCGTACGCGGATGACCACAGGACCTTTGTGGCTTTTTCGTTTTTCAAAGGTGTGGTTGATGCATGCATGTTGATGTGGCTAACGGTCGAGGGTCGTTATGTGAGCAAAAAGCAAGTTACACAGCGCTTGTCCCCACTGGTGTTCCCAAAAGAAGTTGTGTGTGTGACTGTGGTCTCGAAGGACACGCAGTAGCTTCAGTGGTGGCCGTCTCTGGAAAGCGAAGCAGGTGCGAGGAGAGGGGAGCTTTTATTACTTTAATAGCCTTCTGTTCGGCTTTTTACAACAAGCAAGTCCTACATAAATAATAAAGATAGCTTTTAAGTTTATCCCCCACGTTCTCATTTATTCTCTTTGATGTCCACGTTCTGAACATATATGATACGTTAATTTAAACATGTAAAATGCTTTGGAATTTAAAAGTCCTACAAACATCTTCCTTCTCGTATTTTGCTTCTGTGCTTCCTCTGCACGTTTCCCCACCCTCGCCGTCCACCTTTGGACTTTTTTTTTTTTTTTTGACCTTTATTTGTTTTTGAGAGAGAGCGGGAGCAAGGGAGGGGCAGAGAGAGAGAGGGAGATCCAGAATTGGAAGCAGGCTCCAGGTTCTGAGCCGTCAGCACAGAGCCCGACGCGGGGCTCGAACCCACGAACCGTGAGATCATGACCTGAGCTGAAGTCAGACGGTTAACCAACTGAGCCACCCACGTGCCTCTTAGCTTTGGACATTTTTAACCTCGTTTTCTGCCAGTCCCTGGAAAAATCTCAGACAACAAACTGAAAAGGTTCTTTATAAGAAGATTCTGTGGGAACTGCACAGAATCGTCTTCCCAAATGCGACCCTGGAAGAATTGATCACCTTTCTTTGTTACTTTCTGAGATTCTAATTTCAGGATAAAATAGGAAATTACTCTGTTATCACAGTAGTCATTTCAGCAGCTGGCCTCGTTTCTGTCCAAAAAAAAAAAAGATTTTCGGTCATAGAATGGATCTTTTCACTGATTCTCTTTTTTTTTAAGTTTATTTTGAGAGAGAGAGAGAGAGAGAGAGTACACGCAAGCAGGGTAGGGGCAGGGAAAGAGGGAGAGAGAATCTCAAGCAGTCTATGCGCTGGCAGGGCAGAGCCCGACGGGGGTCTCGAACTTAGGAAACTGAGATCATGACCTGAGCCAAAACCTACAGTCAGACGCTCAACCGACTGAGCCACCCGGGCTCCCAACACTGATTCTGTCTATAACTTACCTCCCACTCTTGGCTTTCCTCCGATAAAATATTCCTCAGGAATTTTACCGCATCTCTTAAGAATAGGTAATATCGGAGGTGCTTGGGTGGCTCAGTGGGTTAAGTGTCTGACTTCAGCTCAGGTCACGATCTCATGGCCTGTGAGTTCAAGCCCTGTGTCAGGCTCTGTGCTGACAGCTCAGGGCCTGAATCCTGCTTTCAGATTCTGTGTCTCCCTCTCTCTCTGCCCCTCCCCTGCTTGCACTCTCTCTCTCTCCTTCAAAAATAAATAAACGTTTAAAAAAATCTTTTTTTAAATAATAGGTAATATCGTACTAGGAGACAACACGATATGTTACCGATACTTCATACCAGAAGAAAATCATGATAATTGTTAAACTATGGCAATACGATCATTTTTATTATATAAGTTGAATCCATGCTTGTAGGAAATTTGGAAAATACAAAATCATACAGAAAAGTTATCTCTAATCTAGTTCTAAATTCACAGGCAACAGTTGCTAATGTGTTGCTCTATTTTCATAGTCTTATGGTCCGCTTGGTATGTTTTTACATCATTGTCTAAGGAATAATAAATAATTTTCATTTTCCCATCTTTAAAACGTACCAAGACATTTCCCCACATTCTCATGTACGACTTAGAAGTTACTTTCCATCGCTCCCTTAGAGTGAACATTCAGGTTTTTTTCTAATTTTTTTCTAATTGAAAATACAGTATTTATCATCTTAATGCATAAAGCTCTTTTTGAGATAGGCTTATTTTCTTCGGATAGATTCCCAGAAATTGAATTACTGGGTCAGAGGTTAGTAACACTCTAAGACTCTGGCTAGATGTTGCCAAATCGCTTTCCGCAAAGATTACGCCGGTTTACCCTCCTCAACAGTACAGAGAGGCCGAGTTTACTCCCCCCCCACCCCGCTCCAAAACTAGGTGTTACTTTGCGAAGTACCATACTAATTTAGACAAGCCAGTTATCACTATGGCATTGGTAACTTTTAATGGAATTAGTAGCGGAGTTTTTAAAAATCCATACGTGGCCATATTTTTACATAGTCGAAGTGATGTATAGTACAGTGAACAAATGGGGGAAGAAATGAAGAATGATAGTATCCTGATAACCAGCACCAGTACACAAATAGAAAACTTACCAATCCCTTAATCCAACAGCCCAGGAAGTACTGTATAGAGGCGCCCGGCTGGCTCAGTCAGTAGAGCGTGCAACCCTTGATCGTGAGGTCAAGCCCCACGTTGCGTGTGAAGATTACCTAAAAAAAATCTTAAAAAAAAAAGAAAGCACCGTATAGACATACAATCATTTGCGGTTTCGCCCCTTTATTTAGCACGCCACGATCGTAGTAACCAGCAAAAAGGGAGGTGATTAAGAATCGGGACTTTTTGCCCCCATGCTGGGAATTGATCCTGTGCGCCTTGATTCGCTCATCAGTTTTAACACCGCTGGCGCACGAGTCACAGGACTGTGACTTCTAACTGGACAGTGATGTCCGTGGCGCCCCAAGAGCTGCCGGCACGGCTGATTTTTGGTGATGACTTGGCTTGAAAATTGCCCAGCACGGGCCCATTTCAATTGATTATCTTTCATTGCTAATAGCCTCAAAGACTGTTCCTACTCCCGTATTTAAATGTAATCTCGATAGCTGAACAAAGGGAAGGGTATGGGGGTGGGGGCCACGATAAAACAAATGTACAGCTTTGCCGGATTTCAGTAACTCTGAGGGCAGCCTGAAAATCGGAAATGTGCAGCCGTGGACCAAGCTCCTCGTGTCAGAAGATGAATGGAAACCTTGGTGGGGGAGGGGCAGGGACCCGCCTCCCAGCGAGAGCGTTTGAAGTCGACACATTTATTGCGAAGTCGACACATTTAAAAAGGAAGGAGAAGTACTTGCCTAGTATCTGTTAGCGGCTACTCGTGCTGTCATTTCTGTAACCTCATTTGATCATTTGGGAAAGGGTCAAGACTGTTGCAGAGTAGCTTAGTTTTCGAATAGCTGGAAGAAAAGAAAAAGAATAGCTGAAAACGTGTAGCAGGAATGATTCATCAATGACACAGGAGATAAGAGAGCCTGAAGATTATACATAGTTGGTCGATGTCATTTTTAAAATAGAGACTCCTTGCGGCACCTGGGGGGCTCAGTCGGTTAAGCGTCCGACTTCGGCTCAGGTCCTGATCTCACGACTCACGAGCGCGACTCCCTACATGGGACTCACTGCTGTCGGCACGGAGCCCACTTGGGCTCCTCTGTGCCCGCCTCTCTCTGCCCCTGCCCGGCTGGTCACGCACACGCCTGTGCACACTCTCTCTCAAAAATAAATTTAAAAAAAAATTTTAAAAATTCTTAAACATATACCTTATGGCGAGATTCTTTGATGCCATGCAAATATCCTGTTCTCTTCATTTCTGCCCCTGCCCCACACTGTAACACCCGTTAGTGCTTCGTGGCTGCAACGGTTATGCCTGTGGGGTTTGCCGAATGAGGACTTTTCAAACTCTAGCCTTAGTTTCCCATTTATTTGTTGGAATTTCTGTAAGGAAGCACTGTCCTTTCTGCCCCATTTATTTTATTCAAGTACTGACTTACTTTCATTCCTTATCTGGTTGCTCAGAGTGGCCTGTATTTGGCCATCGGGATGTCTTCTTGTTGGCTCCCACGTCTTTTCAACACACCCTCATCATCTTTTTTATAAGTTTATTATTCATTTTGAGAGAGAGAGAGAGAGCAAGTGGGGGAGGGGCGGAGAGCGAGGGAGACCGAGAATCCCAAGCAGGTTCCGCGCCGTCAGCACAGAGCCCGACGCGGGGCTCGAACTCACGGACCGTGAGATCATGACCTGAGCCGAAGATGAGAGTCAGACTCTCAACCGACGGAGGAACCCAAGCTGCTCAGGCCCCGGCCCTGGAAGGGACCAGGTTTCTTTTATCGGAGACTAGTGTCTGACATCAGTCTGGGCCTGAGTGCGCCTCTTACTCCTGGCCGTCTCCAGCCTGTGTCCTGCCTCTGGCCGGGTCCCCTGTGTGCCTTCCTCCCGCTCACCCTCCAGGCGGTAACGGGAATCATCTGGGAACGTTATTTGGACCCCATCATTCCTTGGCATCAGACCTGTGATGGTCTGATGGGTGTCGCGGTTAGGTTGAGATCGCAGAAATCACTCCGTGTTCGGGCAGGGCCAGCCGTCCCCGAGGCCGGCCGCCAGCACCCCCGGCCTGCCGCGTCGCGGTGCAGGGCCGACAAACGTTTTTGGTAAAGGACCAGAAAGTAAAGATTCTCAATTGCACAGACCGTTCAGTCCTGCCGTCGTAGCACAAAAGCAGACACACGCTATGCGGATGAAAGCGTGCCCGTGTTCCAGGAAAGCTTTATGCACAGACGGGCGAGCAGCCGGCTCCGGCCTGTAGTTTCAAAACCTCGTCCGAAGGCGCTGCGAACCCTCGGAAAGCTCTCGGTAGGCGGCACCACAGTCAACACGCAGTTCCCCAGGAGGCTGCCTCAACCTCTCCAGGCCATCCTGCCTCAGCCCCGTGCCCGCAGCCGCCTCCAGCTGGCCTCTCCTCTCCCGTGGGCCAGGTTGCTTACAAATGCCTCCCACGGGCGGTCTCTAACCCGGAACCCACAGGGAGGAGGATTCAGGGAAACGTCCAAAGGGCAACAGACAATTTAGCCCAGTGGCTTCCAGTTTCCCGTGGGCTAAACTCACACGCACCGTGGCTGCCTTCGCCTCCCCTTGCTCCTTACACACCCCACCATGTCTCCCTGGGTTCTTCAAATCTGCCAGCCTCCTTTCTACCTCAGGACCTTTGTACATGCTGCCCCACTGGCTTGGAATGCTCTTCCCTCCCTCCGCCCAAGCCTAGCTCTTTCTATTAGATCTCAGATTAAAGGGACTCTCTCGGAGAGGTCTTCCCTGACCCCTTTATTATTTATTTATTTAATGTTTTATTTTTGAGACAGAGAGAGACAGAGCATGAGTGGGGGAGGGGCAGAGAGAGAGGGAGACACAGAATCCGAAGCAGGCTCCAGGCTCTGAGCTGTCAGCACAGAGCCTGACGCGGGGCTCGAACTCACGAACCGTGAGGTCATGACCTAAGCCGAAGTTGGACACTCAACCAACTGAGCCACCCTGGCGCCCCCGACCCCTTTATTTAAAATCCCCTCCCTTTTACCCGAATCTGCGTTTTCAAAGCTGAAGGACTGCCTTGTTCCATCGCATCCGCAGGATTTAGAACAGTGCCTGTCCCGAGGAGGTGCTCAGATACTTCCTAAACGCATTTAGCGCTTACCACAATTGGCTAACATTTCGCTTGCCTGTGTACTAATTACTGATCTGCTTCCTATATCCATGTACGCGCTTTTAGGGAAGGGGTTACGACTATCACTTACTGCCTATACCTAACCCCTGAAATCGTGCCTGGAACACAGTGGGTATTCAGTCAACAATTGCCGAATGAATAATTGAATGAACCCCACACGTTTAAAAAACCCGTATCACGGACAGGAAGTACTAGATAATCCTGGAAATCATGGGAAAATTGCCAAGCAAATTTTTTGCCTTTATTAAGTATATTCTAATATCCATCTAATGTCTAGACCCCGCCCCCTGCCGTATTTCCATGTGGCAAGCCATCCAAGGAGGGGACTCTCTGGATTCGGCAGGTCCCTTCGGAGCTGAGGGCTGGCACACCCTGTCAGCTCTTTGCCTCACCTTAAGAGGTCACCGAGTGACTTGGCCTCGGCGTCTGCAGGGCTCGGGCAGGAAGTGCTGGGGGGGGCGGGAAGGGGAGGGAGGAAATGACCCCGCGTTAGGAACAAATCTCCCGCTTCCGCCAGCGCCTGGCAGCCGGGGTGACAGGGCGCTGATGTGTTCCCCCCGCTTTACGGGACTTTCATTAGCACACCCGATACTCCGGAGCCCTGCCACCTTCCGTTTTCTTCTGTGGCCAGAACCTTAATAAATCAGTCCAAACCCGATAAATCATGTCACTTCGTGCCTGACTCCATGTTGTGAGGCCAGCACTGTCCCTAGAGTACCGGGGTGGTCCTAAATGTTCAGTAGTATTGCTGCTCTCCAGAGGTGGGGGCGGGGGGGAGTGGAGACGTACAGGAAAGAAGTAAAAATAATAGAAAATCCTACAGGCATCGTGGTATTCTAGATTCCACCGGAAAAGGGCATGTCAGGGGGAAACCAGTGAAATACAAGGGGGACGTCCAGTTTAGTTACTAGTGTTGTAGCAATGTTAAGTTTTTGGTTTGTTAAGTAGGAGAAGCTAGGTGAGCCGTAGGTACACTCTCTGTACTATTGCTACAAGTTCCCCTGGATCTAAAGGTGGCTTTAAGAGCGTAAGACAATTAACAAGTGTCAACTTCCAGTTATGGGACACGGGGATACAAGGATACAACGTGCAGCCCGGGGAACACAGTTACCGATATTGTAGTAACTTTGGCAACACACGGCGCTGGATTTCTGGTGGCCTCACCTCGGGGTGTGGATACACATTGAATCACTCGGCTGCACACCTGAAACTGATACAATGTTGTGTGCCCGCTGCACTTGAAAAGAAAAGAGAGCTCAGAGTGTTGGCCTGGAAGGCACGGATATGTATTGTAGGACTCTGGACGCAGTAGAGGGATTCCTGACATCCAGCAGACCTGGACGAATCTCTTCCCCGATACCCCCCCCCCCGCCCCCACTTACCAGCTGTGTGACCTTGGGCAAGTGACCTAACGTCTCAGAGCCTTAGTTTTCCTTTTTTTTTTTTTTTTGTTGTTTGAGAGAGAGCTTGTTAGAGTTGGGGAGGGAGAGAGAAAGAATCGCAAGCAGGCTCCACGCTGTCAGTGCAGAGCCCAACATGGGGCTCCATCCCACCAACCGTGAGATCATGACCTGAGCTGAAATCAAGAGTCGGATGCTTAACTGCCTGAGTCACCCAGGCGCCCCTTAGTTTTCTTATTTTCTTTTTAATTTTTTTAATGCTTGTTTATTTTTGAGAGAGAACCAGAGTGCGAGCAGCGGCAGGGGGCAGAGAGAGGGAGACACAGACTCCAAAGCAGGCTCCAGGCTCTGAGCTGTCAGCACAGAGCCCGATGTGGGGCTCACACTCCTAGACCGTGAGATCATGACCTGAGCCGAAGTCGGACGCTCAACCGACTGAGCCACCCGGCGCCCCCACGATTTTCTTATTTGTAAACAGTCCACGCCGTCGGGTTGTTGTGAGAGCCCCATAGCGTGTCTCCTGTAACACGTTTCCTGGCATGGGGCCCACACATCCCAAGTTCTCGTTAAATGCTGGCTGCCCTTCCTCTGTCATTTCAGAAGCAGGAGCAGTCCGCTGTACTTACATGTCTGGCAAATAAGTAATGAGGCGTGGGATTTGTATTAGGTCACTGAGGTCGGCTCACTTGAATTGGAAAACCAGGAAGGGGACAGCGATCTGGCCTGAAGGCCAAGGGCATTGCTCTCGATCTGTTTTCAAACCTCCGAAAGGGATTTTGCAGGCTACCGAAGGGGGCGTTTTTCTATTAAAACAGGTCTTAAAAACTTGTGTTCCTTTTTCTAGAATAAACTAGGAGACAGGCAGAACAATAGTTTGCGGGGGTTATTCGTTACAGCACTGATTGTCACAAACAATTGGAAACCAGTTAAATGCCCTCGCAGAGGGAGTCCGGATAAGTAAGTTAGGGTTCATCCTTACCGTGGAAGTCTCTGAAGACATTTAAAAATATATAGAAGGAGCGCCTGGGTGGCTCAGTCGGTTGAGTGTCTGGCTTCAGCTCAGGTCATGATCTTACAGTCTGTGGGTTCAAGCCCCGCGTCGGGCTGTGTGCTGACAGCTCAGAGCCTGGAGCTGCTTCAGATTCTGTGTCTCCCTCTCTCTCTGCCCCTCCCCACTCACACTCTGTCTCTCTCAAAAAATGAACAAACATTAAATATATATATACATATTATACATATAATAATATATTTATATTTATATATATACACACGCACATATACGCCATGTATGTGCGTGTGTGTCTGTATACGTATATATGGTATGTCATGATAGGACATGGTTGTATGCGAAGATACATAAGCAAAAAAACTGGGTGCAGAACGTGCTTCCACGGGGCCCCATTTGCATGTCAGAAGCGTATACACACGTTTATTCACGAGGTTGTCCACCGTCGCTGGAAAGATACACAAGAACCTGGTAATCGTGGTCACTGTTTGACTCACACCAAAGAGACCACTCAAGTTATATCCACCTTGTTGAGATGTTATTGCCGGTGAAATTTAGGAATGCACGGCACACTTATTCTCCCATGTGGTTTTAACATTTTATCATGAAAAGTTTCAAACCTATCCAGAAGAGTCGGGATCATCGTGTCCGCCTCGTCCCCAGGACCCAGCTTCGACCATCAGCAACCTTCTGTCGTTCTGATTTTGTAATGCCCTCCCCTTGTTTTCCTCCATTCGTAAAACTAATCATTTCATCAATTACATTAAGGGAATCGTTGTACTAATAACTCAGATCCGATCAAAGGAAGTTAAAAAGGTTTTTTAAATTTCTATATAAATTTTCTTGCTAAGAAAGCTTGACAGGGCGATCAATACGAGACTTCTAAGCCAAAGAATAATTATTCCATGACTATAAAATCCCGTAGGGAGATGGAATTAAAACAGAAGTTTTAGGAGAAACAGTCCTTCAGCAATGATGTCAAATCTCAGCTTTTAAAGAACAGCTCATTCGGATTTTATTTAAATGGATGGGCCAGGATACATAGTATCCAGGCTACTTTATATTTAAATACGCGATGTAACAAATAACTACTCTGCCCCAGAATCCTTTTAAGCTATTGAAATCTATGAAAACATTTTAGATGTCAACTTCACAACATTTACGGGAATACATCCTTTTTAAAAACTACTTTAGACGAGGCAAGAGGAAAAACAGGTTGAAGATCCCTGCTCCAGATGACCTGGTATTTACTTCCAAGTCCCAGGGAGCTGTCGGCGGTGTGGCCAGAAGGTCCCGTGTGCCTGAAGTCTGGAGAGAAGGAAGGAAGCCTGGGACCCGAGACCGAGGTCTGATGCATGCGTCTCTTTCCCAGTATCCCCCAGGACCGTGCTGGATCGGTGCAGGAATGCAAGGCTGGTTTAATACGTGAAGATCAACCAGTCTACTTTGCCCATGACCACCCAGGGCTACCGATGTTCACGTCTGGCCCTGACTCCCGCAGTGCGGACCTACCGGGGCGTCTCTCTGGGAATCTGCATTTGAAACGTCTCCCCTCTCCCAAGAGTTTTGGCCTTTCTCCTGACTGTTCTTTCCTGACCCCTCTGAGGGCTCCACTTCCTTCCTGCACTCCCTCCAAAGACACAGGCTCCCCCACTTTCAAGCATCCACCTTTTTTGCAGCTGACTCTGAAATTCTCATCTCTGATCCCGACCATTCCCCTACTAACAAGAGCCAGCCCATACCGAGTACCTGTTGAGGAATGCGTGCGAGACCTTGACTTTGATTCGCTCCTTTGCTGCCCGGAGCAGCCCCTTGGGGCAGGTCATCACTGTCACTCTCTACGAGCAATGAAACAGAAGCTCAGAGGGGAAAGCAGCTTTCCCAGCTCGTAAGTACTAAAAGCGGCTTTTGAACTTGGGACACTCTGACCTCTTAATCACAGCGGTCGGTGTCTGGCCTGTGCTCCCAAATGCCCGAATCGTCACTGGCTACCTCTCCCTGCCCGGCTCCCGTGCGCCCTTCCAGAACCACGGGATGTCACCCCAGGTCCTGGATCTTCACACCTCCCGTGAGACAGTCTCCTCAGACCTCCGACCTCATCCTCCCACTCTCCAGGCTCACATTTGTCACCGCTCTGCGGCTACTGAAAATACGAGGACAACGAAGGTCTCCTTAAAACGTTCTCTGAACTTCGTGGCAGGGCCAAAACCGTGAGCTCTTTCTGTTGTGGAGGCTCCTCTACTTATAAGCAGAATCTTGCTGGAGCCGCTGGGACAGACGCTTTTGAGTCTGTCCTTGCTTTCGTGTTTATCCAGAATGAGGAATTAATGATCATAAATGCTTCAAAAACAGGCCCAAACTGTAGCAAGATGACCCAGAAGGCTGATTCGGGTGGCTTTGGGAACAAATCTAGCTTAAAGATGCCATCTCCCCAGAAACAGGCTTTTTAGTTCTTTAGGGTTTTTTGGTTTTTTAAGTTTATTTATTTTGAGTGAGAGAGAAAGCACACCAGCGAGCAGGGGAAGGCGCAGAGGGGGGTGGGGAGGAGAGAATCCCAAGCAGGCTCCGTGCCGTCAGCGCAAAGCCCGGTATGGGGCTTGAACCCGCAAACCACAAGATCATGACCTGAGCCAGAATCAGGAGTAGGGTGTTGAAGTGCCTGAGCCACCGAGGCACCCCACTTTTTAGTTTTTTTAACTTGGATTACTTATCAATATCAATTCTTTCACGTTAAAAACCCCAAATTTGGCATTCTGAGAAACCGGACAGTCCAGCAACCTCGGGTCTGCTTTCCTACAGATCAGTAACTGGCAAGGGTGGAATCCTGTCGGTTCTCTCCCGACGGGGCTCGGACTTCCCAGGCGACCACAGCCCACTTCCTGCCGCCTCCCGGATTCCGCCGCCAAGGAGCAGCAGCCCTGCATCTTCCGACACGAGTGGTATGTTTGTGGCTTCCAGCCTTCCACCTCCCATTAGACCTGAGCAAGAGGGGCCCCTGCCCGGGGGCCCTCACTGTGTGGCTCTGACCGTAAAATAAACGAAATGTTTATTAAACACCATGGCAAATCTGTCCCCCAGTGTCGGTGCTCGGGGGTGACGCCGTGCCGTCTGGGGCACCACACGTCCACGGTCGTGGCTGATGCTATTCGGACCGCAGGGAAGCACTTCTCTACGCCTCTGGTCCCACGTCTGCAGAACACAAGGCACTTGCTTCCGAATGCTCGCGCCGCTGCCTGCGTAAGACAGATGCCACCCCGCGGTGCAGGGAGGGCTCGAGCCGCAGAAGCGCTAAGGAAAGAGCAAAGGCATGGAACTAACTAGAAGCTCCTGCTATAGCATACACCCCTCAGGTGCAGCCGGTCTCCCCAGCAGCACCAGAGTACCCTTTTCTTGCTTCTCACTGTCTGCGTTCACTGCCGTGTGCTCACCCAGAGCACGGACCGGTGCCAGGTGCGCGTGTAATATTGTACAATTCCTATCACTCCTAACTCAGCTTACGAATTGGGCTTGCTGCAGATGATTACTAGAGTCTTGACACTGGCATCCAGATGAGCCCTGAATGCTGGGCTTGAAGGTTTTATTTTGGGGGCGCCTGGGGGGCTCCGTCAGTTAAGCGTCAGACTCTTGATTTCAGCTCAGGTCATGATCTCACGGTTTGTGAGTTCGAGTCCCCCACGTCGGGCTCTGTGCTGACAGTGTAAGCCTGCTTGGGGTTCTCTCTTTCTCCCTCTCTCTCTGCCCCTCCTCTGCTCATTCTTTCTCTCTCTTTCTCTCAAATAAATAAACCTTAAAAAAATGTAGTTTTATTTTCATAACATATTTAGAGGAAGTGAGCTAAAGCTTTTATATATATACATTTCAGTTTTGTTTAAATAATTTTGACGTGAAGCTGGATACCAATTATTTGTATTTTATCTTTCCATCTTCAATAGTTTTGAATGTTTTAGGAAAATATTTTTAAATATTTATGAAGTATTTGTTTTTTTAACATTTAATGTTTTAAAGAACATTTGCTCAAATTTTTTTATGCTGTAAATAGAGTTGTATTTGATTATTTTTTTTATCTTTTAGATGGTTATTGTCAATAACAGGAGTCAACAAATGACAGGATTTTATTTCTAAAAGCCTAATGGCTCTATTTAGCTAAATTTAGTCCATAATGGCTAAGAATGGCTTTTGCATTTTTTTAAGTTTTTTTTTTCTAATGCTTATTTTTGAGAGAGGAAGAGAGAAAGACAGAGCACAAGGGGGGAGGGGCAGAGACAGAGGGAGACACAGAATTCTTTGCAAGCTCCAGGCTCTGAACTGTCAGCACAGAGCCCAATGCGGGGCTCGAACTCACAAAGCACGAGATCATGACCTGAGCCAAAGTCAGATGCTTAACTGACTGAGTCACCCAGGCGCCCCTGTATTTTTAAAGATTTGTAAACCAGGGGCACCTGGGTGGCTCGGTCGGTTGAGTGTCCATCCGACTCTTGATTTTGGCTCAAGTCGTGATCTCCCAGTGTGTGAGCCCTGACAGCTCAGAGCCTGCTTGGGATTCTCTCTCCTGCCCCTCCACCACTCACATTCTCTCTCTCTCTCTCTCTCTCTCAATAAATAAAAAACATTTTTTAAAAAGCTTTAAAGATTTGTAAAACAAAAAAGAACATAAGAGAGAGACCTTATATAGACTGCAAAGCCTAAAACACTCTGTTTCTTTTTTTTTCCTTAATTTTTTTTAATGTTTATTTATTTTTGAGAGAGAGAGACAGAGTATGAGCAGAGGAGGCTCAGAGAAAGAGAGGGAGACACAGAATCTGAAGCAGGCTCCAGGCTCCGAGCTGTCAGCACAGAGCCCAATGTGGGGCTCGAACTCACAGACCATGAGATCATGACCTGAGCCGAAGTCGGAGGCTTAACCGACCGAGCCACCCAGACGCCCACACTCTGGTTCTTTATAAAAATTTTGTCAACTTCTGGTCAACAGAATATAAATTATGTGAAACCTTGACTGTAGAGGC
Organism: Paguma larvata; assembly: GCA_030068075.1. Lineage (NCBI taxonomy): Eukaryota > Metazoa > Chordata > Mammalia > Carnivora > Viverridae > Paguma > Paguma larvata. Next base: position 39,789,138 of record CM057844.1, on the reverse strand, counting down.
TCCTGGCTGGCTCAGTTGGTGGGGCAGACGAGCCCCACGTTGGATAGAGACATTACATAAAACAAAAACAAAAAACCCATGGGCTATGACTGCATATTTCATAATTTTATTGAAATGCAAGCAGCAAAAAGAAATGGGATATTTAATAATTATCAGGTAATAAATAATATAGGATAAATAATTATGAGTTATGTTTGTTACTCATTCAGATAATATCAAAGGCCCACCCACAGAACACCCAGATGCACAGGAAGGAAATTCTCTCATTATTGATAGTTTTCTGACTTTCAGTACCTTGACACACGCTTTGCCTTTGGCATTGTGAAGATACTTGTCAACGTAGGAGGATTCGATGATTTAAAATTTGCTTAGATTGGTTTATGACTCTGCGGGCCGTGGCTGAGACCTGCTGGTCTGTTGGGCGCTAACCCTTGAATGCATTTGGGTCTGGGTCTTGCCTTAGCCTGAACATTGTTACCAGACTCAAGAGACCGAGCCTGCGTCTATCGCCCTCTGTTGGCGTCGGGTGGAGTTACCACACCTTTGCCTCTCCTTGGAGTTCCTTCCAATCAAGAAAAGGTCTGAACTGAACCTTCATAACTCGAGGAGTTTCCGGGCTGTGTATTAACACTCTGGTTACATAATCATTTAAAAATAAAACAGCAGGGGCGCCTGGGGGGCTCAGTGGAGCCTCCGACTCTTGATTTCAGCTCGGGTCATGATCTCCCGGTGTTGGGAGTTCAAGCCCCAAAGCCCACTCTGTGCTGGTGGCGCAGAGCCTGCTTGAGATTCTGTCTCTCCCTGTCTCTGTGCCCTTCCCCCACTCACGCTCTCTCTCTCAAAATAAATAAATAAACATTTAAAAAAATCAATCAACCAAAGTGCTTTAGGAGGCAACATTTTTATCTACCCGCCCCCAAAAAAAGTCATTCTGGTCAAATTCTATCTTTATTTTATTTATTTTTTTTTTTTTACTAATCGCCATCCTATGTTGCAAAGGTTTGGGGCCGATGTGTCCATTCGGTCTTCTCAGACTTTTTTATTGATTATTGTTGATATTTATTGATGGTTGGTAAGGAGCCCTAGCTTCCAGCGACTGGGGGGAGGAAAGAACACACAAGACAAAGCATGAGAAGTCACTGAGCTTCCCAAAGAAGAGAGACTCAGTCCCCTTGCAACTGGAAGCAACAGGGGGGGAAAGGGGTGGAGGAGAGGAGGGAGGGGGAACGGGGGAGCTGAGAGAGCAGGAGGAAAGCAGAGGAGAGAGGGAAGGAGCCTCTGGGGCTCTGACCCCCCCTGAGTTCTTATCTGCCTGTTCTTCTAACTGCCTTACATCTGTGACACCAGTAACTTTCTTTCCAGGCGGAAACAAGAGTTGCTCCTTTTCGGGGTACGCCTTGGCGCGCTGGGGCTTGGGGCTCCGCTCCTGAAGCACAGCTGAGGGGCCCCCCGAGTCACACTGGTCACGTCCCCCTCCTGAGAGCAAACGGACCGCTCTTGCCCCGGACTCTCACCTGGGAACGTTCGCAGGCCATTCTGCCCTCTCTCTCGTCGCGGCTCCGGGAGCAGCGGCAAGAAAGCTCCTGGCCGGGGTGCGGGCGGCTCCGGCGGTTCTCTGCCTTTGACTCCGTTCGTGAGCTCGCGGTTGGTTCACGGGCCCGCGGCGGGCGCCATGCTGGCCGCTCAGAGCCCGGAGCCTGCTTCGGAGTCCGTGTCTCCCTCCCCGTCTCCTCCGCTGGTGCTCTGTCTCTCTTGCTCTCAAAAAATAAACATGAAAAAAGAAAGAAAGCTCTTGGCAGGTACGGGTCGGGAAGTCGCGAGGCATGTGCAGAAGCAGCTCTGGAATCCTGTTCGATAGGCGGTGTGCTGGCCTGTTTCCAGAAGGCCGACCGCTGGTTCCCGGGGGCAGCCTCGCCCGCGCCTTCCAGTTTCCTGCCTTCCGAGAGTCTCAGCCGTAATCAGAGAGCTCACTTACGAAGTTCCAGGTTCTCATGCTTCTGGGTGTTCCTTTTTTATTTTTAATTTTTTTTAATGTTTACTTATTTTTGAGAGACAGAGACAGAGCATGAGTGGGGGAGACAGGGAGGGAGAGGGAGACACAGAATCCGAAGCAGGCTCCAGGCTCTGAGCTGTCAGCACAGAGCCCAACGCGGGACTTGAACTCACAAACGGGGGGATCGTGACCAAGCCAAAGTCGGATGCTCAACCAGCTGAGCCACCCAGGCGCCTCCTGGGTGTTCCTTTAAAGGTTCAACCTACAAGAGCCAGCAAGGAAAAAAATTAATAAATAAATACGAAAAGAAAGAAAATATGATTAAATTGAAAAAGACTTCCATTTTTGTTGGGGAGAATAAGTTTAATTCTTCAGATCACTTTTGGGGCGCCTGGGTGGCTCAGTCAGTTAAGCATCCAACTCTTGATTTGGGCTCAGGTTATGATCTCACGGTTTGTGAGTTCGAGCCCTGAGTCAGGCTCTGCACGGACAGTGTGGAACCTGCTTGGGATGTTCTCTCTCTCCTCTCTCCACCCCCCCCCCCCCGCCACCATGCCCTACAAATAAATAAATAAACAAACAAGCAAACAAACAAACTTAAAAATAATTCTCCAGGGGCACCCGGGTGGCTCGGTTAGTTAAACATCAGACTTCGGCTCAGGTCATGATCCCACAGTTCATGAGTTCAAGCCCTGCGTGGGAGTCTGTGCTGACGGCTCGGAGCCTGGAGCCTGCTTCGGATTCTGTGTCTCCCTCTCTCTGCTCCTCCCCCGCTCGTGCTCTGTCTCTCTCAAAAATAAACATTTTTTTTTAAATGTGTAATTTAAAAAAAAAAGAAAAACACTCTAGCACACTTGCCGCCTGTTTCACGACCCTCAAACTGCCCCCAGTTCTTTTAGAACACTGATTCCATTTTGCATCGACTCTGATTTTTCCTGCTGCGAACGAGGGTAAAAAGGTCTCACCAGCTTTTCTGTTCTGTTTTTGAAAATATGGATTCCAAAAGGAGGGTCGAGGGGCCCTTTTCCCCACCACAGAATTTTATTTTTATTTATTTATTTTCTCTGCCCCGCCCCAGGATTTTAATTTTAAACCCAGATGCAGGATAACTAAGTCCTTTCCAGCCTATACATTTATTTGCTGACACTTATTTATACATTTATTTACTTCCCCTAATTCCATCATTGCTACATTCCGATGTCCGTAAAGCTACTAGAAGGAAGTGTCCCAGGTAAGCAAACATCAGTCCGGGCAGAGAGAAGTGGCAGAGCCTTGGGGACGCTGAGGCTTCTTCAGAACCCCCTAAAGAGAGACTGGCCACTGACCGTTTAAATCTTCAACGCTTTATCTCTTTGTGCGAGTCTCTCTCGGAATGCCATTGATACCTCCTTTGTATTTATAATTGTTTTAATTAGCCACCCAGCAGGAGCCCCTCTTCCAGCTGGATTATAGGCCGCGCAGCAGGACCCGACGGCCCAGTTAAAATAAAGCACAGACTTTATGGCTCCCTTAATTTCTTTTATCTGTATCCATTTTTTCTTTCTTTCTTCTCTTGCATTTTTCACTCTTCTTGTTCTCCCTTTGCACCCCCTCCCCTTGTGTTTGTGGCGGGCAGGGGTGAAAAAGCTGGGACTCCTCGCATGGTTTCTGCTCCTGAAAAAAAAAAAAATCAAAAAATTATGGAGAAAACGCGACCGTGGGTCTCTCTCAGCAGTTCACGTCTCCGACAGGAAAACAGCGCCCAGATGTGCTCGTCCACTGCGCTCGGCAGCATTTCGTAAACCTCAGCGTGATGGTATCTCGAGTGATTGCGCCGAAATGCATGTCAGTTGCTGAACCCCTGTGGGCGGGGGCAGGGGAAAGTTTGCAGAAAGGCTCCGCTGTTGCCGCCGGTGTTTGTGCCTCCTGACCACATCCTTCTGTTGCGGATGGAAATCTGGCTCATCAATTATGATGCAGATCTGCCACCGTTTCCATTTGTGGGAGCCCCGTGGCCAGGGATGTTTGGACTTTTGGAAATTCTTGCATTGTTAAGATTGTTTTTCCCCTACTTTGAACTGGATGCCGCCGCCGTGGGTGTCGCCGCCAACAAACCGCCTGACCCCGAGCGCATCCTAAGAACCCAGCAGAAACGCAGAGTTTGCGGCTTCGGAGAAAGAGCCAGGCTCACTCGTTCTTTGTGAATTTATAAAACTACCTGTCTGGAATTGAAACGGGAATGGTGTGTGTGGAAACATTCATCATTTCTAAAAGGAATCCTGCCCAGCGCTGCAAATAACCTAGCTTAATTTTTTTTTTTTTCTAATACTCAGGAGAACTTGTTTGCATTTAAAAAGAAACGACAGCTCCAGTTCTCAGGAAGGGAAAGAGGCTTTGAGCCGGCTTCCGTATTTCAGTGCATTTTAAAGTCGTCAATGTTGTTGAGCCTTTGATTTTTAGAAGTCTCCAAGCAGCCCTACCAGCTGCCGGGAGGGGGGTGTTTTCAGCGTGTGTACAAATATTAAGTATCTGAGTGTCTTTAAAGCTGAGGATGGTTATAATTTAAATTTCCTCTTGTTAACCTGAATTATTTTGGGGTTCCTAGCCAATCAGAGACCGAGACGTTCGCTGCCTTTGTAAAACAGGCACTGGCACAAATACCCACAGCGGCCTGTCGGTGCAGTTGTAAGGCTTTGAAGTTCAATGAGGAGATTGAGGAGCGGCCGCATCCCTGTGCGAGCTAGAGTCCCGGGGCCCGAGGCTCTTGCAGGAACCGAGTGTCCTTGAGGGGCACTCAATTTCTAAAGGGTAGAGTAACAAACCTCTTGTGTCCAAAGCTGTCACGTGCGGCATGTGTATGTTCATAAAGATAAGATACTTCGGTGGTTCCGCCGCATCACGAAACCTAAACCCTCACAATGCGCTGCAACGGACCACCCGCTAATCACAGCACTGAGAGCCTCTCAATGGCACACATCAAAATGGTTAATTTTATGTCATGTGAATTTCACTTCAAAAAAATGAAATGATCTTTTTTTAAAACTATTTTTTAGGGGCGCCTGGGTGGCTCAGTCGGTTAAGCAGCCAACTTCAGCTCAAGTCATGATCTCATGAGCAAGGGAAGGGCAGAGAGAGAGGGAGACACAGAATCCGAAGCCCTTCCCTTGCTCATGCTCTGTCTCTATGTCTCTCAAAACTAAAATTAAAACGTTAAAAATTTTTTAAAAATATATTTTTTAGTGTTTGTTTATTTTTGAGAGAGAGAGCGCAAGCTAGCAAGGGGCAGAGAGAGAGGGAGACACAGAATCGGAAGCAGGCGCCAGGCTCCGAGCTGTCAGCACAGAGCCCGACTCGGAGCTTGAACTCACGAGCCATGAGATCATGACCTGAGCGGAAGCCGGACGCTTAACCAACGGAGCCACCCAGGCGCCCCTAAATGAAACCATCTTTTAAAAATAGTGCGATAATATAGACACCAGTAAGATAATAAGGTAATTTTTATGTTTTAAAATTTACAGGGCCGTCCGGCTGCCCCAGTCAGTGGAGCACGCAGCCTATCAATCTTGGGGTTGTGGGTTCGAGCCCCACATTGGGTATAGAGATCACTTAAAAATAAAATTTTTGAAATAAGTGAGTAAATGAAATTTACACACTTTTTTTTTTTAACATACACTATCTGGCTTAATCCTAATAAGGTACAACCCCTTCACGGGTCCATATTTTGAATATTAATTTCATTTTGTGGTGCAAAACGGGGACCCAGCTCACCTGTCACCCTGTAGTAACAATGCAGGACCCGAGACTGAGGAATCCTGATCTCGACCGCTTTTCTCTAGTGGTGCTGGTCCCGTCACATAAATACGGCAGATGACAAACAATGCCTGGTCTTCTAGGATGTTGATTCATAACTTTTGCAGACGCTTTTCTTGGCTTCAACGGTGTTCCCGTGGGGTGCCGTGCTGGGGAGCCAAGCAGGCCGGCAGCGGGAGCAGCTAAGTTCTCGCTCTGAGCCTCGCTTGACCTCCTCCACTGCGGGGTACCCCCCCCACCTCCAGGGCTGCCCGGGGACGGCCCGAGCGACGCGCTTTGAAGTGCAGGTGCCAGGCAGCCGGCCCGCAGTCACGGAACATTTTTGTTTCTAGGATTATTGTCATTGCTGTCATTTTTATTTGCATGAATGGGACAACGTTGGACCCGTGAACAAATCAAAGGGGGAATGTTCTTCTACATACAGAACGTGGTTCAAAGTCTCAGTAATTTTAATGACAGCTCTGTGCGAAGATTAAAGAGAAATATTTTGTAAAAGAAGTATTTTTTAAATCACGTGAGAGATTCTTACTCCGCTCACAGATATTATTGAGAATATCTGTATCTGTAGAAACGTGTGTATTTGCACACAAGAAGTCTCCACTCCTGTAAAATATTATGTTAGCCTGCGCATCGGAGGAAAAAAGTTGGAGAAATCTAACATCCCTGGAGTGAGTGGGCCCACAGTCTCCCTTCCCTGTGGAATAGATTCGGTAACACTCGATTTTTTTGTTTAGTTTGTCTTTGTCCTGTATCACCCGTCCCGGAAGCAATACCAGGCACAAAGTAGACCCTCCATAAATATTAGTTAAATTATTGTGTAAATATGTAATCAGGGGCACCGAGGTGGCTCAGTCGGTTAAGCATCCTACTTCGGCTCAGGTCATGATCTCACAGTTAGTGGGTTCGAGCCCCACGTCGGGCTCTGTGCTGACAGCTCAGAGCCTGGAGCCTGCTTCCGATTCCGTCTCTCTCTCTCTCTCTCTGCCCCTCCCCTGCTCACGCTCTGTTTCTGTCTCTCTCTCTCTCAAAATTAAACAAACGTTTGAAAATATTAAAAACAGATAAAAGGAACAGCAATAAAGGGACTTACATAAAGTAAGTTGGACTAAATCGATGCCTTTATTGGCATAAGGAAGGTACCCCGTGACGATACGCTAGCCAACACCCAACAGAAGACAGAGTTCCAACTTTATGATTTACTTCCTTTTTTCTTAATCACGGACTGAACTGAGACAAGAAGCACGTATTCTTGGGAATTTGTGGGAGGGCACTGAGCTCCCGAAGGGACAAGCTGGACGACCCCCGAGTTGGCTAACTCACATTAGCCGAGGGCCACAGTGGCAGTCGTGTCGCCCACCAGCCTCAGATGCTTTGCAGCTACAGCTCGCGAGGTCCCTCCTGGTGACATCACTCACATCTGTGGCGACTTAAGCGTCTTGTTTCTTTGAAAATGGAATTTGAGAATATGAAGGGTTTATACTCTCTAAACTAATTAGCAGTGACCAGTAACTCGAGGAGGCCGCGTGCCCCCCAGGACATCCGTTTACCAGGGAGTCTCGCCAAGTCAACCTCGCCACTTCTAGAGCCTCGACCAACCCCAGTAAGGGAGGGATAGAGGCGTGCGCTTTTTAAAAATAGAAAACTAGTTAAGTGTGGTTCTCGAGATTTTTGTTGTTGTTATGTATGATATGACTTTGCAAACAAATGTAGCGTCCCGCATTAGAGAAATGGATTGTAGGGGGAAAGATTGTGCTTTGCAGAAGGAAGTCTAATTATATAAAGTGGGGGCGTCTGGCTGGCTCAGTTGGTGGAGCAGAGGACTCTTGATCCCAGGGTGGTGAGTTCGAGCCCCACACGGGGAGTCAAGTTTCCTTTAAATATATACATATCTTTAAAAAGGAACAATTATATAAAGCAATTGGTTAGATCAGTAACTTTAAAAGTAAAGACAGGGGTGCCTGGGTGGCTCAGTCGGTTAAGCTGCCAACTTCAGCTCAGGTCATGATCTCGCGGTCTGTGAGTTCGAGCCCCACGTCAGGCTCTGTGCTGACGGCTCGGAGCCTGGAGCCTGCTTCAGATTCTGTATCTCCCTCTCTCTCTGCCCCTCCCCTGCTCATGCTCTGTCTCTATGTCTCTCAAAAATAAATAAACGTTAAAAAAAATTTTTTTTTTAAATCTTTAAAAGTAAAGACAATAGGGGCACCCGGCTGGCTCAGTGTGTAGAGTGTATCACTCTTGATCCCAAGGTTATGAGTTCGAGCCCCACATTGGGTATAGAGATTACTTAAAAATAAAATCTTTAAAGGGGCGCCTGGGTGGCTCACTCGGTTAAGCATCCAACTTCGGCTCAGGTCATGATCTCCCAGTCTGTGGCTTCGAGCCCCGTGTCGGGCTCTGTGCTGACAGCTCAGACCCTGGAGCCTGCTTCAGATTCTGTGTCTCCCTCTCTCTCTGCCTCTCCCCTGCTCACACTCTGTCTCTCTCTCTCTCAAAAACAAATAAACATTTAACATTTTTAAATAAAAAATAAAATCTTTAAAAATTAAAAAAAATTAAGAGAAGACAATAAATGAATTTTCTTGGATAATTACAATATATGAAATATATATAATGAACAAATACCTAATATATTGTGTTCCATTCTGATATGGAACAATCTGGAAGGTAGAATTAATGAGGAAAGCAAGGTATAGAATGGCAGAGATCGTGTAACAGAACGTACGCGTGTCAGTGGTGGATCTGGACGTATCTTCTTGCGCTTGCATAGAGCCTCCGTGGAAGAAACGAGAAACTTATGACAGCCACGATCGTAACTGTGTGTTTCTGAGTCCATACTGGAGCTTGAGGCAAAAGGAAAAAATCAGTAATACTAATAACCCTGTTTTTACTTAAAATTTTCACATTTTGTTCATGATGGGTTTTTTCCCATTATTTTTTTTCATTTCCATTAATTTCATCTTCATTATTTTTTAATGCATTAAAATAGTATTTGTCTCGATTACTGAGGTTTGGGGTCCCCTCTTTAAATTTTGTCCCCAAGATGAACGAGGGATCGCTTCATCCTAGCCTGGGTCGTGGCTACCCTTTCATACTGTTTAATCTTATTCTCACCATATGGAAGTATGATTTATATTCAAAAATGGGGCGGGCAAGGAGGAAGCCACAGTGGTATTGGGAACCCTTTGCAATCGTGGTTCTTAATCTTTTGGGGGTTATAGATCCCACCAAGAACCGAATGAGAGCTGCGTCCCCTCTGTACATACAAACCACATTCCGCCTTTAATTTCAAGGGGGGGGAGGTTGTGCAAAGTCTGTTTTTTAAAGAATATTAGTCCAACTAGATAACCACGTAGCCAAATTCCTTCTTTGAAGTCATGTTGATTTTCCCTACACCCTATCAAAGGAGAGAACCGAATGTCTTATTCTTATTTTCCATACCTTTTTAGTTATTTCTTACAGTATTTCCTCTTAGGTTGCTTGTTGTGGGGACAGATGATACCTTCCTTGCTCCCCGGGTGGTACCCACTGCTTTTGTGGTTCCTGGCAAGGTTGCTGAATTGCTCTCCAAGCAAAATGTTGTGTCACGGGTTCGGCACCCTCCTAGGAAGGAATTGTCGCTCTGACTTTATGTTCTCTTGGACTGGGGAGAGAAGGACCCGTCCACACATCACTCCGCTCGGGACCAAGGTGTCCCAGCCTCAGCGCTACGGGCAGTTTGAGCTGGATGGCTCACTGCCGTCGGGGTTGTTCTGTGCGTCGCCTCGAAGGACATCTAGCTGTATCCCTGACCCCTCCGTGCCGGTAGCATCCCCAGCCCTGGAAACCCAGAATGTCCCCAGACAGTGCCGGGCGTCCACCGTGGGACAAAACTGCCCCTGAAGATTTGGTGGCCACTTTCCACGCTTCTTTCCACCATCGGGGGAGCTGTTTGCATTTCCTGTAGCAACAGCACACTGGGCTGGGCAATAGATTCACAGAATGCTTAATTCTGAGGTTCTGCCCTTTTTCTAAGAAACACCGTTGTTGTGGGGCGCCTGGGGCGCTCAGTCGGTTGAACTTCAGACTTCGGCTCAGGTCACGATCTCATGGTTTGAGGGTTCGAGCCCCGTTTTGGGCTCCGTGCTGACAGCTCAGAGCCTGGAGCCTGCTTCAGAATCTGTGTCTCCCTCCCTCTCTCTCTCTCTGCCCCTTTCCCACTCATGCTCTGTCTCTGTCTCTCTTAAAAATAAACATTAAAAATTTTTTAAAAAGGAAAAATACGGTGGTTGTTTGTGAACCCTCAGCCCTAGAGAAGGTCATGAAGGCCCTCCCTCCCTTCCCTCAAGGGGACCCTCCTAAACCATCCCCTTCTGGTCCCCGGGCCTTCGCGCCAAGAAGTTAAAACAACCATCGACCTGTTACAAATGCCCAGCGGAAGTAATTAATCCCCGGTCTTTATGACCCCCAAGTTTACTTCCAAATTGCGTTTGCACCAAGCCCCAGAAAATAGGACTTTCTGCTCGAGTGTAATGAGAATCCTACTCGTACCTTCAAGAACGCCGTCGCCGGGAAGATATTGTCTCCTGGATCTTGAGAGTATTCTTAGTAACAGGGCTTAACGGAGCATCCAGATCCAAGAGACATTCATAAGCGTTGTCCCCTCCGGAAATAGGACGTCACCTCTGCGGAGACGGATCCTGCGCTTCCACCGTTTCAGGATTGCATGGAGGGTGACGTCGTTAATCTACTTGCTGGGAGTTTAACGTTTCTAAGAGAGAACAGATGCCTTACTTTCTCAACAACCAGAAAGAAGACTCTTTTAAAGACTTGTGTGTGTTTTCTTATGAGGATCTAGTTGTCATCACATTAGTGTTAAATAAGATTAATTTTCCCCCCCGAACTTTCAAGTATGTGTGCGGCGCCAAAATACTTAAAAATTGAAAGGTACAAAGAATCCAAATCATTATGAGAGCGAACACACACAGGGAATGTCACGGGGACGTTGGGACGTGCCGTCTACTGTGTGTCGTCGTCATAACCAGAACTCGGAGCCGAGCTGAATTGATCCCTTGGGGCGCCTGGGTGGCTCAGTCAGTTAAGCGTCCGACTTCAGCTCAAGTCATGATCTCGTGGTTCGTGGGTTCGAGCCCCGCGTCGGGCTCTGTGCTGACAGCTCAGAGCCTGGAGCCTGCTTTGGATTCTGTGTCTCCCTCTCTCTCTGCTCTTCCCCTGCTCACGCTCTCTCTCTCTCTCTCTCTCTCTGTCAAAAATAAAAAGATTTTTAAAATTAAAAAAAAAAAGGTGCTCTCGAATTTTTTAAAAATTATTTTAAATTAATTTTTTAAAGATGTATTTATTTTTGAGAGAGAGCACACACGCGGGGAAGGGGCAGAGAGAAGGGGGGGGGCAGAAGATCCGAAGCGGGCTCTGCACTGACAGCAGGAAGCCTCGATCTGGGGCTTGAACTCACGAGCCATGAGATCAGGGACCTGAGCTGAAGCTGGATGCTCAACCAACTGAGCCACCCAGGCAGGTGCCCTGATTTTAAATTAATTTTCATAAAGGGCTTGGGATTTACTAAGTCATTGTTAGTATCTACATACCGAATGTTTGTGTCTCCCCAAAATTTATATGTTGAAACCCTACCCCGCCCCCAGGCTGGTGGCATCAGGAGACAGGGCTTCGGGGGAGGTGACGAGGTCCTCAGAGCCAGGCCTTGTGAAGGGATTAGAAGAAGAGGCAGGAGAGCTTGCTTCCTCTCACTGTCCTCCAGAGCGCGCGTGAGGATACAGACAATGACGGTCCGCTATCGGCAAAGCAGGGAGCCGGCCCCACCAGACCTGCCGGCACCCAGATCTTGGACTTCCAGCCTCCAGGACTGCGAGAAATAAATGTTTGTTGTGTAAGCCACCCAGGCTACCGCGTTTTTGTCGTGACTGCCTGCGCCGACTGAGAGAGTCATAGGTTTATCTCTAGAGATTGTGGAATTGGAGGAAACTCTTATTGCAAGCTACGTCAGTCAAGACTTCTTAAGCTGTGATGGAAACTCAGCTCGAATTTGCTGAAGCAAAACAGGAAACGAATCAGATTACATAATTGAAAAGGCAACCGATATCTCGATATCTGTGCTGGCTTCAGGCATGGCTGCATCCAGGCGCTCAGGCGCCATCCCACGGGCCCTGCTTCTCTCTCAGGCGGCCTCTTTGTGCGAGACCTCCAGGAGCATCAGGCTCACGTCCCCCCAGCTTCCAGTCCAACCCCAGGAGGGGGCATCTTTTCTAAAGGTTTGCGTCGGGGGTTCTGAACAAAAATTGCATTGTGCGTTTTTTCCGATTGGCCTGTGACAGGGCCTGAGCCCACCTTTAATCCGATCTCTGTGGCCAGGGAGATTCAGTGCTGGAAAAGGGCCCCTCCGTCCACCCCCTTTGGTCCTGTGTTTGTATGGCATGGAGTGGGGACATGATGGCTGTGGCGACTTGCGACCGCGTGACGACATGTCTGAAGATGAAGTAGGTGCAGGGAGAAGAGAGAGAAAAAGGATGGAGACGCCTGGCCGCTGGCGGCTTTACTGAGCCACCAAACCCGCCTGGGGCCGCCCGTGTCCAGGACAGCTTGCTGTGTGGGATCGTTCAATGCCCTGAGTGCTCAGGCCGTGGTTACGTGCAGCCGAGAAGATCCCAACAGTCGCGGCATCCCCGTGAAATGGACTTTATTTCCATTTCACAGATGAGGAAGCTGAGGCTCAGAGAGAGATTCAGATTCCGGCTGAAGACAACTTATAGAGGAGGAAATGACAGAAACTGGTCCCGGTTGCTGGTTGCCACCTGCCTCCCCCACCCAGCCTTGCCTGTCCCCCTCGAGTCCCCGACCTCCCGGGGGGCAGCCACAATCCCGGCAAAACCCAGGCTGCTCCCGGCCTCACTGCCCGCGGACGACCCACGTCACAACGGTCATCCCGGACTCGGACCGTCCACCTCGCCCCACGGCCGCCGCCACGGCCAAGCCCATACGCGGGTCACCGTCGCCTCCCTGCCGCCTGTCACTAGCCCCTCGCAGCCCCTGCTTCTGTTCCCGAGCAGGGAATGTGCTGGCCCGCGGCCTCCGAGGACGCTCATCCGAAAGAACGCAGAATAAACACCCAGCCCCTCCCCTCGGATAAAGTGCGGTGAGCCGGGCCCAGCTCGCCTCCCCAACCCCGTTTCCCGACACCTCCCCCAGGCCGCCCCGCAGCAGCCACACCAGCGGCCTTTGAATCCTGCTCGGGCCTGGGCGGACACCTGCCGACTGAAGCGCCGGGGCAGGGCGGCCTCGCTTTGTGGCCCCGCTACCCGTCGGCCACTCTGCCTCCGGCCCACGGCTGTTTGCTCTAGGACGCTGGTCCTCAACCAGGGGCAGTGTGGCTCCCCAGGGGACATCCGGCAACATCCGGAGACATTTTCGATTGGCACCCTGGACGGCGTCCTGGCGTCGAGTGGGTAGCGGGCAGGCTTCAACGTCCTAGGGTGCACAGGGCGCCCCCCGCCACAGAGAACCGTCCAGCCCCGAGCTCAGAAGTGCAAGTTTGAGAGACGCCCCCGAGGAAAAGGAGGCCCTGTTAGGAAGGGCGCCTCCTCCCTCTTCGTGCGGACTTCCTGTCTCCCTGCGTCCTTGCCCGCCGTGGACTGACGCCTTCAGGCCCTCCCTCCGCACACACCCAGGGTCCCCGGGGGGGTGGGGGTGGCATGCGTGTTACAGAGCCTGTCCCGTGGGATCCGCACTGTGAGAGGCGCTCGCTGCCCCCCCCTTAGCAAGACCTTGTGCCCTGTTACAGCCCCTCGCCTCCCCCTATACCCGTCCCGCCCCTACCCCACCCTTGGGCCGCTGTCTGGGCCTGGTCTACTGAAGGAGTCACAGAGCGACATTTAAGCTAATCCCAGGACCTTAGGCAGGAAGCGGAGGCGTTTTAAAGATTTGCAAGGTACTCCTGGCTTTCACTCTAAATAGGAAGTGTCCCTCATTGAGGGGGCAGAGCCAGGAATGACGGATATCCTCAGTATGGGGGACCCTGACACACCACAGAGATACCTCGTGCCCTGCACAACTTGCTAAAGTCTCAGGGGCATTGACTAGGACCGGTGGTGCGCATTTTGTCCTGTGCGTCACTCTGTAATTCGCCTGGCCTGTCACCCTGAGGCTAATTACGGTCAAGCTGCATCTGACACCAGCGAGTCTAGACTGTTCCTTCTTCTCATTACGTCCAGGCACGCCCTTGCGCTTTCCGTTTCCTGGTCCACTCGGTTCCTGAACCCAAACTCGGCCATCCTTGGTTGGAATCATCATCTTCAGGCATCTTTCCAGCGTCCTCTCCCGTAACGCTCCCAGGCTCTTGCGTATAGAATATTTTCAACCAGAAAACAAAAAGGCACTTCCTCCGGGAAGCCCTCACTGCCCACCCCGTCCTCCTCGGCACCCGTCCACCAGGGCAGTTACGGTGTTTCGTCCGGCCTCCCAAGAGCAAGGCTCCTGGTCTTCTTACTCCTCCCAGCACCGCGTTGCTTGGCACGTGTTCCGGAACACAGGAGCTGGTCCGTGTATATTCGCTAGATGAGAAGGGACAGAGGGAGGGACAGAGGAAGCAATTAGAGCCGGAGCTGGGTTTTTCTGCAAAAACTATTAAATAATGCATCGAGGCTTCATCCGGGGTTCGGAGGGACACCTGTTAGGTTCACGGTCAAGCGCCGCCTCTCATGTTCTCCTGGTTTGTATGTTCGTTATTTATTACCTTGAGGGGAAAGTTTGGAAATCGGTGCCTTCTTTAACGAGCAAAATCCACAGGCGTGAGTTGTCACTTTCTGCACGAGCGAAGGTTCAGGTCATTCTTTTGACGGATTGCATGACAGTCCCCTTTGGGGCCCAGCAAGACCCCACTCCGGCCCTCCAGGGGCTCACCTGCTGGAGGGACGATCAGGCCCAGAGACAGGTAATTACCGAGCTTCGTGTTAGATGTCAGGGAGGGACTAGGGACAACGGGGTGAGGGCTAGTATGTTATCCAAACATGTCAGCTCCCGGTGACAAATGGAACCACCAGGGGGGCAACCGCCTCCTCCAAAGCAAGCATGACACGTGATGACTGGGAGCTGGACGCAGCGTGTTAAAGCCGCGGCTGTAAATCGGATGGGGTTCAAATGTGCCATCGCCGGTCGGCAGCCTCCAGGTCCCTCACACCGCTTCCTCTTGGCCCCGGGCAGCCGTTCTCGGAAGAGTGGTGTTTCTGAACTGCCCCATACTTCACTTCCTTATTGTCTTGTCCACGATCGCCCAGGTTTGGCTTAGACTGAATGGTTTTGGAAAGCCTTTTTCTCTAAATTAAACTTAGACATTAAAAGTGTCTAAAAATGGGGGTGCCTGGGCAGCTCAGGAGGTTGAGCATCGGACTCTTTTTTTTTTTAACGTTTATTTATTTTTGAGACACAGAGACAGAGCGTGAGCAGAAGAAGGGCAGAGAGAGAGGCAGACACAGAATCCGAAGCAGGCTCCAGGCTCTGAGCTGTCAGCACAGAGCCCGACGCAGGGCTCGAACTCACAAACTGTGAGACCATCACCTGAGCCGAAGTCAGATGCTTAACCGACTGAGCCACCCAGGCGCCCCGCTTCGGACTCTTGATTTCAGCTCAGGTCGTGATCCCAGCGTTGCGGGATCAAGCCCCGCGTCAGGCTCTGTGCTGCATGTGGAGCCTGCTTGGGACTCTCTCTCATTCTCTCTCACTCCCTCCCTCCCTCAGCCCCTCCCTCCCACTCAGGCACTCTCTCTCTATAAAAAAAATTTTTTAAACTCCACATTGGACTGAAATCGTATGGTACTTCTCTTTCTCGGACCTATGTCACATTGTACTCCCTAGGTCCACCCGTGTTGTTGCAAATGGAAAGATATCCCTCCTTCCTTTTACGGCCGAATAGTATTCCACTGTGTCTACACACACCACGTCTTCTTTATCCGTTCACTATCAGGACATAAGGGCTGCTTCCACAATTCGCCTCTTGTCGGTAGTGCTGCGGCCATCCCAGAGGTGCAGATTTCCTTTCGAATTAGCGTTTTTGTCTTCTCTAAGTACCCGCTAGTGCAGTTACTGGATCCCAGGGGAATTCTGTTTTATTTTTTTGAGGAACCTCCACTGTTTTCCAGAGCGGCTGCACCAGTGTGCATTCGCACCAGCCGTGCTGAGAGTTCCTTTTTCTCCACATCCTCGCCCACGCTTGTTGTTTCTTGTAAAAAAAAAAAAGAAAAGAAAAGAAAAAAAATCTTGACCCACAGCAAGACACCCTGCTGTGAAGAACAAAGACCACACTTCCCAGCGTGCCGTGAAGCGAGGCAGGGTCATGTGCGAGGCTCCAGCCAATGAGATGGAAATGAGAGTGTCACGTGCAGTTTCCCAGTCATGGCCTCCGGGAAGATGTGTGGTCTCTGATTCTGACTCTTTGCTTTCAGGTCAAAGAATGAGCCTCAGTTCCTAATAATCATGGGGTCACCACACTGGCATTCTGCCTACGTGTCTGTTGTTCCTTTGGGTTCTCTGTCCCGCACAGCCCGAGTCCTCACTCATTCCGGGCCTAGTAAATACTTCTTGACTGAATACGTGAACAATTTGTACATATGCTTCTAGGTTTGCGTTTGACGAAACGTTTTGTCAAGCAGTGACTTGTTTAATTTAGTAAAAGTCATAAACTAGATTTCTTTTTTTTAGAACTAATTCTTTTTTTTTTTTTAAGTTTATTTATTCTGAGAGAGAGAAAGCATGAGCAGGGGCGGGGTGGAGAGAGGTGGGAGAGAGAATCCCAGGCGGGCTTTACACAAACAGCGTGGAGCCCGATGCGGGGCTTGAACCCACGAACTATAAGATCGTGACCTGAGCCGAAGTCACGTAACTGACCGATGCGTAACTGACCGAGCCCCCCAGGTGCCCCCACAAACTAAATTTCTAACACTGTACTTTCCAAAATTTACTGCTGGCTCCTGACATTGTAGGATGCATTTGTATACAAAGGTCACTCAGTATTGTTTGGGCACAATATTTAGTTATCTCAGAAAACAATAATCTTGCGTCTCCTGACACAATCCACCGTGTCTTCCAGGAGACAGGGTCTTCCAGTCCTCTGTGCCCTCTTTCCCATCGTCTTACTGGCTGAAATCTGACCTCACGGTCGCAAGATGGCTGCCGCTGCGACCAACTTACTGTTGTCCCACAGCAAAGAGTGGGGACAAAGGTGCTTTTTTCTCCTTGGCTTCCTCTTTTTGCTGGGAGTGCCATCCTCTCTAGAGCCCCCCAGCGGATGCCCATCTCACTGGCCGGAACCGGGTCACGTGAGCTCCTCCGTAAGAATTACTGGTGAAAGGCAGCAGAATCGCTCTGGTTGAAATGGACCAGCTGTTCCTCAGGCTACAGCCCATGGACTCCTGCAGTCTCTGAGTCCCTCGGAGTCAGGGAGCCATCAGCGCCAGTTTGCATAATAACACTAAAAGTGGGATACCTTGGGTGGCTCGGTCAGTTGAGTGTTGGACTCTTGATTTCGGCTCAGGTCATGATCTCGTACTTCATGGGATCGAGCCTAGCGCTGGGCTCTGTGCTGACAGGGTGGAGCCTGCTTGAGATTCTCTCTCTCTCTCTCTCTCTCTCTCTCTCTGCCCTTAACCCCCACCCCCCAGCTCGTGTGCATACTGTCTCTCTCTCAAAATAAAATGAATAAACATGTTAAAAAATAATACTAAAAAGTTATTTGCCTATTTTCATTGTGCGGATGTTTGTACTATTGGTATAAAAGCAGATATGAGAAGCCTGCTGTCAGGCTGGTAAAGCCAGATATTGAAGAGATTTGCAAAAATATGAAAGACTGAATGCCACTCCCCTCACTAAATGGGGTTTTTTTGGGGGGAAATATTGTTGTTCGTAAGATATTTCATAAAAAATGCTTATTATGAAATGGGATTATTATTGGTTTTAAATGAATTAATAAGCACTTTAGTTTTTCTCCGTTTTCATTCCTTTTTTTCGTGTTTTTTATCGGGGTACATGTGCTCTTTATCCCCTTTGTCTATTTCACCCATCCCCCCACCCCCTCCCTCTGGCAGCCGCTGTATCTAAGAGTCTGGATTTTTGTCTCTTTTCCTTTGTTCTGTTTCTTAAACTCCAAATATGAGTGAGAGGTGCCTGGCTGGCTCAGTTGGCAGAACCTGCGACTCTTGATCTCAGGGTTGTGAGTTCAAGCCCCACCTTGCCATGGAGATTACTTTTTAAAAAATTCCACATATGAGTGAAATCATATAGTATTCATCTTTCTCTGTCTTATTTCACTTAGCATTATAATCTGTGAGTCCATCCATGTTGCTCCAAATGGCAAGATTTCATTCTCTTTTATGGCCGAGTAATATTTCATTGTGTGTATATGTGTATATACATACACACACGAGAAATAGACGTGTGTGTATATGTATATGTATTTATGTATGTGTGTGTGCATACATGTGTATAGCACACCTTCTGTAGATGAACGCTTTGGTTGCTTTCATACCTTTGCTATTGCAAATAATGCTGCAATAAACATAGGGGGATATATATCTTTTTGAATGAATGATTGCATTTTCTTTGGGTAAACACCAAGTAGTAGAATTACTGGATCAAATGGTATTTCTATTTTTAATTTTTTGTGGAACCTCATGCTGACTTCTGTAATAGCCTCATCAATTTCCATTCCCACCAACAGTGCACACGGGCTCATTTTTCTCCACATCCTCACCCACACTTGTTTCTTGTTTTTTTGATTCCAGCCATTCTGACAGGTGTGAGGTGGGATCTCATTGTCGTTTTGATTAGCATTTCTCTATGATGAGTGATGTTGAGCATCTTTCCATGTGTCTGTTGACCATGCGTAGGTCTTCTTTGGAAAAATATCTACTTAGGTCCTCTGTCCATTTTTAATCAGATTATTTGCTTTTTGGTGTTCACTTGCATAAATTCCTTATATATCTTGGATATTAACCCCTTGTCAAACACGTTATTTGCAAATATCTTCTCCCATTCCGTAGGCTGCCTCGTCATTTTGTTGATGGCTTCCTTCCTTGTGCAAAAGCTTTTTATTTTGGTGTAGTCCCAATAGTTTAATTTGCTTTTTTTCCCTTGCCCGATGAGACATATCTAGAAGAATGTTTCTATAGCCAACACCAAGAAATTACTGCCCGTGTTTTCCTCGGTTTTCATTTCGAAGTTGGTGCCTTGAGATCAACAGATTTTGAAAACTTCTAGTTTAGATGAATCCAGGAGGTAGACGCCATTTTGTCTGCACAAAACCAAGGTCTTGCTACAAGGATGAGAGGAAATGGCCGTCCAGTAGGCAAGCAAGAACTTCTGCCACCCTTTCCAAGAACTCACAGTGTATACACAGCCTGTGGGTAGAGTTAAGTACCTGGATCTAGTTTATCTTGTCATTTTCTTTGTTGTCATATGATTTGTATTAAACTTGTACTTTCTTCAAGGCACAGAGCTTCATGTGTAAGAGTTTAGACCCAACGGTTCTGGCTGATTAACTACATAACCTTCAACAGTGTCTTTACCTCTGTAGGCGTCCGAACACCCTCATCTGTAAAATGAGATAATGGACTCGCTCCCCATTCTGCATATTGAGTCTTCTGGTGGGTTAAAGACATGGAGCCTGTAAGCACCTGGCCCACAGTGAGCGTGCGCTGCTGTTAGCTCTCTCTTTTTTACTTGTATTAATGCTCTAAGTCACAGTCATCCTCTTCAACTTTCGGTATCTTAAAATTCTGAGGCCTTAACGTGAGGTTTACTATGACACGTGGTGAGATGGCCAGCACCGGGTGACAGGTGAGGTTCTCACTATCAGCAGGACTTAAAGTTGCACTTGACCTTGACCCGGGGCGCCTGGTGGGTTCCGTGGGTGGAGCACATGACTCTTGATCTTGGGGTGGTGAGTTCAAGCCCCCTGTTGGATGGGGCGCCTACTTAAAAAGAAAAAAAAAAATCGCACATGAGCAGCAACGGTGAGAGGGCTTCTCCCTTCTCCTCCAGTCCCTGATCTATTTTTCCCCCCAACCCTCTCTCCCCTATGTGCACCCATATTGCAGGCTGAACATATGCACGTGTGTGTCTGGTTTTGTTTCCTTTCACTTCTGACTTCATAACTGTGAAGGAAGTAGATCCAGGAAATCAACGATCCAGTAAGCAGCTTCTCGCCATTGTTTATGGGCGAACTGCATCGTCCCCAACAGGATAAAAAAAAATTTTTTTTAAAAAGGCCTGAGAGACTCCTTAATGGGCGGGGGGGGGGGGGGGTGGGAGGGGAGAGGTGGTTCCTTTTGGTTACTAAAGATGTTCTAGAACTAGTGTTGCAAGTTGCACGACACTGTAACTATTACTAAATGCCACTGAATTTTACATTTTAGAATAGTTAAAATGGGGGGGGGGGGCGCCTGGGGGGCTCAATCGGTTGGGTGGCAGACTTCGGCTCAGGTCGTGATCTCACAGCTTGTGGGCTCAAGCCCCGCGTCGGGCTCTGTGCTGACAGCTCGGAGCCTGGAGCCTGCTTTGGATTCTGTGTCTCCCTCTCTCTCTGCCCCTCCCCGGCTGGTGCTCTGTCTCTCTGTCTCTCAACAATAAACATTAAAAAAAAGTTTTTTTAAATAGTTAAAATGGTAAACTTTACACTATGTGTATTCTAACACAATAAAAGGTATTACAAGGCCCAAGGGGCTTTCCGGTTCCTCCGAGGGACACTTGGGGAGTGGGGTTCCCAACGCTCAGACCCCACAGCCAGCCCTCCGTCTGCGGGGACTTGGGCCCCGCTCACAGACGGGCCTCGTCGGGGGCTGACCTCTGCACCTGCCTGCCCGGCCCGCTCCTCTCCCCCCCTCCCCTCCCCCCGGGCCTGGAAGCTGAAAACGCTACAAATAAACGAGAAAAAAAAAAAACCAAAAACCAAATCTTCTGCAAAAAGATCTGCGAAACTGTGCAGGCGCCGTGTCTTTTACCAGAACCAAGCCGTCCTGATCACGTACGGGGACTGTCACCCTCGGCACCTTACCAGGAAACGTGTTCACAGATCACGTCTTCATTCTTCCTCATCTCAGACGAAGAGATGGCCTCCCCGGCACTTTCTGGAAACCCTGGAGCCGTGCAGAGACCCGCTCTTCCCGACCGTACCCGAGTCGCCCAAGCCTCCGTTCTTTGCCTCTAGACCAAAGGACGCTTAATCACCTCAGGGTCCTCTCCGTCTCTGACACACACGCATGCGCGCACACACCCCGCCTGAGGAATCCAGCCAGAAATGGGTTTCGTTCCGTGGACGTTCACACCGGAAGCACAGCGTTCCAACTCTCGCTGCTTCCTTTCCCGCTGTGCCACGGGACCGCAAGAAAAACAGGAGCGGGGTTTTCCTGGCAGTTCAGGGTGACGCCGTGGGTTTGTCTTCTCTCCCCAAAGGGGACGAAAACCTCTCTCCACACCGTCGCCGAAGCCAGAAGGCCCCCACGGGAGCCAACGCCGGGCAGGGGCCTGCGCCGGCCGTTCAGTAAAGCCCGCGGGGTGGGGGCCGGGGGTGCGGGGGGCGGTCACGAGCAGGCGGCGCCCCCCCCCCACTCGGGTTTAAAATACCAACCCCCTTCCCGTCCACTGTGATCACATACTGACGCGCGAGGCTCCGGAAAGCGCGATTGTTCGTCACGCGTCCTTCCGGCGGCGCCCGCGAGAGCGCGTGCGCCGCCCCGCCCCGTGACCCCGCGCGGGCCTGCCCTCTGACCTTCCTCGGGCCGCTCGCGGGCGAGGCCTCGCTCTGGCCAGATGGCGAAACTGTCAGAGGCTTTCATGAGGGAAAACTGCTTTCTCGACTTGCGAGTCGTCGCTTTCTCCCCGCGTTAACGCGAACCGTCCGCCCAGAGGCTTCCCCGTGACGACACGGATGGGGCCCCGCCACCGAGGCGCAGGGCCGACCCCCACACGAGGACAATTTCAGCTAAATATTTGAAATAGCCATCAAGAAAGGAATGATTGATTGCGGGGGGGTTGTAGTTTGTTTTTTTTTTTTTTTTGGTTCCGGCCGTGATCTTTTATCAAGTTGCTGGCACACGTGCTTCCTGCGTAAATCCGAACTAGATCTTTCTCTCCCGCCCGCCCGCCCGTCCCGAGTTCCCACCTTTCGGGAAGGCCGGGTGACGCATTCAAAATCGTTAGGTCTCGTGGCGCCAGGGAAGGCCGCCTAGAAAACGCCAGGCTCGCGGCGTTCGGGTGCAGCCTCCGCCGCCCTGAGGCCGAGGGTCAGCGGTGCCGGCGACTCCGTTCTGTGCGTCGTCAGCCCTCGAGAGCGGATCAATCGGGAGGCGTTGGCTCCGCAAGCGCTCACGGGCATAAGGACGCTGCCCCATCCGGAGCAGGATGCGGAACACAGGAGCGCCGAGCCTGCGGAGACGGTGCGCGTTTGTGCCCCAGCGCGGGCGAAACCGCGCAGAAAGAAACCCTCCCGAACGTCAGGCGTCCTAAGCGCAGTGATGAGAACAAGACAGGACAACGGAATGGGGACTGTGCGGTGACAGGGAGGGGGGCTCGAGGTACTCGATGCTTAGGAGAAGCATCTTCTCCAGAAAGAGAAGGAGCCGGGTTCAGGAAGGTGCGTCCGCTCAAAATAAAACACAAGGGGCACCTGGGCGGCTCAGTCGGTTAATTGTCCGACTTCGGCTCAGGTCACGATCTCACGGTTTGTGAGTTCGAGCCCCGCGTCGGGCTCTGTGCTGACAGCTCAGAGCCTGGAGCCTGCTTCCGATTCTGTATGTCCCTCTCTCTCTGCCCTTCCCCCATTTGTGCTCTGTCTCTCTCTGTCTCTCAAATATAAATAAATGTTAAAAAAAATTTTTTTTAAATAAATAAAACACAAGCCACGCGCCTAGCTCTAGGTGTCTAGGAGCCAGATTTCAAAAGGCAAAAAGAAATGGGTGGAAACCATTTAAAGCTGTTTTATATTTTATTGTAAGGATGTGTTTTACTTGTATCTTAAGTTTGTTCCTTTATTTATTTACTTAAGTCACCTCTACATGCAGCGCGGGGCTCGAACTCAGGACCCCATGATCGAGAGTGGCACGCTCCTCTGACGGATCCAGCCGGGCGCCCCTACTCTGTTCATATTGTTGTAATTTTTATGTTTTTAGTTTTCACTTTTAAAACTTTTTATTTCCATTTATTATTTATTTTTACATTTACTTAATAATACATTGTAGTTAACTTCCTGTAATGTTAAATTTCCCAGGAGTCACAAAGGATTTTCAAAAAATAACAAAAAAGATTTTTTCATCTTGTTTGTGTTTTTCATACTAATTATCCGCAATCTGGCATGTATATTATACCAACCTGCATGTCTCAATTCGGACACGAAGTTTTCATGAAAAAGATTTGATCTGAACTTAGGGTTCATAAAGTTTACAGCTGATAAGTTACTAAATTGTACCAAATATCCTTAAAATGTTCTAATAACTGAGTGAGGTATGAGTTTTGAAGTTTTCCTCTAAATTTAAAGAAAGTTAGGGCCGCCTGGGTGGCTCAGTCGGTTAAGCGTCCAGCTCTTAATTTCGGCCTAGGTCATGGTCTCATCATTCATGAGTGTGAGCCCCTCATCAGGTTCTTTGCTGACAGCGTGGAGCCTGCTTGGGATTCTTTCTCTCCCTCTCATTCTGCCCCTCCCCAACTTGTGCATACTCTCTCTTTTCCTCTCTCTCTCTCAAAATAAATAAACTAAATTAATTATAATAAAGCTGGAGATCCAGTTCCTCGGGTGGCCACTGGCAATAGTACTGGCCAGCTCAGGAGCGAGGAAGAAGGGCGGGGCCCCAGGAGGGCAGCCTCGCTGAGGACCAGTCAGCCCCAGGTCCAGGGGCTGGAGAGGGGTGGCCGCGCCAAGAGCAGAGCGGCCAAGGCAAACAGCAGGGGCAGGGGCGGCCAGCTCCCAGGCTGGGCGAAGAGCCGGGATGTATTACAAGTGTTACTTCCGAAATGAGGGCAGGGGCGGAGAGTGAGAATAAGTTTCTCTGTGATACTTGGGAGAGGAACGTATCAACTTTCGGTAACACCGTCCATCAACACCCCACGCAACCCGGGACACACAGGCTAACAATGACACAGGGTCCTAAAGGAGGCTCGCAGCCCCGCTGGATTAGCAAAATACTGCAAAGAGCCTCAATATCCACCAGTCCGAGAAAGGATACGTAGACCGTGATATGCTCCCGAGAGGGGAGGTGAGCCTGCAGGGAAAGAGAGTCCTAGGTGTCGGCACGAGACATCTGAAAACAAAAGGAGAACAAGAAACTATTTATATAAATTAAAGGAACATAACATTTAGAGACAGACGTATGTAGACACATAGAGAATATTAAAATTACTGTAACGTAGGGCCAGGAGGAAACATAAATTTCATGATAGCAGTAACTTTTTGGGCAGAGGGGGGGCTTGAGGAAGGGCAGAGTGGGCCGGACTTTGTCTGTTTTATTTTTTATTCAAAAAGGATCTGAGAGATTGTAAGACAAAGATGATATTTGGTGATTTGGGGGCACCGGGAATATAGGTGTTTATTCTACTGTGTTCTGTAGTTTCCAGTTGATCTGAGTAGTCTCCAATTTAAAAGAAAAAGCCCCTCATAACGGGAGAGCAAGGAAACCTCTTCCGCCCCACCCCACCCCCAAGTCCTCATGTCTTGTCCGTCCCTGCGTTTCCTGTAACCTTCCAGCGCTGACCGTGGCTGGGAATGAGAGCGCACACATCTATTACATACTGTGTTTACTTATAACCTTTTCTGGAAAAAAAAAGTTGCTGGCCTGGTTCAACAAATGTCTGAGGCTGACCAGCAGAAGGATTTTTAACTCTTTCATCACTGACATCAAGCCATCTAGCGCGCGCACGCGTGCGTGACTTCAAGATTTTAGGGTTTGCGAGTTCCTGTACCTCTTGCTGTTTGGAGCACTGAAGACCAACCATTCCATGAAGAGCAAAAATAAAAGTAAAAATGTAAAAGTTGACAGTCCAGTTCTCCATTGCCACAAAAAAATAAATTCTTCTTTTCTGACTTCTGAAGATATAACAGCCCTCACGACCACGGATTTGCGCCGCACCCCCCACCCCCACCCCAGTTTATATGTCGAGACTCTAATCCCCGATGGAATGGTGTTAGGAGGTGGGGCCTTTGGGAGGCGATGAGGTCATGAGAGTGGGGGCCCCATGGTGACGTTAGTGCCCTTCTATAATATGAAGAGACACGAGGGGCGCCTGGGTGGCTCAGTCGGTTAAGTGTCACAGTTCGTGAGTTCAAGCCCCTGTCCTGACAGCTCGGAGCCTGGAGCCTGCTTGGGATTCTGTGTCTCCCTCTCTCTCTGCCCCTCCCCTGCTCGTGCTCCGTGTCTCTCTCTCTCTCTCTCTCAAAAATAAAACATTAAAAAAAATGTTTTAATAAAATAAAAATAAAGCAACACGAGAGAGTTGCCTTCTGTCTCTCGGTGCTCTCTGCGGACGCGTGAGGGTACGGTGAGAAGGCGGCGTCTGCTAAGTGGGATGAGGGCCCTCGCCAGACACCAGGTCTGCGCCCTCGATCTTGGCCGTCCCAGCCAAGATCATAATAAGTAAATTATTTGTTCATAAGTGGGAGAAGTCGGTGTTTGTCGTTTAAGCCCCCCAGCCTGCGATCCCTCGTTACGGCAGCCCGAGCTGCCCGCGACAACTGCGCACACGGCCTTTCCGTGAATCCATCTCTCGCTATGTACGGAGCCAGGCCTCGGATTCCGTCTGTCCAGGGGACGTCACGATGATCCCGGAGTCCTCCCAAAACCAAGACGAGGTATAAATGCAATAATCCGTGTAAAGGCCTTAGTACTGTTTACACTAAACACAGACACCCTCGGCGATCATTCCTGTCTCTTTGTCTCTTTTTGCCTTCACATTCGTGCCCCGCGAGAGAGGAGCTGGGAACAGCAGTTTGTGGTCAGAAAGGTGGGTCGAAACCTGGCTCACCCACCGCCTCAGTGAACTCGGGCAGCTAACTGGCTGCAGAGGCGTTCGGGGAACTAGATGAGATGGCCCTCGCGAAGCCCCTGGCAGGGGGACCGGACATGAGGAGAGTGCTCGAGGGTCGAGGGTTGGCCCCAGCATGTCACTGAGGCTCGTCTGCTGGTGCATCCTGCTCACAGGCTGCTTAGTCTTGCAAAGTCATGAAAATCATTTCTTGGAGGGGCGCCTGGGTGGCTCTGTCAGGTCGAGTGTCCAACTCTGGATTTCGGCTCAGGTCGCGATCTCACGGTTCGTGGGATCGAGCTCTGCGTCGGGCTCTGTGCTGACAGCCTGGAGCCTGCTTGGGATACTCTCCCTCGCTCCCTCCCTCTCTCTCTCTCTCTCTGCCCCTCCCCTGCTTGTGCTCTCTCACTCTTTCAAAATGAATAAACTTAAAAACAATCTCTTATGGGGCGCCTGGGTGGCTCAGTCAGTTAGGCGGCCGACTTCAGCTCAGGTCATGATCTTACCGTCTGTGGGTTCGAGCCCCGTGTCGGGCTCAGTGCTGACAGCTCAGAGCCTGGAGCCTGCTTCGGATTCTGTGTCTCCCTCTCTCTCTGCCCCACCCCTGCTCACACTCTGTCTCTGTCCCTCTCAAAAATAAATAAACATTTAAAAATTAAAAAAAAAATTGCTTGTCGAAAAATGTCGTCATCACACATTCTTTTTTTAAAGCATCTTTGTGGGGCGCCTGGGGGGCTCAGTTGGTTAAGTGGCCGACTTCGGCTCAGGTCATGATCTCGCGGTCTGTGAGCTCGAGCCCCATGTCGGGCTCTGTGCTGACAGCTCAGAGCCTGGAGCCTGCTTCAGATTCTGTGTCTCCCTCTCTCTCTGCCCTTCCCCTGCTCACACTCTGTCTCTAGATCTCTCAAAAATGAATAAAAACGTTAAAAAAATTAAAAAAAAAACTTTAAAACATCTTTGCATAATTTAGAAGGACAATTTGGTCTCCAAGTTCAAGCCTGTTGCTTTCTTTAAAAAAAAAATTATTTCTTTATTTTGTAAGAGGGAGAGAACGCCAAGCAGTCTCTGAGTTGTCAGCACAGAGCCCGACACAGGGCTTGAACCCACAAACCACGAGATCATGATCTGAGCCAAAACCAAGAGTCAGACACTTAACCGACGCAGCCACCCAGGCGCCCCGGAGCCCGTTGCTTTTTTAAGTTGCTCTAGTTATTATTGTTAACCCATCAGCTTTGCTTATCCAACCGAAGTTTATCAATGGCAAATGTTTCTGGCTTCACTGAGTTATGACTATAAACAGAAGGAATATGAGAACAAGCTGGAAGGGGGCTTCTTTATAACCAGCTGTAATTTATCCAAGGTTTTGTGCTGGCCTTTGATTCGGAGCTGACTCCGGTTCTCGTGTCCCCCTGATGGCCTTGGGGGCAGCCTCGGGGGTCAGACACAGTTCCCGGGTCCTGGAATCAGTCAGGAGACTGGGGAACGCACACGTGCGAAGGGACGGGGGAAGAGGCCTTTGTAAAACCATCCTCCAAGACCCAAACGCCGGCTGACCACGTGACCTTGGGAGAGGATGGGGCCAACTTCAGGGAAGCGCAGCCTGTCTCTGTGCCCAGAAGGGCCCCGCTCTTGGTTTCATGCTCTGCTCTTGCCATCTTGAAATTCTTTTCTTTTCTTAATGTTTATTTAATTTTGAAGGAGAGAGAGAGAGAGAGGGAGAGAGATAGGGAGCATAAGTGGAGAAGGGGCAGAGAGAAGAATCGAAGCAGGTTCCAGGCTCTGAGCCGTCAGCACAGAGCCCGATGTGGGGCTCGAACCCACAGACAGTGAGATCATGACCTGAGCCGAAGTCGGCCGCCTAACCGACTGAGCCCCCTAGGCGTCCCGCCATCTTGAAATTCTTCAGATTGTACCAAGATGCCTTACGCTTTGATTTTGCGCTGGGCCCTGCCAGTTCTGTAGCTGGTCCTGGGACAGGCAGCCAGGCACAACTGTGAGTGTTACAAGTGGTGACAAGCATACGTGCACCCCGGGAATAATGCTGATCCCAAGGGACACGCCTGAACCAAGGACTCCACACAGATGATTTCATTTACTCCTCCAAAGGACCCATTTTAGAGATGATAAAACCGAGGCTTACATACAGTATTAGTAGTTCACATCAGCGAGCACTCAGGGTCTCCTTCACTTTTCACAAAAGCCTGTGAGGTCAGAACGACCAGTTCCACCACGCCTTAGTTCTCACAAACAGGCCAGCTCCGAACATAGTAAGAAAGAAGAGAATAATCCAAAGAAAGCAGAAAGGATGGTAATAAAGGTAAGTCTAAAACTAACAGAACAGAAAATGAAAGATTTTGAGAGCCAGAACTAGCCAAGCCGAAGCTGGTCCTTTGCAAAGACTAATAATCTGAGAAAAATACCTCACTAGACCTGATCAAAGCAAATAAAAAATATCAATAAAAACCTCAGGGGTAGAAAGAGAGCTTAGCCGCAGATACAGAAGAGAGTAGTCATTGAAATTTAATACCATGAAAAGTTTTATGATTAAAAAAACATGAATACTGGATGAAATTAACAGCTTGTTAGGGAAACATCTTTTGCCAAGATTGAGCCGAGAGACCCAGAGACCTAAATAGACCTAAGGCTGTTGGGGAGACCGAATCAGTAGCTAATATGCCTGCACACGTAGACACGTGGACACACACGTGGACACAGACATACACACACACACACACACACCTGTGTTCATACCAGGTGTTCATACCAAACACTCACGAAACAGGTGTTCATACCAAACACTCACGAAACAGGAAAATGGAGACTGTTGGCTGCTGCCTGATACTAATAGCTAACATTTATTGAGCACTTACTGTGTACCAAGCACCGCGCTAAAACCTCCCTGTGTATAATGTCAAACAAGATAGGTACTGTTGTCCTCGTTTTGCAGATAAGGACATTAAGGCTCAGAGATTTTAAGCAGCTTCCCAGAGGCATGCCGACGACAAGAGGCAGAGCCGGGATTTGAAGTGGGCTCTCCTGTCCACTCCGTAACTCACACCCACCGTCTCTACCTTCCACGGCCGCTCAGAACTGGTCGAGGGAAGCCACGTAGTCTGGGTCGAAGGGACAAATAGGGCAGGACCTTTGTGGTCTCCGGTGTGACTCACTTTCTGTTCTAGTCCCTTGGAGATTCGCGGAGCACCTAACCGGGGTCCCTGCCCCCGGCCAGGCTCGGGTTCCCGTCCTCCGGGATTAGGTGTTCTCATTTTAGCCTCCTCTTAAGAGAGAGCGGCTGTCGTCAGAGGAGGAGCCTCGTCCTGTGCGATCGGAAGGTAATCGAGCTTGGAGCTGTGACCCAATGGGTAGCTCAGCCCGGTGACTGACAACGAGAAGACAGAAGAAGTAAGAGTCACGCCGCGATGATACTTTGCACGTGGAATCCCGTTATGACAAAGGCCGTTTGTGATTCGGTGATTAGAAATTGAACAGAAGTGCACGGGCGGCCTCCCGCGCTCGGCTTTATGTCATCGTGACTCATTCCCTCGTCAGGGATAAGGAGACACAGCTCAGGGAGGTGAGGGAGCCAGATGCCTGAGCCCCAAGTCCGGTGGGCCCTCGCATGGCGTGGCGCGGAGGTACTGGATACCATTGAAACCCAGAACAGAGAAACAGCTGGTTCCTTTCTTTTTTTTTTTTTTTTTTAGAGAGAGGGGGAGAGAGAGAGAGGGAGAGAAAGGATGGGGGAGGGGCAGAAAGAGAGAGGAACAGAGGCTCCAAAGTGGGCTCTGTGCTGACAGCAGCGAGCCTGATGCAGGGCTCCAACTCACGAACCGGATTTTTTTTGTTTATTGAGAGAGAGAGCGCGCACGTGCGCGAGCGGAGGAGGGGCAGAAAGGGCGAGAGAGAGTCCCAGTCTCCGTGTGCTGTGAGTGCAGAGCCCGAGGCGGGGCTGGAACCCACAAACCGTGAGCTCATGCCCTGAGCTGAAATCAAGAGTCAGACGCTCAACCGACTGAGCCCCCCAGGCGCCCCAAAAGGAGCATTTTTAAGGGCTTTTTAGAACTAACGTTGGTTAAACACATTATGTGCCGGGCATTGTGCCAGATACTTTAGAGCATGTTTCGTGGGCGGCCGGGTGGGGCGGCTCCTCTGCTTGGCTCCCTTCTGCAGACGGGGGCCCTGAAGCCCAGAGACCACCACGCCGCAGCTAGTAAGACAGGGTTCGAGCCCAGGCAGCCCGACTCCAGAGCCACCAAATGAAGATGTGCCTCGTATTTTCCCCAGAAGAGGAAGAACTTTCTCCCTCTGTCCTTGCCAGACCCAGGAAGTTCCACACAAGCCCTCGGGCCCAGGGGCCCCTTCATTCATTCAACAAACGCTCCGTTTCTTCCTCAGTGTCCCCTCCCCTCTCACCGCCACCATCAGTGATCTGCCCCCTTCGGTGAACTCTAATAGCTTGAACCACGAGGGTCACCAATTCCGGTGACCTCGGGACCCGGGCACAGATCAGAAATGCATGCGGCCGGCCAGGTGGGAACACAGGGGGCCGGGAAAGTCAGTTACACCCCCCCCCCCCCGCCGGGGACCGTGTCGGTGTGTTTGTGTCACACCAGCGGGGCCGGGCATGCCTCTGGCTCCCACCTTGGCGCCCCCGCCGGTGGTCTCTGTGCGGAAACGCAGGCGCCAAGTCACCAGCCTTTCGGTGTTTCGAGAAAAGTCTAAAGCTCAAAAAATTTGATGTGGATTTTAGCAATCTTTCAAACTCTTTGCAGGCCAGACAAACTCCATCTGTGGGTCAGAGCCCCGCGCTAGGCGCTCCTCCACGGGTCTCAGTCCCCTCCTCGGTACACGGGGACAAGAGAAGCTACCAGCAGAGCCGAGCGAGTCAGCATGCGTAAACCACCCAGAACCCCGCCTGGCAGGGCAGGATTTCAAGCTCGTCGTAAATTAATTGGATGGAGAAACCGATTCAAGCCGAGTCACTGATTGCGTTTCCCTCCCTCCCCAAACCCTGCGTCTGAGCTCAGGGGGGCCTCCCCGCAGGGCCGTGTGGCTGGAGCCCTCGCCTCACTAAAAAAAACGAAACAGTGATGCGCTCTGCCGATACAGTTCCTCTTGCAGAAAACTCCGCCCGCGGTGCTGCGTTAGGCTTACAAATACCTACTTTCTCTCCTATGACATCCTTCGGTCTGAAGATGAGAAGCCAGAGGGCTGCCCTTTTGTCCAGCCAGATGGCCCAGCCACCGTTTTCTATCCCTGCTGCTAGAAATCAAAAGTAAAGCTCGGCTCAGAAAGGTCTGGAAGCTTCTGTCTCTGAATCCCGAAAGACCGTCTCATGTTGATAGTTCGCTCTGAATGAGAGAAGCTGATGCCGAATTCCTGATGCCGAGAATGTGAGCTGAGAGAATTCCTGATGCCGGCCTGCAGCCTCGATCCGGGGCTTCGTGGGAAGAAATGTGCGAGGCAAGTGACTTGAAAACTCAGGGAGGGAGGGCGGGGGCCGCTGCAGGCAGACGGATGCCCGAAGCGGGTAACCGGGTGAGTCCTGGCCGCGCGGTTGCCGGGCCGGGTTGCCCGGTCTCCAGGCACGAGGATGGCCTGGGGGTTTCACACATCGACCGAGAAACCTCCCAGTGCTGGAAGTTTGGGGGCTTCTAGCTCGGTTTCTGGGGAATCATCCCAGGGAAGGTGACCCCGCAGGATCTGCCGGACACCAGGAAAGAAATCAGGCAAGTGGCCCGGCCCGGCCCCTCTCTGCGTTTTGCCTTAAAACCGTGTCCTCTGACATTCCCGAGTTTGTGTTTTCTTTAAATTTCTCCAATTAGCCACACAAGTGGTCCCGTTGTTTCCTGAACCTTCATCAGAGCCCGCTTACCTAATTCAATAAGATTTGGAATTTTTTTTTAAATACAAATAGCAATTGTACTGCTTATTCAAACCAAACGGCCAGAGCGTGGTTTTCCCCCTGACTCAATGGTGCTCCTTTAGGTATAGAAGTGTGTGTGTGTGTGTGTGTGTGTGTGTGTGTGTGGTATGGGCGTGCGGGGCTTTTTATTAAAACTTTTTGAAGGCACAGACGGGTACGTTAGCAATCTAAAGTAACTCCTTGAACTGTGCACACATTCAGTCCTTACTGGTTCACTTTCTTTCTCTGCATATTTTCGACTAACTGATAAAAACCATCAGTCACAGGAATGTCAGTAAGATGGCAGAATGCGGTGCCTTAATAGCTCTCGCCGTCACCTGACCCACGCTGAGAAAACAAACGGCAAAGTAGGCAGCTTTTCATGCCTTTCCCCCACCCCAGACAGCTGCCCCCCCCCAATAAATCACTCCAAGTCAATGAGACCTTGTGACGATTTCATATCATTCTCGCTAAACAACAACAAAAACACCCGTTCGGGGACCTCGTAGATGAAACATGGCAGGTCATCAACTAAGGGGTTAACTCGTGTGTGATTGTCATTTGTCCCTCTTTCGGGTAAGAAAGTTTCAGGGCACCAGACTGCTCGGTCAGCGGACCAGGCAATGCTGGACCTCGGGGTGGTGAGTTTGAGCCCCGCGGTAGATGTGGCGATTACTTAAAATAAAAAGAAATAAAAATAAAAAACAGGGGCCACCTCGATGGCTCAGTGTAAGCATCCAGCTTTTGATTTTGGCTCAGGTCGTGATCTCATGGTTCGTGAGATCAAGCCCCGCATCAGGCTCTATGCCGAGGGCGCAGAGCCTGCTTGGGATTCTTTCTCTCCCTCTCTCTCTCTCTCCCTCTGCCCCTCCCCAGCTCATTCTCTCTCTCTCTCTCTCTCTCTCTCTCTCTCTCTCTCTCTCAAAATAAATAAATAATCTCAAAAACTTTTTTAAGTTTATGCTTTACAAAAGAATTTAGCAAAAGTTCTGTACTTAGTAAGCACTTAATGGTGTTATAATAATACAATAATAATGGAGTTATAATAATGAAAATCATGCTCAGAATCGGAAAAAGTAACATTTAACCAGTTTTAGATAAATTTGTGACAATTACCAATGAAGAGTTAAGCCTGTTTCGCTGATAAAAACAGGAGTAGTAAATGTAGTTATTACTTCCATATTTCTCTGAATGGGGTACTATAGCCTCGTATTACAAAATTTAAAAGCGTAAAAGGGTCTACAGCAGAAAGTCCTCCCTCAGTTCCCGGCTTCCTGGCCTCCTCCCCAGAAGTGACGGAAAGAACCAGTTTCCAGGGGAGCCCCCATTATGCAGTGAGTTTAATCAAGCAGCAGGGAGTCCTGTGTACAAGGCCACATCTAGACGCTCCCCGAAGGCTCTTATTACATGTAGTTCAGGTCTCCCCTTCTGGGTTTCTTCCCATTTGAAAGGGTAGTTTTAGGAAGAGGTAGATCACCTAAACTAGTGTCCCGTGGCCAACAAAAGCTGAAATCCACACCCGAGTAATGTAACACGTTACTCACTCTCTGCCCTGCCTCCCGTGTTTACATTCGCGTGAAAGAATTGCCCCAATGCCCCGAGTCCTGCAGGAAGGGGTCTTACAGGAGCCGGGACGAAGCAAATCTTCCCGAGAGCCTGGAAATCAGTAGCTCTGTGCCAAATTCTTCGCTCTCTGGGGCATTCCACGGAAACACTGTACCTACAGTAATGCGTCGTACCTCGAGTTTTGTTCGTTGACTTATGTCCCTCCCACGGCCTCCCAAAATACTTACAGTACGTTCCATAGAACTTAGAGTGGCCAGTCAGGGGTCTGCACCCCCACTCGGCCCTGGCCCCCTCCTCACTACCCTCAAACACACCCAGCAGGGACTGTGTTCATGCGGATTCCGCTCTCCGAATACACTCCCCCCACATTTTTTTTGCATAAGCTCTTCATTCAAGTTTGAGCTCAGAATTCCCCTCCTGGGAGAGCCCTCCCAGTCCATCATGGCTGAACACACCTTAGTCTTTCTATATCCATTCGGCCATTTTCTGCCCAAGTACTGTCTTTACTTATCAGAGGCATCGCTGTTGGTACTGTTCTATTTATCGATGGACTCCTCGAGCCTCAGGTTTATCCCCACTGGACTGTGAAACTCCAAACGTTTCTGCCCGGTTCACTCTGTCATGACCGGCAACCAACCACACGGAAGTCATTCAACAAACACTGTTGAGTGATTGAGCATATTGACAAAAAGATAAAAATTATTTATAGAGGGAGGCGAGCCATAAGAGACTTTTAAATACAGAGAGCAAGCTGAGGGTGGAAGGGAGTGGGGGGGAGGGGAATGGGTGACGGGCACTGAGGAGGGCGCTCGTTGGGATGAGCACCGCGTGTTGTCTGTAAGGGTTGAATCACGGGAATCTACTCCCGAAGTCGAGAGTACTCCGTATATGCTGTCTGTTAGCTCGCCTGACAATACAGTATATTTAAAAAATTATTTATGGTTTGTGGGTTGAAAAAGCTTTATTTGGTTTTCTTTCAGGGGATGGGGAGGGAAAGCCTGCAGTAATAACTGTGCGATATTCTGCGTAACGTTGCATGGAAAAGCAACAAACTCATAGAAACATTTTCAGTTCTGCCTCTTGTCACCTATACGACCTTGAGCCCTCCCTCAGAGCCTCAATTTCTTTATCTGTAGAAAGCAGGGGCCAGGGGGCACCTGGATGTCTCAGTTAAGCATCCAACTTCGGCTCAGGTCATGATCTCATGGTCTGTGAGTTCGAGCCCCGCGTCGGGCTCTGTGCTGATGGCTCAGAGCCTGGAGCCTGCTTCGGATTCTGTGTCTCCCTCTCTCTCTGCCCCTTCCCTGCTTGTGCTCTGTCTCCCTCTCTATGAAATAAAAATGAATAAACTTAAGAAAATAATAAAAGAAGCCCCATCTGACAGGAGGCACTAGGAGCACATAACAAGTTTTTCCAGGATAGAAGGTGGTCTCACTATGTCTTCATACCATCACTCACTCTTCGAAAGGGTTTGGTGTATGTGTTTGTTTTCTTATTACTAAATCGACATTCGCTCCTGAAATGTAAGCTTTTACAGGGGAGGGTTTTGGTCCATCTGGTTTGCCCGGCGCTTAGGTTTAACATTTCTGTGGAAGTGGTACCTATGTCGGAGGGTTGTTTTGAGAAGAAATGAGATACAGAAAGTGCTTTGGATGGTGTGTGGAACACATGAAGCATTTGATAATATTCATGAAAATTATTAATTTTACTCTTGTGTGAACTCAGATTTCTGATGCTTTAATTTATATTAGGGAATTTTAAGATCTGTGGTTGGATTTTTTTTTTAATTTTAAATATTTATTTTTGAGAGAGAGAGAGAGTCAGACTGCAAGTGGGGGAGGGGCAGAGAGAGAGAGAGGGAGACACAGAATCGAAGCAGGCTCCAGGCTCTGAGCTGTCAGCAGGGAGCCCGACGTGGGGCTCGAACTCACAGACCGTGCGATCATGACCTGACCGGAAGTCTGATGCTTAACTGACGGAGCCCCCCAGGCGCCCCGTGTTCGGATGTTTTAAGTCCCCGATCCCGCTCTCCCAACAGGGATTTATGGCATCAGGAGTTTAGCAAGTGGCAGCAAGTGCCTAAAACCAACAGAACCGGGGCGCCTGGGGGGCTCAGCTGGCAGAGCGCGTGACTCTTGATCTCGGGGTGGTGAGTTCGAGCCCCACACCTGGTGCAGAGATGACTTAAAAAAAATAAAATCTTTAAACAACAACAACAACAACAGAATCTGTATCTAGTCGGAAAGAATTTTTTACCTTGAGGAAACGTCGAAGAATGTACCCGACGAAAGTCACAGGCGAAATGAAATCCCTTTTTTATTTTTCACCAGGAAACTCATAATATACTGGTTGAGAATGACCTATTCCAGTCCCGGCATCTTTTCAGCATGTTTACTAAGCAGGAGAGAAAGAATAACAGCAAAACAATGCAAAATGTTAGTAACGGGGGAGTGAAGAAGTAAGAGGCGAATGGGGCTTTCCGCTCCAGGAAAACTTCTCTTCATCCCAAGTGAAGAGAGTTTTAGAAATCCAAGATTTAAAGCTGGACCCGAGAGAGAATTATCATTGTCAACCTTGTCCTATAGCCTGTGGGCGTTCGGTTCCTCCTGGAACCGTGTGCAGTAAAGGAAGCAGAGGTGATTCTCCCGGGCACACGTAGCGGGAGGGTTTGTGCGGGGGTCTAGCCGGTGTACAGTAATCGCCCGTAAGTCACCAGATTGCCGCTTTGTAGTAGTTTCTGGAAACGCACCCCTCTCGTTTCCATCAGGCAACAGTTGTTAAGCCCCCGTATGCTGGCCTCAGGAAGGATTTTTTTTTTTTTTGAGGTTTATTTATTTATTTAGAGAGAGAGTGCGAGCAGGGGAGAGGCAGAGAGAAAGGGGGGGAGCAAAAGGGAATCCCAAGCAGGCTCCACACTGTCAGCACAGAGCCCGGCGCGGGGCTCAGTCCCACAGACCGTGAGATCATGACCTAAGCCGAAGTTGGACATTTGACAGACTGAGCCGCTCAGGTGCCCCGTCAATTTTTAAATCTTTCCTGGAGACGCAACTAGGTGGCTGTGGGTTGAGCCTGTGACTCTTGATTTCGACTCAGGTCGTGATCTCATGTTTGTGGGATCGAGCCCCTCGTGGGGCTCTGCCCTGATGTCATGGAGCCTGCTTGGGATTCTGTCTCTTCCTCTCTCTGTACCCCCTTCCCCCTCACCCATGTGCTCGCTCGCTCTCTCTCAAAAATGCATAAAGGCCTGGGATTATTTATAACAACCCGCCAGCCACAACTACCTCTTAGAATTTAGGAACGATAGTCAAGAAGTTTTAGCTTTATCTCTGAAGCATGAATGCTCTTACAGTCCAAACTAGATTCCTACACTTGTTACATCGTTAAAATTTGATTTTGAAATTATACGACAATCACACTAAAAGCATAAAAAGTAACAAAAGCTGCAGGAGCCCCTGCAAAAGACAAAAAAAAATTCCACCAAGCACACTGGTTTAATGCTCCTATGTTTGTATTCGTTGTACAATAACGCGTGGTAATCCGCATGTCTTTTTCCTTCGGTGAATAGTTAGGGTATTTTTAGAATCGAAATTTGGATGCATGGTTTTTTAATTCCCACGTGCATTCGAAACCCCATTCCCACATCACTCCTCCTGAACCACCCGCCCCCTCCGAAAAAAAGAAACAAGAATAATAAGCAAAAAGAAATCCCGCCTTCGACAAGACCACAGACCGCGCCCCCCCCCTCCCCCGCCCCCAGACCAAAACGAACATTCGGAGCCACGTGGAGCCCTGAAACTGCCACGGAATCACTGACTCAGTCGGTCACTCGATTCTGCAAAACCCATCTTATCAGATCAACCACAATTGTGAAGGAAGGAAGGAAGGAAGGAGGGAAGGAAGGGAGGAAGAAAAGAGAAAGAAAGAAAGAAAGAAAGGAAGGAAGGAAGGAAGGAAGGAAGGAAGGAAGGAAGGAAGGAAGGAAGAAAGAAAGAAAGAAAAGAAAAAAAGAAAGAAAGGAAGGAAGAAAGAAAGAAAGAAAGAAAGAAAGAAAAGAAAAAAAGAAAGAAAGAAAGGAAGGAAGAAAGGAAGGAAGGGAAAAAAGGAAGGAAAGAAAGAAAAGGAAGGAAGGAAGGAAGGAAAGAAGGAAGGGAAAAAAGGAAGGAAGGAAAGAAAGAAAGAGAAAGAGAGAAAGAGGAAGGAAGGAAGGAAGAGAGAAAGAAAGAAAGAAAGAAAGAAAGAGAAGAAAGAAAGGAAGGAAGAAAGGAAGGGAAAAAAGGAAGGAAAGAAAGAAAAGAAGGAAGGAAGGAAGGAAGGAAAGAAAGAGAAAGGAAGGAAGGAAGGAAGAGAGAAAGAAAGAAAGAAAGAAAGAAAAAGAAAGAGAGAAAGAAAGAAAGAAAGAAAGAAAGAAAGAAAGAAAGAAAGAAAGAAAAGAAAGAAAGAAAGAAAGAGTTCCCCACCTCCCCTCCCATGGAGGGCCGTCAGTCCCTGGGGGTGGGTCCCGCAGCTCCAGGGCCGGGCCCAGGAGTCCTGGTGCGTCTGGAGGGACAGGAGGAGATAAAGTGTATCCAAGGGGCCTTGACACATGGGACGCTACGCAGGCCTGTCTCCCCAGAGCATCT
This sequence comes from Paguma larvata, assembly GCA_030068075.1. NCBI lineage: Eukaryota > Metazoa > Chordata > Mammalia > Carnivora > Viverridae > Paguma > Paguma larvata. Next base: position 39,751,262 of record CM057844.1, on the reverse strand, counting down.
CTGGCCTGACTGACAGGGGATTAATCCGCGGGAGGGCGGTAAACAATGGCCAGAGTGGGCTTGAGGCCCGACACCTGGACGTGCGGCTGGAGGTCCCCCCCCCCGGCCCCCCGCACTCCCTCACCCCCTCACCGCCCCTTCCACTTCGCCGGCCACCCCCTCTCTTGGATAAACATATTTGAAAAATAGGTCGGGATTTGCGTGTGTGTGTGTGTGCGTGTGTGTGTGTGTGTGTGTGTGTTGTTTTTGTTCAGTGCTGGGAGGGGGGGGCCGGTGCGAAAGCCAGCTGCCTCCCCGCTGCGAGTTCCTCGCAGGAAAGGGTTTCGGGTGACAACCAAATGTGGTGGGCAGCCCAGGGCGGGATCCGGGTTCGAACGAATCGAGAGGAAAGTACCCAGTTTCGAGAGGACGAGGACCCCCAGGATGGGGACCGGGTGACACCAAGGAATCCGTGTTCCTCTTGCGATGAGTGATGATGGCGTTGGGTGGTTTTCTCCTGGGGGGAAGAATTTTATTTTTAAAAAATTTTTTTTAATTTATTTATTTTTGAGAGACAGAGACACAGAGGGCAGGTGGGGGAGGGGCAGAGAGCGAGGGAGACGCAGAATCCGAAGCAGGCTCTGAGCCGTCAGTCCTGAGCTCTCAGCACAGAGCCCGACGTGGGGCTCGAACCCACGAACTGCGAGATCACGACCTGAGCCGAAGTCGGCCGCTTCACCGACTGAGCCACCCAGGCGCCCCAATATTTGGTTTTACGTATGCAAGCATTGAAGGGGGCAGGGGTGACATGAACTGTGTGACTTGCTTTAAATACCTAGGAGGGGAGGGGGGGCAGCAGAATCTTAGTCATGACTGAACCGGGGTCATGGCCACCATACCAGTTACTCTCTTCTGAGATGCGTTTGAACATTCTACCCAAATAATAAGCTTTTCAAAATGTTCCAAGGAGTGGCAGGGCGGGGTGAATCCTGCGTCGTTGGAACTCTGACGCCCCCAGGGTCGTGGGCACGTTCTTATCTGCGTCGTTGAGGGGGAGAAACCCGAGAGCAATGGCCAGCCCCGTGGGTGACGCGCGGAAATCGAGCAAACCAAGGTCGTTGATGTCTGGAGCCGCCCTCCCTTCCTTGTGACGCCAGCTCCCTCTGACCGAGCGCCCGCTGTCCACGCAGGAGCGCGTTGACGCCTCGCGTGGCTCAGAGAGGGTCGGTGATTTTCCCGAAGTCACCCAGCCCGTGAGTGGTCCCTCCAGAGTTCAAAGCCAAAGCAAATCAAGTGTCAGATCCTGGGCCCTGCTCGGTACCCGCTTTCGGACAAGAGCGAGGAGACGGGAAAGAGGGAAGTCAGAAGCGTTGCCACCCTGTCCGTATTGGAATTAAAATTATCGAGTGGTTATTTAGCCCCACGGGACCCACTAGATTGTTGTTGTTTTTTTTTGTTTTGTTTTGTTTTTTTCAAAAATCACCCAGAAAACTCTTGCTTTGCTCATCATGGATTTCCGTAGGCACCAAGCTTCCTATGTATTGCCTCATTTAATTCACAGCAACGCCGTGAGGTCAGTGTCCTCCCATCTCACAAACGAGGAAACAGAGGCACGAAAAGGGAGTGTGGGCCCAAAGCCTCTTCACGTGAAAGTGACAGATCCAAACGTTGCAGTAAAACGCTGTTTATCCTGACGACTGCCTTGTCTGGTGCCCCTCCACCTCGCCGCCCCGCCCGCGTCCCAGGCCTGCTTCGCGGGCGGCTGGGGACGTAGTTTAAAGGTTTTTTTTTTTTTTTTTTTGAAGGAAAGAAATTAAATAGCCGAGTCGGGGTTCGGGCCCTCACCGCCGTGCCCGTCTCCCGAGCAGAGAACCCACTTCGTTTCCGTTTATGCTCCCAGCCGTGAGCGCAGGGCAAGGCCCGATCTCAGTGCTGAGCTCAGGCTGAATCTCAGACGAGCGGGCGTCTCCTCCTGCTCGCAAGTTCTGGCAAGTAATAGTCATGGCACAGAAATGACGATGATGGACGCGAACCAGAACACAAACGGGTCCTTGGTGATGTCCCTGCTTCAACCCGTCAGGGGAAAGGACGGTCCCGGCAACACCGAGAGCCCGGGCACACACTGAACGGCCCTTCCCGGGAGGAAAGGAAGCGAGGTGGATTCCGCCCCCCGAACCGCCGTCCGCGATTGGAGCTGGAGGCGGGAAAACACCGGCTCCTGAAGGAGGAAGTGGCGGAAACAGTGGAGGGGCGGCACGTGAACGACAGTGACGAGTCCTCTCTTAGGAATCAGAGTGATTCCAGGCCGTGGCAAGGGCGTGGCTGCCGCCGCGAAATTTTTTCAACTTTAGGTCAAAAGGACTGCATCTCAGGGCACCCGGGTGGCTCAGTCAGTTAAGCCTCCAACTTCGGCTCAGGTCATGATCTCGCGGGTTCGAGCCCCGCGTCGGGCTCTGTGCTGACAGCTCGGAGCCTGGAGCCTGCTACGGATCCTGTATCCCCTCTCTCTCTGCCTCTCCCAGGCTCACGCTCTGTCTCTATGTCTCTCAAAAATAAATAAATGCTAAAAAAATTTTTTTTAATATAAAAAAAAAAAGGACTGCATCTCACAACAAGTGGAATCATATATCATCGGACAATTCGTTACACGCCCAAGACACCGAACTAAACATTTGAGCTGCGTCAACTCATTTAATCCTGTGAGGTGAGCCTTACCCCCGGTGCATACAGTCAGCCAAGGGCCCCAAAGCCTCCCGGCTAGAAAGAGATTGAACCAAAAACGCCGTAATGCCCCTTCACGGCCGTATAAGCCAGGGAAAGAAAAAACAAACCAGTGGCTGAATTTTTGTAAAGATGCCCCAAATTCCTGATCGTTTGATTGGAGTTCATGCCCTTCTGTGGGCTTTGGCTGAGCCCTAAACTACGAGCGGTAGAATCTTCCGGGCTGAATAAAAACTTACGAGGAATTTCAAGAGCAGGTATCTCTGGGAGAAGCAGGCCTGGCATTTTTTTTTTTAAGCGTTTTTATTTTATTTTTGAGAGACATAGAGACAGAGAGTGAGCAAGGGAAGGGCAGAGAGAGGGAGATACAGAATCCGGAGCAGGCCCCAGGCCCCGAGCCGTCAGCACAGAGCCCGACGCAGGGCTCGAACTCACAGACTGCGAGATCATGACCCGAGCCGAAGCCGGCCGCTTAACCGACTGAGCCACCCAGGCGCCCCTGCCTGGCATTTTAAAAAAGACCTAGACCTTTCTCAGCTCCTTGTGGATCTTTGAAGTCTTCCTAGAAGGTAATTAAAACTTATCCTACTGACCCTCCACCGAACTGTCAAGTAAAATAGCAAAGGGACATCCGTGGTCCGTCCATGTGCTCGGACTTGTGGTTCTGACTTGCGGCCCGTGGAACCCCGTCCCGGCAAGTGGCTCCGGGGCACCTTTTGGGGGACTGATTTCAGAAAGGACCTTCCTTAGACCAGGATGGAAACCGAAGGGTAAGGGGCAGCCAGTGGCCGTCCCTTAACAGAACACAGGCACCGAGGGAGAGAAACACAGACCCGACAGCTGAAATGGATGGGAAGTTTCCCAGGAAATGGTAGAAACACGAAGTGTAGAATCTCTCTCTCGAAACCGTACGAAGTTGTGGCCCTCACGACCGCACTGCCCAGATGCACCTTTTCTTTCACGGTTTTACGTCTCTGATACCAGGCCTGCGTCTTGGAAACGAAATCATTTCATTTTTCTTTCTTAGCGCTGCCTAAAACAGTGACGAAACTCAACAGTGTGCGGCGTCTCGGAGGCAACGAACGCGTGAGTTAGAAAATCCCTCATCTACACGGCTCTCCCCTAAAAACCCCAGTTTATCTCCCCGAAATTCACTTTAGGAGGTTAAACTTTCACACGGACGTCGGCTCCTGACAGCGACGAGCAAAGATTATGGAGCCAACACGCACAAAGCAGCCGAAGGAAAACTAGACGGGTGGACAGCGGCCTCGAATTGCTTATTAAAGAAGTTGGCTTCATGGGCTAGTTCACGGCCCTGGACCCCGCCTGCCGCGATTTTCACCTGTGGCATGCGACCGACTTAGAATACGGAGGTGGCTCCGCTTTTCACACTGGCTGGCAGGAGCTGGGTCTCCATTCAGCTCCGGAGGCCCGCGTACAAAGGCACGCATGAATCTTGTGTGTCCAGGAAGAGAGCCCCTTGAACTCCGCCTGGAGGGAACAAAGCGTTTCCAAGATGCATCCGAGTAGCAGATGTTGAGTTATCCGCAGGGTCAGAATGCCAATTAGATACCGAACGTGGCGGGAGGAGGGTGGGGTTTCCAAAACAAATGAACGATGAATGAGGGCGGGCCCGGAGCCGAGGCTCAGACCCCGCTGTTCCTTTGTACAATGATTTGTGGCAAATTTGTTTTGTCACCGAGGCCTCGTCACCCCCGGGTCTTAAAGTGATTCTGCAATCGCCAAAAGAAATTTTTTTTTCCCTTTAAATGCCCTTTTCCTAATCAAAACTGGATATCCGTTTATTACCTGCGTTTATTACGAACAAAGGAGAGTCATCCTCCGTGGAAAAATAGAAGGCAGACGTAGTGAAGAGGAAAGGGATCATTTTAAAAATCGGGGGGCAGAAATCTGAAAGAAATCGCATCTTCTTTTCCCTGTAAAAAAAAATATCAATAAAAACTCCTCACTGGGTTCCGCAACTTACAGATTTTGCTGGTTTCCCGCCTTCCCGGTTTAAATCTAAAATACCTAAAGGAAGAAAGACGTGGGCACGCTGAGATAGAAAATGCGTCCGTGGTTAATTATGTATTTATATTGGTGTTACCATCATAAATCATTCTTAGAGAAACAAAACGGAGTCGTGGGGCAACAATGGTGTTCTGTGTAAATAGTTTCATTCGGTTCCTGAAAGACTTCTGGCTATTTTTTTTTTCCCTCGAAGCCACCCACATTTAGTAAAATTCTATCACCGAGCAGACGCAACCCTGGTCTCTATCTCCCTTCTGACGCTGGCGAGTACTGGACCGTGGAATACCAAAGGCAAAACAGCAAAAAAAAAAAAGGAAATGAGGATTGCATTGATTTAAATCAGCCAGCGCTGTGACCAAATTATTTAGTTCTTTCTTGACCTCCGGGGGTCAGATCTGACTATTTATGCTATCTGCTAATGCTTTACTATTTTTCATTGCTTTGTCTGTTAACAATTCTGACCCACCGCCTTTCTGGCCTGAAGGACCGTTCTATTAAACAATCGCTAATTACTCCTTGAAACATATGCTCCCGTTTTAAAACGCCATTTGAATAAAAGCCCAGTCAAAACCCCTACGTTCGTTTCACGAATGAAAACAGAATCCAAGCATCTGAGTATCTGCGAGGAGTTGAGTACATGGAAAAAGAATCCACCTTACGCTCGAGTAATTTAGAAATTGCTTAGAATAAAGACAGTGGCTGAAAGTGCAGGCAGAGGCAGCGAACACTCTCTTAATCACATCATTAAGTCTGCTGCTTGAGCGTTCCTGCGCGGAATGTTTTTATTCTTGCTGAAGATCTTACAGACAGGAATATTATGCGAGCTGTGTCTCTCTTCCTTGGTTCGCTCCCCAAGACCGAGCCCCAATTATGTGCCAGACAACATGTTAAGGGCTGGGAGGAGGCGGGAGCAAGACAGCCAGAATTCTCTGGAAGTTAGCCTTTTCGTTATCTGCCTGGAAAATGCTACATGTGTTAGCAAATAAAGACGGACGGTTGTTCATTTCTCCAGCGTTTAGCAGTGTATGAAGCGACGGGTCGGGGGGCGTGGTCTGCTTTCCAAAATTTCCCTCGCATTGTATTCGAGACATAAAAAAATACTGTGACTCGGGCTCCTGGCTGGCTGGGGGAACGGGAGGCTCTTAATCTCGGGGTTGTGGATTCGAGCCCCAGGTTGGGTGGAGAGATTAAAATCTTTAAAAAAAAAAAAAAAGAAGGAAGGAAGGAAAGAAAGAAAGAAAAAAGGAAAGAAAGACAGAAAGAAAGAAGGAAAACTTTGTTCCTGTCTGCAAAATCAAAGATAGCCATTTATTTTAGATGAAAGTAGCCGTAGACAAAGAGCACATTCAAATAATAACTTAGCAAAAATTATAATTATGTGCCGCGACCCCATGCAATTGACACGCGCGACACAGCAATTTCACGGAACGTGGCATCGGCGGCGGCGTGCGTGGCCGCGCAGCTCCCTCGGGACCTCAGCACAGGGTGGTGCCAACAGCTGAACCAAATCTCTCCTCCCGATGACGCTCCTCCACGTAAACCAGTGAAATACGACAGGAAAGCGGGTACCCCCTCGGCTTCCTGATTTCCTGAGCTCGGCTTTCTGACACAGAACCCTCTAATTCATTTCAGAACGCAAAGGTCACCGCAAAAAAAAAAAAAAAAATCCGAGGCTAAATATACCCTTTTGTCCGGCAGAAGGATAACAGAGATTTCTTTTTTTCACCGAAATGCGGCCACAACCAGGTGTTTCCCATGCTGGCCCAGCCACCTCGGGAGTGTGTTTACAGACCTAGAAATTAGCATGAAACCCTTTTTTTTTTTTTAACTTTCTATCCGGAATGACGTTAGATTTATGGAAAACGTGGCAGAGTGAATGCGGAGTGCCTGTCACCCCGCTGCCGGCCGCAGCCGACACACCCGTGGGCGTTCATCAAAACGAAGAAATTAGGGGCTCCTGGCCGGCTCAGTCGGCGGAGCGTGCGACTCTTGATCTCAGGGTTGTGAGTTCAAGCCCCGCGTTGGGTGTAGAGATTTATTTAGCAAAAACTGGTTAAAAATCCTATGAAATCAGCATTCGTGCAATACCGTGAACAAAACGGACGTTACGGATTTCCCTGGTTTTCTCACCGACATCCCTGCCCGCCTTGCATTGAGGCATTACAAACTTGTAAATTCAAACGTTTTTGTGATTTACCTCTCGAAAATGACTTATTTGGAAATTGACACCTGATTCGTTTTAAGAGGTATTTTAGGAGTCAAAGGAGTCTGGACTTAGCTTCCGTCTGGAATCAGGCAGATGTCGACGGCAAAAGAACTCACATTTTGCAGACATTTATTTTTAAGTAGAGACCTTCTCCTTACCCAATAAAACATACCGTTGTCAAGTTTTAGAAAGAAAGAGAGTTTAGAAAGAAAAAGAGATGGCCTTGGAGAGGAAAACCACAAGATCCCATTTTTCACCCATTGCATTTGCAACAATTAAAAAGATTGATAATACTTTTGGCCACGTTTCTTAGCCTGTCCAGATCTCAGCTTCCTTCTCTGTAGATTGGGGATAATCGTGGCTCTGACCCCATGGAGACGCATGAGAGCAGAGTGGTTGAGAGTGCAGACTCTGGGGCGCCTGCGTGGCTCAGTCGGTTAACCGTCCAACTTTGGCTCGGGTCGTGATCTTGTGGTTTGCGGGTTCAAGCCCCAGGTCAGGCTTTGTGCTGACAGCTTGGAGCCTGGAACCCGCTTCGGATTCTGTGTCTCCCTCTCTCTCTGCTCCTCCCCTGCTCGTGCTCTGTTCTCTCTGCCTCTCAAAAGTGAATAAACGTTAACAAAATTTTTTTAACATTTATTATTTTGAGATTTTTCTAAGGAATCACTCAGTGAATGCATAGAAAGCTCTTAAAACATAGTAGAAAATTAACGGAAGCTCTAATTATCCAGTGTTGATGAGGAATGGGGCTGGGCGGGGGGTGGTAGGGCGTTCTACCCTGAGTCCGATTTGAAGCAACTCAGATGATAAGTTAAAATTCGGTGTACAGTGTCCACTTCTGGGAATCTAGCCAGGACCCCGAAGGACATACACGATAAGGATATACATTGTTCTTCCGTCTGTTTATCTCTCTGTCGATTATAGTAAGTATCTATCGAGGGTCTGTTGTGTACCAGGCTCCGCTCCAGGGGCTAGGACACAGCGTACTGACAGATACACCATTTCTGTCACCCTGGAGCCAACATTCGAAGGAGGACACAACCAATGAACAAGTTAACAAGTAAATAGGCAGCCGTCCAGGTGTCCGAGGTGAAGACTAAAAAAATAATAATAAACAAATCAAGCAGTTAAGGGGTGGAGGTAGAAAAGGGAGCTAGAGTTTACGCAGAAAAGCCAGGGGATACTCAGATTTTTTTAAAGAATTTTATACTTTTTTTGAAACTTTTTTTTAACGTGTATTGATTTTTTTTGAGAGACAGAGAGAGATAGAAGCACAGGCAAGGGAGAGGCAGAGAGAGAGGGAGACACAGAATCCGAAGCAGGCTCCAGGCTCTGAGCTGTCAGCACAGAGCCCGACGCGGGGCTCGAACCCATGAACCGGGATATGACGACCTGAGCCGAAGTCAGACGCTGAACCGACTGAGCCACCCGGGCGCCCCAGTTATTTGTAATTTAGAGGACAAACAAATGTCAAGAGTTCTGAAAGAATGACAGTCTTTTCCTTTTTTTTTTTTTTAAGTTTATTTATTTAGAGGGAGAGAGAGAGCATGAGCAGGGGAGGGGCAGAGAGAGGGAGAGAGAGACTCCCAAGCAGGCTTGGCGCTGTCAGCATGGAGCCAGACTCGGGGCTCGATCCTACGAACCGTAAGATGGTGACCTGAGCCAAAATCAAGAGTCAGACGCTTAATGGAATGAGCCACTCAGTAGCCTTTTCTCGAAAGGGTCTTAGCAGGGTTTGGGGGATGGCCACGCTGCAGACGGTTCGGGCCGAGTCACTCAGTGCAGGGCCACCCTGCAGGAAGTTCAGCGGCATCCTCGGCTTCTCCCTCCTGTATTCCAGGAGCACTCGCTGAGTTGTAGCAACTGAAGATAGTGGCACGCATCACCCCCCGAAGGTCCTCCGAGGGTCCAAATGCCCACGCTGACCCCACCAGGTTTGAGACCCACTGGTCTAGGGTGATGTGTGGGCTTCGGAGGCGGCCCGGGTTCAAACCCCGGCCCTGTCCTCTGCAAGCTGTGGAGGCTGTTACTTGCCCCTCTGTGCCTCAGTTTCCTCATCTGTCAAATGGGCAGAGTCCTATCATCTTCCAGGGCATCCTGTGAGGAGGAAAGGAGCCAGCTCGTGTCACGCGCCCAGGACAGGGTGTGACACACTGAAGTCCTGGGTAAATGTCGTCGTCGACGTGCTCAGGGTCCCCTACCCCCTGAGACACCTCAGCAGGAGAGCCCAGAGCCTGCTCCGAGGTCGCCCTCCAGTGTCCCCGCCAAGTACTCAGTTGTTCGGGCCTGAGAGCCGGGCTCTGGCCCTGCGAGGGGCAAACTCAGACAGGGAACAAGGAGATGAAACCAGAGGCTCAAGTTCATTGTTCAGCCTGGGGAGACGCCCTGGCTGCGAGCTTCCTGCACCTACCGTCGGAGGGGGTGGGGGGGGTGGGGGGGGTCGAGCTTTGTTGTAACCGCAAGCAGCCTGTGTGGCTACAAATACAGTTTTCTTCCCGCAGTGGTTCCGAACCTGCCTGCGTGCATCTCTTCCGAGAGTCAGTCGCCCAAGAAATCATTTTGGCCACCCTTCCTCCTCTCCCCGCCCCTGCACGCCGGCTCACACGCACACACGTGCACCCACATGCGCACACACGCACTGGCTCATTTTTCCCAAAGCAAACCGTGCTCCTCAGCAGGACCGACTCACCCCTGCCCCATCTGGTCCACATTTCACTTCGGTGGAAACTAGAAACCATATCACTTTTGCCTGAATTTTGGACTGCCCTCTGTTTCCTTAGGGCTTTTTTTTTTCCCCCTGTGTATATAGTTTTTGTTTTTTGAAGTGTTTGACTCTCCTCATCACTGCTTTAATTATGAATAAATATACATTTTTAATATATGTTTATATAAATATTTAGGTGTCATTTATATACCATATAGTATATATAGTTACTTTTTATATGAATGTTATTCATAAACGTATTTATTTCTGTTAAAATATTTTATATCCACAAGTACATAATATCTTACATAATCTGTATCATGTCCGTGTGGATAGAAAGATATAAATTGTCTATAGTGAAAGCACCGGTTCTCCAGGAGCCCGGCCGGCTCGGTTGGTAGAGCATCCAACTCTTGATCTCAGGGTTGTGGGTTCAAACCCCATGTTGGGCATGAAGCCTACTTGAAAAAAAAAACTTTTTTAAGTAGTCCTTCTCAATAGGGGCAATTTTTTGCCTCCTCCCTCTAACCTTCGGGGACATTTGTCAATATCTGGAGTTTTTTTTTTTTTGTTTTTGTTTTTTTTAATTTTTTTTTTTTTAATGTTTATTTATTTTTGAGAGACATAGAGGCACAGCGTGAACAGGGGAAGGGCAGAGAGAGAGGGAGACACAGAATCGGAAGCAGGCTCCAGGCTCTGAGCCGTCAGCACAGAGCCCGACGCGGGGCTCGAACTCACAGACAGCGAGATCATGACCTGAGCTGAAGTCGGACGCTTAACCGACTGAGCCACCCAGGCGCCCCTGGAGTTTTTTTTTAAGATTTTATTTTATTATTATTTATTATTATTATTATTTATTTTTGAGAGACAGAGCATCAGTGGGGGAAGGGTAGAGAGAGAGGGAGACACAGAATCCGAAGAAGGCTCCAGGTCCGAGCTGTCAGCACAGAGCCGACGCAGAGCCGCAACCCACGAACCTCGAGATCATGACCTGAGCCGAAGTCAGACGCCCAAACGACTGAGCCACCCAGGTGCCCCAAGATTTTATTTTTTTAAGTAATCTCTCCACCCAGCGTGGGGCTCGAACTCACAACCCCAAGATCAAGCATCACATGCTCCGCCAACTGAGCCAGCCGAGTGCCCGGTCTGAAGATGTCTTAGACTGTCGTGCCCTAAGGTCCTGCTGCTGGTATCTAGTGGGTAGAGACCAGAGATGCCACTAAACGATGCACAGCACAGCCCCCCACACAGAGAGTTCTCCGGCTCAAAAAAGTCCTCATTGACACAAATGAATACCAGGCAGTCGTTACACTGATGCATCGCATTTGCTGAGTGCTGACGGTTTTACATGCATCGTCTGTTTTTAATGCTTTTTGCAGCGCTTCTGTCATTCCCATCTTGCAGATGAAGAAACTAAGGCAGGCAGAGTCATAGACCGTGCCCACGCCCACATGGCTGGTAAAAGGCAGAGGACCAGGCTCTGAACGCAGCCTGTCTGGAGCCAGGAGCCGGGACCTTCCCTGCTGTGCCACGAGGCCCCGGAAAGCTGCCGTGGCTACACTGTCAGGCAGAGGACTGGGTCACCAGTGGAGGGTGCAGCTCTTGCTCTAGGGCCGTGAGTTCGAACCCCACGTGGGGTACAGAGTTTACTTTTCAAAAGGGGGCAGGAATGCCCAGGGCGGCTTAGACGGTTAAGCGTCTGACTTCAACTCAGGTCATGATCTCGCGGCGTGAGGTCCAGCCCTGCATTGGTCTCTCTGCTGTCGGCACAGAGCTCACTTTGGATCCTCTGTTCCCCTCCCTCTCTGCCCTTACCCCACCCTCAAAAATAAATAAAACATTTAAAAATAATAATAAGTAAGGGGACAGATTCGACCAATGATTAAGCGTGGTTCCATTTCTAGAAAAGAAAAGAATCAGTGTGTATATATGGTGAAGAATCAGACCAGAAGAATGGGTTTCATGCTTTAGCCGGCGGTCCTACGCGGGAGGCCGGGGGCCGGCTGCGGGCGGGCGCGCGCTCCCCTGGGTCTCCCGGGCTAGCGGCTCATTGCAAATTGTACATTTCCTGCGGAGCAGTCACCACGCCCCACAGTTTTATATCATCTCGCGAGATGCCTTGGTTAATGTCCTTCTCCGTCACTGTACCGCTGCCTTCTCGAAAGCTACTTCTGTGCCTGTTTCGTCCCCTCTGTTGAGTTCTCAGGTTAGCCAGAGCCCAGCACGGAAACGGCTGTTGCCAGGCGGGCGGCCGGGGCGAGAGGACGGGAGACCTTTCTTTCCCGTGCGATGGACACGATCGTGCTTGACTTGAGTCATCAAATGCCTTCTGTTGGAGACCAGAGGCAAGCGATAGCATTTATGTTTTTAAACACAAACCGCGGTCCATCCATACAATGAAATGTGGTGCAGCCTATGCAAGGCAAGTTGTAGGCAAAGACTGAACGCGTGGAATGCACAGGTTGCACTGGAAGGTGCTTTGTGCGCACAGGGGTGTGTGGGTGTGTGCACACAGGGGTGTGTGTGTGTGTGTGTGCGCACAGGGGTGTGTGTGCACGCAGGGGTGTGTGTGCGCAGGGGTGTGCACGCAGGGGGTTGTGTATGTGCACGCAGGGGTGTGGGTGTGCGCAGGGGTGTGCGCGCAGGGGTCTGTGTGTGTGTGTATGCGCACAGGGGGGTGTGTGTGCGTGCACAGGAGTATGTGTGCACAGGGGTGTGTGTGTGTGCAGGGGTGTGCGCGCAGGGGTGTGTGTGCACAGGGGTGTGTGTGCGCAGGGGTGTGTGTGCGCAGCTGTGTACACGCAGGGGGTGTGTGTAGATGCAGAGGAAACGAGTGAGGGATCTGGGGAGGTAGAACTATGGGTGATGTTTACTCTCCTTTTTCTTTCTTTTTGTTTTTGTTATTAACCTTTTTCTGGATTTTCTACAATGAGCATGTAATTCATTTTGTATCACGGTCACTTCTGTAAGGGGACACGGGCGCACCCAGGAAGTACCACACTGGGCAAAATTTACACGATTAAAACCACAGAGTTTGTAGGAAAACCTCCGCAGTGACACCGTAAAAAAAAAAAAAAAAAAAAAAAGGTAGGAACTTAATAGAGATGTTTGCGTAGTTTTACGTGCATTAAATTGGCAAGAAGTATAGAAATACTACAAAACTAGACCCTTAGCTTGGAAAGGACCTCAGGTTTGTTTGCGGATGTGGGCATCAGTCGTGGGTGTCTGCGAAGTGTGGACGGAGGCTTACCTGATTCCGGACAAAACGTCGTAACAGCCGGTGTGGCCGGGCGTGGCCGGGAACCCTCGAGGGAAATGGAGGCGGCGCCTAGGTGTTCGCACATGTGAGCGTGTTGTGTCCCTCCCCCCCCAGGAGCCTCGGGTGCAATTTTCGCCTTCACCTTGTGTTTCTCAAAATGGACAAATTCGAAATGCGAGCTATGCTTGGCCCACTTCCGAACAGATCAGTCACGTTGGAACAAATTTGCGTTTTTAAAACAAGTGCGAGAGCAGACCTGTTTGGGGGCGGGGGGACTTTTCGTTATTAAAGCACATATATTTCTAGATCATAACACTTGGATTCTTCCAACAGTCACCATTCGGGTTTTACAGGAGAGTAGCGGACAGGTCACATACATTTCAAAGTGTCGACAGCAGACAACTGTGGAGCACCTGCTATGTGTGTTTTACATGCGTGACCCAGCCCGTGGGGGAGGCACCACGCTGGGGAGCTCGAGGCACAGAGAAGTGAAGCAGCTTGCCCAGAGTCGCACAGCGCTGAAATTCAAACCGGGTCTTCCCTGACCCAAAACGATGCCCACACTCGTCATTCTGTGTTGCACCAGAGTTGGACATGATTCTGCCAGGGATGCTGGTAATCGAACAAGCTCGAAGAGGCGCAGCACGAAGGGTGGAGGATGAAGCACCTGCAGGAGGCGTGGCTTGGATGCGAAGTGCAGTGTGCAAGGCGCGTGCCAGCAATCCCGCCGCGATTCCCGCCCATAGAGACCGTGGTCACAACCCTCAAGGGCGCGGCCAGTCCTACAGCGCAAATTCTTATGTGTTAGACCGGAAAACCAGAAAGACCTCAAAATTCACAGACCAGAAAGGGGGGTGACACCCCACGAGGCTGCCCAGAGCAGCCCTGAACCTTCCTCAGGCTTGAGTGCTCTGCTCTCTTGACTCCACGGCCCCGTCCATTTGGTTACGGGACTCACCGTGTGCCCGGATCGTCTCAGACCCAGAGTGGCGGCTCTGGGGGGCTCCTGCTCGGCTCAGTCAGTAGAGCACGCGACGCTCGATCTCAAGGTTGTGAGTTCGAGGCCCACATTAGGTGTAGAGATAAAATTAAAATTTAAATTAAATTAAAATGTTAAAGATAAAATTAAAAAAAAAAAAAAGCGTGGGCTCGCCACATGCCTGGGGCCCAAACACAGCTTCACCACCTGCTGGCTGCGTGACTCGAGCAAGACACTTTACTTCTCTGCGTCCTCAGCTATAAAACAGAGGATAATTGTTCAGCGGGGGTGAGGAGGCTGCAGGCTGCCCCAAGTACAGTGCTGTAGGGAGTGTCAAATGTAGCCAATGGAATGACCGCCACCCTCGGTAGCCGAATATTGCTCATTAGCAAAGTTTTCTCTTTTTTTTATGTTTATTTACTTTTGAGAGAGAGAGCGAGCAAGCAGAGGAGGGGCAGAGGGAGCGGGAGGCAGAGGGTCTGAAGCGGGATCCCAGCTGTCGGCACAGAGCCCGACGTGGGACTCGAACTCTCGAACCGTGAGATCATGACCTGAGCACCCGAAGTCGGACGCTTACCCGACCGAGCCGCCCAGGTGCCCCATAAGTAAAATATTCTGATCAGGAATGAAATTTAAACTAGCCGGATGCCGCTATGTCTCCGGTTTTCTCACACGGCTGCGAGATAGGGCTAACCAGGGTCCCAACTTCAGGTCCTGCCCCAGCAGCTGGGGACATGGTTAGCTTCCTCCCCCAGTCTGATATGTTTACTTAGTCTCAGCCTCCATGTCACTGAGAGCCCCTCCTGGAGCGAGCTTCCCTACTGCTTTCCCAACGTCACCTCCAAATCCATTCTGCCCCCGCCGTCTCTGGCCGCCCTGCTTCTCTGCACACCTCAGGCACGCCCTTGCCTTTCCACCTCCGAGCTAGCTGTTCCCTCTGGCGGGGGAGAAAATCTTGCCCCCGATTTCTGCAAGACTTATTCCGTCCCCTCCTTCAAATCTGCGCACAGAGGTGACCTCGTCAAAGCAGCCGAGCCCCGACCACCTGTGTGAACTCGCAACCGCCCCACCTCGTCTCTCTTTTCTGCTTTAATAATTTACACCCTCGGCTATACGATGTAATTTCATACTTACACTCAGGTTTCATCCTCTTTCCTCCCTGCTAAGATGTGAACTCCGCAGGGGCAGGGGACTGTGTTTCGTTCACCAGGGTAGCCCCGCCCGTAGGACAGTGCCTGGCACATAATAGGTGCTCAGTGAACGTTTCTGGAGTTAAACAATTGAATGAGTAACCGAATGAATCGATGTTTGCCTTCCTCCAGCTTTAGGCTAAATCCAGAAAGGCAGCTTCGTGGTGGCCGAAACTTCCAGTTGTCCCTCAAGGTCCCGTCCCTCTTTCTTCCACCTGGAGGAAGAAAGACGGTGTTGCCAAGCCTCCCTGGTAGTCGAGGCAACGTCATGTGACTAAGTGCTGCCAGGAGGGAGCCAACAGAAGTAGCAAGAGTCGGGGAGTAGCTCTGCGCTCTTGACATCCCTTGCTGCCTGGTGGGGCCCGGAACCGGCTGCCGCCAATCAGGCGGCGAGGTCGGCGAGGAGGGGAGAAGATGCTTAGGTCCCGGGGCTTCAGAGCAGACTCAGACCACCTACCTAGCTTTTAATGGAAAGAAAATAAACTTCTCTCTTGTGTAAGGCACTGTTTTCTTTAGGGTTTTCGGTACCCTCTCAGCTCCGCGGACATATTACGCTTTCTTAAACCTCGACTAAAAACGAAGTGAGGTTTCTGTTCAACTTCAGGGTGCAATTGACAAGCTTTTCCCCAAAACCCCGTCTCACGGAGCGGTCTCCGCGGGCTGGTTCCCGTTGCCGAGCCCCCGACATCTGATATTTCCAGAATCCGAATTCTGAAATCTGTCATGCGCGCTCCCTGTGTCATTACACATAATAGGTTATTGTGACTTTACACAAGGAAATGTGTGTTTTCTTTTTCACTCGACATATTAGTGGTCTTGTGTCTGGATCAGCAGAAACGGCCAAGAATGCTAGCTAGGATTGCAACATGTTGTCTGTTCGCTCCTCTGGGGACTGGTTTCAAATCAGATAAAGGAGCTCCTGGGAGATACTGGACCTTGCCGCATTTCTTTTCAAAAGGAATCAGTTTCCAAAGGCAGAGGAAGGAAATAAATACTATGGGGGGCGGTGGGGGGGGGGGAGGTTACTCCTGAAGTGATATATTTTACATAACAGCAAAATTATAACCTAGAATTCTCAGTAGCAATTATAATGTAAAGGAACAGGACACAGTTTAGCTCTTAAACTGACAGCAAAAATAGAGTGGAAAATGTTGGTAAACTTCACGCAAAATTTAAATACTAATTTTATCTCATTTGCCTAGAGGGGGAAAGAAAAAAACCCACCGGGCATTCTCTGGCCCAAACATTGACATAGAGGAGAAGTCTCGCAGACAGTTCAATTCTGTAAGCCCCAAAGTGGGAGAATAGGTATGGAAGGCGCCCCAAAACTCAGATGAATGAGGCTGCAGAGAAACTTTCTAAACCTAATCCAGATATGTTGTTGCCCCAGACAAACAAGCAAGCTCGTTAGGAATCCACGTTGTGACCCTGAAAACAGCCCTGTGTAGTTCTCTAAGACACACCGGTGAGCAAGTATCACCCTCTTGCTTATTCTGTGCGAAATACGGTTCACTCACAAACCGTATTTCGTTTTATTTATTTATTTTCTTAATGTTTATTCATTTTTGAGAGACAGAGCATGAGTGGGGGAGGGGCAGAAAGAGAAGGAGGCCAGAATGCAAAGCCCCTCCAGGCTCTGAGCCGTCAGCACAGAGGCCAACATGGGGCTCGAACCCACGAAGTGTGAGATCGTTGTGAGATCGTGACCTGAGCTGAAGTCCGAGGCTTCACCGACTGAGCCCCCCAGGTGCCCCTTTTTTAAGGCTCTGAGCTTTGCAAAATATCAGCTCCTTTATGAGGGCGTACCCAAGGTGATCCAGGCTGGGGAGCTGAAGGCATGAAATGAGAGGTTAATTCATTATTTTACTTTTATGTTTTAATTTAGTCTATTATAAATATAGTACCTGTTCATAGAGAAAAGCAGAAAAATCAGGGAAAGGAAAACAGAAAATCACCCGAAACCCTACCTACCACTCAGCCATAACGGCTGTTATTTCAATGCCCCAGCATCGAAGTGCTCATCGAAGCAGAAATCAACGATTAGACTTGAAAACAGAGTCATCAGACAATCCGAGTTCTCTGTCAACACCCATGAACACGAGCGCGTGTACCTGGCGGTTTAGACTGAAAAAGCTCAGCTCGGGATGCCGACTGAGAAGTATAAAAGAACAAATTCTTTTATGGCGTGCTTCGGCGGGATGCTAAGGTCCTTCATCACGGGCTCCGACAAGTCCGTTAGCTGTTACCTTTCATGGCGCCCCCGTTGGTGAAATCCACGCTCACATAAAAAGAGAACATTATGTTTACCAGGATTAATTACTCCCACTTTCCTCTCCCGACCCGACTTCTAGGTAGTACTTTTATTTGCATAATTAAAAGGTTACTTATAAGCTGGAAAAACAGGTTTGCTCTGGTTCTGCAGGGTAACAACCGGCTACTTAGAAAACACGCCCCTTGCTTCCAGGATGGGGCAATACTTGTCGGACGAGTAGCACAGGTTAGATTTCCTTGAAAATACACAATTGGTAAGTTTAAGTTGGTTGTAATTGTGTAAGAGAAAAAGGTGGTATTAAAAAAAGTCGAGGTTGTAGAACATGAGTATAATTTTAAATTTCTACTTAAAACTGCGTTGTCTTAAATAATTAACTTTTCTGTGAGTAGGATATATAGATTTATCTTTTGTTGAAGATTTTTTTTTTGAGTAATCTCTACACCCAACATGAGGCTCAAACCTACCCTGAGATCAAGAATCACATGCTCTACCGACTGAGCCACCCAGGTGCCCCTAGATTTGTCATTTTCAAAAATAAAGTGACTTAAGATAGGGGACCAACAATGATGTAATTTTCTGTTTTTTAAAATTCTAATAGAAAACTGGGGCGCCTGGCTAGCTCCATTGGGGAAGCATGTAACTCTTGATCTTGGGGGTCAGGAGTTTGAGCCCCACCTTGGGGGCAGAGATTACTTAAATAAATAAAAAATAAATTAAAACTCCAAACACTTTTCATAGAAAACTGACAACATAGCCTGTTGAATCTTACCGTATACAAAACAATTCTGGTTTTGTTTTTTTCTTTCTAGTCTTCTTAATTTCCATTAACATCTGAGTGGATATTTCTTTTTAATGTTATATATGATAACATTTATACATATACATAAATACACACACTTATACACATCCGTTTCTACAAAATGTAGGTCCTATTTTTACCGGTTATCATTATACTATAATCACTTTCCCACATTGCTGTGAAGTCGTCCTCGTGCTCATTTGTAGAAGGGGCATATGGTTTTACCAAATATCGAATGTACCCAGGCTTATTTAATCATTGCCTCATCGTCGGACTTTGAGGTTTCTTTTAATCTGGGGGGGAAACCATAAGAAAATACAGTCTCGGGGCGCCTGGGCGCCTCAGTCGATTAAGCATCCAACTTCGACTCAGGTCATGATCTCATGGTTCGTGGGTTTGAGCCCCACGTGGGGGTCTGTGCTGACAGCTCAGAGCCTGGAGCCTGCTTCGGATTCTGTGCCTCCCTCTCTCTCTGCCCCTCCCGCTCACACTCTGTCTCTCTCAAAAATAAACAAACAATAAGCACAATTTTTTTAAGAAAATAGTCTTTGAAAAATATATAGAAAAGCCTACAACAAGAGTTAAAATGTGCATATTTGCAGGTGATAAGAGCTGACGGCTGGGGGCACACAGATTTCTATTTAATAAACAAGCGTTAATTCCCTGTATCTTCGGGCTTTTGAGCCACTCAGTGGATAACTGTGCATCCCCTCTCTCTGAGGAATGACACATCCTGCCAAAATACACTGTAAGTTGAAACACTGACTTCGATCTCTATTGCTACGTCATGGGTTGTAATTGATACTAATAGTTATTGAGTACCTAGTCTGGACTTTATATTTGTCATCGAACCCGGGGGTCAGCAAACCTTGTGAAGGGTCAGAGACTAAATACTGTAAGTTTTGCAAGCCGTACAGTCTCTGTGGCAATTGCTTGATTCGCTGTTACGCAGAAGCGGGCGAGGGCCGTGTGGGAAGGAGCGGGTGGGCTCTGTGCCGAGGAGACTTTATTTATCGACACTGGAAATTTGGGTTTCATATAATTTTCATGTGTTATGAAATATCATCCTTCTCTCGATTTTTTTTCCCCTCCATCCATTGAAAGATGTAAAAACCGTTCTCAGTTCCCAGCTGTACGAAAACGGAGGGGATGTGTTTGGCCCAAGGACCAGTTTGCCGGGACCTATTCTGATCTAATCTTCTCCACGAAGCTATAAAGCAGGAGTTATTCTGCGGCAGGGTGTGGAGACTGAGGCTCAGAAAGCCTAAATTATCTTGCCCAAGGTCACACCGCCAGAGAGTGTCGGGGCCAGGATTTAAACCCAGCTCGCTGACGGCGAAGCTCTACAGGGCTGGGTGGTTCCGGGCAATCATGTGACTTCTCTAAACCTTCGTCTTCTCATCTGGAAAATGGGAATCATGAAAATGGCAACTTTTCATCAAGGTGCCGGGAGAATTTGATGTAACAGAGCCCGTTCTCGGCAGGGATCAATTATTATCACAATTATTATTGTGTTCTAATTCCTCCTGGAAAGAAAGGTAGTTTAGAGCAGTGACTGTAAGTGCAGACTGTGGAATTACACCAGGTTTAGGGGCGCCTGGGCGGCTCAGTCGGTTAAACGGCCGACTCCAGCTCAGGTCAGGATCTCGCGGTTCATGAGTTCGAGCCCTGTGTCGGACTCTGTGCTGACAGCTCGGAGCCCGGAGCCTGCTTCGGATTCTGTGCCTCCCTGTCTCTCTCTCCCCCTCCTCCGCTCGCTCTCTGTCTCTCTCATAAATAAATCAACATTAAAAAAAATTTAAAAATTAAACTCTAAACTCCTGACATCAGTGCTCAGCTACTTTTCAACAGGCGGGATGGTCTCGGGAAGAGGTTGAGCCCGGAAGAAACCGTGTTCTGTGCAACCCTCGCCCCCTGAAACTTCGCATTGGGAGCGATTGACATACAAACTGATTTCATGCCCTTCTCGTGGTCGGGCTTCAGGCTCTTGAAATTTCTCTTTCCATCTTCAGGAACCCCGACTGAGGTCCTCGTTAAAACGGCCCCTGCTCGTCTCGCTAATGCGGTTATCTTCTTGTAAGTGGGGGTTTTCATTCCCCAGGCGTATTTTTGCAACGGAACAATCCCGCCTCGCAGGTTAGAGCCTCGCCCTGTCCCGCGGGCAGCAGCGAGGTCATGGAAGGACCGAACTGGGGCTTCGGAAGCGAACCACCATCGTCTGTCCTGCTGTTTTCCTGAAACAACACCCTGGCCGAAGTCCTCACCTGCCCGCCTGCCCCTTCCCCTTCCTTTCCTTGCTATCGGATCGAGAATTTTATTCAGGCACCTGGAGGTGGACATTCGAGGAAAGTACGCGCCCTCTACGTTTCCCTGCGCCCATCGAGCCCTTCGGCCAGAGATTGTTCTAGAAGTGGGCATGTAACCTAGTTCTGGCCACAGAGCTAAAAGGGGGAAAACTGCTAGGGGGCTGTACAGAAACGGTTTCCTCCTCTGTGAAGATGGATGCTCAAGGATAGATGCCTTCTTTTGTGCCTTGGACTGGATGGTGGGAGGGAGTGCTGGGGCTAATGCAGCCATCTTGTGACCGGGAGGACACATGCTCAGGAAGTAAGCCAACAGGACAGGTGATAGGCTGGAAGGCTGGAGAGGACTGGTTTCTAGACGGGACAGGTGATCTCCTGAACCGGTCTTGAGCAGATTCTCATTAAGTGAAATAAAACATGGTCTTCTTATTTGAGCCAAATTTAGACCATTCATTGGTACTTGTGGTTGAAAACATCCTGATGCAGGGATATTCATAGTGTCTCCCTCTCCTGGCTCCTTTAAACTTTAGGGCGTATTATTGTAGAGCAGGCTTGAGGCAGTCACGTGATTGACTTCTGCACTGGTGGCCACAGTTCAGTCCCTGGCAGGAACCAATCTCCCAATTTTCAAATTTCCCATAATTTTTTTGACTGCTTTTCAAAGCGAATGGAGAGATGGCAAGTGCGGCTTCCAGGTGGACCATGCAGGAAAACTCATTAGAAAAAAAAAAAAAAGGGCGCCTGGGTGCCTCAGTCGGTTGAGCGTCCGACTCTTGATTTCAGCTCAGGTCATGATCCCAGGGTTATGGCATCGAGCCCCACATCGGGCTCCGCACTGAACGTGGAGCCCGCTTAAGAGTCTGTCTCTTTCCCTCTGCTCCTCTCCCCCGTTTGCACTCTCTCTCTCAAGAAAAAATAAAAATAAAATAAATTTTAAAAATATTTTTAAATAGGTCCTCGAAGCCATATGGATTTGGGTCCAAATTCCAGTTTTAATCACTTACTAGCTGTGTGACTTTGGGAAAGTTGCTTAGCTTCTCTGAGCCTAAGTCTTCTGCTCCATGAAGTAGATATACACTGTACCTGACCCCCTCTCCCGCGTTAGTGGGAGGAGTCCGAGCTAACATTTGTAAAGAACTTACCAGGGGCTGGCCAAACAGACACTCTTAGTAGTCCTGTCGCTTTAGGTTTCAAACATGAATACACTCAATCAGATAAAAATGGATTCAAGTTGCATTTTAGGAAAAAATAATCGTTCATCGAGGGAAAGTAAAGAGCCGCACAAGTAATCCTTGGCGATTTTTATGATCCTGTCTCGAGAACGCAAAGGGAAGATGGCTTTTACTATTCTTTCTACCGTGACTACAGGTTTCAACGAGACCCAGAGTTCCCCCCAAAAAGCTTAAAATTACCCCCGATTCATTTCCGCGGAGCCGGCAAACATCGCCGGATCACCCAGGTCCCAGCCACAAATTCTTTCCTGGCTCTTTTGTATCATTCGCGCTTAATCCTGGGGCTGTCCTTTTAGAACCTCGATGCGTTATTTGAAAATTACCTTGTTCGTGTCGTCTCTCTTACAACTATTGTGGAAGCAAACTGTGGACACGTGAGTGAAACTCAGTCAAGGAGTGATGGCACGAATGAAGACTGTGGGTTTCCTCCAGGTTGGGGAAAGCGGGCCGTTCAGGCTTAGTGAGCGAAAACATCTTCGGCCTCATTGTCCCTTTTCTGAAATTTGCCAGAATGTTTCAACGACCCGCGAAGGACCAGACAGAGGGTCCTTCTTCTTACGTGTTGCCTTTTGGACTTTGATTAAGTGGCATTGACGCTAGGTACCATCCTCCTTTTTTTATTTTTAAGTTTTTAAAATGTTTACTTATTTTTGAGAGAGAGAAAGAGCACACGTGAGCCGGGAGGGGCAGAGAGAGAAGGGGACGGAAGATCCGAAGCGGGCTCTGCCCTGACAGCACAGAGCCCGACGTGGGGCTCGATCTCACAAACTGTGAGATCATGACCTGAGCTGAAGTCAGATGCTTAACCAATGGAGCCCCCCAGGCGCCCCGGGTACCAGCTTCCTTAAACGGAGCATCAAGCACTCGGCCGGTTCCGCCCATTCTCTGCTCCTCTACTGTGCAGCTTTTGGTTTGTGCTTAACCTCTCTGTGCTTTAGTTCGCCACCTGTAAACCGAGGATTCCGAGAGCCACCACGTACAGGCGCAGGGGAGCATTAAATGACTGAATCAGCAGAAAAAGCATTTCAATGAGCTCCTGGCCGAGAGTGAACACTTGCATCACGCGAACATTTGACTTCCGGGAAACCCCAACCGCAGGAGCTGGGGAAATTCGAGTTCGAAAATAGAGTTATGGTGTGCACGATGCCACAGGGAAATACTCGAGGGGCCCGGACGTGCCCCCGAGGGAGTGCTGATGGCTGTTTCTCCCCGCAGCCTCAGCTCCAGGCATCCGTTTCGTGATGCCCCGGAACAGGGCTCCCTGTCTCAGCGGCTGTTCAGAGACCCAGCCGTCCAGAGCTGCCCGCGCTCAGCCGGGGGCCTCCCCGAGGGGACCGCAGAGCTAACGGTGACCCTGGATTCCCCTGGTTACAACTCAAACCTTTCTTTTTAATGGATGCTTATTTATTTTGGAGGAGAGAGCGCGCACGCACGCGGGCACATGTGAGCAGGGGAGGGGCAGAGAGAGATGGAGAGAGAGCATCCTGAGCAGGCCCCGTGCTGTCGGCCTGGAGCTCAACGTGGGGCTTGAGCTCACGACGGCAAAATCATGACCTGAGCCGAAAACAAGCGTTAGAGGCTCGCCTGACTGGGCCACCCGGGGGGCCCCGGAATTCAAACCTTTTTGCCCACTTTTTAACAACCCTGAAATCAGGATACTTCTGTGATCACTAGTGTGTCAGAGTTTAATCGAAAGCCTTTTCTCTCCTCTGGCGATGTATAAAATAATGACATGATTCCTGCACCTGTCACCCTGAATGCCGACTTTGACCCTGGGCACAAAATCTAACTCCCCTGCGAATGTCCACTCACTAGGCTTAGGACCATTTCGATCTTTGCCAAAACCATCCACTCCCTGGATGCTTCGATTTCGGGGATATGTTCCCGGCTTACACGTCACTGTCACACAGCTCTGGAGGGGACCGATCAACTTCTCTGCAGCTGAATTTTTCTGGATCAGACATCTTTCTTCTTGCCGTCCTCACCAGGCCGTCCTGAAGGAAGGTAGAATGCTTGCGATACAGGCTCCTTACATGAAACCTACATTCATTCGAAGACAAATCAGGCGGCGCCTGGGTGGCTCCGTTGGTTCGGCGACCGGCTCTTGGTTTTGGCTCAGGTTATGATCTCGCGGTCTCCTGGGTTCCAGCCCTTGCGTCGGGCTCTGCACTGGCAGCATGGAGCCTGCTTGGGACTCTCTCTCTCTCTCTTCCCCTCCCCCACTCATACTGTCTCTCTCTCTCAAAATAAATAAATAGGGGCACCTGGGTGGCTCAGTTGGTTGAGCGTCTGACTTCAGCTCAGGTCATGATCTCGCGGTTCGAGCCCCGCGTCGGGCTCTGTGCTGACAGCTCAGAGCCTGGAGCCTGCTTCGGATTCTGTGTCTCCCTCTCTCTCTGCCCTTCCCTAGCTCAGTCTCTCTCTGTCTCTCTCAGAAATAAATAAACATTAAAAATAAATAAATAAATAAATAAATTTAAATGAATAAATAAAGAAAAGACTCGTTAAAAAATTAAAAAAGACAAAGCCAAAGAAAACCACCGTGAGCCACCTCAACCATGAAAATCAAGCCCAAACAGGTTTGTGAGCAAAAGGTGACCAACATGAGCTCAACTCGTCGGCCCAAAACTGGAAGCAAACAAATAGAAACTTTCCACCCAACAGCTTTGGTGACACCTGGTTCTTCAGCGTCCCCACCCAGCCCTGAAATGACAATCGGTTTGGAGCCCTGGGTCTTTTATTGCAACGTTAGTTCTAAGAAAAGACCTTGGGGCGACTGGGGGGCTCAGTTGGTGAAGCGCCTGACTTCAGCTCAGGTCATGATCTCTCAGTTCGTGAGTTCGAGCCCCGCGTCGGGCTCTGTGCTGATGGCTCAGAGCCTGGAGCCTGCTTCGGGTTCTGTGTCTCCTCTCTCTCTGCCCCTGCTCCCCTCACACTCGGTCTCTCTCTCAAAATTAAATAAAGATTAAAAAAAGAAAGAAAGAAAAGAAAAGACCTTGATAGGAAACATCGACAAAGCGCCGCATGATAAACTAGGACCAAACAAGAAACAGGTGATTTACTAAGCGCTGTTTCTATCAAAAGGCCCCGCTAACCAGAGTTACTTTATCTGCAGCCGATACAAAGAAACTAAATGTAACAGGTCCCCCTGCATTCAACTCCGCAAACTTCCGCGTCCATCCCAAACACTCCGTGTTCTGGGATAAAACTAGGACTCGAAAGAACTCATAAAAGGCTCTGAAGGCACCCTCTACTTCCTCCTCTGTAACTGGGAAGAGTAATAATACTTGCTGTCTCACCAGAGTCTTGCAAAGGAGATTCCTGGAGGTAGTCTGTAGGAAAGCTCTTTTCAAATGTAAATCACGACCACGTTTGTGTCGTCAACGGACCTTCAGAGAACTTCAGACCCTGCTGTCCCGGAGAGGTATAACATGAGCCACAGGTGTAATTTTAAACTTTCTGGTGGCTCTCTTTTAAATAGGTAAAAAGAAACAGGTGAGATTAATTTTAGTAATGTATTTTATTTAATCTGATCTAGTTAAAATGTCATCTTAACATGTAATCAATGCAAAAAATTATTTAAAAAATTTTTTAACGTTTATTTATTTTTGAGACGGTGCAAGCAGGGGAGGGGCACGGCAGAGAGAGAGGCACACACACAGAATCCGAAGCAGGCTCTAGGCTCTGAGCTGTCAGCACAGAGCCCGACGCGGGGCTCGAACCCACGAACTGCGAGATCATGACCTGAGCCAAAGTTGGACGCTTAACTGCCTGACCCCCCCAGGCGCCCCTAAAAGCTTTTCTCAAGTAAAGATTTGAAGTTGCTGAATAGATCTGCAAACATACGGTACGAAACCTTAGCAGATTCAAAATTCCATTCGGTATAAACAGGGCTCCTGACCCTGTCTTCCAGAAACTGAGTCGCCGAGGGTTGTTGAGAAGCTTGCGGGAGTTAAGACGCGCATAGGACTCAGAACATCGCCTGGCATATTCAGGATACGTGGTCTTGCTTTCAGTGGCTGCGAATTATCCGTCACGTGGCTCCACTGTAATTGACAGAAATAGTCCCCTGTAAGGGACATTTGGTTTGGGCTTCTTCCCCCAATCTCGGCTCTCCCAAGAATGCCTTAGCGGCCAGCCGCCCAGGTGCCCCACCCAGGCTGACCGCGTGCAAGTCAACTAGAGAATCACCCCCAGGAATTTCTTGGTCAGAGGGTGTGGGCCTGTTTCATCCGGGTTTCGAGGCCGAGTTATCTCCCCAGGAGGCCTTACGGGCTGATGGTCCGGCAGCTTGGGAGGTGTGTGCCTGCTTCCCAGAGCCTCAGGCTCATGGGCCGCCATCCACCCTGGGCCCTCCTCTGCCCACTCAAGAGATGGGAAATGCCCCAACAGAGTGGCTTCCGTTTGTCCTTCTCTCGCAGGGGTGAGGCTGGGTGTCTTCCTCTGTCTTGGAAACTCTGCTCATTTGTCTGTTGGATTATTAGACTAAGCCTTTTTTAATCCCCGTCTCCCTCACGGATGCCTCCCGGGTCTCTCCCTCCCGACCACCTGGGTGCCTTCCCCCCACGACCCTCCCTGGCAGTAATCCCGACTTCCTTTCTGCTGTCGTCCTGACTGTGACCCTGATCGAATAGTGTTATGTTTTCACACAGGAGTCTTTGGCCCAACCGCGTCTCCGGGGCAGAAACGGGCTCCTGTGTGTTCCGAGAATGACCGACACGGGGCACAGATAAGGCGGGCCTTTGATGGGTATTTTTCAGGTGTATTTTTTTAAAAAGAGAGAACTAGTCGGCTCACGGCTGTAGAAAAAAGAACATCATTTCCCCAACGTTTCGTTTTTCAAATTATTAAAATTATTCCGTTTACCTCCATCATTAAAAGTATCACACGATTAAGCATTATTAGTAGGAGTAAATTGTTAAAATGGACTCTTAGAACCATCGAGTTTTATTATTAAATTATTAAAATCCAAGGACTTTAGAAGCAAAACTAGTTTCTCCCCAAAGAGGACTATTTTTCTTCTTTTTTAAAAACAGGTTTGTTTACTTATTTTTGAGCGAGAGGGGAGGGGAGGGGCAGATGGAGACACGGAATCCCAAGCAGGCTCCAGTGTCAGGGCTCATCCTGTAAACTGAGAGATCATGACCTGAACCAAAACCAAGAGTCAACGCTTAACTGACCGGGCCACCCAGGCGCCCCCAAAGAGGACTACTGTAAATAGTTTGTGAAACAGTCTTTAAATACTTTACGTATGATTATACAAACAAACGTTAAAAAGCTGTAGGGATGGAGCACCTGAGTAGCTCAGTCTGTTGGGCGTCTGACTCTTAACTTCAGCTCAGGTCATGATCCCAGGGTCATGGGTTCAAGCTCCTTGTCGGGCTCCGTGCTGAGCGTGCAGCCTGCTCGGGATTCTCCCCCTCCTCCTCCCCCTCCCCCTTCTCCTCCCCCCCTCTTCCCCTCCCCCTCCCCCTCCTCCTCCTCCCCCTCCCCCTCCTCCCCCTCCCCCTCCTCCTCCTCCCTCTGCCCCTCTCCTGCTTGTACCATCTCTCTCTCTCTCTCTCTAAAAAAAAAAAAGTGTAGTGGTGGACGTGTGTGTATACAGACAGACAGACAGAAACACACATGGTTTGGGGAACTGCTAGCAAAAATCAGATGCTACGTTTTGTTTCTCGAAATTGCAATTCTTTTATTTCAACCGTTTCTTCAGCACCTATTGACTGAGGACCTACTATGGCGCCCCGGGCGCCATGTTTTTTGTTTGATTGTGTCTTTATTTTCTCGTGTTTGTTTTTTAGCAAGTGATTTCTGTGATCGGGAACCTTCGTGTAACAATGAGACAGTCACAGAGGCTTGGGTTGGAAATAAAGGTCTGGATTTCTTTCCCCCGTCTCCAGACAGAGCGTCTAAGGCAGCCTGACCACGACTGTAATCTAGAAGGCCTCTGGTGAGACACTCCTCACACAATCTTTAACACCTCGCCTGGAGTCTGCTTACCTCAGGGTTCTTTGGAGGAAATGATCCAAGTAAAAGATCATAACCGATACAGTAAAGGGCTCAGGGCTGGCATCTGTGTCGAGGAAAGAAAACGTGGTGACGTATTAAATTTAAGAGCTGTATTCACATCAGAGTCTGGGCCCCAGCCACGGTTCATCTACTTCTCTAGATGTGTAACTTGGGTAGAGAAGACGTTTCGCCCCTCTGAGCCTTCATTCTCAAGAGAGTTCTAGAAGCCAGGGTAATAAGAAAAATAAGTATGATCCCAAATTAACCTGACATCCTTTCTGTTACCACAGGGCAGTAGGGAGGGGCCGGAGCTCGGGGCCAGGGACTGTACTGTCCTCTCTGCCCTGAGATAATGCACACAATCGCTCAGATAATGTGAGTAATTCTTCGTTTTCTCTTTTCTCCCCACACACGTACGTAGGATTCGGGGAGGATGAATTACAGAATCTGCAGTTTAACAGGGATAAGGGCAGAGGCGCCCGGGTGACTCAGTTCTTAAGTCTCTGACTTGGGCTCAGGTCGTGAGCTCACCGTTTCTGAGTTCGAGCCCCGCATGGGGCTCTGTGCTGACAGCTCGGAGCCTGGAGCCTGCTTCGGACTCTGTGTCTCCCTCTCTCTGCTTCTTGCCTGCTTGTGTTCTCTCTCAAAAATAAATAAATAAACTTTAAAAAAAAGGGGGGGTGGGATGAGGGCAAAATAAAGGAGGAAGATTATCTGATAGGAACACTTTCCTATGACTGTCAAGATTTAAAAAAAATAAGTCTGATATCCAATAAGTGTCTAAATTGGCTTTAAGGGCGCCTGCGTGGTTCAGTCGGTTAAGCGTCTGACTTCGGCTCAGGTCATGATCTCACGGTTTCTGAGTTCGAGCCCCGCATGGGGCTCTGTGCTGACGGCTCAGAGCCTGGAGCCTGCTTCGGATTCTGTGTCTCCCTCTCTCTCTGCCCCTCCCCCACTCATGGTCTGTCTCTCTCTCTCTCTCTCAAAGACAAATAAAACATTTTTAAAAATTTCTTAATTAAAAAAAATAAGAAGAAAGAAAAAAACAAAGAGATGATATGAAGGAAGGTTCCTTTCTCCAAGCCATGCACCGCCCTGAGCACTTGCACCTGCCTTCTCCCCTTTCTTCCTCGAAGAGAAGCCCTCGCCAGGCCCTGACAGCCAGCGTTGGTCCCAGCTGCTCTCAGCCGCTGAGACAAGGAAATAAGGCGCGACTCTGGCAAGCGCCTTCCGTGAGGCGGCAGCAGGAAGAGGAGTGAAGTCAGTCAGAGAGTCAAAATCAGGCGGCCCTGTTTCATTTTTTTTTTAATGTTTATTCATTTTTGAGAGAGAGAGAGACAGAACAGAGCGTTAGCAGGGAAAGGGCAGAGAGAGAGGGAGACACAGAATCTGAAGCAGACTCCAGGCTCTGAGCTTTTGGCACAGAACCCGACACGGGGCTCGAACTCACAGACCATGAGATCATGACCTGAGCTGAAGTCGGCCGCTTCACCGACTGAGCCCCCCAGGCGCCCCTCTATACATGATTTTTTAAGTATCAGGGTCATTTTAAGTTTCTTCCTTCCTTTCTTGATTTCTGCCAGCTTCCCCGCTCCCCGTATGCTCTTGCTTCCCCTCCAGCCCCTGTGCATGACCGGTCTTCCTAGTTAAGCTCAGGTGGTTGTATGTTTCCGTCCAGGTTCACGTGGCCCTAGTTCATCAGCACGTGCTTCACCGAAGCAGGGTCTCGTGCGTTTCACTCCTGCTGTTCCAGGGGCTTCGTGGCAGTTCCTTTCATCCAGTGCCTGCGGTCTTACTTCATTTCATGTAACGTCTGTTTCATATCCCATGAACGTGCCAGTGGTTTTTAGTTTGTTTCCACTTTTTTGCTACCATTAACAAAGCTCCAGCACACATCTCTTGTTTTTTTAAGCATGTTTAAAATTTTTTTAATGTGTATTTATTTTTGAAAGAGAGAGAGAGACAGAGTGCAAGCAGGGGAGAGGCAGAGAGAGAGAGAGAGGGAGACACAGAATCCGAAGCAGGCTCCAGGCTCTGAGCCGTCGGCACAGAGCCCGACGTGGGGCTCGAACCCACAGACCGTGAGATCACAACCTGAGCTGAGGTCGGGCGCTTCACCGACTGAGCCCCCAGGCGCCCCTGCAGTACACATCTTTAAATATTAAAAAACAAAATCTCAGGTGTTCTAGGAGCGGAAGGTTGCCGGCAGTGGCCACTGTGGCAGGTGTGTGCGGAGAGCCTTGGCCAACCGGTCTCTTGCTCTGAGCCGTATTTCAGCATCTCTACAACAAGGGGCTCAGATCAGAAAGGGCCAGGGTCCCTCCCTGGTGATCAAATCCTATCAGTCAAACAATCCATTCGCTTGTAGGATCAGCCGGCACAAACAATCAAGTACCTGACCTAGGCGCTGGGACTTGACCGTGAACAGCAGGAGGAGGCTCCGGCTCGCAGGGGGCTGCCGTTCTGGCGGAGAGAAGCAGACGATAAAGAGGCAGGTGGCAGGTGAATGATATCAGCCCCACGCCCTGAAGAGGCCGGGGGCGGCCGCCTGCTGGAGGCCGCTCAGAACACCATCCACACTGAGCTGTGACCGCGAATCTCATGATACCGAGCCCGTATGTATTGCAATACGTTCGTAGTTGGTTCTGATCTTTGACTCAAGTGAGGGCGTTTTTGTCATCAGTATAGTTTTTAGACCTCCAGGCTCTGCTCCTGTAGATGGGAAGCAAAGTCTCAGTAATCCCCACTTTTTAAAAACATACAGGGTGGGGCGCCCGGGGCGGCTCAGTCGGTTAGGTGGCCGACTTCGGCTCAGGTCATGATCTCACGATCTGTGAGTTCGAGCCCCACGTCAGGGCTCTGTGTTGACGGCTCAGAGCCCGGAGCCTGCTTCGGATTCTGTGTCTCCCTCTCTCTCTGCCCCTCCCCTGCTCATACTCTGTCTCTATGTCTCTCAAAAATAAATAAACGTTAAAAAAAAATTCAAAAAAATATATTAAAAAAAACCATACAGGGTGATTCGAGGCCCAGTCAGGTTTGGGGATGACTTTATTCGAGAACTCTCGGGAAGCAGATTCCATGAAAAGACAAAGGAGGAAGGTGAGTGGAGACGTGAACTGAAAAGAGGCCTTGGAGAACTTTCTCACCACCGCCCCTGCCCTCCAGAAAGTTATGCCTTTTGAACTCTTCAAGAGAAGAGAGAAACCCCCCAGGGACCCCTCACCCCGTCCTCAGGAAACCCCCAGGACCCCTTCTTGGGCTCGGCTCATTTGATGTGCACTAGAGATGTAAGGGAAAAAAACAAAAACAAAAACACCAGCGGTGGGCTGCCGGAAACTCCGCACAAAGAAAAATCTAGAATTGCAAATGTACAACTGTCAGCGGGCTTCTGCGGATGGGGCCGCCAGCTGAAAACTGGAGGGGAGGCGACCTGACCCAGCTGGGGCGTGCGTGGGGCAGCCAGGTCCCCAGCGCGACTCCAGCCCCCACCTCCTCTAGGATTCTGGGAATCAACAACACCTACCTCAGAGAGGTTGAAGATAAGACCCTGGTCATGCCAGCCCTGAGCCACCCTGGGCGCCCAGTTAGGGCTTCACCCCGCGTTCCTCTGGCTTCTGGCTGCTCCCTCCCCCCAAGCGAGTTCCTCCAGCGTGGCCAGCGCCCCCGAGGAATCCAGGAATCCCCGTGGGTGCCGTGGAGGGTGGTGGGCGCTCGGCGCGTGGGCCCCCCCAGGTGGCACGCTGTGACCTTCCTCCCACATTTGGGGAAACAGACAGAGCACTTCTGACCTTTTAGATTTCCTTCGCTTCCGCACACGCCCTCCCGAGCCCGCTCGTCTGTCGTGACCTTCGGTGACCGCGAAGAAGCTCCAGGAGGCACACGCGCCTCCGTGGCAGGGTCCACGGGCAGGCTTTCTCCTTCTTCCTCCATCGGTGGCCCACTTTGCTGCCGATCGGTGTAAGTGCCGTGTGCCTCCTCCCTCCGTGAGCACTGACCTACTTCCGCTCACTCTCCCTCCTCCTGACACTTCCAGCCGTCTGAGGACGTCCCGCCGCTCCCGCCGCCTCGGCGGGCCGTGTCAACAACCCCAGCGCGGTCCCGGTTCGTTCAGTTCACACAAGTGTGCGAGGGGCCGGGGAGCAAAGTGTTTCCAAGGCCACTCATGTAAATGTCCTCATTAAAATATTTGCATATGCATTTAAACGTGCGCGGCGTCCTATATGAAGTGCGGGTGTTGTTCGGAATGCAAATCCGTATGTAAATCTCTACGGGACGGGGCGCAGATACCACCGGAGAACAAAGGATGTGCTCCGGGCGGTCCGGCTGGGCGGCGAGGGGGGGTTCTGAGCCTCAGCCCTGAGGGTGTGAAACACTCGGGTACTTTTGCTGGTCCCGAGTGATACAGGCTCTTCATCAGAACCTCGGGACAAGGAGGGTGGCAAGTTCCAGCTCTCCCTCCCGGCCCGCTCCTCGCCGGCCCGCGGGAACCACGCTCTGCTAGCAGCCTGTCTCCTCCTGCCCTCAGGCTCTGCCTAAGCGGCTGTCTTAGAAAATTCCAAAATGGGTTTTTTTTTTGGGGGGGTGGGGGGAAGAATAGGGGGGGCCGAAAGAGGAATGACTCATTTCAAAAGCAACTACGAAAGTAAACGCGGTACTTTTACCCTATAATGTATAATCTGCCCGCACCCCCTCCCCCACCCCCACCTCTCCAGAGGACCCCTCCCCACCCCCCACCCAAGCCATCCCAAGGCCCTTCACACTTTGTACCTGGGATGAAATGGGAGCGGGATCCACAGCCCCCAGAGAAAGCGTGCAGGGGCGGATTATATACCCTCTTGGTGAAGAGCCGGCAGCGGGGGGGGGGGGGGGGGGGGGGGGGGGGGGGGGAGTCCGGCCGGCCTTAACAATTCCGAGGCGGGCTTCAGTCCCGGCCGCCCAGCTCGCGTCCTGATAATGCAATTTTGTATGTTAAACAACAGATGTCAAACCGAAGAAAGAGATGGGGTCTTCGCCTTTCTTCTCCTCGGACCTTGCGCCCCCAAAGCAGTCATTTTTTCCGTTGCCATGACAGTGGTAATAGGAGTTTATCATTTTCCCATGCTCGCCGCATGCTGATGTGGAAACGGTTCAAGAATGTTCTCCGGCTCCCCGTTTACGGAGCGATCGAGGCTAAAGCAAAAGTTTTTATTTGTCCGTCGATGAGCGTGTCCGTTCTGACCAGCCGCAGAGCCACCAATGCCAGACGCGCGGGTTGACAGCGAGCTGGCCATTCTTTTGAAAAGAAGTCAAATGTATATCATCTAGATGGTAACTATGTATAGTATCTATCCTTCATGTGTGCATATTGAATACAGGACAATTCTACGCTTTCTTTCGAAACATCAGACGCACTGACACGCCGAGGACAGGAAGAAGGCTCCTTGGAGAATCACTAAAACTGAGAAAATCATACGTTTATGAGAAAAGCGCCTTCTCCCAACGAACAAAGATGACGTGGAAATTAAGAAAAATCACCTTGGGAAGGCTTCTTCTCAAAACGAGGGAAGCGTTTTCTAAAAAACTAGACAAGAAGGAAGAGCGGAAAAGTAGTTAAACCCGATAGGGGAATACACAAGTTCCTTATGGATTTCTTGGTGCTTTTCTGTATGTTTGAAATATTTTATAATTCCTTAAAAAGTTTGTGACCCAAAGCCTTTCTGCGTGGCCTTTAATTGATGCAGCCAAGTGAGAAAAACGGGAAAGAAAGGAAAAACAAAGTAGTGGGGCAGAAGCCAAATTCAACCCCGAAGTGATTTATAGCATCCGTAGGTTTATTTCCCTCTTAATTTCTAACCGAATGTGGCGATGACTGTCAGCTGCTGTTTGCTTTTTTTTCCCCTTCCTAATCCCTTAAAAAAAAAAAAATTCTGGCATCAGTGACCACTAAAATGATGACTTCAATTGTTGCTAGACTTGATTCTCCAGGCTCGGAACCCAGTTGCTTTTCTATGCATTGCCCTTATTTTTTAGGCATCTGACACATTTTACTCCTTTGTTGTTATTTCGAGTTGTCCTTTTATCATCACCTGCGGGAAGCAGATAAGAACAGAACAGAGATCCAGGTGTGCATGTCAAAGGATGAACGGCTATTTATTAAGAAAAACTTTTCTTGCCAAGCCCAGCTTCTGTTCAAAGAATAGCAAAGCCCATAGCGTTAGTGACAAACTGGTAATTCAATGCCTTGTCACCACGGTGCGTTGGAATAGAGGGGAAAAAAAAAAAAAGGCAGGTCAAAGAAATTGAGAAAGCCGAAAAGACAGAACTAGTGTAAAAGTTCATCTTCTCAGAGTGTGCCCCCACATCCTGCTGTGCGGATTCACCGTTTCGGGGAGACGTGGATGAGCCGCCAACGGGCTGGCTGCGGTCATGAGGAAGGATGAACTGCCAGTCGCCCGAATTATATTTTAGAGTGAAATGTATTTACGTTGGAAGCGGCTGATTGCGGTGCCGTCGCCTGTGCTTCCTCCGCACGTGAAACTATCCTTACGAACACGTGGGACGCGAGATGCAGAAGAGCCAGTGCCGTCGCCCTTTGTGAAGTGAATCTAAAAACGCTTTCACTTCCCTCTGCGCCTCGTGTTAAGTTGCCCCTTTATCCCTCCGGTGTGTGTGTCTCTGTGCAGCTCTGATAGAAATTTACATGCGTGGAGGCACACAGCTCCCACGTACGTGCCTACGTCTACACACATTTGCATCCATGTATTTAGCCTAGTTGTGGTTATTTTATTTTTATTTTATTTTATTCTATTCTATTCTATTATTTTATTTTATTTTAAGTAATCTCTACACCCAACGTGGGGCTCGAACTCACAGCCCCAAGATCAAGAATCCCATGATCCACTGGCTAAGCCAGCCAGGGGCCCCTAGTGTGGTTGTTTTTAAAATCAATGCTGCCATGCCGCCGGGGTGCTTCTTTTCTTTCACTTAGCAGTCGGATTTGCCAATCTTTCAAACTCAGCATACGTAAGGCAGCCTCCTTCTTTTTCATTTATACATAGGAGTCCGTGGGTCGGATGCACAGTGATGTATTGTACATCAAAAAGCCATTCTCCTTTAGTGGCTTTTCAAGTGTCTTCCAGTTTTTCCTACTGCAGACAATGATGCAATCAATTGCATATTTTGCAATTGCAATACCCTCGCTCGTCTAAATTTGTGTGCCCATTGTGTGCTCTTTTTGCACGTTGCTTTTGTTTCGTTTTCTCTGTGGTCCAAAAAACTTTTATTAGCTGGGAGAAGTTACACATCTGTCTGCTTAAGGCTAGAATAAGTGAGAAGTCAGTGAGTCTCTGACTTTCTCTTTAGACTTAAAATGACAGAGAATTGCAATATGTGTATCAATCCCGAGGACATTTGCCTTCACTTTTGCACTCGTGTTCCTCAGCTGCCTTCTATACTTGACTCAAACATGACCTTGACTGAAGTCAGCTTTGTACACCGATCTTTGTAAAAGTTGGCCAGGTCTTTAATCGATCTGTGAGCTTATCATTAGAGTTTTAAAAAGATATCACTAGCCCTTCTGTTCAGTAAAGAAACAAACAGTGAGGTAAAGAAACTTTGCCCAGATCTGCTAAATTAATTTCATCATAAAAATGAGAGGGGTCTAAATTCTGCCTAATGTACCTAGGGACGGACACTGAGGCGTTATTTGTAATGAGAAAGACACAGAAGTTCTAAATATCCATTCAAGGTGTCCTTAAAAATCACGGGTACATTCAAATGACAAAATACCCCTAAAATGAATGAGAAGATATTCCAATGGGAAAAACATCCATTGTCTTGCTAATTAAAAGGCAAATCGTAAACCTAGTGAGCCTTGTAATCTGCTCATGCGTGATCAGCAGGTGGGCAGACAGATGGATGGATCATTAGTAAGAGTTCTCTCCAAGGCGTGGAAGGGGTGAGGGCAAGGAGGGGAGAGGGGAGGGACTCGTATTTTTTCATAGCAGTTAAACGATTTACAGGGGGGCTTAAATATTTTGTGAGAAAGATCAATTTGTCCCAAAGACCGGGAGAGAGGCCGGTGATAGCATCTCCCTTGTTGATTTTTAAAAAGAATATTCATGAAAGAGTATGAAATTATTTTATGTCCTTGTCCTTTAACTTTTCATAGGCTTGTATCCATAGACTTCAAAATGCCAAGACTGGAAAATGGTTAAAAAACAAATGATAATTCCCATCTAAACCCTGTCCTCCAGAACTGACTTTCTCTCTCCAGGGGCAATCACTGTTACGATTTTTATATGCATTTTCCTAGATATATTTCAAACATATTCAAGGAAATGTTTGTGCATAAATATATGTATGTGTGTGTGTATATACATATGCATATACACACACACATACAAAATAAAGTGGATATAAGGTAAGAATAAAATAAGTATATAAAGGTGCCTGGGTGGCTCAGTTGGTTAAGCGGCCAACTTCAACTCAAGTCATAATCTTATGGTCTGTGAGTTCGAGCCCCGCATCGGGCTCTGTGCTGACAGCTCAGAGCCTGGAGCCTGCTTCGGATTCTGTGTCTCCCTCTCTCTCTGCCCTTCCCCTGTTCACACTCTGTCTCTATGTCTCTCAAAAATAAATAAAAACGTAAAAAATAAAATAAAATACTTTAAAAATAAGTGTATATATATATATATATATATACACACACAAAATATGTAAAAATATTCATTTCTTTTTCTCCCACAAATGGCAGTTCGAACTGGTCTGTATTTTGTTTTTTGGTGGGGTTTTTTTTTTCACTTGACTCTGTGTAAAGAGAATTATTTTTAAACAGCTACATGAGCGACTAACCACCAAACCGAAAGTATCCGTGGGCTCGATGGTACTGTTTCCAAGTCCAGAATCACCTGGTTGATGGCTGGCACGCTGGCTGTAGGCGTACTCAGAGTGAACCTGGAGTCAAGACGGCCGTGGTCAGGGACGAACAGGGCACCAGCGGCTGAGGCCGGGGGACTTCTCAGACGAGAAGGCGTTGAGGTGCAGCGTCAGGAACCCAGACTTTCCAGCCGTTCGGTCCTGGGTTCATTTCCGAACCCTACCAGCCTCTTACTGGCTGTGTGACTTCGGCACTTTACCCCGCCGAGCCTCAGTGTTCCCATCTGTCAGATGGGGTTACTAACAGTCCCAGCCTCGGAGGGTTGTCCACGAGAACGTGATGCGAAATGTCTCCCTCCCACATGTCACGGACGCCAGGCCGGCTGCCGGCAAACAGAGCTTGAGAGAGGAGGGCTGTGTCCCTTCTCCCAGGAAGGTAGCCACTGACCTGGAGGGAGGAGGTGCGTGGGGGGAGGGGCAAGTCATATTGTCCCCCGTCCTTGCAAGGGCTGCTCCCCTGGCCCGGGAGGGCTCCTGCGGCGCTGGCAGGAGTTGTGTTTGGCCCGGATGCTGTCCTTGGCTCTTCAGCTGTAAGACGTGTTACATTCCAGATCGGCGCCCTTGGGGAGGACCAGGGCCGCGGTTCTCCAACTTGAGCGTCAGCATCATGCAGAGGGGCTTTTAAACCCCAGATTGCTGAAACCCACCCCCGGAGTTCTGTATTTCATAAATCCGGGGTGTGAACCAAGAAATTGCATTTCTTTTTTTTTTTTAATGTTTATTTATTTTTGAGAGACATAGATACAGAGTGTGAGCAGGGGAAGGGCAGAGAGACAGGGAGATACAGAATCTGAAGCAGGCTCCAGGCTCTGAGCTGTCAGCACAGAGCCCGACGCGGGGCTTGAACTCACAGACCGTGAGATCATGACCCGAGCCGAAGTCGGACGCCTAACCGACTGAGCCCCCCAAGCGCCCCAGAAATTGCATTTCTAACAAGTTCCAAAGGTTTGCCAACCCTACCTAGCTAGGAGCACAAGGCCGATTCCAGTTAGACGGGGGCGAGGGCAAGGAATGGGAAAGCCAGAGAGAAACGGGGGCCCACATGGGGCGCCTGGGGGGCTCAGTCGGCTAACCATCTGACTCTGGATTTCAGCTCGGGTCGTGATCTCGTGGTGCGGGAGTTCGAGCCCTACATCGGGCTCTGCGCTGACAGTGCGGAGCCTGCTTGGGATTCTTGCTCTCCCTTTCTCTCTGCCTCTCTCCTGCTCTCTCTCCCTCTCTCTCTCAAAAAATAAACAATAATTAAAAAAAAAAAGAAATGGGGGCCCACAAACTGGGAAGTCCTCCCTTTCCTTTCTGATCTCACCTTGAGGTTGAGATGGTCAAGTGGGGCGCCTGGAGTTGGGCCGCTTGCATCTGACACCCCCAGAACTGTCTCATCTGGGGCAAAGTGTGCCCAGTTTCCTCATCCGTAAACCGGGGTAAAGCTGGACGTGCCTAATGGCCAGAGTTTTTCCAAAATGCACGTAGTAAAGGAGACAATGGTGGCCAGCAATAAGGGCACTGAAGAAACTGTGATAGAGAGTCGGGGGAAGGACACCATTTTCACCAAGGTGGTCAGGGAAGGCTTCCTGGAGGAGGTGTCATTCAACAGAAACTGAATAACGAAGGCCACGCGCACATCTCCAGGAGGACGAGCGGCAAGAACAACCAGGGTGGGTGCCTGAGGAGGAAACGCGCTGCAGCTGGAGCTCCAGGAGGAAGCCCAGGGCGGCCAGAGCAGGTCGGAGGCCTCGTCGGGGCCAAGAGAATGGGAGGGAAGCCATTGGAGGGGGTTTGGGTTGTTGTTTAGATGTTTTTGTGGGGCTTTTTTAAATTTAAGTCATCTCTCTACCCACCGTGGGGCTCCAACACACACCCGGGGATCAAGAGTTGCACTCTCTTCTGACTGAGCCACCCGGTGCCCCGTGTGCATTTAAAAAATTTTTTTCTTTTAATTTTTTTTAACGTTTATTTATTTTTGAGAGACAGAGAGACAGAGCACAAGCAGGGGAGGGGCAGAGAGAGAGGGAGACACAGAATCTGAAGCAGGCCTCCAGGCTCTGAGCTGTCAGCACAGAGCCCGACGCGGGGCTCGAACTCACAGACTGCGAGATCATGACCTGAGCCGAAGTCGGACCCGCTCAACCGACTGAGCCCCCCCAGGCGCCCCATCTTTATTGTTTTAAAGGCGCTGTCTCTGACAGACTTCGGTGATGCTTGAAGTGGACCCTTTATTGAAATCAAAATACAATGCTTATACTACTTAACTTTAGAGGAGCCAACAATGTGAAATTAATGTTTTCATAAGAATTATATTAAATGGGGCACCTGGGGGACTCAGTCGCTTAAGCCTCCGAGTCTTGATTTCAGCTCAGGTCACGATCTCATAGTTTGTGGGTTCGAGCCCCGTGTCGCCGCCAGCGCCGAGCCTGCTTGGGACTCTCTCCCTCTCTCTCAGCCCCTGCCCCGCTCACGCTCTCTGTCTCTCTCTCAAAATAAGTAAACCTAAACGAGATTTTTTGAATAAGTCTATTCAACGAATCTTTATTTGAAAATTACCGCCTCGGCATTATCCTGTTAGAAAACTTGAACACGAGCAACTACAGCAATTAAATGCCAGCAGCGAGACTGGAAAGAGAGCGATCACAATCACTCTTACAGACAGGAGACCCGGGCATGCGCCTCGTCACGGCTGCGGGTGTCCAGCCAGCCGCTGCGAGGGCAGAATCCCACCTGCTCGTGGCCCTCTGC
Organism: Paguma larvata; assembly: GCA_030068075.1. Lineage (NCBI taxonomy): Eukaryota > Metazoa > Chordata > Mammalia > Carnivora > Viverridae > Paguma > Paguma larvata. Next base: position 39,711,932 of record CM057844.1, on the reverse strand, counting down.
CTCTGAGCCCCCCGGCGTGACCTTCCTCCTTCCCGGGGACCCCCTGGTACTTCCGGGCCTCTCGGGGCTGCGGGGGGATGCGCTGGAACTTGAACTGGACGTTGGCCGGCCGTTGTCTGATGGGGTCACTCCCAGGCTCGGGCGCGCAGGGAGGAGATCTCAGACAGCACCGCGTTTGGATCGGGGCAGGTGGCTCCCTGCGGTTCCTCGCCCGTGGCCCGGGCCACCCTCTTCCCGACGACGCGCCCCTGACGCGGAGAGCTCGCATGTCTCTACGCGTGGAGCCGTCCCTTCTCGGCTTCCAGGCGGTGCGCCTCCTGCCCGGGCTGCCTTTCTCAGAAAACCTGAGGCTTACCTGCCCTCAACGTCTTCCGGGTACCACGCGGGGCCTCGGGCTTCCACGGGTCACTGCGAGCCACGACTTCTCGGACCGCAAAGGCGCCCGCCCAGTTTGGAGGCCCGTCATCTGTCCTGTGAGCGCTTTGATTTTCTTCACGCGGCGGCCGGGATGTGGCTTCTTTTTCCTCTCCGTGCCTTTTCACGGACGCTTTCAAGTTAGCAGCAAAAAAAATAAGAGACTCAGATCAGACGGTCTGGGTTCTCGCGTCTCTCTTGTCCTCTCCCTCCACGCGCCCAGCCCCCCCGGATCTTCCTTTTTTTTTTTTTTAATTTTTTTTTAACGTTTATTTAGTTTTGAGAGACATAAAGACAGAGTATGAGCAGGGGAAGGGCAGAGAGAGAGGGAGACACAGGATCCGAAGAAACAGGCTCCAGGCTCTGAGCCATCAGCACAGAGCCTGACGCGGGGCTTGAACTCACAGACCGCGAGATCATGACCTGAGCCGAAGTCGGCCGCTTAACCGACTGAGCCCCCCAGGCGCCCCCCCCACGGATCTTCCTTAAAGAGATCGGCCAGCGCAGGGTCTTCAGTGTGGCTTCCGCTCGACGGTTGAACTGGCTCTTTCTGGCTCAGGATCTGCTGCGTCCACGGGGCGGAGTGGCTGAGCGCTCCTCCTGCGACCTTCGGCTTCTGTCCCCTGGGCTTCCGTCCCTCCGTTTCCTGGGAGGGGAGTTCTGGATTCGGCTGAAGAGGACCGTTTCGGTTCAAGCCATCCATTCTTTCCTTCTCGCACGTTGTTCTGAGTGCATCGGTCACTCGGGATGGACGGGATTCCGGACGCACGTCCAGGTGACCCTTTCTGTCCTCGGAGACAAGTCACCATCAGCTGTGAAATGAAAGCTGGGCGGGGGGAGGGGGAGGGTCGCACCTGAGTGGCTCCGTTGGTTAAGCGTCCGACTCTTGGCTTCAGCTCAGGTCACGATCTCACGGTTTGGTGAGTTCGAGCCCCGCCTCGGGCTCTGCGCTGACAGCTCAGAGCCTGCTTGGGATTCTCTCTCTCCCTCTCTCTCTGCCCCTCCCCTGCTCGTGCTGTCTCCGTCCCTCTCAAAATAAATAAATAAACTAAGAAAGAGAAAAAAAGAAACTGAGGAATCTCACTTTTCTGTACTTTTCCAGAAAAGCCTTCCACGTTTGCCAGCCACTAACTCTTCAGATCGGTATTAAGAGCCACCGAGCAGGGACTTCTTCCTGACCTGTGCCCGGACTGCGGCCGGGGCCGAGCTCCTCTCAGCCGGCTCTCTCCCTCTCCTTCCAATACGTCATAACACCTCACAGCCGCACAGAGCAGGGTCTCCAGGGAAACCCCCAGAGACCTCAAGTCCCGCGGCGGCTCCGGGACCGACGGGGAAGACGTGCGGGTGGCGGCGGTGGGCCCTCCCCGCCCCCGCGGGCGCCGAAGCTCTCCCTCTGATCGCCGGCGTCCTGTGGGCCACACCTGACCGCTCGGCACCCCTCGGGGTGCCCTGTCTCTAACACAGACGAGTGTCCAGCAACCAGGACACACCATCGTCAGCACCGCAGGCGGGGAGGGAAGCTTCTAGAAAACCGTGCTAGTCTCTCCCTCGCGGCTCCGCTGGCAAGGGCTATTACCTGTCCGGCACCTTCGGGGAGTGGGGGGCTGGCCGCAGCCTGGAGCCGCGCATGGGCTGGCCACGAGCCCCGGGGGTCGCAGCACTGCCACCCCATACACACCCCTTCTCTGCCCACGAGCGAGTCGGAGCGGAGCGGGGAGGCGTGTTCTCCCAATTTCGGTTTCCTTCTGCCACGGGGAAGGCCGGTCCTCTCTGGAAATGTCCCACGCATCTCCTCCCCCAGAGACTCCCTCTCTCTCTTGTGTTCAGTCTGGACAAGGGCACTGGATGGAAGGGTCTCCCGGAACGGACTAAGAGACCCGAACTGCAATCCTGAGAACTCGGGAGAAATCGGTCACAACACACAAGGTCTTACGAGCTCATGGACTTTCTGCGGAGGCGGTCGGCCAGCATTGGATCCAAGTGCTCCTGGAGGGGGTGGGCTCAGGGACCCAGACTCCTCCCCATCCTCCGCTCAGCTCACGGCCCTGGGGTTCCCCTGGGGACAGCCATCCGCACCAAGTGTCTCCACATAGGGCGTGGCTCCCTCTTGTGCTCAGCTTGGCCCCCTTTACCTTCTTCAAGCCCGTCCCCCTCTCCTGGTGTGCCTCCGCGGAGTCACCCGTCACCTGGCCCGTCACCCGGAACTCGGCCTCCAGCAGCCCTTGGAGAGTTTCAGACGCTTGTTCAAAATTCAGCCGGTACCGGTTTACAATTCGCGGTCATATTTATTATGCAATTAAATACCTGGTAAATCTTTGACCATTTCGACCAAGGAAAGAGTCTATAAGAGAGCATAGCACAGTCGAAGAAAGAAACTTCAGAATAATCTAGATTCGAACCAGCTTCTAGACTTCCCAGATGAGCTACTTTCCTTTCTCCGAGCCTCAGTCTGTCCACCTGTGGAATGGGCCCGATAGTCATGCCCACCTCCCAGGGTCCCAGCGGGGGGGGGGGGGGGGGTGTAAGATATTACGCCGTCAGGAAATGGCAGTTGTCACGATACTCACTAGTACACGATTCTTGTTACTGTGTTCATCTTTGTTTTCGACAAAGTCGGTCTGGCGAGTGCTCCCATGTGGCTCAGAGTCGGAACCCTGAAGTGAGGACAGCGCCGCGCCCCAGCCTCTGCGGCCGTCGCGCGTCCTCTGGGAACACAGGGCCATAGGACCGTCCCGCGTCCGCAGCCTCTGGTTTGCAGGCGCACATCTACCTCGTGTCTCCCAGGAGGCCAGGCGGCCTCCAGATTTCATTTAAGTTTTCTATTCTTCTCCTCTGAAAGGGACAATGGGGCTCTTGTGGACGCAGCTCTGGCGAGCCCAGAGGAGAAACTGGTCATTATCAGGAACACAAAAGGGTCACTTTCCACACGTTAGTTTGTCCCTCGCTGTCCTGACGCGGAGTCCGAAGGTGGGGGAGGAAAAAGAGATGGTTTTGAGTCCGTGGCCGGGTGCCAGGGTTCGGCAGGAATAAACGGGACAGGGTGTCACCTCTTCGCAAGGACACAGTCCCTGCGAGGAAGGAGGCCTGCAAAGGCAGCCGTTCTCCCTGCGGCTTTTAACCATCGCGGCGCCGCGTCCGGTGATGTTAGGTCCCGGGAGGGCGGAGGGCACAAGGAACTGACTCCCTCGAAATGTTAACCACGACTCTTGTCCCCTGACAATCAAACACACACGACAAAGCGAAACCCCACGAGCAGCTGGAGGAGCAGCCTTTGCTGGTAAACTCAAGCATATGGTTTTGGGTTTCATGTCCTTTTATATCAAAAAGAAACAGGCATCAAAAGTTGCGGTTTTATACTTAGATTTTATAGTTCTACTCTAAAGCAGGGGGGGAAGCCGCCAGATGCCTTGTCTGTTCTGGAGAATAATTGTTCAAATGGCGGCTGAAATTCTCTCATATATAAACGGGGAAATTGTTTGATTGGGGCTTTATCTTCCAAACGAATATCAAAGCTAGAAAAACAAGTGACCGAATGTTATTTTTAACCACAGGCAGGTCGTCTTGACAGCTCGGCATTAATTCCGGGGACTGTCCTTGAGAATGAATGAGGTGTTTGTTCTTTTGTTTGGGGGGTAGCTACTTTTCCGGACCGAACCGGGAGTTAGTATCGTAGGATATCGTTCTCTGGACATATTCGACTTTGCGCTGGAGCATAAAGAAAGTCAGTTTGGGGAAGAAAAAAAAAAAAAACATTGGAAAAATAGTATTCAGAGGCCTAATTAGTTTCCCTAAGAGACTCGGTGATGGCTTCAGGTTGAAACCGGACTCTTTCTCTTTTTTAAAAAAACTGGAAAATATTTCATAAAATGATGATGGAAAATATGTCAACCACAAGCAACAGGAGACAGACGAGTGTAGGAGCCCACACGGACCCCGCGCCAATGCTACCGGCCCAAGTCACTCGTGTTCCAGCTGTGCCCCTACCCAGGGTCACCCCAGCCTCCCCCCGTTACTAACACCCCCCCAGACGCCATGTTACTGTATCTGCACACGAGTCAGCGTGTATCTCCCAAAGAGAAGGACTATTTCCTTTCTAGAACCACTGCACGCTGTCATGCAATGATTCCTTCATGTCGGCAACTATCCAATCAGCGTTTAAATTTCTGTGTCAGAAACGTCATTATTGTTTACGGCTTGCTTATTTGCAATGGGATCCATAAAGTTCAAGAAATCGGCTCTCCCTCCCTTTTTGAATCTGCACAGTTTATTTATTGAAGAAAAGGCTTGTCCTCACCGCCCTTGTTGGCTGCTCTTGCTGTGGCCCACGCGGCCAGATCATCCCTTTGCTTGTTTTTTTAAAGCACTGCATTTCTTTCTTTTTTCAAATGTTTTATTTATTTATTTTTGAGAGAGAAAGAGCACCGGCGGGGGAGGGGGAGAGAGAGAGAGGGAGAGAGAGTCCCAAGCAGGCTCTGAGCTGTCAGTGGAGAGCCCCACATGGGGCTCGAACCCATTAACGGTGACATCATGCCCTGAGCTGAAATCCAGGGTCAGATGCTTAACCAGCTGAGCCGCCCAGGCGCCCTGAAATGCCTTTGCTTACAGTCGGCACGGGTCCCCCACTCACTTTCACCGACTTCACGAAATCTGCACTCTTGGTAAGATCTGCATTTTCAGCCTGCTAGTGACTGAGCCCTCTGCTCGTGCTGTTTCACCAGCCGTGTAGGCAGAGAATGCTGGATTGACGGGCGTTAAGGAGAGGCTCTTCCTACCCGGGGGAGGGAGGATCTCAGCTCGGCACCAGAGAAGGACCCACACCCTCATTCCCAGCCATCGGTGCTCAGAATTGCTCTTGACTGAATTCGGGTGACTCCCCTGACCTTAGACCCCAGTCCCCAGGGACAGCCTACGTCCCAAAACTGGATACAAACACTCAGCCTCTGGGACAGCTGTGAAGAGCGTCCCCCTTCCAGACCCCGCGCAGGGTCAGCCAAGCTCCTTCTGCAACCACACGGCCTGTCGGCTTCTCCCTTCACTCTGGGCAGGTGTTGTGCCCGAAGTCACTCCCGAATAAAGTCCCAGAGGCAAGTCTCCATCTGGGAGTCGGCTTCTGGAAAACGCAACGTAAGACGGGGACCGAATGGGGGCGCCTGGGTGGCTCAGTTGGTTAGCATCCGACTCTTGATTTCTGCTCAGGTCGTGACCTCATGGTTTGTGAGTTCGAGCCCTGCGTCGGGCTCTGTGCTGACAGCACGGAGCCTGCTTGGGATTCTCTCTCTCTCCTTCTCTCTGCTCCCCCCTCTCAAAATAAATAAATAAACATTAAAAAAAAAAAAGAGGCCAGAACTGAATGAGTATTTTCATTTTATTATATATTTTGCTTCTCCAAATACACTCCCAACTGTGGAGACTAGATTAATAAATTCTTTTTTAAATTTTTTTAACGTTTCATTTATTTTTGAGAGACAGAGCGTGAGCAGGGGAAGGGCAGAGAGAGAGAGGGAGACACAGAATCGGAAGTAGGTTCCAGGCTCTGAGCTGTCAGCACAGAGCCCGACGCGGGGCTTGGACTCACAGACCATGAGATCATGACCTGAGCCGAAGTCGGCCGCCTAACCGACTGAGCCACCCAGGCGCCCCTAATTAATAAATTCTTGAAAATACCCCTCCTGCTCTCCCCACGATGAAAAAAGACTGGAAGAAAATGAACCAAAACGTTTGCTATAATTATGTCTGGAGGTGGGATTCTGGGTAGGTTTTTAGTTATAACGTCCTATATTCTTCAGGTTTTCTTCAATGAACCTGCATTAACTTTATTATTAATATTTTATAATGAATTTTTTTTGACGTACAGAGGTGGGAGAGAATCCACTCTTAATCACTACAAGAGAATTTATTCTTTCTTTTTTTTAATTTAAGACATTTATTAAACCGCTCCTTGCTCTTTGTTGCCTTCTTTGAAAAAAAATCAAGTTGTAAACTTTTATTACAAATTAAAAATGAGATGCTTAAAAAGCCCAACTTGACCAGATATGAAACAACTTAAAAACTTTTAGAGGCGTATTGAGAAAACCCAGGCTTTTTCTTCTTTTTTTTTTTTAAAAAAAAAACATGTTTGTCTTTACCAAAGAGAGCCATCTTTAGGTCAAAGCGGCGAAAACCCCAGGCCGTACAGACAATCCAGGTCCTGCCGGCCATCTGCTCCTCAGCCCCGATCTTTTGTTCATTTCTTATTGCCGGGATTTCATCTTCATTTCTTCTACACTTTTGTGCGCTCATGGAGAAATTTCCACAAACTGGGAAAAGGCGGAGGAAGAGGCACCATTACATCACAAATCTTGGCTTTCTTCGCCTTGTTGAACTTCTCCTCTTGACCAAAACTAAACATCTAAATAGAAAAGAAGAGTGGGCTTCCATTCTTTGCCCCAAAAGAAATGATGACAGGGAGTCTGACCTACACTTTTTTTTATGTTTGTTTATTTTTGAGAGAAGGAGAGAGAGATGGAGTATAAATGGGAGAGGGGCAGAGAGAGAGGGAGACGCAGAATCCCAAGCAGGCTGCAGGCTCTGAGGTGTCAGCACAGAGCCCGACGCGGGGCTTGAACCCACAAGCCTACAAGATCATGACCTGAGTTAAGTCGGATGCTTAACCGACTGAGCCCCCCAGGCGCCCTTGACCTATACTTTTGGAGAGCTTTAAATACTCAGAACAAATAATGCATTTATGCTTAAGAATGAAGCGTTTTAATTACTTTTAGTCCGCAAACTTTTTCTGCTGCTCCCTTTGTTTCTAAAAGTTTTCCGTGGTCTTTGATCCCCAGACGACGGAGAGAAAAGTTCAAGGTCTAGTCTCCCGTCCGGGCAGAGACCTGGACATTTCTGAGCGCCCAGGGCTCTCTCCCCACCAGTGTCAGACACTGAGCGTATGGTCAAGTCACAGCATGCTGTTTTATTGAAAAGATTTAATTTTTAAGTAACCCCTGCACCCAGCGTGGGGCTGAAACCTGTAGCCGTGAGATCAGACTGAGCCAGCCAGGTGCCTCCCCAGCATGATTCTCTAAGCGGTTCCTTAATACTCTTGTCAAATGTCACTAATTTCCCCAGTAATTCTCACTTTCACTTCCGTTTAAGTCCGAACACAGGGGGAAAGTTCTCCTGCGTGTGTGTGTGTACGGGTGTGCGTGTATACATGCCAACTTCCAAAGCGCTGGAACAGGAGACCAAAGTTGGGAATGACCGCTTTATTTTCCAAAACGTCTTATTTTCCTTCTGTTTTGTGGCTGCTGCTGTCCTCAAGGCGGGTCTCGTACAAGGGGGACCCCCGATTCGCAAGAAACAAGACAAGAAGGGTTTTCTGTATGCACTCACTCCGGCTTGCCCTCAGATTCCTCAGTGAGATCAGTGACGTTTCGTTAAAGAAAATCAGATGACTTTCAAGGAACTCTTTGAGAAACCCTGGCCTTCGAGGCCACACTGCCCATGTTTAGCCCCCACCGCCAGGATGTATATGATGCTGGCCACACCCTGCAACTGACCAGAGCCCAGAGGGTTCATCTGGGCAACAGGGTAAGGGTCAAGGTGCCCGCGGCCATGCGTGAGTTTTCTGTGGGAGGGGCTCAGGGGTGCGGTCACGTGGCGGGGGGGGGGGGCGGAGTGGGGATATTAAGGGGCTTGTTTTGTTTTTGTTTTAAATTTTTTTTTAATGTTTATTTATATTTGAGACAGAGAGAGACAGAGCATGAGCGGGGGAGGGGCAGAGAGAGAGAGGGAGACACAGAATCTGAAGCAGGCTCCAGGCTCTGAGCTGTCAGCACAGAGCCCGACGTGGGGCTCAAAGTCACAGACCTTGAGATTATGACCTGAGCCGAAGTCGGCCGCTCAACCGACTGAGCCACCCAGGTGCCCCTGTTTTTGTTTTAAATGTTTATTTTTGAGAGAGAGAGAGAGAGAGAGGGCACGCAGGAGCAAGGGAGGGGCAGAGAGAGAGGGGAACAGAGGATCCAAAGCCGGTTCTGTGTAGAGAACCCAACTCGGGGCTCAAACTCATGAACCTGTGACATCATGAGCTGAGCCAAAGTTGGATGCTTAACTGACTGAGCCACCCAGGCGCCCCAAGGGGCTTATTTTGAAACTGTGTTTCTGTGATGAGCTTTCTCTTTGTACTTAAATTGTATGGGTATTTGGAGTCCCTTCATGGGAGAGTCAGGTGGGAAAGGCCAGTAGAAACGGGGAAGCGTGTTGTGAGTCCCCTAAGCCACACCTGGGATCCCAGGACTGATTTGGTGACGCTGAAGCAGATGCTACGTGCAAACCAGCCGGCTCGGGATGATAGCCGGTGGCGGTCCTGGCTTGTTATTTTACGATATGTTACATTTTACTGTGAATATCAATTAAGACGGCCAGTTATGATGTGGGGGAGGTGCATAAGCTTTTTGTTAATGTTTATTTATTTATTTTGAGAACGAGAGAGCCAGCAGGGGAGGGGCAGAGAGAGAGAGAATCCCAAGCAGGCTCCACACTATCAGCGCAGAGCCCGATGTGGGGCTCAAACCCACCAGCCATGAGATCGTGACCCGAGCCGAAATCAAGAGACTCAGATGCCCAACGGATTGAGCCCCCCGGGCACCCAGTGTGCATCAGCTTGGCTGTTTTGAAAGGGTTAAAAGTCCACATGGTTTGTAATCAGAAGGTTTGTACGGGAGGGAATGGAGTCTCCCCACTGACCACTGGCACAGGAACTAACCCTGTCTGTGCTCCTGGAGAGGTTTTATGCATGTATAATCTGATAGAGGTACATCCTTATCCTCCCCTCTCATATACAAATGGCAGCTTATGCTAGTTCCGTGTATATAAACAGTAGACCTTGAACCTCACCTCGTATCAGCACACGGAGTCCCCTCCTCTCACACAGAGGACCATAATTTGTGTAGCGAGTCCCCTATTTTTTTTAAGATTTTAAAAAATGTTTTGTATTCATTTTGAGAGAGAGAGAGAGAGTGCGCGCTTGTGCCTGAGTGGGGGAGGGGCAGAGAGAGAATCCCAAACAGGCTCTAGGCTGTCATGGCACAGCCTGATGTGGGGCTCCATCTCACAAACGGTGAGGTCCTGGGGACACCCGGGTGGCTCGGTCTGACTTCATGCGTCATGATCTCATGGTTGGTGAGTCTGAACTCCGTGTTGGGCTCTCTGCTGTCAGGGCGGAGCCCGCATCAGATCCTCCGCCCCCCTCTCTCGGCCCCTCCCCCACTGGCGCACGCTCTCTCTAAAACAATCATTAAGAAAACAGTAATAAGAAAGCATGCGACTCTTGATCGTCATGAGTTTGAGCCCCACGTTAGGCACAGAGATTACTTAAAATAAAAAACTAAAGAGAATACACTGGCATAAAAAGTCATTCATATCATTTTGGATGTGTGTGTGTGTGTGTGTGTGTGTGTGTGTGTGTGTGTGTGTACACACAGCCCTCCCGTAGATGCCAGCCCACTGCGGTGGCCCCGTTTCGCGTGCCAAGTCGTTGCCTTCAGAAAAGGCAGGTGAGGGGCACCTGGGTGGCTCAGTCGGCTGGGCAGCCGACTTCGGCTCAGGTCATGATCTCACGGTCTGTGGGTTCGAGCCCCGCATCGGGCTCTGTGCTGATGGCTCAGAGCCTGGGGCCCGCTTCAGATTCTGTGTCTCCCTCTCTCTCTGCCCTTCCCCTGCTCATACTCTTGTCTCTCTGTCTCTCAAAAATAAATAAATGTTAAAAAAAAAAAAAGAAAAGGCAGGTGATACAACTTCGACCGACAGGCACGAAGGGGAGCGTGCTAAGAGGGCTTCACCCTTAAAGAGGGATAAAAGGTGGGGACTTTTCTTGTGCCCGTGAACGTCACCCTCTCCCCCCGACTCCCAGAACCCTGCGGCCACCTTGGATGGGAGGCAGACAGAAAACAGGCTAGAGGAGGGAGAGCGGGAAGAAGAAAAAGCACCCCGGCTCCCACATCAACTAACCACATCCCCGCCCCTGGAGGAGCCGCCCCTAGAGACGGCCCTTGTCAGAGTCCTTGAGAGACGGTCAATCAATCGGTGGCCTTACTGTTCAAGCCCTGCTGAGTCGCGTGTTCCATTATTTGCAGCTAACCCCTCCCGACATTCCAGCGTCTCCAAAACGCTGAAACATCTAGAACTTTCTCTAGGCTCTGAGTCCGGAGCAGGGTAAGAATAATAATATTGAGTTCATTAAACTCAATAGGTCAAATGAAATGCGGAAATACAGGCTGTCACTGGTGTCCTCCACCCCAAACCTGTTCGCTTCAAGTGGCTTGTCAGAGAGCAGGCTGCTTGTTTCCTTATAACGATACCTACCTGCTCCCCATATTACCGTTCTGCTCTTTGTTCTCGTTCCTTTAAAGGTGATTTATTCAGAAAATAGGTTAGAAGCCACTCAGGGTGTCTTAGAGCTTACTTTGCTGAGACAGGAAATCACTCGAAGGATTATAAACAAGTTAAAGCGACACGAACGTTCTGAGATTCTCTAGATCGTTGGTTTCTACCTCGCTGTGCGTTGCAATCATCTGAGGGGGGAAATATTTATTTATTTATTTTATTTATAAAGTAGTCTCCACACCCAACGTGGGGCTCGAACTCACACCCTTGAGATCTAGAGGTGCATGCTTTTCTAAGCCAGCCAGCCCGCTGCCAAAAAAAAAAAATGGTTTTTAAATACTAATGGCTGGGCGCCACGCTTAGATTTTCTGATGTTGTTATTCCAGGATATGGCCTGAGCACCGGGATTTTTTTAAGCTTCCCGGGTGTTTATCGTATCGTTTTCATTCTATACTATTTTTCCTCAAGCCTTTATACCGGAAAATTTTAAGTGGCAGGGTAGGGAGATGAACATCATTCCCTTCACCTTGATGGTTGACACATAGCCGGTAGCCACGTTCACATAGCCGGTAGCCACGTTTGCCTTGAATAATTCGCTTTATGATTCCACGTTGTAACTTTTATCCATTTTAATACATTTATAACAAGAGAAAAGAAGGACTGCAAATAAATGTAAATGGTTACATTTTGTAAATGGTTATTTTGTAACCAGTAACATATTCGAGTCTTCCAAGATGGAAGCACACGGTGGGAGGGTGAACAGTGAAGGCCCTTCTCGTTTTTCTGCTCTGACCACGCTGTTCCCTGCCCTGGAAGAAACCCGCCTCATTGTTTCCTGCGGTCGTTCTGGAGATACTTTATGCTCTCTTGTCTTCAGTCTGGAGCTCGGTTTGGGCTAGATCTCATGCACTTTTCTTCCTCTCCTTTTTTAAAAGATTGTATTTTTAAGTAATTTCTATACCCAACATAGGTATCGAACCCAAAACTCCAAGACCCAGAGTCTCCCACTCCACCGACTGCGCCGGCCAGGCACCCCCCATGTACTTTTCTAAAGCAAAATTATGGGTATCATTGTTATCCTCCCCAAGCACCTATTTCTTAAAAAATATATATTATTTTTAAAATAATAGTTGAAAAGAAAATAAAAATACAGAGCTGAACATGGACCAAAAAATAATAGTTGACATATAATATGATATTAGTTCCAAGCGTACGGCATGGCGAGTGCACACCTGCACCCATCACGAAGCGCTCACCACGCTAGGTCCCGTGACCACGTGTCACCAGACGAAGCTATTACAATATTATTGACTGAAATTCCTTATACCGCTCCTTTACATCCCCGTGACTTATTTATTTTATAACCGGGAGTCCGTACCTCTCAATCCCCTCCACCTCGAACACAGCTTTAAGTGAAAGGGTTCCTTGCTGGTGATTAAAGATTGATGGACTGCAAAAGGTTCATCAGGAGAAGCCAGGCTGCCCCGCGCCCAGGTCCAGGCTTCTGGGAAAAGCCCTTTAATCCTTCCTGATTGTAGTCGTTCTAATGCTTCCTTCTGCAATCCGAGTGTTCGGTTTACGGCCCCATCGTCCTGTTGGAGAAGATGAAGCCTCACCCTCCTTTCCCTCTCCCCTGTGTGGATAGAGGTATTTGGTTGTCCTTGTGTGTTCCTAATGTATCTTTTTTGGAAAGATACAAGATAACTATTTTCTAGCCATTTAGATGGGGAGGATGATTTGTGTGTTGAGTGAAAAGTAGCCATTTCAAGCGTTTATAATCGGCCAAAATGCTTTGGGGAAAAAACAGTCTCTTCTTAGGATGCCTGGGGGGGGGGGGCCGTAAATACATTGTTTGGTTGAGCCATGTAGTAACAAACCAAATCCTAGCCGATTCTTTTTCGCGTTCAGGTTTGAGAGGTGACCCTCCCGGCTTACGATGCAGTGTGGATCTACGCCCACAGGCTTTTGTACTCTTGTAAACAGGCAGCCCAACAGATCAAAGTCGAAAGAGTCGTTATTATAGTCTCAAACCATATCTTTATTTATTCATTCAACAAACACCAGGAAGAGCCGGGAGCTCAGGATCCGGGGATAAGGACGACTCAGCTGTTTAATGAGTTTAGGCTTTTATTTTGGGTTGATGAAAATGATCCGGAACTAGATAGAGAGGGGGTTTGTACAACATCGTGAATGCAATAAATACCCCGGAATCATTCACTTTAAAATGGCTAATGTTATGTATACGTCAACAACAACAATGACAACAACGAAGTGGGGGGGGCTTCTGTGGTGAGAGAGCTGGGAGAAGCACCCCACTGTGCAGCGTGTTAGGTCTGTGCATCGCGCCTGTGAGATCACGGCCTCTGAGAAACCTTGCAGCAAATTCTCTGTCTTCCTCTAACCAGGATTTCAGCCTCATCCCACCCCAGAGCTCCTTTCGGTACCTGTGAACATTCTTGGGAACGCACTGTGGGAGGTGCTTTTAGGGAAATTTATTTATTGACATGGAAAGCTGTTTATGATACTTTAATGCACAAAGCAGCGACAACATAGTTTGTGCAGTATAATCACCTGTTTACAAAAACTGGTGAGTACAGGGGCGCCTGGGTGGCTCAGTCAGTTAAGCATCTGACCTCGCCTCAGGTCACGATCTCCTAGTTTGTGAGTTTGAGCCCCATGTCGGGCTCTGGGCTGACAGCTCGGAGCTCGGAGCCCCGAGCCTGCTTCGGATTCTGTGTCTCCCTCTCTCTCTGCCCCTCCTCTGCTCATGCTCTGTCTCTCTCTGTCTCAAGAATAAATTAACATTTAAAAAAAATTTTCTTAAATAATAATAAGTTCCAAGAAGTACCCCCCAAAATGAAAAGTTTCCATCTAAAGAGATCCGCTTACCAGCATCCGGCAGCCTCCGATCACGCATTCCGCCGAGCGTGTGTGTTTCGTTTTGCTGGCTGCATCCTGCTTCCCCCTGGGGCTGTGCCCGCTGAATCTTTCAATCTCAACAGAACGCCACGGGCGTCTCTGAAAGGGCCCATCCCCTTGCCTCCCCCAGTGGTAACATCCCACGTAACCACAGAACATTTATCAAAACCAGGAAACTGACATTGGCGTAATACGCTTAAGGAGACTACAGACCTCACTCAAATTTACACGTGTTTTCACATGGCCTTGTGTTAGCTTTTTAATATGTCTCTATAAGTATAAATCGATTACAATTTATATGTTTCTATTTATTTAAGTAACCTCCACACCCAACGACCCAACGTTGGGCTCAAACTCGGGACTCCAAGATAAAGAGTCACTAGCTCTTTCGACTGAGCCAGCCAGGCGCCCCACATCTGTGGCATTTTTTTTTTAAGTTTATTTATTTATTTTGAGAGAGTGTGCAAGCGGCGGGGAGGAACAGAGTAAGAGTAAATCCCAAGCTGGTTCTGCACGCCCAGCGCCGACCCTGACATGGGGCTCAAACCCACGAACCTCGAGATCATGACCTGAACCTGAAATCAAGAGTGGGACTCTCAACCAACCGAGCCTCCCAGGCGCCCCACGTCTGTTACATTTTTATCTCTTTCTGGCCTATTTTAAAAATGCAATCGGGGCGCCTGGGTGGCTCAGCTGGTTGAGCGTCCGACTTCGGCTCAGGTCATGATCTCGCGGTCTATGAGTTCGAGCCCCTCGTCGGCCTCTGTGCTGACAGCTCAGAGCCTGGAGCCTGCTTCGGATTCTGTCTCCCTCTCTCTCTGACCTTCCCCCACTCATGCTCTGTCTCTCTCTGTCTCAAAAATAAATAAACATTAAAAAAATTAAAAAAATAAAATAAAATAAAAAAGCGCAATCAATACAGAAATATAAAGGGCAAAATATTCAGACCCAGTGTGATGTTTGGGGTTATTTTCTCTGTGTATATGCTGATTTTTCAAACAATAACAACAAAAGGGTCCTCTGAGCTGCGTAGTATATTTAAGATTGCCTTTAGGGGCACCTGGGTGGCTCAGTGGGTTAAGCGTCCAACTGTGACCCATGCGTCTCCCTCTTTCTCTGATCCTGTCCTGTTCCTGTGCATGCACTCTCTCTCTCTCAAAAATAAAAATAAATATTTAAAAAAAAAGCTAAAAATAAAAAGATTGCCTTTAAGAAACCATGGGCGGGAGGAGGGGGCGCCTGGGGGGCTCGGTGGGTTGAGCAAGCATCTGACTCTCAGGGTTTGTGGGTTCGAGCCCGGAGTGGGGCTCGCTGCTGCTGGTGTGGCGCCCCTGCTTGAGATGCTCTCCCTCCCGCTCTCTCTGCCCCTTCCCTGCTCTCGCTCTCGCTCTCTCAAAATAAATAACCTTTAAAAACAAACACCCACCGTGGGCCTCTGGCCACACCGGAGCGGACGCAGGTCGGCGGCAGCGGGAAGAGCTTCCCATCCGGCTGCGCTCCAGCCGCCGCCTTCCCGGGAGGCAGGACGCAGCTCCGGCCGGGTTTCCGCGTCCCTGCGGCGGGCGGCCGCGGTCAGAGGTGTCAGGGCCCGAGCTGCCGCCCCGCGGCCCCGCGCAGAGGCGGGGCTGCCTCCCTGCAGCCGCCGGGCCTGCTCCTCTCACGCCTGCTCGGCCGCTGCTGGAAACTTCTACCTAACGGCTTCATGAGCCCTCCACCTTCGCGACCTGCGGGGACACCTTTCTGGCCCCGCCCTCTCCCCTCCCCATCTCCCCCCTCCCCTCTCCCTCCCCATCCCCTCCCCTCCCCTCTCCCTCCCCCTCCTCTCCCCTCCCCTCCCCTTCTCCCCTCCCCTCGCCCCTTCCCATTTCCCCCTCCCCTCCCCTCCTCCTCCCCTCCCTTCTCCACTTCCCCTCCACTCTCCCTCCCCTCCCCTCTCCCCTCTCCCTCCCCTCCCTTCCCCTCCCTCCCCTTCCTCCTTCCCAACTCCCCCCCTCCCCTCCCCTCCTCTCTTCCCCTCCCCTCCTCTCTCCCCCTCCCCCTTTCCAACTCCCCCCTCCCCTCCCTTCCCCTCTCTCGCCCTCCTCCTCCCCTCTCCTCCTTCCCCCTCTCCCTTCCCCTTCCCTCTCCCCTCCCCTCCCGTCTCCCCTTTTTTCCCCTCCCCTCTCCCCTCTCCCTCCTTCCCTCTCCCTCCCCTCCTTCCCCCTTCCCCCTCCCTCTCCCCCCTCCCCTCCCCCTTTGTAACGCCCCCCCCCCCCCCCGCAGTTTATCCAGGTTGATGCCCACTGTTTCCGTTTCCGGTTTTATGCATTCGGCACAAAGCTCTCTCGCAGTCATAAGCACCCTGGCCATTTTACCAGCGTCCTGACAGACGTCTGTCCCCCAGACACACAAGCTAGGTGAGAATTAACGCTTGGGAAGACAGGCTGCGTTATTCCTGGCAGGCCCTGGCTTCTGAAGAAGACCCCGAGCAGGCAGGGCCCGCCGGGAAGATGCACGCGTGTCGTCGGCAGGCCTGATGACAGTTCGAGTCCCCACTTCGGCCCCCAGTGCTTTTCATAAGGGGGGGCTGCGGTTTCCAATGGTTCTCGGCTTCCCATTGGGGCATTTTTTCTGCATTATTACGTTGCCAAGTGAACGAAGCAAAAGAAAATAGGAAAAGAGATTTTGGGCCGGGAGGTTAATAAAAATCCATTTTGTCACTCGACAGAACCCCCCCCCACAACTGCAGCTTCCCTTTCCAGGGCCCAGGGGTCCCCCTGTATTGACAGACCCCGTTTGCTCATTTACGACGTGATAATAAAAACCTTCGGCCTGGCTCCGTGTTATTCTTCTCCGCCCCTGACAGGAGGGAGCCAAATGGCTTGTAAGTCACCCCCACGGGCCTGTTTTCATTAGATGACTTTACAACCAACAAGCTTCAAACGACATTTCGGAAAAGGTGCAGAATATGGTCGGGGAAGAGAGATCTGTGAAAACAGGGTAAGGCTCCGGGGGACCCCGAAATCATTGGGTCGGTACAACCACCCAGATTTCACACGCGAAAAAGAATCTCTAACAAGCGCAGGGGACTGAGCTAACACCACGACCGAGAAACCATGGCTACGTCACTTTACACCGGGCCCGTCACGTTTTCGTCGTGGTGTTATTTGTGTAAAATGAGGCATTCGAGCAGTAGCCGTCTAACTGACACCAACTCGTAATCCAGCTTATAGCGTCTTCTACGAAAACGTTTTCTGGATTTCTAGCGTAACGTATACCTGACATCGGGTGCCGAAGATCACTTAAGATGCACTTCAGAGATGCATAGTTTTCAATTCCAGAAACCTACCGCATTTTGTAAGTCTTCACGGTTCATTGACGATTTGCAAACTTAAATTTTTTTCCCCGGCAAAGCTATCTGTGGTTGGTATGTTTCTTTTTTTTTTTCTTTTCCCCCTTTTTTTAAATTTAAATTTTAGGTAGTTAACATACAGGGCAATATAGACTTCGGGGGTAGAGTTCCATATGGTTTTTTTCTTAAAACATGTTATTATTAGTGCTTCTTCGTTACTGGTTCAAATCATAAATTAATTAAACCCGCTAGTTTAAAACCAGGCCGTATTAGACTCAGACTGTTTTTTCCTTGCATGTGTCATAAGCCATAAATGAGGTGTGTTGGTAGACAACAGCTGTCTTTAAAAGAACATAGACAGATTACTCTGCTGTGTTTTCACACTGACTCTCTGGAGTCCGGACAGAAATATTGTTACATGTCACCAATTCCTGCAGAACTTTCCTCAAGTGCTTCATCTGTAAATCAGCCTGTTGTGAGGTGGCTCTGGGTTGAAAAGCACGAATATCATTGCCGTATTCTACATAGTTGGCCGCTATGTAGGGTTTTTACTGAACCATAAATAGGGGTATTTCAGTAACAGGTTTCAAATTCAGTCTGTTTAAGAAATATGTTGATTTCAGGGCGCCTGGGTGGCTTAGTCAGTTAAGCGCCCAAGTCTTGATTTTGGCTTGGGTCTTAATCTCCCGGTCACGAGACTGAGCCCCACGCCGGGCTGCGGCACTGATAGCACTGAGCCTGCTTGGGATTCTCTCTCTGCCTCTCCGCCCTTCCCCCAGTGGTTCTCTCTCAAAATAAACAAACAAACAAACAAATAAACAACCTGTTTTTTAAAATACGTCGATTTCTGGGTGCCTCCGTCTGTTAAGAGTCTGACTTCAGCTCAGGTCACGATCTCACGGTTTGTGAGCTCGAGCCCCGCATTGGGCTCTGCGCGGTCAGCAGGGAGCCCGCTTTGAATCCGATGCCTCCTCCTTCTAACTCTTCCCTGCTCGTGCCCACGAAATAATAATTATTCTCTCTCTCTCTCTCAAAAATAAATTTTTTTCAAAAGTTGATTTCTACTATTCAGTAATAATAATAGCTGTAACTCTTGAGCGTGTAGCCTGCACCCAGCCTAACTCTAAACCCTGTCCGACCCTTCATTTGTTTTGTGTTCACCGTCAACCAATAAGTATTCGGAATATCCTTGTTCTGCAGGGAAAACGGAGGAACTAGGCATAGGCATAGAAAACTCACCTTAATGAGTCCTTAATGGTGAGGTCGGTGCCGGTCTTTCTCACAGTGCGTCGGTGAGTGTCCTTGCACACCTGATTTACACGCCTCTGCTCTGATTTTTGTGGGCGTAATGCCAGGTGTGGAGCTGAGGCACAGCCAGGGGCCTCTTTCTTGCTGGAAGGTATGGCTGCCCTGTTATGTGGGCTTAGTAGTTATTCCTGCTGTTTCGGGCAGGCTGCTTTTAGCTGAAGTCATCGTTTCATTAGATAGATGATGCATGGCTAGATGGATGGGTGAATGGTTGGTCAGGTAGAACCCATTTTCTTTCTTTTTTAAAATTTTATTTATTTACTTATTTTGAGGGGGGGCAGAGAGCGAGGGAGAGAGAGAGAATCCCAAGCAGGCTCCTCGCTGCCAGCACAGAGCCCGACCTGAGGCTCAAATTCACAAACTGTGAGATCATGTCCTGGAACAAAACCAAGAATCAGATGCTTAACTGACCGAGCCGCCCAGGTGCCCCCACAGAACCCATTTTCTAAGAGTTTCTGAACTAACAGCGTTTCCTGCTGGTTCTTAGCACCTCCACCGCCGCCACCCCAAATATAGAGACTGGCCTGAAGGATTGGGATCATTTTCCCAAATTTATGGAAAAACTATTTGTAGGGCACAATTTCTACTCTTTTTTATTTCATCTCCACTTTGTTAGCAAGTTCCAGAAACTTCTAAAATTTGGTTGTTTTCTTTTTCTTTCTTTCTGTCTCTCTCTCTCTCTCTCTCTCTCTCTCTCTTTTTTTGTCATAAATTCATTCTGAGAGGTAACTCCCGCCAAATGGCAAGTCCCAGCAGGGCCCACACTGGGAACAAGGAGAGACCCCACGAGTCGTAAGCAGGAGCTGTCCCCTGGAAAAAACATTTTGGTCGTCACCGCTCCTGGTACCCCTCCCCTTTCGCAACGAGCACGGAGCAGATGCAAACTGCTTTCCCTTCCCCAAAGCAGAGCAGTCTGAAATGAAGCGGGGCCTTCCAAATTCACAGTTCAACGCTCATAAAATCTGATAGCGAGCAAGAAGGCCCGGGGTGTCTGCACACCTTCACACTCACCGAGACAGAAGCTCACTTTAGCAATTCCTGATGGCCGTGAGCGGCCTGTCATCTGGGAGCTGGAAGATCAAAAGCTCAACTCCACGACGGGAAATGGGGAGAATTAGTGTCCCACCGGGAGCCTCTCGCCCTACCCTAAGCCTGGTGGTTCTTCTTATGATCACGGGCTATTTGGCTCTTAATTTGGGGTTTCATTAAGGACATATCCACACTTGAATGAGCGGAATGGAAGTGTGCAGTTTCTTTTGAAGTCCAGCGGTTAGAATGACGTGTGATTCACAACCGTCCATATTTGCCAAGCCCACGGCTCAGTGCCTGGAACTCCGGAAACCCTTGGTAGCTCTGGTCGTTACTCTTATTATTAATATAACTTAATGGCAAAGTTATCTACGTGGTTCAAATGAATGGATCTTACCCTGCTTTTATGGGGTGCTTTGGAAATTTCTAGAATGGAGTCTGGGACATAAAGAAGCAACTATTTTTGGTCGTATGAATGGCTCAAACGCTCCTGGCTGGTGAAATGTAGAGCTGGCTCCTGACCCACCGCCCACCCCACCCCCGAAGCTGGCTGAGGCTCTGAAAGCTGACATCACTTGTCGCAGGTGGGGTTTAAGCCAGGCCTCTCCAAGCGTGCCCTGCCTTTGCTGTTCTCCGCTCCTGAATCTACAAAGCCGAACAACTGAATTAACTAAGGTTTCCATACTCTTTCTAGCGTAGCCAGTAAGTGAGGAAGAGATTGCTCGGCACGCGTCGGGGATAGTCAGGCTTAGCCTGCTGAGAAACCCAGACTCGGGAGCCCCACACACCTGGACTCAGACGCAAACGCTGCGCCAGAGCCTTTTGAGCCTGAGCAAGTTGCTTTACCTGTCCGAGCCTCAGGGTCCTTACGTGCCAAGCAGAGACAACAGTATGCGCATTCCAGGGCCCTTAGAGGATCCAATAAAAGACTCTCTGTAAAGAATCTGCACCCTCTTGGATGGGGAAACACAGCTCTCTCTGCTGCCCACCAGGTCCCCAAAGACGTGCCTGTCTGGAGCCCCAGGACCTGTGACTACATTTTGTCACAGTGGCACAGGGAACCAAGGTAGCAGCTGGAGTTAAGGGCGCTTCTCCACTGACCCTGAAATGGGGGGGTACTTTGGATTCTGCCAGTACAACCCGCAAGAGTTTTGTTGTTTGTTTGGTGTGCACCAGGGGGGCAGCAAATGTTTCCTGTAAAGGGCCAGAGAGTAAATACTCTAGGGTTTGTGGTCCAAGAGGCAGGGTCCTCAACGCCTCAGCAACCATTCTTGCCAAATGACTGCATACTCTTTTGTTTTGAAGTTCATGATTAAAATGTAAAAACCATTCTTGGCTAACAGACTCTCACCGAACCAGAAGGGACCTGATCTGGCCAGCGGGCTCCTGTTTTCTGACTCCTGCTGTGTGCAAACGTGCTTGTCTATATTTTATTTCCAAAAAGAGGCTAATGGAATATATATATACATACGACTTCTATCATTTTTTAAAATATACCATTTATTGAGGCGCCAGGTGGTTCAGTCGGTGAAGCGTCCGACTTCGGCTCAGGTCATGATCTCACGGTTTGTGAGTTCGAGCCCCGCGTCGGGCTCTGTGCTGACAGCTCGGAGCCTGGAGCCTGCTTGGGATTCTGTGTCTCCCTCTCTCTCTGCCCCTCCCCACTCATGCTCTGTCTCTCTCTCTCTCAATAAATAAACTTTAAAAAAAATTTTTTTAACTTACCATATTTTATGAACATCTTACAGGAAATTTTTAAACAATTCCATTTTTATGATTGCATAATATTTTCTTATAAAGACGTATAATGTTCATTTTTATCTCTCGCTGTTCTTTTTTAAGTGCTATAAATAATGTGCTAAATACTTGGAACACCTTCATCCATAACTCCAGTTATTTCTTTTTTTTAATTTAATTTATTTTTTAGTTTACAGCCAAGTTACTTAGCACATGGTGCAACAATGATTTCAGGAGTAGATTCCTTAAGCCCCTTACCCATTTAGCCCCTCCCCCCCCACAAGCCCTCCAGCAACCCTCTGTTTGTTCTGCATATTTAAGTTTATGTTTTGTCCCCCTCCCTGTTTTTATATTATTTTTGCTTCCCTTCCCTTATATTCATCTGTTTTGTATCTTAAAGTCCTCATATGAATGAAGTCATATGATATTTGTCTTTCTCTGACTGACTAACTTCGCTTAGTGTAATACCCTCTAGTTCCACCCATGTAGTTGCAAATGGCAAGATTTCATTCTTTTTGATCGCCGAGTATACTCCATCGTGTGTATGTGTATGTATATATGTATATATATACATATACATACATATACATCGTGTGTATACACACGATGTATATGCCTTTCAGTTTTGCGGATTGTTTCCTTCGCTGTGCAGAAGCTTTTTATCTTGACGAGGTCCCAATAGTTCATTTTTACTTTTGTTTCCCTTGCCTCTGAAGACGTATTGAGTAAGAAGTTGTTGCAGCCAAGGTCAAAGAGGTTCTTGCCTGCTCTCTCCTTGAGGATTTTGGTGGCTTCCTGTCTTACACTTAGGTCTTCCATCCATTTTGAGTTTATTTTTGTGTCTGGTGTGGAAAGCAGTCCAGGTTCATTCTTCCGGCAGTCGCTGTCCAGTTTTCCCAGCACCATGTGCTGAAGAGACTGTCTTTCTTCCATTGGCTATTCTTTCCTGTTTTGTCGAACATTAGTTGGTCATACATTTGTGGGTCCATTTCGGGGTTCTCTATTCCATTCCATGGATCTGCGTGTCTGTTTTTGTGCCAGCGCCATCCTGTCTTGATGATGACAGCTCTGTAATACAGCTCGAAGTCTGGCATAACTCCGGTTATTCCTGAGGATTATTCTCTGTAAGTAGAATTGCTACTTCTTTATCCTTTTGGGCCAAGGCCTTTGGAAAGGCTAACGGAATGAGATGTGACTTGGGGGAAGAGAACAAACCGTTAATGTGGAAAAGAGTGTGGAGGGAAGGAGCTAGTCGACGAGGGTGTTGGCTCACCAGACGGTGCCAGATTCAAATCTGACCCGGCCACTTACTAGCTGTGTGACCTCGTGCCTGCTACGTAACTTCTCCTGGCCTGCTTCCTCCTCTATAAAATGGGGATAAAAATAGAACCCACCCACCTTCCCAACAGAGATCCCACGCACTTGGCCAACTGTAACTGCTCAAATAAACAACGGCTTCCCTCATTAGTATAACCATAATCACTACTCAGCTTGAATAAGAACCCCCAACTCTCGGCACTGTGGTTTTTAACTCAGAAGTTTAAATTAAAGGAAAAAAGGCCAACCACACACCCTGGCTACTAACCCGAGGGACCCTCCAGCATCGACAGGCACGTTCGGTACTGGGTTTGTCCGTGCCACAGGTTCTAGGCCAGTGCGTTTGGGCGTCCGCACAGGTCGCCTAACAAGTCGAGAACCTGTGCCTCAGTTTCCCTACTTATTAAATGGAAGATAATCATGCCTCTCCTACTTGACTTGCGAGGATAAAATGAAATAATCAGTTTGAAGCTCAACTAAAGAACAGAGTCCTGTTTCTAACACAAGAAGTACAGATCTATTCATGCCAGAGGGTACAGTGCAGAATGTTTCCATTTAGGAAGGTAATCCAGTGTGTCCTCCATAGATTTGTAGGTGTCTGGGACGGCACCCTGTCGTCCAACATGCTGATATCTCTGCCGCGAAAAAGTATGAATCTCCGCACCAGTAGTCTTGGGTCGATCCAGGTCAGGTTTCGCCACCAAGTAAGGTCACGTCAGGTGAGCTACCAAAGGAGTTCAAATAACGTGGGCTTTTCTGAGCTTTTTGTTTTTATTTTTTATTTATTTATTTTTTTTAGCTTTTTGTTTTTAAATTACACTCTCTTAAAGATTTTTGTTAGTGCTTTTTATTTATTTTGAGAGAGAGAGAGCGAGAGCATGAGCATGAGTAGGGGAAGGACGAAGGACAGAGAGAGGGAGAAAGATTCCCAAGCAGGCTCTGAGCTGACGGTCCAGAGCCCGACACGGGGCTTGATTCCATAAACCAGGATCCCATGACCTGAGCTGAAATCAAGAGTCAGACTCAAAGCTGACCGAGCCCCCCAGGCGCCCCTACGCTCTTCCAAATGCATTACGGACAGGGTCTCCTTCGGGATGCACAATTAGCTTAGGAGATGGATACAATTATTATGTCCGTTTCACAGACAGGGAAACAGAAGCCCAGAGAAGGTGGGTAACTTGCCCGGGGCCACGCAGCTGCTCAGTGGCAGAACTGGGATCCGAACGCATGGAGCCCAGACCAGAGCGGTTCCTAACATGGGCCTTGCGGGCAGACTTTATAGGACTTGTGAACTCGGATAGGGAAAAACAGAACGAAACAAGGATCTTTCTGTTTATTTTCAGTGCCTTCTCACTGAAATTTACCATCCTTTTGATGACAAATGTTGGCCGTGAGCCAACGGCATGAACGATCCCTGTGACTGTCACCGGTGAGAGTCACAGATCTTTCCCATATGTGTCGCCACAGACATCTGGAGCTATCGCCTCTGCTCATCACTGCTTCGAGGTTAAGAGAGTTCTTACACTCAGTGCCACGTGCTGTCACTGAGTGGATTAAGAAGCACATATATTGCTGTGTCACAAAATTTAAAACAATTTTTTTAATGTTTTATTATTTATTTTTGAGAGAGACAGAGCATGAGTGGAGGAGGGGCAGAGAGAGAGGGAGACACAGAATCCGAAGCAGGCTCCAGGCTCCGAGCTGTCAGCACAGAGCCGGACATGGGGGTTGAACCCAGGAACCGTGAGATCGTGATCTGAGCCAAAGTCGGACCCTTAACAGACTGAGCCGCCCAGGCTCCCCTAAAGAATATTTTGACAATTGCTTTCCAGTATAATTGATTTCCTTTGCATTTTAATCTATAAATTTAGAAACATCTGTTTGAGAAGGGGTCGACGGGTTTCACCAGACTTTCAAAGCGGCCCAGGGCCCAGAAGAAGTTGAAACAGCGTGGCCCAGAGCCATGCCTTGCCCACTACACCGCACGGATCTAACAGGCGTGTGCATTGAAGACAAGAAGGGACAAAGGAACACACGGGGTCTCTGGTCGTCCCCCGTGGTGGCACGCTGGCTGACTTCCTTTCTATATATGCGCCTTTGTCGTTCTGAAATCATTACAGTCAGCAC
Source organism: Paguma larvata (assembly GCA_030068075.1). Classification (NCBI taxonomy): domain Eukaryota; kingdom Metazoa; phylum Chordata; class Mammalia; order Carnivora; family Viverridae; genus Paguma; species Paguma larvata. Next base: position 39,687,388 of record CM057844.1, on the reverse strand, counting down.
GTATGACTTTACCCTTCAGGAGAAAACAGCTCTATAAAGAAACGGTATGTTTTCTTTAGACTTATAGGACGCGTTCCCTACCAGATAGCAGATACCACACAGGCACTGAGAAAGTAACCCAAAATTCAAGCGACTATTGAGGTCCAACTTTAAGTGATTTACTTTTATATGTTTATTTTAATTTTTTAAATTTTTTTATGTTTACTTTTGAGAGAGAGAGAGACAGAGCCTGAGCAGGGGAGGGGCAGAGAGAGAGGGAGACACAGAATCCGAAGCAGGCTCCAGGCTCCGAGCTGTCCGCACAGAGCCTGACGCGGGACTCGAACTCACGAACCACGAGATTCCATGACCTGAGCCGAAGGCGGACACTTAAGCAACGGCACTGCCCCCCCACCCAGGTGCCCCTGACTTTAAGTCATTTCATGAGGGCTAGTAGTTGTTCACAATTCTCGAGTGTGAACTTTGACAGAACGAAAGGTCCACCCTGCCTCCCAGACGGCCAGTGAGCCCGGAGGCTGCCGGGAGGTGTGCCTACACCACGCAAGAGGGTCCTACTCTTGCCCTGACTCATCCCTGCCGTTTCCCAGAAGCAGCTGTTGCTGAAGCGTGATGGCTGAAGATAAGGCCTTCCTCTTGACGCTGTCCCGTGACTTAGCGCCGTGCACTCGGGCTCCTTCCGGCACCTTTCTGTCTTCACCTCACGCTTGTGAGTTGCAACCGTTTTTTCAGTTCTCTGTTGGCGGTTACTGTGGTCACGGCATGATCCGACAGCACGCTGAGCGCCAGCGAGCGTGGGTGGGAGTCACCTGTCCATGGTGGCAGGTACAGGGACCGTGGAGGGGAAAGGAGGGAGCCCTGGCTGAGGGCAGAGACCCCCGGATTGAAGAGCTGTGTCCCTAGGTAGGTTGGTGACCCATCCCAGTCGGCTCCAAGGAGGACTTGAACTTGGGATTTCTGAACTCTGCGGAATAAACTTAGAGCTTCCCAGAGTCTGTCAATTCCACGTCGCTCTCAGGAGGGCCATGAGCGAAACCTACGGCCCCAGATCTGCTGCCCACGCAGCCTTGGCAGGCGCCCCCCCCCCCACCGGCCAACTGGTTTCCAAACTGCCCACCTTCGCTCTACGACCCGGAACACGCTCAGGCATGGCACTTCTACTGCACCACAGTTACCTGCCTTAGAGCCTCCCCGGAGGGCTTCCCCCTGAGCTGTCCACCGTGAGGGCGCAGGCTGTGCTGGGGGCTGGGAGTTTATTACCACGGATAGGAGCATGGGGTGGAATTCTGCCTTCCCCACTTCCTGGTTGTGCCATACTGGGGAAGTCGCCTCTCTCTAAGCCTTTCTTTGGTCCTCCGTAAAATGGGTAGTCAGTGATTTGACTAAAAAGTCCTGAGGAAGAGTTATGGGCCAGGAATCCTTCTAGATGCTCGCAATTGAGAACTCGACAAAAACCGCTGCCCAGCTGAAGCAAGTCGGAGGAGAGGGGGCAGGAAGTGAGAGGCAACAAACAAGGAAATAAATATAGTAAACATATATAAATGTAGTAATAATACCATGGACCTCGTGTGGGTTATCAAGAGGGTTCTTTGAAATGATGCATTCAGGGGCGCCTGGGTGGCTCAGTCGGTTGGGCGTCCAGGTCATGATCTCACGGTTTGTGAGTTTGAGCCCCGCGTAGGGCTCTGTGCTGATGGCTCAGAGCATGGAATCTGTTTAAGATTCTGTTTCTCCCTCTCTGTCTCTGCCCCTTCCCGGCTCTCACTGTCTCTCTCTCAAAAATAAAATAAAACAATTAAAAATCTTAAAAAAAATAAAGAAAGAAAGAACTGTAATGATGCATTTAAAGGTGCTTAGCGTAAGTCCTGGCTTGTGACAAATTCCAACAAAATGACAATATTGCTTATTTTCTCTAGGAGGCTGTTCCTCATCTCATTACAACCACCCCCCCTGGCCTGGCTACAGACCCTCCCTCTATCCTGGTCCAACAAGACATCTAGTGCACAACTTAATCCTGGCACTTGCCATATTGTACAAAAGTATTATATGCGTATGGGTTCCATAGTGAGGGACCTCATGTACTTAAAACGTGAACAACAGATGTTTGCTCATGTTAATTTTTAAAAAATTTTTTTAATCATTTTTGAGAGAGAGAGAGAGAGGGAGGCACAGAATCCGAAGCAGGCTCCAGACTCTGAGCTGTCAGCACAGAGCCCGACGTGGGGCTTGAACTCGCAAACTGAGAGATCATGACCTGAGCCAAAGTCGGATGCTTAACCGACTAACCCACCCAGGTGCCCCTATTTTTTTTTCTAAGTTTTATTTATTTATTTTGAGAGAGAGAGAGAAGGCAAGCGAGAGAGGGACAGAGCAAGAGGGAGAGAGAGAATCCCGAGCAGATTCTACACTAGTGGCACAGAGCCTGACATGGAGTTCAAACCCACGAACCATGAGATCATGACCTGAGCAGAAACCGAGTCGGGATCCTCAACCAGCTGGGCCACCCAGGTGCCCCTGTTTGCTCACGGGTATACCTTCAGCATCTCACCCAGGGCCTGGCTCATGGTTGGTACTAAGTAAATGCTTGTTGGGTCAAGCAGAAATCAAACCTAAAGAAAACCCCAAGGGCTCAAGTGACATTTTGGAAAACCTGCCTTAGGCTTACGTTGAAAGAATCCTGTAGTACCAAGCACCTCCTTGTACTGATGCCCTTGTGGAACTGATAGAAGGCAGAGGATATGACAGTGTGCAAATTCCCAGGAAGGCCAGAGGGGACACTGTAGCTTCTGCATGGCTCTTTCTCTTGGATTCCTTGCTCTGAGGGAAACTATGCCTTGAGAACATAATCAGCTCTATGGAGGCGCCCACGTGGTGAGGAAATGAGTCCTCCCCCCAACACCCAGAACCAACTTGCCAACCATGTGAAGGCACCATTTTGAAAATAGATCCTCCAGTCCTACTCAAGGCTTCAAGGCTTCGGATGACTGGCCCCCACCCCCCCACCCGCCCTGGCCAACTACTTGACTGCAAGTTCACCAACTAAGCCACTCCTGAATTCATAGGCAGCCCCCAAAATATTTAAAAGAAATGTATTGGCAGAAATTCATCCGGCTTGTACTGAAGTCAATAGAGACAGGAGGCGCCTGGGTGGCTCAGTCGGTTCAATGTCCAAATTCGGCTCAGGTCGTGATCTCACAGTTCATGGGTTCAAGCCCCACATCAGGCTCTGTGCTGACAACTCGGATCCTGGAGCCGGCTTTGGATTTTGTGTCTCCCTCTCTGCCCCTCCCCCTGCTCAAAAATAAACATTAAAAAAATTAAAAGAAAAAAAAGAAATGAATAGAGACAGCACAAAATGAAGAGACCCTCAAAATTCTATAGGCAGGAAGCAGGCTGCAGAACTTAGCTGCAAATAAGAGATACCTTTTATGAGAAGAGAAAAATGACTCACAGTATATAGATCCACGAGTCCAGAGGATAGATTCAAGAAATTTAGTCACTCACTCTCGGCCCGAGGGTTCATAAGATGTAGAGTCAGGTTTCAAACTAAAGAAATCTGGCCTAAATGAGTCCACTGTCCTCCTTTCTCTATTATGTCATGTCTTTAATGGATGGATGGGTGGATCGACAGATGGATGGACAGATGGATGGATGGATGGACGGATGGATGGTTGGATGGATGAATGGATGGTTGGATGGATGGATGGTGGATGGATGGATGGATGGATGGACGGATGGTTGGATGGATGGTTGGATGGATGGATGGATGATTGGATGGATGATTGGATGGATGGATGGTTGGATGGTTGGATGGATGGATGGATGGACGGATGGCTGGCTGGCTGGATGGATGGATGGACGGATGATTGGATGGATGATTGGATGGATGGATGGTTGGATGGTTGGATGGTTGGATGGATGGATGGATGGATGGATGGATGGACGGATGGCTGGCTGGCTGGCTGGCTGGATGGATGGATGGATGGATGGTTGGATGGATGGATGGATGGATGGATGAGTGGTTGGGTAGATGAATGGATGGATATGGATGCATGCTAGAGGGATGGGTAGATAGATAGATAAACAGTATAATTTTGGGTCCCAGGTGTGATCATGTAAGCACACGGAGGGTTGGAATTTCAGACACCCTGACCTGGTGTATGTTGATCTGGTGCTTGATTCTCCCTGTGATCAATCACTCAATGATAGTGTAGCCTCTGATGTTGAGCCTTTTCTTTGAACACAAAACAAAATGCTAAGGAAGGTGTTACAGATAAGGAAGGACAATAACCTTTCTAGACCAGGTGTAGAAGCTTGTACCTCATCTTATCTTTCACACCTTGGCATGAGTCTACCTCCTCAACCTTTATTTAATGCTTCATTCTTGGTTTTGGGTTTTTTTTTCCCCCTTTCATAGGTAGTTATAATCTACACGATCATTGTAAGAAAATCAGAACTGACCAAGAAGCAAAAAAGAGAACAAAGATTGCTCAAGAAATAGATCCCTGCTACCTTTGTAGTAGATTTTCCTTTCAGTTTCGTTTTGCTTTGTTACTTCAATATACGTTATATTTTCATGATTTGTTCTAAGGAGTCAGTTTGGTTGTACTTGAACATTTTGTTGAAAAGCCATCAGCCTCTTTTTTTCTTTTTTTTTCCCAGAAAGGTTCCTGCACCTATAAACATTTTATCTGTTCTTTCTCAATAATCACGGACTTAGGTAAATACACAACAGTGTTTTTTTCACTCCAGGTGGGTTCCAAAGAGGATTACAAGGAAAGATCTCCTTTAAAATCTTCAGTCTTTTGTTTTGCTACCAAAAGTCTTACCTGATACAGTGTCTATGCAATACAAGCATAACTACTTGAAAAGTAGATTTACTTAGTCAACCATTTGTTTCGATTACATGACAAATGGCCGACTGATCATTTTCCTGAATTGACTAGATGGTTGGTATTGGGATTCTTTGTTTTTCCCTTAACAAATTGACAACTTGTTTTAAAATTGTGTGGACACGGCCTGAATAACCGCTCCATCTCATGGGGGAAACTGAGTAAATGATGAATCTTTCTAGATAACCAAGAAGTGGATATGCGTTTGTGCTGGCTACCCCGCCTTCAGAAGAGAGATTTGGAACCGGTGTGGGTGCTTTAACTGTTTGCTCTGAATTCACTGTAACCATTTCATCTTTTAACATAAAAACTGATCTTCATTGGGCTTTTCCTCAAGAGAGATTCAGGCTTGGTGAAAAAAAGAGGAGAGTACAGAAGTGCATACGACACGAGGTCTTCTCTCCCCCTGCCCGCCGGAAGGTGACATTATGGGTGATGGTTTTTCTATTTCCTTCTGTTTCTTTCCTACAACAAATATGTGACTTGTGTAGTTTCGAAGAAAGTACATGGGCTACAAAAGCCAATTCAATTCATCATATATATGTGTTTGTTGTGACTTATGAACTAAGGACCATAACTAACCAGCAAACCATAGTCGTGCAGTGTACACGCCGAGCTTCTAGTCTCATTTTCATAAGTTCATGAGACCCTTTCTTCTCCTTCCTCCTCCTCTTTCTCTTCCTGTGCCTCCTTTTTTTTTTTTTTTTCTTTTTTCTTTTTCTTTTTTTTTAAGTAGGCTCCACACCCAACGCTGGGCTTGAACTCAACGATCCTGAGATCAAGACCCGAGCTACTATCACGAGTCAGACACTTAACCACTTAGGCAACCGAGCCACCCAGACGCCGCTGCCTCCTTATTTTCAGTGGAATTATTAGTTGTGATACTTTCTGGGTGATCTTAAAGCATCAAAATCCCGTTTGAAGAACTGACAATCCAGTGACCAAGGGAAACAAACTCAGCACACTCCACCACCTGCCCCAGAACAATAAACCCCATTCGGACTTGGTGGCAGGTCCTCCTGAAGATGTCAGGTAGACGCTGCACAAAGTTGAGTTTTGGAGAGTCAGCTCCAAACGAATGAATCCATTTCTGATGGCTTGTATTCAAGTATAAGAATAACCACAGTTATAACTTTCAAGGGCTCGCTGTCCTCCAGCATCGGGATGAGAACCCTGCCTGCTTGCGTGACCTCATTTACACTCAGAATTACCACGCGAGGTGGTAGCTCCCCTATTTCCTAGCTGTGCAACCTTCGGCAAGTTACTTTCCCTCTCTGTGGTTCTGGCTCCTCACCTATACAATGGGGACAGTCCTGTTTCTCATCGGGTTGTTGTGGGCTTCAGTGAATTACTACATTCAAGGCACCTAGAATATCGCCAGACACATTTTAAACACTCAGTAAACTTAGCTATTATTATTCTTATTAGCCTCATTTAAAAGGCAGAAAGACTTCAAGATCTTAAGAACCGGGTTCAAGGTCACACAGCTAGGCAGGACTGGCTCCTGGATCTGGGCCTGCCTCATTCCAACATTCACCAGCTTTAATATCTAAAAGGTCACGTAGTAAGTATTTCAGGCTTTGCCGAACAGACTGTCCTTGACCTAACCCCTAACCGCTCAATTCTGCCTTTGCGACGCGTAAGGAGACCTAGACAAAAAATATGTAAAGGAATGGGCTTGGCTGTATGCCAATAAAGTTTATCTACGAGAGTAGGTGGAGGGCCAGATCTGGCCCCTGGGCCTTAGTCTGCCAGTCTCTGTGTTTCCTACCTCACAGGAACCTACAATGTCGTTGGACTTCCAGGCTTTAGCTGCACAGCGAAAGAATCACTTCCGGACATGAATTTCTTTCTGCTTCTGCCGCGTTTGAAATTTACATGACAGAACGAGGATTCTGTGAATACTTAAGGAACGCGCTATCAGGCTGGTAACTATTACTGTTTGGTCTTGACCCTCCAGGGAAATACGGAGACATGCATTCGGAGACACGATGATGGATTTTCCTCGGAGCAGGTGTTTAAAAACAGCATTGCTCTCCGTTAGGCAAGCTCTCTCGACTGACAGAGCTGAACTGCCCGCCTGCCAAAAGCAGATAAACAGAGATAGGGCTGACATTTACATTTTTAATCAATGTGGGCTTCTCTCGGTTTAATTCCGTCCCTCTGCCTCAGCTCGCAAAGCTCCTCGAGAATTCAGATCGTCAGCGTCACCCTTCTTTGTCAACGCTGGTCACCAGGGGTTCTTCCTTCCACGGGCGAGTTTTGGCAAATGGGAAGATATGGCCACTGCGGAAGCTTGCTGGCATTTTTTGGTGTTTGAAGATACTAAGTTCGCCTTTTGAAACCTGAGGCTGTTCTATACCCGGGAATCCCAGATCCGAGTGATAAACTAGAATGTTTGATTCAGCACTCTTACACTTCCTTGTCTAGAAGCCTGTAAAATGTTGCGTTCATGGACTTTGGTTCTTCAGACATTCCTTCATCAAAAAGGAAGTGTATTTGGTGTCCGCGTGTGACATGCATTCGCGACCAGCACCGTCTTCTCAAGCTTCGGTATTGAGTTAGAGCGGCAAATATTAAATCTCAGAGCGCAACTGGAAAACTTGGGAGAAAGGCAGGGAGACCAAAAAAAAAAGAAAGCTATGGTTATACTTTTACTCTCTTAATGTATCTCCCTAATGGAAGACTCCACCCAGAAAGTTAACTATTCACATGACAGATAATACAGTGAAATTCGATCACTTGAACTAACAGAAATGGCTTCACTCGTTAATCAGCCTCACCCCTTATCTCCAAACTCCCCTTCCCTCTCCTATTTTGAAAAATAAACAGAGGACTTAGGAGACGTTGGGTGGGTCCCTGAGGGCGTTGGAATATCTATGTTCTGGAATAATCTTTACCAGAATAACCTGAAGGAGGAAAAAGACAATAGCCACCAACTGCTATCACCGGGAGACAAGGACGCCTTCCCGCCCCATCTTCACATTACAAAGGGTCTCAAATGTGGACTTTTGACTTTATCTTCAAATGAGGTCTTACTAGAGTCGCGGAGAAACACGGGGAAGCCAGAAGCCGAGAGAGTTCCCCGCACACCTCTTTCCCTCAAAATACGCCTCTGCCCTTTTGAACACCCTCCTTTGTACTACAAACGAATACATCAAACACAAATGTATCCCTTAAGATTCCTCACCGCTCCTAAGCTTTGTGCTGCTTTTCCTTCTCATTAGGAAAATTTTCGAATATGCAGAAAGCAGAAAATTTTCGAAGATGCAGAAAATTCGAGAATTTTCGAATATGCACACACGCCTGTGGTCTAGAGGCAGGAAATCACCTTCCGTTTGCCACATTTGCCCCATCAATGCTTTCTTTTCCCTCAGGTGTCTCGGATGAGAGACATCATGACTTTTGTCCCTAAATCCCTCAGGTCATGTCTCTAGAACAATAGGGAAGTTTGTAAACTACGGCCACAGTTTTCCCCGAAATATCCTTCATGGCAGGCTCAGCCATGCCAGGGCTCAGTCGGGGCCAAGGCATTACACGCGGTTGCTACATGTCCCGTGTCCTCTTAAAACCCAGAATACCCCTCACTCCCGCCCCACCCCGTTCCCCCTATCCCCCCGCGCCCCGCACCCCGTGACTTTAGTGTTTCTGAAGAGCCCAGGCCAGTCGTCCTGTTCAATAATCCACCTTCAGGAAGATTTCATGCAACTTAAAAATTTTTTTTACTTTTATTTATTTTTGAGAGAGAGAGAGAGAGAGAGAGCGCGTGCGAGCGAGGAGGGGAGGGGCAGAGAGAGAGGGAGACACAGAATCAGACGCAGGCTCCAGGCTCTGAGCCATCAGCACAGAGCCAGACGTGGGGCTCGAACTCACGAACCGCGAGATCGTGACCTGAGCTGAGGTTGGATGCCTAACCGACTGAGCCCCCCAGGCGCCTCTGATTTCATACAACTCTAAACTTGTGTCTCCTCACTGGACCACAGTACAGCATAGACGAATGTGTGTGTTTTTTAATTAACTCCTGACTAAAGCAATTACATGGCATTGCATTTTAGGATTCTTTTTTTCCTTTTTGTGGGGGGAAGTCTGGTAGAAATGATATTTATAACTTATACACTTATGTAAACTTACATAGATGTGTATATAATTTACATACATGTAAAATATTCTACAGTGTCATAGGGGCACCTGGATGACTCAGTCAGTTAAGTGTCTCTTTTTTTTTAATTTTTTTAATGCTTATATATTTTTGACAGAGAGAGAGCGAGCAGGGGAGGGGCAGAGAGAGAGGGAGACACGGAATCCAAAGCAGGCTCCCCGCCGGCAGAGAGCCCGATGCGGGGCTTGAACTCACAAACCACAAGATCATGACCTGAGCTGAAGTCGGACGCTTCACTGCCCAAGCCCCCAGGTCCCCGTCAGCATTTGACTCTCAATCTCAGCTCAGGTCTCGATCTTGGGGTGGTGAGTTCAAGCCCCACGGTGGGCTCTGCACTGGGCATGAAGCTTACTTAAAAGAGTTAATACATAAATAAATAAAATAAAATATTCCACAGTATTGTATATCACACAATTGAGTGGTAATAACTATATTTGGATTTTTTGTTTATATACAGAATGCATAATATATCTAACATGATATATATTATGTTATATGTAATTCTGATTATATGTTATATATACAGAATATTCTGCATTATGTATACTGAATATATTGCACGTTCTGTGTCCAGTTTATACAGAATGTATAGAAATTATTCTGTGTTTATATAGAAGGTAGATACACAGAGAATCTCGGAAAATGGAAGTCACTTGTGAGCCTGATAGCCACTGATATTCAAAGGGAAAAGCGGGCTCATCCTCCCCCGGGGGCCCTGGTTCACTGTACCCGTCATTACTTACTTATTCCCAGCCTCGGAACAGAGTCCTTACGGCATCCAGGGCCGCCCTGTGACACGGGTTAGTTTCCAGCCCTGCCAGGCTCTTTCGGCCGTGTCCACACCGACACCTTCCTGACGCTTTGCTGATCGTTTCCTGGAGATTAAGCTGAATTATTCAGCCCGTAGCTCGTGACTCTCTTTTCCCCGTCGCCTTAATTTCATGCCAACCTTTTGTGGGGTGGGGGAGTTTTCCTCCTTCAGTACAGAAGCCCTCTGCTTGCTGGCGGTGTAGGTTCTACTCTGCGTCCCCTGGAGGGCCGATTGGACCCGGAGGGGTCGGCCGGGCCACCCTGGATGGGGTAGGCGGCATGCGTGGTGGTCGTATTAAAACCATTAAGCGCCGGGACCTGGGGGGGTGGTGGTGTCAAGAGGGAAGGCAGAGCTGGTTTTTGAAAATGTTAAATTAATTGCTAACATTCAAAACTTCGGGGCATTCCCGTGAGAATTCAGATCACTGGGGGGCATGGGGGTGGGGGTGGAGGGCCCAGTCGGTGAAGCAGCTGACCCTGGAGTGTTTACTCAGGTCGTGATCCCGTGGTCCGCGAGTTCGACCGCCACATCGGGCTCTGCACCGACAGTGAGGAGCCTGCTTGGGATTCTCTCTCTCCTCGCTCTCTGCCCCCTCCGCCACTCATCCTCTCTCTCTTTCTCTCTCAAAAAAAAAGAAAAAGAAAAAGAATTCAGATGACAGGTTCTGGACCAACGGGCAGGTCCGGCCATGCTGGGCTCTCTCTCACGCGGCTGCGGGGAACCAGCTGGGGCCACCGGAGCCGGCCGCTCCCACGTCTCCTGCCGCACCGAGGTCACCGGAAGCCCTTCCCGGGCCGTGTCGGGTCACCCAACAAAACGTTCTGAACAACCATTATGCTACCGGCTGCAGGAGTGAGCAAAAACAGACACAGTGCCTTCCTTTGAGTATTCTAGAAGGCGAAGTAGATAGTAGTCAAGTGGACAGATATTAATCATTCAACGAAAATAATGGGGCCCCTCCAGGTGCTAGACACCACGCCCAAGCGGGAGACAGAGCAGTCCCCTGATCTCACGGAGCTCACAGTGGGGGGGGGGCGAGGGAAGGGACACGGACAGGACACGAAATAATCTAAGTAGAAGGCGTAACGATTGAAACAGTAGAGAGGGGAACCCGGAGTGACGGGTAGGGGTTTGCCATTTCGTATCCAGAGGTCGGCCAAGGTCCCAGAGAAGGTATTTGGAAAGAAGAGCAGGACAAGGAGGGGAGGGAGGCATGGAGGGACCTGGCGGAAAGTGCTCCAGAGACTGAGGGAGCCGCCCGTGCAAAGGCCCAGAGGTGGGGTCGTGCCTGGGGTGCCGGCGGCGCTGGCAGGAGAGAGCTCGGGGAGACGGGGGAAACGGCTTTTCCTGGCCTGAGCACATCCGGGCCGTGTCACCACCCGGCATCTTCACAGGCCGCTTCTGCCTGCTCCGCGTGGAACAGCGTCGGGGAGGGATCAGAAGGAGGCCCGGGAGCGCTGCTAGGAAGCCAGCACGGTGCCCAGACTCGTGTGGGATGAGCGCCATCGAGAGGGAGAGGCTGGTCCGAGTGTAAACGCTGGGAAGGCGGAGACGGGTGGGTGGATCGCACGGGGCAGCAGAGAAAGAACCGAGCCAGGGAAGTCCCCTGTTTTCTTGCCTAGCGGCCGGAGCGCGTGGCCGTGAGCCGCGCTGGAGACTCCCGTAAGAGCGGCCCCCGTGAGGGGCCCCCGGGGTTTGGATTGGAACGCGTTACTTTTGGGAGCCTCTCGGGGCCGACGTGGAGGTGCCCAGAAGGCAGTGGCTGCTTGAGCCCCGAGCTGCGGCGCAGGCGTGAGCCGCTGCCTGGCTAACGGACAGACGGCGTTCCCGGCCTTAGAGGCCGGATGGGACCGTGACCGCGTGGGTGTCCGAGAGAAGAGAACGTCCCGGGACTGAGCTCTGGGCGCGGCGGCCCGCGAGGACCGGACGACGAGGGCAAACCAGCGTGGGAGACCACGGGGTGGCTGGTGACCCGGGAGGAAGGCCGGGCACACGAGAGGTCCTGGAGCCCCAGACTGTGCCTGCAGCAGGATACGCTCTGTCCAAGGCTCCCAGCGGGATGAGAAGGACGAGCTCCGAGATCTCACGGCCGTCAGATTTAACAAGGTAGATGGGTCTCTTCCAGGGTCTGGCTTCATCCTCCTTCAGTTAACCAAATCATTCATTCATTCATTCATTCCAATTCTCTCAAGCACTGTGCTAACCATTCTCCCAGGCGGTCCCCAACCATTCCTGTCCCCCCACCCTGCACAGGACTGGCCCGTTAACCAATCGGATATTGCGGAAATGAAGGCGCGGGACTCCGAGACCAGGTCATAAAAGGCACGTGTCTGGGATTAGCAGTGATGATTTTGCAACTTGGTGAATATCCTAAAAAAAACACCAAATGGTGTACTTTCAAAGGGTGAATTTTACGGTATGTGAATTTATCTCAATGATGGAAAAAAACGTGTATATGTTAGAAACAATCGAGATGCTGTGAATCGGACCGGTCGGGTCAGGTACCACAATGAATGTGAATAAAATGAGTTATTCTGCTTAAAAATGAAAAAAAAGTCATTGTGGCTACCAGCCCGCTTCTCTCTCAGATCTCTCGCTCTGGGGAAAGCTGGCCCCGTGTTGCGAGGACACGCCCGTGGCCCCGTGGAGGGGTCCGAGTGGCCGGGAACTGAGGCTTCGTGCCCTCGGGAAGGAGGGCCCTCCTGCCCCAGTCGACGCTTCGACCGACCGCACCCCAGCCCGCATCCTGACTGCCCCTGATGAGGAAATACGGGCTCTGGTCCTCCCAACAAGCCGCTCCCCGATTCCCGCCCCACAGAAACTATGAGATAATAAACGTTTATTGTCTTAAGACACTAAGTTTGGGTGACTGGTTACACGGGACTAAACAATAGGAGCGCTGACCCTGCTGTAGGCACCGGCCACGGAAATTGAGGCAGGCGTGCAGGTGCCTCCTGGGATTCGTGGACTCCCAGGAGAATGGTCCCCATCACAGCACACATTCCGGGACAGGTCGTATCCCCGCGATCCCCACTTCCCAGGTGAGAACACCGAGGCTGAGAAAGATCAATGACGTGACGGCTGCGCTCGTCCCGACGCAGCGAGGCGGGAGGCAGGACAGCTGCCTGAATCCGGCGGCTGCACGCCGGCTCGGGACACTGAGGACTGTACGTGCCGAGGTGTGCAACACGGTGATCGGACACACGCGTGCGGCCTGAAATGATTCCCACGATCAAGGTAATTAGCACACCCGTCACCCCATCTAGTTGCCACATTGTTGTTGTTTTTAAGTTTATTTATTTTGAGAGAGAGACAGAGAGAGAGTGCGCAGGACATGAGAGCGAATGGGGAAGGGGCAGAGAGAGAATTCCACGCGGGCTTCGCACTGTCAGTACAGAGCATGAGATCATGACCTGAGCTGAGACCAAGAGCCCAACGCTTAACCAACCGAGCCCCCCAGGTGCCCCTGTTCTGTTTCTTTTCTTTTTTTTTTTTTTTCAACGTTTATTTATTTTTGAGAGACATAGAGACAGAGCATGAGCAGGGGAAGGGCAGAGAGAGAGGCAGACACAGAATCTGAAGCAGCTCTAGGCTCTGAGCCATCAGCACAGAGCCCGACACAGGGCTCGAACTCACAGACCATGAGAGCATGACCTGAGCTGAAGTCGGCCGCTTAACTGACTGAGCCACCCAGGCGCCCCCCCCGTTCTGTTTTTAATGGGAGACATAACCATACACTTAACAAAAGAAGCACAGCGTGGGTATAATCACGCTCGTCCCCAAGACACCCATATCTAGGTGACAAATAATTCTTAAATAAAATCTGGGTTTCTCCTGTTAATCTGCCTTGTCTCAACTTGATTCTCAGACCAAGCCAGAGACCCGAAGAGGTAGAGTTTTGCCTTCCCTACAGTATTATCTTGCTGAATTAACAGCCGTGGGTTTTTTTGGGTTTTTTGTTTGTTTTTAATTTACATCAAAGTTAGTTAGCATCTAGTGCAATAATAATTTCAGGAGTAGAATCCAGTGATTCTTCCCCTACATATAACACCCAGTGCTCATCCCAACAAGCGCCCTCCTCAATGCCCATCCCCCATTTAGCCCATCCCACACCAACCTCCCCTCCAGACCCCTCAGTTTGTTCTATTTAAAAGTCTCTTATGTTTTGTTCTCCCTCTCTGTTTTTATATTATTTTTGTTTCTCTTCCCTTATGTTCATCTGTTTTGTATCTTGAATTCCACATATGAGCGAAGTCAAATGATATTTGTCTTTGACTAATTTCTCTTAGCATAATACACTCTAGTTCCATCCCCTAGTTGCAAATGGCAAGAATTCCTTCTTTTTGAGTGAATTCTTTTAGACTGAGTAATACTCCATTGTATGTATAAACCACATCTTCTTTATCCATGCATCCATCGATGGACATTTGGGCTCTTTCCCTACTTTGGCTGTTGTCGATGGCGCTGCTATAAACATTGGGGTGCATGTGCCCCTTCGAGACAGCACACCTGTATCGTTTGGATAGATACCTAGCAGTGCACTTGCTGGGTCGTAGCGTAGTTCTATATTTAAATTGTTGAGGAACCGTCATAGTGTTTTCCAGAGCGGCTGCACCAGTTAGCATTCCCACCAGCAGTGCAAAAAGGTTCCTCTTTCTCTGCATCCTCACCAACATCTGTTGTTGCCTGAGTTGTTAGTGTTAGTCATTCTGACAGGTGTGAGGTGGTAGCTCAGTGTGGCTTTGATTTGTGTTTCCCTGATGACGAGTGACGTTGAGCATTTTTTTCATGTGTCTGTTGGCCATCTGGATGTCTTCTTTGGAGAAGTGTCTATTCATGTCTTTTGCCCATTTCTTCACTGGATTATTTGTTTTTTGGGTGTTGAGTTTGATAAGCTCTTTATAGATTTGGATACTAACCCTTTATCTGCTATGTCATTTCCAAACATCTTCTCTCATTCTGTCAGTTGCCTTTTAGTTTTGCTGATTGTTTCCTTCGCTGTGCAGAAGCTTTTTATCTTGATGAGGTCCCAATAGTTCATTTTTGCTTTTGTATCCCTTGCCTCTGGAGATGTGTTGAGTAAGAAGTTGCTGTGTCTAAGGTCAAAGAGGTTCTTGCCTGCCTTCTCCTCTAGGATTTTGATGGCTTCCTGTCTTACACTTAGGTCTTCCATCCATTTTGAGTTTATCTTTGTGTAGGGTGTGAGAAAGTGGTCCAGGTTCAGTCTTCTGCATGTCGCTGTCCAGTTTTCCCAGCACCACTTGCTGAAGAGACTGTCTTTATTCCATTGGATATTCTTTCCTGCTTTGTCAAAGATGGGTTGGCCGTATGTTTGTGGGTCCGTTCCTGGGTTCTCTATTCTGTCCCATTGATCTGAGTGTCTGTTCTTGTGCCAGTACCATAATGTCTTGATGATTACAGCTTTGTAATACAACTTGAAGTCTAGGATTGTGATTCTCCTGCTTTGGTTTTCTTTTTCAGGATTGCTTTGGCTATTCAGGGTCTTTTCTGGTTCCATACAAATTTTAGGATTGTTGGTTCTAGCTCTGTGAAGAATGCTGGTGTTATTTTGATAAGGATTGCATTGAATATGTAGATTACTTTGGTAATATTGACAACAGCTGTGTTTTATTGTCTTCAAAGCGAAATACTGTTAACATTGCCTTCCATGCTTTGTCCTAGATGCCATGCCAGCCGAAAGAGACTCATCATCAAGGATTGAGGTCCATCTAAGCTGCTGGCCCGAGTCTCCCCAGGTAGGAGCGTTGGGAAGTCATGGTTACGATCAACGGTCTTGGGACAGTCCGTAAGAGGTTGAGAATGGATCGGCTCCCAGACCAGCTCCGGGGCAAGGGGTTTGCCAGGCTCCAGGAGGAGGGCTGGCTCTGAGCCTGGACCTCTAGCCCTCTTTCTCTCCAGCCACACGTCTCTGTGGGCTCCCCCCTGGCCCCCCTCACCCCATGCTCTTCCGCTCTCCCGTGGCCAAACCAGCTCTGGGGGCTACGGGAGCACAGCAGAGCCTCAAGGGTACAATCTAAGAAAAGCTAAACCAACCGAGCTCCCATTTATTGAGAATTTTCTCAACATGCTGTGCATACAACCGTCCGTGCTGTATATCCATGTGCACACGCGATGCGATCCGCGCGGTGGTCCATATACGCACACACTTAACATGCGTGCGTATGTTATGCCCTTGTATGTCTTTAAAACAACCCAACAAGGTAGGCGCTGCTATTACCCCCATGTTATAAGTGAAGACATGAGGCACAGAGGGTTAAGAAACGGGCCCCGACTAAACCGGGGGATGCTCAGGTTTGGACCCAGACAATCACGGCCCAGATTCTACCTGCCTAAGCACGATGCCGTCCATTGAAGGGTGGTGAACAGATAAAGGGCGTCTTCAGATAGCTTTTCAAACCAGTGCACATTTGATGTGATGCATTAACGCATCTGGGAATACCTCGAGTCCCCGATTCTTCTGACTGCGTGATTATAATGCCGAAATATTACACGAACAGAAACACCCAAAAGAAGAAGAGAAACATCGGTATTACAGTTCTTAGAAAGAGCACCATATGCAAGGATACGAAAATCTCCCTAAATGGCTGTGCGGCGGGTCCCCGCTAACGACAAGTACAATTTGAAAGGGCAGAAGGGCGCCGACTGAGTGAATGCCCTGGACACAGGGCGCGTCGGGGGAAGGGTTGGGATCCCGCAGCGGTCTTTTCCGTGTGGCCACCCGAGAAGGGGAGCCCTTAGCCTGCTCTTTCATGTGTACGCGTGGCCTCCTCTTAAGAAACCTGCAGGACTCCGATCGGGCCAGCGCCCGGCCACGCTGTCAAAGGCATTGTCCCCAGAACGTATTTAAATTTCAAATGCCTAATCAACCCGAGCCCCGCGCTGATTAAATTCTCTGCATAACTCCAGTGTGGTTTTTCTCTCCTGTTCTCGCAGTTCTGTACGTGGGTCCTGTCCCGACCCCCCTCCGCCCCCAAGCCTGTCTTTCTTTTCTCTGCAACCTGCTGGTGGCGACGAGCCTGGAAGATCCACCTCTGCGCTCTGGTTCGGCTTAAAAAGCCATTAATCTTGGTTAGGGGGACTTCTCGACGCTAACGTGGGTTTTATTTTCAGCGAGTCTTATTCTCCCCTTTCCGTTCTTCCTTATGACTGTCCAGCAGCCCAACCTTTAAAGAGTCAAATTTCAAAGAGGCTGCATCCTCTCCTTGGGAAGTATTCCCCTCATATTTCTGGAAACACAAGGAGGCTACGTGGCCCTGATCCATACGGATGGGCTGGTTCATGTGCGCATCCGTGTTCTGGGGCCCTGAATCCAATGCTACCGGAAGGAGAATTTCTCAAGGTCACGGGGAAGCTTTTTTTTTTTTAGAATGCCAAAGGAGGGGTGCCTGGTGGCTCAGTCGGTTAAGGCGTCTGACTTCGGCTCAGGTCATGATCTCGCGGTTCATGAGTTCAAGCCCCATGTCAGGCTCTGTGCTGACAGCTCGGAGCCTGGAGCCTGTTTCGGATTCTGTGTCTCCCCCTCTCTCTGCCCCTCCCCTGCTTATGCTCTGTCTCTCTCTGTCTTTCAATAATAAATACATTTAAAAAACATTAAAAATTTAAAAAAGTTCTTTAGAACGCCAAAGGGGGAAAAAAGGTCAAAATCACCTTTTTCTCAATTTGAGAATCTCTATTTTCTGTTTTGGAGCTACCTAACTTAACATTCCAATACTCACCTCATCCCAAAGCTGTCTGTAGAAAAGCTGTTTGTAGAAATCCCCATCATTTCAGCGACTGTTGGTAAGGGCAGCAACAGAAACTGAAAAGCCGAAAGATCACTGCAACTTCGGAACTTACCTTTTGAAAATGTATTTCTTATATGGGAATAATTAATTTCGCAGGAACATTGCAAAGATAGAATTGAGAGTTCTCACACACTCTTTTTTTTTTTTTCCTAAATTTATTTACTTATTTTGAGAGACGCAGACACAGCGTGAGCGGGGTAGGGGCAGAGAGAGAGAGAGAGAGAGAGAGAGAGAGAGAGAATCCCAAGCAGGCTCCTCGCTGCCAGCGCAGAGCTCGAGCTTGAACTCATGAAACCTTGAGATCGTGACCTGAGCCTAAGCCAAGAGTCGGGCGCTTAACGGACTGAGCCCCCCGGGCGCCCCGAGAGTCCTCACACACTCTACTCATTTCCGCCTGATTGTAACATCTTACATACCGTGGTACGTTTGTCAAGACTGAGAAATGAACAAGAGTGAAATACTATTGACTCGACGGTGCTTCCTTACGATTCCATCCCATTCCCGCCGACGCTGTTTCCCGTCCCGGGGCCCAGTCCAGCACACCGCACCGCGGTTTTCTCAAGTTCCCTTACTCGATGTGGGAGTCTCTACACCTGATGTGGGGCTCGAACTCACGACCCCAAGATCAAGAGTCGGCGCTCTTCCCACAGAGCCCGCCAGGCGCCCCAGCACACTGCAGTTTTAGTGATATTTTTCCTCGTCTTATTTTGTTTTCAGCACATTTTTTTTCTTGTGCCGTTCAATAAAGAAATCATGGGACCGTGGGCTTTTGAAAGGAATCCTAAAGTCTGTTTATTTCGGTAATTCCTAAGCGGTGGCACACGCCTCACCAGGGCTACAACGGAGGTCATGTTAGGTGCTACGCTGATACATGGTTTTCATGTAAATAATTGTGTCTATATTTTAATGGCTTTTAGAAAAATATGTAACAAGGGGCACCTGGGCGGCTCATTCACTTGAGGGTCTGACTCTTCATCTCTGCTCAGATCTTGATCACAGGGCTGTGAGTTCAAGGCCCACATTGGGTGTGAAGCCTACAGGAAGGAAGGAAGGAAGGAAGAAGGGAGGGAGGGAGGGGGGGGAGGGGGGGGAGGCAGGAAACTATGTAACCAGCCAGTTAAGACCCTCTTACAGGCATTATTTCCAAGGATGAGGCTAAATATAAAAAAGTGAGTCCAAACAGAGAGAGCTTCAAAGAAAACATTAAGTGATTGTCCAAGGGGCTTCACAGGTGAGTGAAAGCCGGGGTTTGGAAACACGCTTCTCTTTCAAACTCTTCCTTCTGCACGTGAGGAAACCGAGGCCCAAGAGGGAAGCGGGCTCGTGCCCCACCCCCACTCCCAGGCCCGCTTGCTCCTGGGGAGCCCTCTCCCAAAGAGGAATGGGTGGTCCTGTGTGTCCCGGGGGGTACTGAGTACAGTTCTGGGCTTGAGAGCATTCTCGACGGTGAGACCGGAGAGCAGATCTGCCTGGGGCTTCAGGAAGGTTTTCCTCCATCTTTGAAAGGGACCCAGTTCGTGGGTTCGAGTCCCGCGTCGGGCTGTGTGCTGACGGCTCAGAGCCTGGAGCCTGTTTCACGTTCTGTGTCTCCCTCTCTCTCTGCCCCTCCCCCGCTCATGCTCGGTCTCTCAAAAATAAATAAACACTAAAAAACTAATAATAAATAACGGAAAAATGAACCAAAAAATTGTTTTAATATAATTTATTGTCAAATTGGTTTCCATACAACACCCAGTGCTCATCCCAACAACCGAACTTTTTTGAAAAACTGGTTACCAAGACGTAATGAGAGGAGGAAGCAGAAAGTTTAGCCCTGCGCCTTCCCTGAAAGTTTTACTCTGACTCCATTTCGTATCTTACAATGAAACTTAAATTCAGTTCTTAAGAACGCAATCCCTAAAATTTAAAAAGAGAATAAAAAATTAAATAAGGAAACTAACTCTATTTAGTTGGTAGCGTAACTACACATAAGGGAAAGACGTCAAGGGACTTAACACATAATTTGACCGTATATCTTTGGTGCTGTAAGGACAAACAGGACTGAGAATAATGTATCTTCAAGACTATTTTTCCAAGGTGCCTGGTGGGCTCTGTCAGAAGAGCCTGGGACTCTTGATCTTGGGGTTGTGAGTTCGAGCCCCATGTTGGGTGTAAAGATTAAATAAAAACTTAAAAAGAAATAGAACTAAAAAAAAAAGAGAACTTTTTTTCCAGAACCATATTGTTGGTTGTCATCTTGATGCTGCTGTTCTTGGATGGCTATGTATGTCTGGTGGGATAAAACAGGAGCTTGTCTCCTGGGTCAAATAGTGATCTGAGGGGAAACAAAGCCTTTTAAATAAAAATATTGTTGTGAATTAATATGGATTTATTCTATACATAAGAGGTGAGTAACCTTCATAAAAATTGCCCCATAGGGGTGCCTGGGGGGCTCAGTCGGTTAAGCCTCCGACTTCAGCTCAGGTCACGATCTCACAGTCCGTGAGTTCGAGCCCCGCGTCGGGCTCTGTGCTGACAGCTTAAATCCTGGAACCTGCTTCAGATTCCGTGTCTCCCTCTCTCTCTGCCCCGCTTTTGCTCACACTCTCTCTCTCTCTTAAAAAAATAAAATAAACTTTAAAAAAAAATTTTTTTAATTACCCCATAAACTCATCGTTCAGAGAGCCGGTGTAATCACTGAATCTCTGTAATTTAATTTCCTATACATGACTGTGTACTTCTTTTATAAAAATGACATCATTCTGAATATATGTCCAGTAACCCATTTTTCAAATTTTTTGTGACCGCACGAAATTCTTTCGTATCGCTAACACGTTTTTCCGCATCTGCTCGATTGTAAATGCCGAGGGCAGAGACTTTGAACCGTATTTTCCCAGCCTTATTCCCATATCCCAACCCGAATTTTGCCTAGATGTGTGATAAAAGCAACTCACATTTTTTTCTTAGCCTAAACTCAGCGGTCTTCTCGAACGTCTAGGCTTGATAAACCAGGTATACATTCTTCTAAGAGGAACGAATAGAAGTACATAACTAATACGATCCGAATGTTCGTCAGGGTGTTGCTGTCCATCGTCTCGCGAACTCCCAGAGGCGGGTGCAACACATTCTGACAAAGTTCTATGGTGTCGTATTGAAGTAGATTTTAGATTTTTTTTCATTATCGGCTCTGTATAGGTGTCTACATTCTGCGAGTTTTAACACGCTTTGAGGGTCGGGTGGCTTGTGAGACCGCCCCACACACAGGAGACAGAAGAGCTCCATCAGCCCCCCAGACTCCCTCCTGCTGCCCCTTTGTAGCGTCTCCCGTCCGGAGCCCACGGTCTCCTACTGTTGGGTCATCAAGTTGTTTCCTAGTTTTCTCTTTGATGATTAACTCGCTTCCTTTCAGTATTGTTGTGTTTGAGCCCCTCTGGGATGGCCCCGGCTTGTAATCAATCTGGGGTCTGCAGCACTTATATAAATACCCCGACGGACATAACTCAGCCGGTTCTTCTCCGACTTTAATTCTCTGTCGCCCCAAGATGTTACGCATTTATAAGGAAGTCAAGGTTTCTGTTGTGCCCCAGCACAATTCAAGGCAAACGGTGTCAACGATTCAAAGATGGAGTGTGGGTGCCTGATTGGGGCTTGGGGTTTCTCTCTTTCGTTCATTCCCCCGTCCTTCCCCGTGCTCCCGTCCTTCCCCGTGCTCCCGCCCTTCCCCGTGGCCGGCGATCCAGCCCTTCCACTCGCAATACCACCCAGCACGTGGGCCACCTCTCCCCCCGCCTGCAGCCTTGAGAGGCATCGCTAAGCAATCACTGCACCCTTCGCCTGTCCCGAGGTGCCTCAGCGCCCCTCTCGACCCCGCACTCCGGGCCGGAGGCTGGAGGAGGCGCCCCAGGCCGCGTGTATCCGCTCTGCTGATTCGGTCTCAGGGTAAGGTGATGTCTCTATCTTGACCTGCTGGGTCTTAGCCCACGTGTCTTTGATAGGCTGAGCTCGCCTCTCCCCAGTGTAGACCCGGGTGCAATCCCAGCCCAGGGCTGGGAGGAGGGTGTGGCTGGAAAGGGGTAGCACGAAGTCGTCCTTTGGGGTGCTGGGGCCGTTCTGGGTTCTGATCGTAGCGGTGGTTACGCAAATTGGTATGTGTGTTAACACACATCAAAACGTATATCCTCAAAAAGGAAAAGTTAATTTAAAAATGTTATCAGAAGTGAGAGTGTGTGCTATTACTCCGGAGGAAATTTTGGGGGGTTTTTTGGTTTGTTGGTTTTAATATTTTATTTATTTTTGAGAGAAAGAGAGACAGAGCATGAGTGGGGGAGGGGCAGAGAGAGAGGGAGACACAGAATGTGAAGCAGGCTCCAGGCTCCGAGCTGTCGGCACAGAGCCCGACGTGGGCCTTGAACTCACGAACCGTGAGATCATGACCCGAGCCGAAGTCAGACACTCAACCGACTGAGCCCCCCAGGTGCCCCTCCAGAGGTAATTCCGAATCCACTCTAATTTATTCTTTTTAAGATTTTAAGTAATCTCTGTACCCAACATGGAGCTCGAACTTGCTACCCCAGGATCAAGAGCCGCACGCTCTCTCGCCCGCGCCAGCCAGGCGCCCCATGAACCCACTCTCTGAACGGAAGGGAGTGACCCAGTCTCCAGCCTGGGTCCTCTGACTCGCTAGGCACCTGTCACACACGAGTGTACTGATGTCTCGATCTCAGTGAGGCTGGAGAGTGTCGGTCAAGGACAGAGGGAACTATCTGGTTTCGAGCTTTTCTGTCTGGACCACAAGTGTTCTTCTTTCCTGGCGAGCAGGTCCTTCCTGGTGGGGGCGTTGTTAACTACCCGGAGATTCCAGAGCCTTCCCCCTGCTGGCCTCATTCCTCCGTCGACTCTTCGCCCCGTTGCTGCCTCCGAAGCTTGGATCCCAAGCGTCCTGGAAAAGCCCCCTTCTCCTCACTTCTCCTGGTCTGAACCCTGTCCGTCCGCCCAGTTCCCTTTCCGCCCCAGCCCCCCTAGCCAAAGAAATGAGAGTTCATCTCAATTCCCGCAACGCCTGTCCTGATCCAGGCCGGGGAGAACTTTCTGGAAATGGATGAAGGCAGCGCTCTGCGGGGTCCCTTCTGAGAAGGGCTAAATATTCACACAGTACTTCAGGACACGCGCTCCGGCCAGAAGTGGCGTTTGCCGAACCCGTTCTCAGAGCCGTGGTTCTCCAGGTATGGCCCAGGCCGGCGGCAGCGGCGGCACCTGTCAACTTGTCATCAGTGCAAATTCTCCCGCCCGCCCACGACTTACTGAATCAGAAACTCCGGGGGTGCCACCCAACAGCCAGCGTTTGCACAAACCGTCCGAGTGATTTTCACGCTCACTGAGAAACGCCGAGGTCTGAGAGCCTCTGGCCGATAGGACTGGTCCCCGTCCCGACTGGGTGTTAATTACAGGGGCCTCTTAAGTCCCGACATCCAGGGAGGAGGGGGCGGCCCCCGGCACAAAAGTGGTCGTGACGGAGGGGGCGAGAGGGGGTCAGGGGCGGGATGTATTTTTGGGGTGGAACTGACAGAATTGGCCGAAAAGCCGGAGGAGGAGGAGCCGAGAACTAGCATCACCTGGGCAGCTTTCAAAACCGCCGGGCCCGGCCCCCCGCCGGCCCCCGAGCGCGGCGTCCTGTGTTAGAAGCTTTCCAGGCATTTTCTAACGTGCGGCCGAGAGAGCACGGAATTAGAAGCGCGCCTCACGGAGGGTGACGTGCAGGGGACCCCCGGGGACCCCGCTACACGTCAGGAGGTGGTGGTGGAGCCCGGGAGTCTCATTCCTAACAAGCGCCCACGCGAGGCAGGGGCTGCTGGGCTGCTGGCCCCTGGGCCAATCCGCGAGCCCTGAGAGCAGGTTCCGGCTCCATCCGAGGCTCGCCCACCTGTCGGCCTCGCTTGTCTCCTGCCCGCACCCAACCCAGAGGTGAGTCATGTCAGCGTTGCCTTGAGATAGCCAGAGTCTCACGCCTTCCCGCCTCCACCACGCCAGTCCTAGCCACCCTTCTAAGAGCAAGTAGCCACCGGGCTTCCCTTCCGATGACTGTGTTCCGGGCGGCAGCCGGAAGAGCCGTCATAAACCTTGGCCCAGAATACACTTCATTCTGATCACTGGCCTGACCGAATCTGCCACACCCATCCGTCTTTCTGACTTCATTCTCTGCCACTCTCTCTCCCCCCCACATCTCTCCAGCTATGCCCACCAGAACCATGAGCACATTCCTGCCACAGGGCCTTTGCACGTGCGCTTCTCCCTTGTAAGCTCCTCTCCTGTATCTGCATTGCTCACTCCCCACCTCATTCAGGTCTCTGCTCAGACGTCCCCCCAACCATCCTATTTGACGAGCCGTCACCCTCTGGCACCCTCCACCTCCTGTCACCTCAGCTGGAAGACAAAAAGGCTAAGGCCTGAGGTCATCTGAAGGCCTCTCACTCACATGCCGGCTGTCACCTGGAACCCTCAGCATGCATGGCCTCTCTGTGCAGCCCAAGCTTCCTCCCAACATGGGAGCCGGATTCCAAGGGCAAGTGTCCCAGAACGTGGAAAGAGGGCCAGGCAGCATCTGTGCCCGCGGAAACCACATCACGCGGCTCTACTGCCTTCTCGGTCCAGCCCACGTTCGACGGGAGGGGAACAGACTTCACGTCAGCCATGTTTTAAAAGGCCCACGCTCGCCGTTACCTTGCTGTGTTTTTCCTTAGGACTATGTCACTTCCTGACGTGTTATGCATCTATTTCTGTGTGCGTTTATTGTCCTTGTTTCCTGTCCAAACGTTGGCTCCTTGTTGGCCTTGGTCACTCCCCTACCCCCTTTGCTCACGACTATTCAGGACAAAGAGCAGGTGCTCAATATTTGTCGTTTGAGGGCGTCAGTTAGCGTATGGTAATGCCCGTTGAGTTCAGAAAACAACCAGGCTGTTTTCTGGATTTTTGAAGAACCCGCATGAGTGGAAACCAGTCTGCTAACGGAGAAGAGGCTCGAAGGGGCTCGAGAGCGGCTGGGATGCGTCCTGTCGTCCACCTTCTGGAATCACTCCTGGTCTGTCCGTTCGCGCCAGAAGCTCCTGACTTCCCAGCCAGGCTGCTGGCTCCCAAAGGGGGAAGGCCACCCGTGTGTCTTAGTTCCTTGGTGTCCCCCACCTTGCGCGGCATACTTCGAACTCAGCGGCCACCTAAGTGAAAGACACCAAATGTGGTGGAAGAGTAAGAGCAGCTACTGTTTATTGAGCAGCTACTGGGTGCCAGGTAGGTAAACACCTGAGGTGCCTCAGCTCTTGATTCTCAAAAAGAATCGTCAGCCCTTTTTTTAAGACCTTTATTTATTTTGAGAGAGAGAGCACGCGGGCGCATGCATGCGCACGCACATGAGTGGGGGAGGGGCTGGGGGGGTGGGGAGAGGATCCCAAGCGGGCTCCTGGATGTCAGCGCAGAGCCCCACACAAGGGCTTGAACTCACCAACTGTGAGGACCGTGGCCTGAGCTGAAACCAGGGGTCGGAGGCTTAACCAGCTGGGCCTCCGAGGTGCCCAAGCACGGGACTCTTGATCTCAGGGTCGTGAGGTCAAGCCCCACATTGGGTTCCGAGTTTACTTAAAACAAGAAACAGGAGTCTGGTACGCTGCTGGGCACTCAGCACATATTCTAGAATGATATGATTCCTGTTCTCTGGTTATGCCTCCACATTAGATACTGGGTGGAACTGAATAACGGATGTATATAATTCTCAGGTAAACAAATGTATCATTTGGCCACGGGCTGCCGGCTCCCGAGAAGCCGCATCCGGCCTGAAGCAGAGGAAGGCACGTCGCCCAGAAGTACTCCGATATGGAAGTGTCTCCTCTTGGGTGAGTCTGCTTTACTGCGTTCACACAGGGCGGCCGAGGTAGCATTGTTACAGTTTTGTGCAAGGACAAGGACATTCGTGCCTGTGTGAGTCTATGAGAACCACGGCCCCTGGACTGTGCCGTAGTTGGCTCCCGTCTTCCAGCGAGCGTTCCCTCCCCACCTGGACCGCGGGGAGACGGCCAATCAGGGTGTCTTGTGGCATATGCCCCACCCCCGCACGCAGGGATCGGCCAATTGGAGCACTCTATTCCCGGCTCCTACCAACGCTGGCTCCCTGATTGGTTCCCAGATGAACAAGGGCTCACACCGGGCCAATCAGAGCACACCGTGGGACTGCTCTGCCAGAGTTAGTGTGGAGAATAAATTTAGCCTTAAAGGTTAAGGAAGGGGCGCCTGACTGGCTCAGTCGGATAAGCGGAGACTTCAGCTCAGGTCGTGATATCATGGTTCATGAGTTCGAGCCACGCCTCAGGCTCTGTGCTGACAGCTTGGAGCCTGGAGCCTGCTTGGGATTCTGTGTCTCCCTCTCTCTCTGCCTCACCCCTGCTCACGCTCTGCCTCTATGTCTCTCAAAAATAAATAAACGTTAGACAAAAAAAATTTTTTTTAAAAGGTTAAGGAAAACTCCCTAAATCCGATGCCTTTAGGACCGTGTTATCCTCGGCTCCAGCTCTGTCCCAGATAGTAGAGCTCCTTAGTGGCTTTGTCCCGAAGGCAGAGAGATTTTCTGCCCATCCCCATAATGGCCATCCTCACAATACTGGTTCACATACACCCAGAAATTCAGTCTGGGAAGGGAGAAGGGCTGGCAAGCGTAGGGCGAATGAAAGCAGTGGCCTCCTTGCTTTATATTTAGAGCATTCTTTAAAAACGAAAATGGAGGGGCGCCTGGCTGGCTCAGTCGGTGGAGCATGTGACTCTTGATCTTGGGGTTGTGAGTTTGAGCCCCACATTGGGTGTCGAGATTACTTAAAGTTAAAATCTTGGGGTGCCTGGGCGGCTCAGTCAGTTGAGTGTGTGACTTCGGCTCAGGTCATGATCTCACCATTGGTGAGTTCGAGCCCCGCATCAGGCTCTGTGCTGACAGCTCAGAGCCTGGAGCCACTTGGGATGTGGTATACATATACCATGGAGTACTACTCAATAATCAAAAAGAATGAAATCTTGCCATTTGCAACTGTGCAGATGGAACTAGAGGGTATCATGCTAAGAGAAATTACTCAGATAAAGACAAATATCCTATGACTTCACTCATATGAGGACTTTAAGATACGAAACAGATGAACACAAGGGAAGGGAAGCAAAAATAATATAAAAACAGGAGGCCGACAAAACATAAGAGACTCTTAAATATGGAGAATAAACAGAGGGTTACTGGAGGGGTTGTGGGAGGGGGGCTGGGCTAATGGGTAAGGGGCATTAAGAAATCTACTCCTAGGGGCACCTGGGTGGCTCAGTTGGTTAAGCGGCCGACTTCGGCTCAGGTCATGATCTCAGGGTCTGTGAGTTCGAGCCCCGCGTCGGGCTCTGTGCTGATGGCTCAGAGCCTGGAGCCTGCTTCAGATTCTGTGTCTCCCTCTGTCTCTGCCCTTCTCCTGCTCACACTCTGTCTCTATGTCTCTCAAAAATAAATAAACATTAAAAAAAAAAAATCTCCTAAAACCATTGTTGCACCATGTGCTAAGTAACTTGGATGTAAATTAAAAAGTAAATAAATCATTAAAAAGACAAGAGCCAGGGCACCTGGCTGGGTCAGTCTGTTGAGCATCTGACTCTTGACGCCAGCTCAGGTCACAATCGTAGGGTCATGGACCTGAGCCCTGCCTGGGGCTCCTGACTGAGCATGGAGCCTGCTTGGGTTGCTCTCTCTCTCTGTCCGTCTCTCTCTCTCTCTCTTTCGCTGCCCCTCTCCCCTGCTCACGTTCTTTCCTCTCTCTCTAAGAATTTTTTAAAAAAAGGTAAAGGCCAAAAACCCAACTTTAAAGACACAGATTAGGGGCGCCTGGGTGGCTCAGTTGGTTAAGTGGCCGACTTCGGCTCCGGTCATGATCTCACGGTCTGTGAGTTCGAGCCCCATGTCGGGCTCTGTGCTGATGGCTCAGAGCCTGGAGCCTGCTTCAGATTCTGTATCTCCCTCTCTCTCTGCCCTTTCCCTGCTCATACTCTGTCTGTATGTCTCTCAAAAATAAATAAACGTTAAAATATTTAAAAAATAAATAAATAAAGACACAGATTAGTGGGGCGCCTGGGTGGCTCCGTCAGTTAAGCATCCAACTCTTGATTTCAGCTCAGGTCGTGATTTCACGGGATTGTCTCTCTCCCTCTCTCTCTGCCTCTCCCCCCTCGTGCTCGCTCGCTCTCTCAAAAATAAATAAACATTAAAAAAAAAAAAAGAATAACAGCTAAGATTCTTTTGAGCACCTACTGCGCGCGAGGCTGTTTCCACTTCTTACTTTCCTCTTGTGAGACGGCGCTGTGCTTCTATTCCCCCCTCCTCGTTTTGGTTAGAGAGAGAGAACGCATGCGCGCATGTGCACAGGAGTGGGGTGGGGGGGGGCAGGGGCAGAGGGAGAGAGAATCTTGAGCAGGCTTCACACTCAGGGCACAGCCTGACACGGGGCTCGATCCCACAACTGCGAGATCGTGCCTTGAGCCCAAATCGAGTCAAACGCTCAACTGACTGAGCCCCCCCCCCTGGCGCCCCACTTCTGTCTCCTTTTTATAGAGGATAATAAAAGGGACCGTGGACGCAGGGGACACGGATTCTGCACATCTTCACGTAGACACATTTTCCACTTTTCTCGTGTAGTCAGGGGGCTACACACGGAGAGCAGAGAGGCGAATTCGTCTTCCGTCTCTCCCTCGCTCATAGAACCGTTTTGCTTCACTCTTTTAGCTCCAGAGGCTGGGAGCTGCCTTCCAATACATTTTTCTTAACGGATATTGAGATGAGGTCGCACGACGGCTTTTATTCATCATGAAATAGCCGCCTTCGTTTTGTGTTTTTTTACTGTTTCTCCACCATGAGCCAGAATAAAGCGTCGCCCCCTTCTGCCCGCGCCCTGCGTGTCAACTGAACACCGCGCCCCTCCCTTTCAAGGCTGTTCAAGCACCTCCCCGCCCCCACCCAGCTTCACGTGTTTCCTTGCCTTGTGAACAGAAAATTCCGTGAATGCAGAAGCCCAGGCTCATGAATTTTTTTTCTCCTCAAGGTGCTCACCTAAGATGAGCTTGGCGATCGGCATGCAAAGGGGCCTGAGACACAATCTCCGTCGCATTCGACGAGATAAGCGGTTATCAGGTGGCTCGGAGATGGGGTGGTGCAGTATTTTACTAAGGAAGCCACTTTCGGGTCCTGCATCCGAGGGGCTTAAGGAGGGGGATCTGGCTTGGGGAAGTCCTGTCGCTAACTTGCTTTTGGTAATGTATATTTTTTCCCCCATCCGTTGCTGCCAACCCAGGTTGTGATTTTCCAGATAAAAAGTCTGGAAAATCTCCCTACTTTCTTGCCCACTGAGGCAGTCCCCAAATCGCCGGGGTCGTCCCCACTGAAGTCAGAGTCACCTGCCTTCTAAAATGAGGGTGTGGAGGGGCGCCTGGGTGGCTTAGTCGGTTGAGCGGCCAACTTCAGCTCAGGTCATGATCTTACGGTCTGTGGGTTCCAGCCCCGCGTCGGGCTCTGTGCTGACAGCTCGGAGCCTGGAGCCTGCTTCAGATTCTGTGTCTCCCTCTCTCTCTGCCCCTCCCCTGCTCATGCTCTGTCTCTCTCTCTCTAAAATAAATGAACATCAAAAAAATTTTTTAAAAAAAGTTAAAATGAGGGTGTGGAAACAAGGATGTTCGGGGCTCCCTTCCAAGATGCGTCCTTCCATTTCGGCACGGAAAATTCCAAGACCGGTTGAGAGCCACCAGCGAAACCCCTTAGAGATTCAAAAACAAAACTTCACAACTGCCTGCAAAGCGGACTAATCATTTCGAATCTATTTCTTTTCTCTCTGACTAAAGACAGTCTCAGCATTTGACAAAGCCCATTCGTGGGGCAAGATGTGATGATTGTCATACTCCTAAAAATGACGGGGATTTAAAAAGCCAGATGCCAACCCGGGGACAACAGAGCTGCACGGGGCTCTGGGCACAGGATCCAGAGAGCTTTCCCATCTCCAGTGCGTAACTCGAAGGGAAATCCCGACTCCACTTATAAAGCGAAGACAAAAATCCCTTCAATCCTTTCAATACACCCGTCTTCTCCGGCCAAATTGTGTCCTCCTTCCTCCCCACCCCCTCCGCCCTTCCGCATTTCCATAAACAATATGACTCTCGGCTGAGCCCCTTGGTCAGCAAATAAGGCAGAGGGCTAAGTAAATTTGCTTCCCAGCAATTATTTTTGTGAGGTCACGGAGTTAAGCATTAAAAGAACACCACCGCTGGCCGGGGGTGTTCAGTAACTGTATGATTTGTGCTCAAAACTGACAAAAGGGGCTCGACCGGTCTTTTTCTTCCAGACCCACGGAAATCGTTGGCCACCAGGGCTTTCTTCCCTGACTTCATCAAAGGGGGACTCTTTGCCATGGACGCCCCTGTGCGACAGCTAATCCCTCCTGCGCCCCGCTTCCCAAAGCAAGTCCGTTCGGTCCGTCGGTCTGAGTCTACACCTGCAAATTACCGAGATAATTATGATCTTTTAAAAAAAAAAAAGTTGAAGAAAGTAAAAGAAAAGACAAAGGGGGGAGGAGGAGGGGAGAAAAAGGAAACTCTATCAAGATCTTTAGTCTCCGGAGTAGGAATGAGCCAGCTTTGTCGGGAATGGGGCGGAAAGTGAGTATTTTCAGCTTCGAGGGCCCGACGTAGGGGTGTGTGGTGAGATCGCGGACGCGGCCTTGTGGCGTGAGAGCGGCCGGGCGGCGCTGAAGGACGGTCGCGCTGGGCTCCAAAACAACTTTAGTTCCGGGCGCCGGAGTCTGCATGGTTACAGTTCCTGTGGGTCATCAAAGTCTTCTTCTTTTGATCGTTTCTCAACCATCTAGAAATGGAAAACTCCTTCTCGGCTCGCGGGCAGAGGTGGCCCCGGGGGTGTCGTTTATGGACGGTCTTGGTCTAGATCAGCCAGCCTGGGAAGCCCCGCGCGGTCTCGGTGACGTGAACCATTTCTGAGGGGTCTCACTGCACTCACGGGGAAGTGTGGACACTCGAAGACACAGCTGGACAGTGGTTTCTGGATCTTAGTATCGTATTCAAAAAGTAATGAGGAATTCCAGGGATTCCCAAGGGACCTCAGGCCACGTACACTGGAGAGTCCTCATGGGCTCTTAATTGCAGATTAATCCGGCTGAATCCTGGGAAACTTGGCGTTCTGGTCCGACAGAGAAAATTGTCACCCAAGTGTCTTCCTGTAAACCACGTTTCTCAGCCTCAGCCCCACCGATCGGTTGGGCCAGGTAATTCTGCTGTGGGGGCAGCCCCGGTCTCCACCCCGGAGGCGCTAGCTGCTTTCCGCGTAAAAGGTTTCCAGGAGCACCTGGGTGGCTCCGTTGGTTAAGTGTCCAACTATTGATTTCAGCTCAGGTCAGAGCTCATGGTTCGTCGGTTGGAGCGCCTCACTGGGCTCTGCACTTGTGCTGATAGTTTGGAGTCGCCTTGGGATTCTCTCTCTCTCTCTCTTTCTTTCTTTCTCCTTCCCTCTGTAGTCTCTCCCTCCCTCTCTCTCTGCCCCTCCCCTGCTCTTGCTTGCACACGCTGTC
This sequence comes from Paguma larvata, assembly GCA_030068075.1. Taxonomy (NCBI): domain Eukaryota; kingdom Metazoa; phylum Chordata; class Mammalia; order Carnivora; family Viverridae; genus Paguma; species Paguma larvata. The sequence goes on along the minus strand of CM057844.1, from coordinate 39,656,126 downwards.
TCTCCCTTTCAAAATAAATAAACTTAAGAAAAAGTCTCAAGGGACACCCGGGTGGCTCAGTCAGTTGAACCTGACTTCAGCTCAGGTCATGATCTCACGGTTCATGAGTTCAAGCCTTGAGTCAGGGCTCTGTGCTGACAGCTCGGAGCCTGGAGCCTGCTTCGGATTCTGTGTCTCCCTCTCTCTCTGCCCCTCCCCAACTTGTGCATGCACACGGGTTCTCTCCCTCTCTCTCTCTCTCAAAAATAAATAAACTTAAAAAAATATCTAAAAACATGTCTTTTTAAAAAAGTCTCTCAAAGTAGCCAAACGCCCGGGATGTAAACCAGCTCTGTCAACAGAACTTTCTGCGGTGGCGGAAACGGCCCCTCTCCAGACTGCCCAGTAGCCGCTGTGCGTACGAGTGCTTGAGATGCACTCCTGTGCCTGAGGAGCTAAGTCTTTACTTTTATGTAACTTTAATTCCTTGGAAGTTAAATGTAAGTACCCACTAGCGGCTACCAGATTAGCCAGCGCTGGACCACCCCCCCCGCCCCCGCCTCCGCTCCCAGCGCCCCCCCCCCCCGCCCGCCGCCGCAGTCACTAGGTAGGACCCGAGAGGAAGCACAGCTTTGCGGCTGCAGCAGGGACTCAAGACAGACATGGATTCTGAATCTCATTTATTTAGTTAACGCATTCATTGAGCACCTACTGCATGCCTGGGGATAGATACAGAGATGAATGGGAGGAATAAAATCCCTTAGGGGACCTGCCTTCTAGAGTTGAGGACAGACCAAAATATAAAGGTAAATAAAGTAAGTGAAAGTCATGATCAGGGTTTTAGAAAAAGCGGGTTGGGAGAAGTTCCAAGAAGTTTAGATCGGATATCCCGAGATGGCTCCCTGAAGCACTATTTAAATTAACTTGGTGATGTGAGTTGCTTAACACAGTGCACGCTGCCCAGAACAGGACAAAGGGTCCGCGAATGTGACCTGCTTGTCCTTTTAAAAGCCAGCATTCCTTGACCTTGTAAGACAGTGACTACGCGGCAGGTACTCTTATAATCTGTATAACAAGGTTCTATCTATTAACCCCATCTCACAGATGAGGAAAACTGAGTCCCGTTCATGTGTTCAACATTACACATCTAGGTTAGGAGAGAGCTAGGATTAGAACCAGACAGCCAAATTAGAACCCAACCAGTGCCTGCTGGTATGTGAATGTGAGCAACGCGTTCGAATTTTCCAGAGCCAAAATAAACGAGCGTCAGGTTTTAAACACGCCTTACAAAATAAAGATGGAGAGGTAACAAGATGCGCCTTCCTGTCCCGGAGAAGGACTCCTGCAGTCTTCACCTCTTGAGTGAAACCTCCTAGCCGCTGAGAATCCTTCCATGATCAATGGTAACTTGTCTCAAATGTGTAGAAACCTCTGGCTTGTCGGTACAATGGAAAACATTGCCTTTGCCTCGTAATTCCTGGAACGTGAGAAGCCAGGGTCAGCCGAGAGCCTCTCAGAGGCAAACGAGTGAGAAATTTTAACCCAACGTTTCTCCTGTGGTAGCCCCACCTTCACCATCGTGACGAGGAGGCTGCCTCGTCTGACCGGATCCTCGCCAACGTGATCTTCAAAGGGCACGGGTTCCCATCATTCCAGAAATGCACATTGTAGTCTGGCTGCCGAGGCTCATTTCCACCCCCGAAATCAATACCCTGGCTGCTTTCTCGGTCGTCTGCAGACATACGCAAAGAGCAGTGCCCGGTACACGTTGCAATTTCTTTTTTCTTTCTTTTTTTTTTTTTAAAGGTTTTTAAAAATGTTTATTTATTTATTTTGAGAGAGAGAGAGAGAGAGCAAGCACTAGCAGGGGAGGGGCAGAGAGAGAGAGAGAGAGAGAATCCCAAGCAGGATCCATGCTCAGCTCACAGCCCGACGCAGGGCTCGATCTCACGAATCGTGAGACCACGACCTCAGCCAAAATCCAAGAGGACGCTCACCCGATCAGGTCTCCTAGGCACCCCTAAAGAGCTTATTTTTAAGCAACCTCCACTCCCAAGGTGGGGCTTGGACCCCTAACCCCGAGATCACGAGCCGCAAGCACTCCCAACTAAGCCACTCAGGCGCCCCTAGAGCATGCAACTCTTGATCTCAAGGTCGTGAGTTCAGGTCCCCCGTTGGGTACAGAACTTTGTTAAAGAAAAAAAAAAGTGTAACTCATATACCTTAAAGTTTGCTCTTTTATTTATTTGTTTATTTAAAGATCTTATGTTTTTAAAGGAATCTCCACACCTAATTGGTGCTCAAACGTAGAGCCCCGAGGTTAAGAGTCTCATGCTCCACCAACTAAGCCAGGGAGGCGCCCCTGAAATTCACTTTTATTTTTCCTTTTTAATTTTGTTTACAGTTAGTTAGCACACAGCGTTGTCTTGGCTTTGGGAGTGGAACCCAGTGATTCATCACTTAGTCTAACACCCAGCGCTCATCCCAACACGGGCCCTCCTTAATGCCCGTCCCCCACCACCCTCCTCCAGCAGCCCTCAGTTTGTTCTCTGTGTTGAGGAGTCTCTTCTGGTTGGCCTCCCTCTCTGTCTTTATCTTATTTTTCCTTCCCTTCCCCTACGTTCATCTGTTGTGTTTCTTAAATTCTGCATATGAGTGAAATCGTATGATGTCTTTCTCTGACTGACTTATTTTGCTGAGCAAATACATAATACCCTCTAGTTTCTATGGCACGCTGTTGCATGGAATGCACCTTTTTAAAGTGTAAGATTCAGCCTGGGGCGGCTCAGTAGGCTGAGCATCCGACTTCAGCTCAGGTCATGATCTCACGATTCATGAGTTCCAGCCCCACGCCAAGCTCTGCGCCGACAGCACGAAGCCTGCTTGGGAGGCTCTCTCTCCCTCTCTCTCTGCCCCTCCCCCTCCCTCCCTCCCTCTCTCCTCTCTCTCTCTCAAAATAAATAAATCAACATTTAAAGATTTTATCTTTTTTTTTTTAATTTTTTAATGTTTTATTTATTTTTGAGAGCAGGAGAGACAGAGCATGAGCAGGGGAGGGGCAGAGAGAGAGGGAGACACAGAATTCGAAGCAGGCTCCAGGCTCTGAGCCGTCAGCACAGAGCCCGACACGGAGCTCGAACTCACAGACCATGAGATCATGACCTGAACCGAAGTCGGATACTTAACCGACTGAGCCACCCAGGCGCCCCCAAAGATTTATCTTTAAGTTAATCTCTACACTCAATGCGGGGCTTCCATGCACAACCCCGAGATCAGGAGTCTACACTCGGCCAGCTGAGCCGGCCAGGCGCCCCTGGTTTGTTTCTCCATTCGCCCTCCTAACAACGTTTAAGTGTGTGTCACAGTCCGCCAGCTGCACGCCCGCTGCGGTCCCAGATCGCCAACACCTTCATCTTCCCGGACCGAAACTCTGTACCTGTTAAGTAGCACCTCTCCGTTTTTCCCTCCTCCCAAGCCCTGGCAACCACTCTCCTACTTCCTGTTATTATAAGGTCGATTACATTATATTCGCTACCTCGTATAAACAGAGCGATGAAGTATTTGTCTTTTCGTGCCGGGCTTATCTCGCTTAGCATAGCGTGCTCTTGATGCATCCACGCCGCGGCACGCGACAGAATGTCCTTCTTTTTTGAGACCGGATAACATTCCGTCGTGTGCACATACCACGTGGTCTTTATTCAAAGGCCAGCGGACATCCGAGTCGCGGCCACCTCTCGGCTATTGCGCCCGAGGCTGGAGGGAACGGAGATGTGCTGGGGTCTCTGTGAGGCCCTGTTTTCAACTGTCTTGTGAGATTGTTGGACGCTGCGGGAATTGTTAAAGGAAACTTCGTGCTGTCTCTCCCGGGGGCTGCACCGTCTACAGCCCCACCAATGGCGCCCCAGGGCTTCCGTTTCTCTACGCTCTGGTCAACACTTATTATTTTCAGGGGTTTTTTGGACAGGGACCATCCTAATGAGGCGGAGGGGATATATCATCGTGGTTCGGATTTGCCTTTTCCTGATGATTAGTGATGCTGAGTTTCTTTTCCCATGCTTGTGAACCATTTGTATATCTTCTTTGGAGAAATACAAGCCCATTTTTTAATCATTTTTTAATGTTTATTATTGGGTTGTAGTTTTTTTGTTTTGTTTTGTTTTTTAAGTAATCTCTGTGCCCAATGTGGGGCCTCAAACTCACAACACTGAGATCAAGAGTCTCATTATATAAATATATGTATTTATCCAAAATATGGCTTGTAGGGGCACCCGGGGGGCTCAGTTGGTTAAGCGTCTGACTTTGGCTCAGGTCATGATCTCACAGTTCATGGGTTCAAGGCCCATGTCAGGCTCTGTGCTGACAGCTGGAGCCTGCTTTGGATTCTGTGTCTCCCTCTCTCTCTGCCCCTCCCCCATTCGCGCACACACACATGCACACACACACACACACTCTCTCTCTCTCTCTCTCTCTCTCTCAAAAATGAATAAACATTAAAAAAAATTTTTTTAATATGGCTTGCTGGAGTGCCTGGGTGGCTCAATCGGTTAAGCATCCAACTTCAGCTCCGGTCATGATCTCACAGCCTATGGGTTCGAGCCCCACGTCGGGCTCTGTGCTGACACCTCAGAGCCTGGAGCCTGCTTCGGATTCTGTGTCTCCCTCTCTCTCTGCCCTTCTGCTATTGCTCTCTCTCTCTCAAAAATAAATATACATCAAAACAAACAAACAAACAAACAAACATGGCTTGCAAATACTTCCTCCCCTTCCATCCGGGAGAAAACTATCACTCTGTTGATCGTTTCCTTTGCTCTGCAGAAGTTTTGACGTTTGATGTGGTCCCATTTGTCTAGTTTTGTTTTTGTCACCTGTGCTTCTGGTGTCACATCCAAGACGTCATCGCCCCTTCCAATGTCACAAAGCTTTCCCCTCTGCTTTCTTCCGGGAAGTTGGTCTCAGATCTCACATGTAAATCACTAATCCATTTTGAGGTAATTTTTGTATATGGTGTAAGAGTCCATCTTTATCCTTTTTTGTTTTTAAGTTTACATATTTATGTTGACAGAGACAGAGAGAGAGTGCACAAGCAGGGGAGGGGCAGAGAGAGGGAGAGAATCCCAAGAGGACCTGCGCTGTCAGCACAGAGCCCATTGTGGGGCTCGATCTCATGAACCATGAGATCATGACCTGAACCGAGACCAAGAGTCAGACATTTAACCAACTGAGCCACCCAGGTGCTCCGTCCATCTTTATTCATTTGCATGGGGACCTCCCGGTTTCCCAATACTGTTTGTTGATGAGACTATCCTTTCCTCATCGTATTGTCTTGGCACCTTGTTGAAGGTCATTTGACCAAATACATGGGGGCTATTTCTGGGCTCTGTTCCATTGGTCTGCTTCATTCCTATGTTGTTGTTGTAGTTTGAGAAAGACAGAGAAAGACAGAAAGGGAGTGTGTGCAAGTAGGGGAAGGGCAGAGGGAGCCGTAGAGAGAGAATCTTAAGCAGGCTCCACACCCAACGGGGGGCCCAATGTACGGCTCCATCTCATGACTATGAGATCATAACCTGAGCCAAAATTAAGAGCTGGACACGCAACCAACTGAGCCACCTAGGCACCCCTACTTCATTCCTTTTCATGACTAAATGATGTTCCATCGTATAAATGTATACATTTTATTTATTCATCAGTAGGTAGACATTGGGGTTGTTTTTGCTTCTTTGGCTATGGGGAATAAGGCCGCTACAAACATTCAAGTACAAGTTTTTGTGTAGACATACGTTTTCAATTCTCTTGACTCTATACCTAGACATAGAGTTTCCAGGTCAATGGAAATTCTGTTTAGTATTTTAAGGAAATGTGAAACTTTTCCAAAGTGGCTATACCATTTTACATTCCCATCAGCAATATATCAGCATTCCAATTTCTCTACATTTTTATCAACCCGACTATAATATTTTTATTATTTTGGCCACCCTAGAGGGTGTGAAATGAGATCTCATTGTGGTTTTGATTTGCATTTTCCTAATAACTAATGGTGTTGAGCATATTTTCATGTGCTTATTGGCCATTTATGTGTCTTCTTTGGAGAAATATCGATTCAAATTTTTGCCCACTCTTAATCGGGTCATTTGTCCAAAAGCAATAAAATTGTTAGGTTGTAAGTGTTCTTTATATATCTTGAATACTAGTCCCTTATCAGATATACGATTTGCAAATAGTTTATGACAAGGTGGTAATCAGGCAGTGAAAGGATCAGATTAGTGCTATAGAAAGATGTCTTGTACAGGTTCATCCTTTCTTACCTGTTTGCCAGGCGGTGGAGTCGATAATGGTACACATAGATATCTTTGCATGTTCAATTCATCCACCAGGAGTGGGGCAGATGGGACGAATATTATTAGTGGCTGGAATAATGATACATTTGTAAGTACGTAAGTCACCATGTGTCAGATACTGTCTTAAGCATTTTACGTGTTTTAAACTCATTTAATCCTTCTGTAATTATTCTCATCGGCATTTTCTAGATGCAGAAGCTAAGGTATAAAAACCACCATGTACTTTGCCCGGGGTTACACAGCTAGTAAATGACAGAGTTTGGATTCAAACTCAGGCTTCTGGCTCTCAAATCCGAGTGTTTAACCGCAGCGCTGCGGTGAGTCTCGTGGGCAGCTGGGGATCTTTCTTCTCATCTGGAGTATCTTTCCTAGTTTGTGACCCAAGGTAGGCTTCCAGCCTCATCATTTTAAAATTGGGTTGTTTAATGAGATGATTGCAGCGCCTTTTTTTCTTCTCAAAAATCTGTGATGTCGGGGCGCCTGGGTGGCTCAGTCGGTTAAGTGTCCGACTTCGGCTCAGGTCATGATCTCGCGGTTTGTGAGTTCCAGCCCCACATCGGGCTCTGTGCTGACAGCTCGGAGCCTGGAGCCTGCTTCGGATTCTACGTCTCCCTCTCTCTCTGCCCTTCCCTCGCTCACACTTTATCTCTCTCTTTCTCTCAAAAAATAAACATTAGAAAAAAATCTGTGATGTCACGGCCACGTGTCTCTCAACCAGGCAGTTAGAGATGGCTTTAGAGTGTACAGTCGATCTCATTCACATCATCCCCGAGATGCAGCTTTGGGTGGAGTGACCTAGGGCACAGTTTCTGCCATCAGGTGTTCCTGGGTTCAAATCCCAACCCTGCCACTTGGAGGCTGTATGACCGCGGGCAAGTCCCTTAACCCCTCTGTGGTCCAGCATCTTCACCCGTCACATGGGGGTGCTAATCACTGTTCACACTTTATAAGTTATTTTGGAAGTATAATAATGTATTCACAGCACCTTACTCATAGTTTATACTCGACTAAATAACTTCCATTCCAATGAAAATAAATGATAATAATTGAGCCATCAGAGACATAGGTATTTAAGAATATTTGGGATCAAAGTCAATGAGTTACGGGCCCAAGACCACACTGTTGCCGAGTGTCAGGGTCGGACTTACCCCCTGACCTTCCAACACCACGTCTCGTGGGGGTTTCTCCCATGCTGTCCCCCAGAGGATCTAGGAATCGAACATATACATTTCACATATGAATTATTTATTCGATTGGATTCTGGAAACACCCTAAAGTCTTACGTGATTTTATGCAATAGATAATTGGTACATTTTTCTCTTTCTTTATATGTCACCCAGGGAAATACACATATATTTTTCCAAGTTAAATATAAATTCTGTTATTTTATTTTATTGGTGAATATGTATTTATTTATTTTTGAGAGAGAGAGAGTGCGCACAAGCAGAGGAGGGGCAGAGAGAGCATGGGGGAGAGAGCATCCCAGGCGGGCTCTGCACTGTCGGCGCACAGCCCTTACACGGGGCTCAAACTCACCAACCGTGAGATCATGACCTGACCCGAAATCGAGAGAGGGAAGCTTCATGGGTTGAGTGCCCCAAATTGTATTGTGTCAAAAGGAACTATGCAAACCAAATGGGGACTGTGTGAAGCACCGATATCGTAATTTAATAACAACGAAAAAATAACTAATATTCAACTAATAGATTTAATCGAGTAGTCAGGAAGGGCCGATAGATATGGTGACATATGCGTTTTTCTTACAAAAAGAAATGGAGCTCCTCCAATGAGCAGGATGGGAAGAATGAACCTGTTTCCTTGTTCCTTCAAGTTCTAGAGTCCACGATTACACCTGCGGTACGGGTCACATGCTCTGGGTGGTTTCGCATCTCTATGGGTAGTGCATCTTTCTGGTGGGGGGGGGTGGGGGGGACAGAAAAAAACCCTCAGCCTTCCCCCAGGCGGGTTTCGGGAAGAATGTCGCTGATCAGTAAAAAAAAACACTGTCTTTATTTGTTCAGAAAGTCCTCTCCCGCAGAGAAGCCAAAGTTGCTGGGCTCTGTGGGTCCTCGCACCGTCTCTGCGAAATTCCTCACCAGGGAGGGAGGCTGCGGCCGGCCAGCCACGCTCACCAGCCTGTCGGGGACCGCCGAGCCAGCAGGTTTGGCTCCGATGCGGCCGGAGCAGCGGAGGCGTGTAAATTGCAGGAAGCAGCGCGGAGCCAAAGCCGCTTCCTCGGAAGCCGGGTCAGGAAGGGGTGGGGTCGCGGTCGTAAATTGCCCTGTGGCTTTTCAGGACTTTATTATGAGCTCCCAGGCCTCCTCCGCGACAGGGCTGCGGGATGACTCTTAACACCTCATTAAGGTTGTTTTTTACCAAATGCTAAGAATACAAAGGAGCCCTAAAAGCCTGGCTCATTTTTATTCAGAACCCTCTCCTCTGGGATATAAAAAGATGTCATAAAACGGAAATACAATGGCGAGCCCACATCTTGGGTAGCCCCATTGAAATTTTCTTGCTGAGAGAACCCAGGGAAGTCAAGGCTAGGCCCCTGGGATGGAAAAGCCCCTGCCCCTGCCCCGCAAAGGTCCCTCCCGGCTCCGCAGGAACGCCCCGGGGCCTGAAATCCCTATACCCTCCATCTCCAGCTGCGAAATATTACTTACCTCTTTTTCTTTCTGATCACACTGCCGGGCCTTCTCATGAGCTGTCTCTGAAGCCCTGTTATTTATTGTATAGTCTACAGCATCTGCGAGGGCCAAAACTAATAAAAAAAAAAAAAAAGGGGTCAGTGCTAAAAAGAGGGGTATATTCGTAAATCCCGGGACAGGGGGATAAAGATACAGCCTAGCAGCCCTAAAACCTGTTCTTGTTTCTGGATATTCTGGTGGGAGACAGCACAGTGCACGGACGGGGGGGACCACCCTGGAGACCCGCTACGTCTCTGTTCAGCTGTCTGGCCCCAGCCTGGGACCCCTCCTCTCTGCGCCTGCCTCCCTGCTCTGCAGGCGAAGTCCAAGGGTAACGGCACCTACCTCTGAGAGGTGGGTAGAAGTTCTGAGGGCTGAATGAGCCGGGCTCACGGGGGTGCCTGGCCGGCAGAAAGCCTTCAGCGAATGCTACTTAGTATCCTTTCACGCATTCATTCAAAGCTGATTTCCTGAGCACCTATGTTGTGCCCCGCCCCGTTCCAACATCAAACAAAATGTCCAGACCTTCCGGACTAACCTTTTAGTAATCGTTCTCCAAGGTCCATGAGAGTAAGGGCAGGAGGGATCCTGTCACCTCTCTGCCACTTTTGCCAGGCATGGGACGAGTAAACCCCTTGAGCTCCGGGGTGAGGGGCCCCCCAGCACGCATGGGCCCTTTCTTTCTTGGTTTCGACCAGTTTCTCAGCCTTCGAGCCGTCGATTCGCGGCCGTTCTGTGGGGCCAGTTCTGCGTGCTGCAGGAAGTTTAGCCCTTCCCCCCAATCTGTGACAACCAGAAATGTCTCTGGATTGCCCCGAGTACCCTGGGGGTGAAATCGCCCCTGGTTACGGAGCCCCTGCGCCTGGTGACTCTCTCAACTCCCAGCACCTCAGTTTCCTCATCCCTGAGCTAGAATAACTATCTTATCTCTTTCGCAGAGAGTTAGATGTGCGAGGCGAATGGAATAAAGCCCCGCCTGGCACGTAGTAAGCCCTCAATAAAAGTGATCTATTAGGTGCCACCGTTCCTTCCCCGTTTCTCGCCTCCGAAGAGGACTTTGGGGGAGGCCAGGGTTTCCCCTGTGGTCACAGGTGCTCTGGACGCCGACATGCCTTGAACCTGGTGGGGCACCCTCCCCTCGGCCCGTCTCGAGCTCTCCCGGGTGCCGGGACAAACAGGACGGGGTGTTTGCGCAGCCACGGCCAGCGTACATCTGCGAGTGATTTATTGACCCTCCTTCCAACTCGGCCTCTGCCGGTGAAAAGGTCCAGACAGTTATAGAAAATTAGACTTGACTTTTTAACACACAAATGCATTTCAGCTGCAAGTGTGACCCCTCGCGGGGCATTCTCCTGCCATCCTGGTGAACGAGTCTGCTTGCTACCAAGTCTCTCTTTGTGGGAAGTTTCCGGAAAACCCCCCAGAAAGCCCCGTTTGTGCAGGAGGCAGGTCCAGAAGGAAGAGGGAGAATAAAGCAATTCGGAGGACGAGCTATGGAGACAGAGACACCATCGAGGTGGGACCTTAGGTAAGTCACTTCAGCACTCGGAGCCTCAGTTTCTGACCCTGTCAAATAAGAACAGTCTGGTTGATTGGAGGGAGAAAAAGCAAGAAGAGAGCTGCCTTGACGCGTAGCGGAGCTCAAGAAACGGGAGCCAAGTATGAAAAAAATTCCGTTGCCCCCCTGCGCGCCGAGATACGTTTGTCCTCCAGGTACAGAGGAAATGGGGTGACACCTTCGTTCCAGGTTTGCCTGGGGCTTTCTGGGGTTTAGCCCTGAAAATCTCAAGCCCCAGGAAATCCTACGGCCCTGGGCAGAGAGGGACAGTCGGCCACCCTAGGGGATGACTTTGAGAGAGATTTTTCTGGTTCAGGGTCCTGGGCAGAGAGCCCAGCAGGGTTAAACTGTGACTAGCTGGTGGTTTGGGGGGAAAGCCGAGAGCCCCTCACCACATGGGCCACTCCGGAGAGAATCTGCTTTGTGAGTTTGGAAAGGGAGTTTATAGCACTCTCCGTGATGGTTTAATGGGCCCGGGTGATTTATCCTATCTGGAGAGTCATTGCGCTGAGGAGAAACCTGCTTCTCTGGGCTTCGGCTGTCCTTTATCGCCAAACCTTTCATCTTCCCTCAGAGTGGTCTCCATCCTCCATAAATAACCTTATTACGGCCACACAAAGGCAGGGCCCGGCCGCCTGTGAGACCGGACTTCTCAGACTGTGGTTTCATAAACCAGTTCGACCAGAACCTGGGATTACTTAATGGGATCTACTAGGGACGTTTTAAACCGATGGAAAGATGCAAGGGGGTGGCGGGGGGTGGGGGGTCCGTGGAATCACAGAATCACACCCGACGCGCTCTCCAAAGTGGCAGCCTAACGGAGGAAAGGTATCCACTAAATAAAGGTCCACCTTTTCCTGGACATCTCTGAGCACTTCAAATGCAAGAATGCCTTCCCGCGGTAAAAGTCCTGTCGAAGGAGGCAGACGATGCTTTAAACCAGTCCTAGCCGATCGAAGCTTCCACGGCGATGGACACCTCCTGTCACCCGCACCATCTAACATGGCAGCCACCAGCCACCAGCAACTACCGGGCACCTGCAGTGGTGTTAGCGTGACCGAGGAGCTAAATGGTTAACGTGATTTCATCATAATTAATTTTAAAGAGCCACTCGTATCTGCTGGCTGCTACATTCAACAGCTCAGGTTTTGTTTTGGTCTTTAGGATTTTCTTAAACTGAAGTCTAGGCGAGACTCCGCGTTACAGGACCTTCGGGGGTGCAGCACAGTGATTCAGCAAGCCCGTGTGCTATTCCGTGCTCGCCACAGTGCAGATGCCATGTGTCGCCATGTAGTGGTGTTACAGCGCCATGATCACACCCCCTATGCCGTATGGACCACACGGTTTTAAAGAAAGAAAATCGACAGTAAAATACATCATCGGGAAGGGCTGTGCTTATGATTTCCCTTTCAGAACCAACAGTAGGAAGGGAATTGTACCAACGAGATCGGAGCGAGCGTCCTATGCCCTTGTAGCACACGCGTGCTGGGCGGTTCTGGGCCACACGCCCACGCGGGGCGAGGGCGTTCCGGGTCCCTAGGGACTCGCTTGGTTTTTCACAGCTGTAATGGTCAACAGAAAATGTGGCTCTTCACCAAGAATAATTTCCAAAACTGCTTTGGCCAAAGAGGAGCATGTCACTCTGATCTCGGGGTCATGAGTTCAAGCCCCACTTGGGTGTAGAGACTGCTTAAGAGAAACAAACAAATAAATAAACTTTCAAATGGGTAATAAGATATACCACGCCTGCAGCCTCTGTCCTTACCACCGTCTTAACAACCCTGGGCCTTTTCGTATATGCATTTTTAAAATTATGTGCTTATATCTTTTTTTTTTTTGTATGAAAATGGGATCAATTACACACATACTGATCCATGTCTTTTTTTAAATTTTTTAATTTTTATTTATTTTTGAGAGAGAGAGAGAGCAGAGAAGAGGCAGATAGAGAGAGGGAGACCAGACTCCGAAGCAGGATCCAGGCTCTGAGCTGTCAGCCCAACACGGGGCTCGAACCCATGAACCGTGAGATCATGACCTGAGCAAAGTCTGGCGCTTAACCAACTGAGCCACCCAGGCATCCCTATGTCTTTTTTTAAAATATTGTTTTAATGTTTAATTAGAGAGAGAGAGAGACAGGGCATGAGCGGGGAAGGGGCAGAGAAAGAGGGAGACAGAATCCCAAGCAGGCTCCAGACTCTGAGCTGTCACTGTAGAGCCCGACGCGGGGCTCGAACCTACGAACCGCGTGATCATGACCTGAGCTGAGATCAAGAGTTAGACACTTAACCGACCCAGGCTCCCCTAAAAAAATTTTTTTTTACTATATGCTTTCATTTACTACCTGAGCAAAACAGTTTGAGAAGGATCCTTCTAATCTTTTAATAAAAGTTCTAATAAGCTTGGGACACCCGGCTGGCATAGTCAGAACAGTAGGAGACTCTTGGTCTCAGTGTCATGAGTTTGAGCCCCATACTGGACATAAACCCTACTTTAAATTTTTGTTTTAATATGTATTTATTTTGAGAGAGAGAGTGAGATACAGCTTGAGTGGGGGGGGGAGCAGAGAGAGAGGGAGAAAGAGAATCCCAGGGAGGCTCCACACCGTCAGCCCAGAGCCCAGGTGGGGCTCGAGCTCATGAACTGTGAGATCACAACCTGAGCCAAGATCAAGGGTCGGACGTTTAACCGACTGAGCCGCCCAGGCGCCCCTGGAGCCTCGTTTTTTAAAAAAGGTTTTAACGGGGTCGCATGGGTGGCTCAGTCGGTTAAACGTCCGACTCTTGATTTCAGCTCAGGTCCTGATCTCATGGTTTGTGAGACTGAGCCCATGCTCAGGATTCTCTCTCGCTCCCCTCTCTCTCTGCCCGTCCCCCCTCTCAAAATAAATAAATAAATTTTAAAACAAATTAACGATCTTCTATTTGGAAGTATCGCAAACATTCAGAGAAGTACAAACAAATAATGCCGCAGTTACGCCTGCCCTATGCCGTCCAGATCTCATAATGTTCATGCCTACGAATCCCTGATTCCTTATTTTCAGTTGCAAAACATCAAAAGCCCTGAGGCCCACAAGTTAGTGTGAGGCTATTTATAGTCCTCATATTTTTCTTAATTTGAAATACACACGTTTTCTTGCGTTTGATTATAGGGGCTGCCCCACGTCCCTCTGAGAACATTGTGTAATATACCTATATGCACCATACCACCTTCCTAAATTCTAGAAAATTCTAAATTTTGAAACCCATCTGGCCCCGGGAGTTTCAGATAAGGCACTGTGGGTCTCCATCAAGTCAGTTTCAAATCTCTTTTTATACAGTTTTTAAGAGAAATAAAGTCACCACAGATAAAGCGAATGTCGCACCCTCCCTCCATGATATCATTTCCCTCGCCCCCCTCCCCGGAGAGAACCCCCAACATAACGCTGAAGTCGATGTCCAGTGAGTGGGGCCAGATAATTAGTTATCCACAGGGAGAAAAATAAAATTAGGTCTCACCCTCATGTCCTACATAACAATCCGTCTGAAAGGTGAGTTTTATGGGATGTGAATTACATCTCAAAACCAAATTAAGGGGCGCCTGGGGGGCTCAGTCAGTTAAGTGTCCGACTTCGGCTCAGGTCATGATCTCACAGTTCGTGGGTTTGAGCCCCGTGTCGGGCTTTGTGCCGACAGCTCGGAGCCTGGAGCCTGCTTCGGATTCTGTGTCTCCCTCTCTCTCTGCCCCTCCCCTGCTCATGCTTTGTCTCTCCTGCTCTCAAAAATAAATAAAAACATTAAAAAAATTAAAAAAAAAACAAAAACAAAAATCAATTCCAGACGATCAAAGACTGAAAAGTGAAAAGCAAATATTGAAGACACAAAAAAATAGAAAAATGTTTTTTTATACTTGCATTAGGAAATGATTTCTTTTTTTATTTTTAAGATTTTGTTTGTAAGTGATCTCTCCACCCAGTACGGGACTCAAACCCTCAACCCTGAGAGCAGGAGTTGCATGCTCTACCGACTGTGCCAGCCAAGTGCCCCTGAAATGACTTTTTACATGAAGCACAGAAGACACAGCCACAAAGGGAAAAAATTGATAAACGCAACTGCATTAAAGTAAAAAAAGTTGGGGTGCCTGGGCGGCTCAGTCAGTTAAGCGGCCGACTTCAGCTCAGGTCATGATCTCGTGGTCTGTGGGTTCGAGCCCCGCGTCAGGCTCTGTGCTGACAGCTCGGAGCCTGGAGCCTGCTTCAGATTCTGTGTCTCCCTCTCTCTCTGCCCTTCTCTTGCTCACGCTCTGTCTCTATGTCTCTCAGAAATAAATAAACATTAAAAAAAATGTTTTTTTAATAAAAGTTAAAAAAAAAAGAATAAAATAAAAAAAGTTGATAAATACAGCCACGTCAGAGGACACCACAAAGAAATGGAAAGGATGAGCTAGCATCTGGGAGAGAACGCATTTACAGTTAGTAGGAGATTGTCCAGAATATGTAAAGAACATCTGTAAATCAATAAGAAAAAGACAAAGAGCTTAATAGAAAATGGACGAAATACTTGAACGGGCATTTCACAGAAGATGGAACATGAACGCGCAACAAATGTGCAAAGTGACTATCAGCCTCATTCGTCATTAAGAAGATGCAGATTAAAGCCACCGATTGGCAAAAGCTCACCCATCCGACAGCAGCAGCATCGGTGAGGATATGGGACAACCGAAACCGTCTTCACCGTTGGCGAAGAGTGGAATTGGTACGATCACTTCGAAAAATACTTTCGAGATATCAGGTGAATTTGAAGATGCCCGTACCCTACGACCAAGCAATTCTGCTTTTAGGGCATGTGCCCTGAAAATGACTTGCGCCACAAGCACCAAGCCCTGGGTAGAGGATGCTCCTGGCAGCCCCGTGAGAAAGGGCAAAAAACCGGACGCAACACAGACGCTTCTTCACAAGAAATTGGGTGAATAAGTTATGTGGTGGCCTTACGTGAGAATATTCTACGACAGTGAAAACTCACAGTGTTCCTGCGTGAACCCCAAGGATGTAATGTTCAGCAGAAACGGGAAGTATGAAAGAATGTGTAGTATATTTCCAAAACAGTATGCAAGAACTAAAAGAATATTATTTTAGCGGTGTATATATATGCGGTCGTACAAAAAAAAAAGGCAGTAATAGATCTAAAATCCAGTGTACGGATGGCGCGGGAAATGAGCTAGGGGATAAGGTATAAAAGACTCCATGGAGTCAGGGCAGTGGATGGATCGGTGTTTGTAGTATCTCGATTCTTCCTACTCATCATACGTCTCTTAAGGATTTTTTTCATGTATTCAAATTTTAATTTTTGAAAAAGGTGATTTTTAAAAATTTTTACATTTTATTTAAATCTAAGTGAGTTAACATATAGTGGAATCATGGTTTTGGGAGTGGAATTTCGTGATCCATCACCTACGTACCACACCCAGCGCTCATCCCAACACGTGCCCTCCTTCATGCCTGTCACTCATCTAGCCCATCCCCCCCCACCACCGCTCCTCCGGCGCCCCTCAGCTTGTTCTCTGTGCTGAAGAGTCTCTTACGGTTTGCCTCCCTCTCTCTTTTCATCTTATTTTGCTTCTGTTTTGTTTCTTAAATTCCCCATGTGAGTGAAACCGTATATTTGTCTGTGTCTTATTTTGCTTAGCATAACGCACTCTAGTTCCATCCACATTGTTGCAAAAAAGTGATTTTTTTTTTCATGATAGAAACTTGGGTTCAAATCCCCACTCCCTCCTTTACAAATTTGGACCCTTAGGCAATTACTGACTTCCCTAAACTCTAGCTTTCCCAGCTTTAAAATAGGAATTCTCGGGGCACCCGGGTGGCTCATTCGGTTAAGCATCCAACTTCGGCTCAGGTCATGATCTCTTAGTTTGCGAGTTTGAGCCCCACGTTGGGCTCTGTGCTAACAGCTCAGAGCCTGCTTCAGATTCTGCGTCTCCCTCTCTCTCTGCCTCTCCCCTATTCGCACTCAGTCTCTCTATCTCTCTGTAAATAAACATCAAAAAAAAATTTTTTAATAGGCATTCTCTGCAACTCTCATATAAATAAAAAGAAAGAGAGGAGACAAAGCAAATGTGACAAAACGTTAGTTTAAGCTAACGTGAAACTTGTAATCATCTAGCAACATATATCAAATCACCACGTGAGGTGACTCAAACTTACACAATGTTATATGTTAGCTACATCTCCATAAAGGTAGAAAAATTGGTGGGAAGAACAAAAAAGGTGAGCTTTCGACTATAAATCTGATTTCTTAATCCTTAGAGACTACTTCCTAAAAGATACTTTCAAAAGTTTTCTATTCGAAAGAGAAAAAGTAACATAGTGGCTGAGGACGTTGGCTTTAGCAACAAGGCGACTTAGGTTGCGTCTCACAGCTGGGTGACGGTGGCTAATATTTCTCAGTCCCAATTCCCTGACCCCAAAATGGAGACAGGAATGGCACCTACTTCGTGAGGATATGAATGACAGCGAAATGCTGGACTCTTTGAAAGCTCATTTATGTCTTATTTTTGTGTCTCTAGCGTCTGTCTGTAGTGCCTGCTGCATAAATAGGTATTGAGTGATCTTGACAAACGTATCAGCACGTACCCCCAATATGGTCATGGTTCCAACCAAATTTCCCATTCATACTTCTCCTCTGAACGTCAAAGCTGGATCCACACATGTCTCCTCTCCATGTCTACTAAATCCATCCAATGTATCCAATACTTACTGAAGACCCGACCAGCTCTAAGTTCTGGAGACACAGCAGTGACCAGGAGAGACAATGTCACTGCCCTCACAGAGCAGACATTCTGTGAGGGTGAGAAGAATATTAAATAAACGAGTAACTGAATGGAGAAACATCTTGGTATGAAGTCACATAAGGAGATAGAGGAGTAGGGAGGGGAAGATATGTTGACTAGATGGCGAGGAAGGTCTCTCTAGAGAAGAATCTAGAAAGTTCTGGACAGTGCATTTCAGAATGACAGCAAGTTCAAGAGCCCTGAGGTAGGAAGAGGTTTGGTTTGTGCAAGAGAAGTCAAGAGAGCCAGCGCGGGGCGCCTGGATGGATCGGTCAGCTGGAGGATCCAACTCTTGGTTTTGGCTCAGGTCATGATCAAGCCCCACGTCGGGCTCTGCGATGAGTGCGGAGCCTTCTTGAGATTCTCTCCCTCTCTCTCTCTCTCTCTCTGCCTCTCCCCTGCATGCACACACACACTCTTTCTCTCTCTCTTTCTCTCTCAAAATAAATAAACTCAAAAAGAGAGAAAGAGAGAGAGAGAGAGACAGCGGTGCAACAGGAGGAGAGAGTGAGTACAGGGAAGAGCGACACAGCGTCAGGACGGGCGAGGCCAGGCTGCGCAGGGTTTGGGAGTCCAAAGCAGGTGCTCCAGGTTTCGTTCTAAGAGTGAAAGGTAGTCACTGGAGGACTTTGAGCAGAGGGGCGAGGGGCTCCGGGTTCCATTTGTAAGGTCTAATTTACATACAATAAAAGTATGCAGTGTTATTATGCCATAATAGTTCAACAGTTCAAACTTCTATAATCACCACCCAGAAACAAGAGTTCCCTGATGCTCCTTTCCGGTCAGTCCTCCTCCACCCTTCCCCCCGCAACTGTTTTCCGGCTCACGTCCTCACTAGTTAGCTCTGAATTTTCTAGAAGCTGATTGTATGCGCATAAAACGATCCGGTGTGCTCAGCAGACCGTCTGAAGGTTGGCCCTGTCGTTGCTTGCACTGGCGAGCACCCCCTGCAGGAACATACTACGATCGGTCCGTCTGTTCTGCTGACAGGGAGCGGAGTGGGCATTGGTTTGCAGCGTTATGAGCAAAGCTGTTAGGAACATTCACGATGGTTTTCATTCCTTTCGGGTAAACATCGAGGAGGAGGATGGCTGGCTTATAAGGTGCGTGTACATTCACATCGAAGAGACGTCTAAACCTTTAGCCAACGTGTTGGCGCCGTCTCACGTCCCCACCCCCGGGGCGTGAGAGTTCCGGTTCCTCCAGATCCTCGGTATTGTCAAGTGTCATTCTTGTGCAGGACGCTTTCAGACGCTGCCCGCGCTGCCCGGTACGGAGGGCCATCGGGCTCCCGTACGTGAGCCATTCCGGTGGGCCTGCGGCGACAGCTCACCGCCGCTCGGGTGGGCTTTCCCCGATGGCTAACCGATGCTCGGCAGCTCTTCATGCTCAGCTTCGTTTTCACGAGATTTCACTCTGCCTCTTGAGAGCGGCCAGCCCGGAAAGGGCCAGCCGCTGCCTTAGAAAGCGAGCTGGGGAGAGGGCGAGGAGGTGTTCGAATGGGGATGTATTTTGAGATTCAGGTAGTGGGAGCTCCTAATAGGCGGGATGTGGGGTGTGAGGTAAAGAGAAGACTCGAGGAAATCACTCACTCAGCTCTTGCCTGGAAACAAGGGGGTGACTGGTGTCACGCCAGTCCCTGAGAAGGAGCCCACTGGCGAAAGGCAGGTCCGGACCCATGCCTCTTACACGAGGAGACAGCTATTGGGCATCTCAACGGTGATCCTGAGGAAAGAGAGAAGCAGGTCTGGAACTCTCAAAAGAGGTCACGGCCGGTGTCATCTGTGTACGGACGCCGTAGAGATGGCTAAGGCCACCGGGCA
Source organism: Paguma larvata (assembly GCA_030068075.1). Classification (NCBI taxonomy): domain Eukaryota; kingdom Metazoa; phylum Chordata; class Mammalia; order Carnivora; family Viverridae; genus Paguma; species Paguma larvata. Next base: position 39,636,934 of record CM057844.1, on the reverse strand, counting down.
GTGGAGGTCAGCTTTGGCCGTGATTTGGAATCACCTGGGGAGCTTTAGGAACACTGATGGCCATAGACTGAATTGGTCTGGGGTGAGGCTCAGGCTTAAGGATTTCTAGAAGTTTCTTGGGTGATTCCAAAGTACAACGTCCCAGGATTGAAAACCACTGATGGGAGGGAGTGGAGGCAAGGAGAGGGACGTTGAGAGCCCCTGGGTACTCCGTGTGTTCCCCGTCAGGTCTCCTGTGTAGCCTCGACCCCTACTCCCTACCAGGAGGGAGTTTGCCGTGTCTTACTCCCTACCAGTGTTTGGCTTCCCCAACTTCTCCAGTTGAGCAATACGTACCCATGGGAGAGTGGGAATGAATTTATTGACTCTGGATTTCTGCAGAATCACTGAACCTCCGAATCTCAGAGTTTGAGGTGACATGAAAGGTCACGTCACCTCTGCGATCCGGGAAGTTTTCTAGCTCTGGTTGAGTGCTCCTTTCTGTGGGGGGCTCACTGTCACTGAGATAAAGTTGGGGGGGGGGGAGAATAAGTCCAAGAAGAGCCTTCCAGGGAGAGCTTGGGTGGGGAGCTGGAGGCAGAAGACTCCAGCTGGAACCAAGGGCGATACTTCCTGCCTGTCCCCAGAGGAGCGCGGTTTTCTGGGACACGGACTTCCGGGGGTATTTAAGCCATGCCTAGAGACATCGTGACCTTTCCCAGTAAAGGAACTCTTTGTGTTTTGTAAGAAGTATGTATTTTTGAGAGAGGGAGACACAGAATCTGAAGCGGGCTCCAGGCTCCGAACTGGCAGCACAGAGCCGGACGTGAGACTTAGACTCCTGAACTGCGAGATCATGACCTGAGCTGAAGTCGGGCAATTCACCGACTGAGCCACCCAGGCGCCCCTAAAATAAACAGAATTTTTGAAAAGGAGGGTGACAGTCTGCCAGCTTTTCCTCCATCTCCTGGCGGAACGGAGATACTCAGCACACGGCTGCTCCCCATGAAGAGCACAGGCCCCCGTGCGGTCATGTGACAAGATTCATGTCAATGGGATGCGTGTGGGCGTGCCTGAGAAGCTTCTGGAACAACAACTTCTGGGGAGCTCGCCCTCTTCCCTTCCTCTTGACCTGACGGACGGGGATGTGGAGGAGACAAGGCAAGGCCCCCCACCTGGCAGCGAGCGGGACCTGGGAAGGAAGGAGGGGGGACCCGGACGTGGGAGAAAGCCCTTCCTCCCATTCTAGTGTCAACGTCCGTGATCTGCGTCTCTGTCTCCGCAGACCTACAACTAATACCGACTCAGCGGCCGCCGCTGGCCCCTGGCTAGTGCCTCCACCTGTCCGGAGTCCCCTGACCTCGCCCCGCCACACCCCCACAGCTGACCTTCGACCGGCCGGTGATTCTCTTTACGCAGGAGTCGGCAAACTTTCTCTGCAAAGGGCCCGATGGCAAATATTTCAGACCGTGTGGGCCGTGAGGCCTCTGTCGCAACCATTCCCCCCGCGCTGGGGCCCCGTAGCAGGCCCGGACCCCGCGTAAACAGACGGGCAGGACTATGTTCCTGTAAGACTTTACTCTGGACCCTGAAGTCTGAATTTCATATCCTGGGCGGGGGGGAGGGGGGAGTCATGAGATATTAGTCTTTAATTCTTTTTTTTTAATGTTTATTTATTTGAGAGAGAGAAAAGCCGAGCCGGGGAGGGGCAGAGAGACAGGGAGAGGGAGACTCCCAAGCAGGCTCCGCACTGTCCGCACAGAGCCCGAGGTGGGTCTCGACCTCACAGCTCTGCAATCACCACCGGAGCTGAAATCAAGAGCCAGATGTCGAACCGACTGAACCCCCCCAGGCGCCCCCATCGTTGATTCTTTTTCCAACCATTTTGAAACGGAGAAACCCTTCCCAGAGCACAGCTTCTACAGAAACTCGGCTGTGGCTGTGGTCGGCCAACCCCTGACCTCGGGCGGGCGGGCCCTTCTCTAGAATAATCCATTTAGGGATGGACTCGGGAGCCGGACTGCAAACCTGAGTCAATCCTGATGTTTGTGGTGTAACTCATTGGAAAGACAGTCTCCTGCGTGTCTTCCAGGATCTCTGAGCAGACAGCCCGCAAGCCCACGCTCCGAGGGGCTCGTCGTGAGTTGAGCGGGGCTTGAAAGAGCGAGGGTGGCCTATCCAGAGACGAAGGGGTCGGTACCTGGTGACACCGTCAGAGACCCTCGATTCTGCCATACCTGCAGCCTCGAGGGGTTTCATTTGGTAATTAGTTTATTTTTATTTAAACTTTTTTCCTTTGTTTTAGTATTTCAAGTTTAGTTAACATACAGTGTGATAGTGGTTTCAGCAGTAGAATGTAGTGATTCATCGCTTACATACAACACCCAGTGCCCATCCCAACAAGCGCTCTCCTGGGTGCCCATCACCCATCTAGCCCATCCCTCCACCCATTAATTTATTTTTATTGTGGTTAAAAGAAAATAATACGAGATCTACTGTCTGAATATATCTTTCAGTACAAAAGACAGTATCGTTAACTATAAGCACGCAGCATCAGTACAGGGAGGCAGTATAAGTGGCCGTGACTGCGTTCTGAAGCTCGACTGCCTGAGTTCAAGTCCACCGTGTGACTTTAGGCAAAGCCACTTAACCTCTGCGAACTCCAGTCTCCTCATCTGCACAATCAGAATTTACCTATCAAGGAAATATTTATTTATATGTATTATTATTATATATTATATATAACATAATGTTATATATTAATATTATTATTTAATAATATTTCTTTTTTTTAAGATTTTATTTTTAAGTAATCTCTGTACCAGAATGGGGCTTGAACTCACAACCCTGAGATCAAGAGTCCGATATTCCACTGACTGAGCCAGCCAGGCCCACTGACGCTGTAATATTTCTGACACGGGGGATGGAGGGGTGAATGATACAGAAAAATCCCATTCCTTGTGATGCTTACATTCTATTTGAGAAGATAAGTAGATTTTTAATAAATTTTTTAAATGTTTATTTATTTTTGAGAGAGATAGAGTGCGAGCAGGCGAAGGGCAGAGAGAGAGGGAGACACAGAATCCGAAGCAGTTCTAGGCTCTGAGCTGTCAGCACAGAGCCCGACGCAGGGCTAGAACTCACAAGCCATGAGATCGTGACCTGAGCCAAAGTTGGATCCTAACCGACTGAGCCCCCCCGGTGCCCCCTCCCTTTCTCTGTAACTCTGGCAGAATAGTTCTGGAGTCTGGATACATCCCATGGCTTCGGTGTTTAGTCCCCTATCAGTGGGTGGTTTCCAGCTTGTCTCTCTTACCCTTGCTGCTGCGGCCCACGTGCCCCTCGTGTGCACATGGGACACCCATTCGTCAGTTGCTCGGAAACCATGGACGTGGTACGGAGTCATCAAGTAAGTGAAGGGATTTCTTCTCCATCAGTTCAGACAGTGTGACCTGGTGGAAAGAGGGAGGGCGGCAGAACCAAATAGAACTCGCTTTAATCCCCGGTTCTTACCAACAGCTTTGAATCTTTGCCCCAAGTCACTTCTCTTTCAGAGTTCCGGTGTGCTCAGCTCACCGCCCCCCGGGACTGTTGTGAAGACTGACTTAAACAGTGTGTCAGGCCCCTGCCCCTTAGGGAAGCCCTAGTAGATACAGACTGTCACTGTTAAAATGTAGTCTCTAGGGACCCCTGGGGGGCTCAGTCACTGGAGCGACCGACTTCGGCTTAGGTCATGATCTCGCGGTTTGTGGGCTCGAGCCTCGCTTTGGGCTCCGTGCTGACAGTTCAGAACCTGGAGCCTGCTTCGGATTCTATGTCTCTTTCTCTGCCCCCTACCCCCCCCAAAAAATTAATAAACATTAGGAAAAAAACTTTTAATGCAGTCTCTCTTTCTGTCATCCCATAGAGCCTGTGCCATCCAGTTTAGACTTTCCATGCTGCTAACTTTTAATAAGCGACTTCTGGCAACCCCTTACTAAAATGACAGTAAAAAACCTAGCCGGGGTTGAAGAAAAATCTGAAGACTTCGATTTCCTGCCAGGATACCAGCATTAGGTAGTGACACATGGCACTCCAAGAAGGGGACACTTAGGAGGCTACTTCTGGCAAGATCCAAGCTTCTCCCACTCACCCCAACCCAATAATTAATGGGAGCCAGGGAGAAGCCCCTGTATTTCTAAGGGCCGATTCCCGCTGTACGGGCGCTGCAAACATCTGAAGGAAAAACAGTTTGTTAATTGCTGTCTAGACAGTTTATTGCGGCAATAAGATCAAAACCCAGAATGCTCAGGTTTGTGGTATGAATCATGCAGACTAAACAGTCGTTTTATTGCATTTACAGAGAACTTGATTTATCATGTCACCGGGCAATAAAATTCCTTCATGGTTTATCCAAAATAATTTTGCTCCCTTTTACACCACTCTGCGATAATTCCACCTCCCTGGGCTGTTAAAACGTGTTCTCTGGCACATCCAAACAGTTTCTTGTCAGATGTCTTGTCATCAAGGGCCAGGATTCGCCCCGTCCTGGCGGAGCCCCCGGGGAGGGGGTGGCGGGGAGGGCAGGCAGCCTGGCCAGGCGTGCCCCCCCCCCCAAGTGGACGGTTTCTGAGCCTAACACCTTGCTTTTTGGGCAAAGGCCCGTCCGATGGCCCCGCCTTCCCCCCACTGACCGGTTCCTGGACGAGATGGACCCAGCCGGCTAGTTCTTTGTGCCTCTGAGCCGTAGGGCTGACTTCCCCCGCCACTTGCAATCCTGTCTGTGCCCTGGGGACCTGTGGCATAGAGCGAAGGAAGGAACAGGCCCACGCGCACACCTCCTTACCTCCCCCAGTCCCCACGGTTGCCCCGTGGGCCTGGGCTGCCCCCTGGTCAGAGGAGGGGCTCAAAGCCCAGAAAGTCTAAGAGGCTCGCTCACGGTCACATATTGGGAAGTATTGGTCCTTCAGGCTCCGAGGCCAGTGCTCTTCAGTGCCAGAAGCCGCTTCTGGGCATTTATTCCAGCACGATCAAGACTGAACATTCCCACGCATGAATGCACTTGCACACGAGTGTTTATAGCAGTTGAGTCACGTAGAGCCAAGGTGGAAACACTGCAGACGCTCCCGGCAGGGGAGCGGCGAAACCGTGGTGCATCCCGGGGCGTCTGGGGAGGGGGGGCTCAGCCAGTCAAACGTCTGACTTCTGCTCAGGTCACGATCTTGAGGTTCGTGACTTCCAGCCCCACATCGGGCTCGCTGCTGTCAGAGCAGAACTCCCTTTGGATCCTCTGTCCCCCTCCCCTGCTGGCCAGCTCGCTAGCTCGCTCTCTCTTGCTCTCTCTCAAAAATAAATAAACAACCAGAAAAAAGACAAAAAAAACAAAACTGTGATACATCCTAACCGCAGAGTGCCACTCACCAATAAAAAGGAACAAGCTGTTGATACAATTTGACGACCCGGACGAACCCCACGGAGTGATATGTGTGAAAAAAGCCAGTCCCAGAAAGTTACATAATAGATCATTGGATTTAGGTAACTCCTTGAAATGACAAAACAATGGAAAGGTAGAACAGATCGGGCCTTGGCCCCCCCTCCCCCCACCGACACCCCACCCCCCTGCTGGGGACGGGGGCAGAGGGAAAGTAGATGTGGCCACAAAAGGACAGAGGAAGGACCCCTATGTCTTTATTGTACCAAAGTCAGCATGCTGGCCGTGATACCGTACTATGGTTTTGCAAGACGTTACCATAGGGGAACTAGGTAAAGACTACACCCAGCTGTTTCTTTCTTTCTTTTTTCCTTTTTATTTTATCTTTATTTTGGAGAGAGAGCATGTACAAGGTGGGGGAGAGGGGCAGAGAGAGGGAGAGAGAGAGACACACACAGAGAAAATACCAAGCAGGCTCCACGCTCAGCACAGAGCTCAGCGCAGAGCCCAGCGCAAGGGGCTCAATCCCTCCACCCTGGGATCATGACCTGAGCTGAGATCAAGAGTCAGATGCTCAACTGACTGAGCCACCCAGGCGCCCCTCCGTCTAATTTTTTTTTTAATGTTTATTTTGAGAGAGAGAAAGAGACAGAGCATCAGCCGGGAGGGGCAGAGAGAGAGGGAGACACAGAATCTGAAGCAGGCTCCAGGCTCTGAGCTGTCAGTACAGAGCCCGACGCGGGGCTCGAACCCACGAACCGTGAGATGGTGACCTGAGCCGAAGTCGGACGCTTAACCCCCTGAGCCACCCAGGCGCTCCTAATTTCTGACAACTGCGTATGAATCTACACATCTCTCAAAATTAAAAGTTGAAGTAAAATATATAGGCTCTGTTGAATCGTGTCAAATTTTGTGTTTATATGTCAAAAATGGCTTCGTATTGGCACTTTCACACGGCTCAGCCTAATATTTTGTTTTTGCTACTCAACTGAGTCACTAGCCCATAAAACACAGTGTGGCGGTTTCTTTTTTTTCATGTCCCTCTGCCCCTCATAGAATATTCCGCATCAGTCCAGACAGCTGCTTCCAGCTGCAGGGCTACAATGCCCGATTATAGATGACCGTCCCTTGTTTCGACAGTTTCCTCCCCTGGTCGGCTTGGTTGTTTCCATTATTTGCCTTTTACATACAATGTTGCAGCGTATTTCCTTGTACTGACCTCATTTGTCATGTGTTCCGTATACAGATCTGTAGGATACATTTCCAGCAGAATAATTGTTAGGTCAAAGGATAGGAACATCTTTTATTTTAGTAAATGTTTCCAAATACCCCCCAGGGACCTTGAACCAGTTTTCACTCCCACCCACCAAGCCCAGGTATGAGAGAGTCTGTTGCCCCACACTTTACGAAGACAGTGTTATCAAACCTTGTATCTGCTAATCTGATAAATGAAAAAAAAAAAAGAGAGAGAGAGAGAGATAGCTCATAGGAATTTATATTTGCATTTTTCGTCCAATGCCTAAGGGTTAAGAATCCTTTTTTAGGCATCCTGCTGACCTAATTCGCAATATTCAGTTGTGATCTCTCGTAAAGGGATTTTGTTTTATATTTCTTTTTATCACAGAGTATTTGCATCCAGTGGAAATACCTAATAGCCACACCCGGACCCACGCCCCCGCCCCCACCCCCAGCCTCACCCTCGCCTCCTAAGGCTACGCCATGGACAAACGACAATGAGAAATCAGAAGTGGGCTCTAAAATGAGCAGCAAATGGAATTAGAGGCAGGTGTGACTCAGTTCCGCTAGAAAGCCCAGCGTTGTTTTCAGGGTTATTTTTACAGGCTGCCGGGGCAACTAGACTCGAGGACCTAGGAGCTTTGCAGAAGCTCAAGAAAAATACAGAACTCAGAACTCAGAACTAGCTACAAAATGTATCATCAGGCTAAGGGCACCTGCTACTGACATGAGCTAGTTTTTCGGAGTCTTTCAAGCCAAAGAGCAGAAGATTCCACTGTTAACAAAATCAGTCCTCGAACATTTAATTTTTGGAATGTTCAAAACGTATGCGCGTATATGTTATACATGCATTACATGCAACACCTATGGAGCAAAATTTAAAGGGCTGTTTATTATTCCCGATCGGTTAACGTAAACAATGAGACGTGCCTTGAAACATTCCTGAAAACATTCACGGAAGATGCATTTATATGAATTTCTAAATCTAAACCCAAGGCAAAGACCTCTGTTGACCTAGTAATAGATCCCAAGATAGCAGAAGCTTCTTATTTTGAAAAATGGGTGGGACTCAAGCTGATAAGAAACCTTTTATGCATTAACGAAGGCTAAGTAGGAAGGTAGTTGGGAACTTTCCAGCTATTTATTCTCTCTCTCTCTTTCTCTCTCTCTCTCTCTCTCCTCTCCTTGGGTTCTCCTAGATAAGTATCACGGCACTCGAAATCTCTTTTAGTAAACTGTCGCATTGTATGCTAAGTCCTGGTGGGCTCAAGGCTGATCCCTTCACAAAAGTCCTTTGTTTGGGGATTCCTTCTATAAACTGGAATTCGCGAGCCTTTGCCTGTTAGATTTTACCGAACTAAGTATTATTTTCTGCCTTGTTTTCTTTTTTCTCAAGCATTATTCAGATCTCAGGAGAGCCCGAAAAAGTCAAGGCAATTGCTAGCCAGTGACAAGGGGTTTTTGGCTTCTATACTTTGAGAAGGATTGAGTTTCAGATTTTTTTTTTTCTGACAACTTCTGTGCCAGGTCTTGAAAAATTCTATTTCCCAGGTACTGGGACCACAGGCTTTCACAGGCCTGGAGAGGACACGAAATGTTCTGATTTTGACCTATTTTTTCCTTTTCTGCTGTTCCTGTCCACTTTCATTTTTATCAGTTTTATTCCAGTTGCCGGGACGGGAGAGAGAAGGATGAACCCGCCATTTCCTGGTCATTGTTGTTATTCTAGAAGAAGATCTTTATTCTTTTCTTCTTTTTTTTAATGGGGTGGGGGGTGTGCTTTAAAAGCAAAATTACAGAAATTTTTATTTTCGGTCCTCGTTAAAGAAAATTGGTGAGGCCTTCGAGAAAAGAGGCCGAGCCCCATAAAATGAGCACAGCAAAGGAGGGGATGGCAATAAAGGGGGCGTTGGGGGATGTGCGGGCGTCCCCTCAGGATGGGAAATGTCCCTCTCCTCCCGTGAAAAGCACTTTTCTTTTCATGGGAAGCCAAGCCCTGGGTTATTAGGTTCACAATGAGTTCCCCAGATGTGGTTCCCAGGAGCGAACCCGAGAGGCTTCTGTTTGTCTTGTTTTGTTCTTGTTTTGGTCAAGTTTTGAATAGGTAATGCTTCCAAGGGGTGCGAAGCTCACCAAGCAGAACACACGGTGGAAAGTCTCCCGTCCTGGAACCTCCCCCCGCCCCCCCCCCCCGTTGCCCTCCTTAGCGCCGAACATTACACAGGATAATATTCGGAAGTTTACTGGGCCCCCAAGAACAAATACGTACATCCTGTTCTCCCCCGGTTCCTACACCGTGTTAGCACACCTTGCGGGTTGTTTGGCACTTTTTTCCTTGCGCGACCCATGTGCTTGGCCGTGGTTCCATCCCCGTGCGTGCAGAGCCCACCCGTCCTTTCTGGGGCCACGCAGGGTTCCGCTGGAAAGGTGCCTTCACCTGTGTGAGCGCCCCCGGCTGCTGGGCGTGCATTTAGATGGGTCTTTGATCTTTTGCTCTTCCAAGCAACGCTCCTGGGACTAATCTTAGCTGCACCTCGTTTTCCAGCGTGTGAGCAACTCCGAAGGGTGAACCCCTCCAAGCGGAATTGGTAGGTCAGAGTTTGTTATCAGCCGTCGGTGCCGAGGCACGACTTGAGACACACATATTATCTGTAAAGTGAGCTTTTCTTTTCTTTTCTTTCTTTAAGATTTTCTTGCGGGGAGGCGGGGATGCCTGGCGGACTCAGTCGATTAAGTGTCTGACTCTTGGTTTGGGGCTTAGGTCATGATCTCACAATCTGTGAGTTCAAGCCCCGCGTCGTCGGGCTCTGTGCTGGCGGCTCGGAGCCTGCTCGGAATTCTCTCTCTCTCTCCCTCTCTGCCCCTCCGCTGCTCATGCTCTCTCTTCCTTGTCTCTCTCTCTCAAAAAAAAAAAAAAAAAAAGTTTTATTTTTTTTTTAAGTAGGCTCCATACCCAATATGGGGCTTGAACTACAACCCGAAGATTAAGAGTCACACGCTCTACTGGCTGAGCCACCAAAGCGCCCTTATAACGCAAGCTTTTCGTGCCTTCAGTTTTACACGATGTTAACATTTAAATTTAAGTTACCCTAGTAATACATTAACAGGTTTTCCCTGTAGATTAAACAATAAACAATCCAGAAGGGTAGATGGAAAAATGTGAAAGTCCCGCTTGAATTCCCGACCCCTACCGCATGCTCCTTCTTAAAAGCCGTTTGCCGTCTCAAAATTAACCACCTCGAGCAGTTAGAGCAGACAGTTCCAGACCTTTCTACCCACTGATGTTTCTGTTTGCATACATGTCTCTGTGTCTGTTTAGATAGATACATGGAGAGCTTACCAGGTGCACACAGGTAAGTGCAATACGTCGGTATGCAGACGTAAAAGTTTACAGTGATACTTGCAAAACCTTTATGTGCTAAAAAAGTTGGTTAAATCACGGGCTTTGGTTCATTGTATCTGCGGGTGGGATCTGAGATTCCCCGTTTCTCCCTGATGAAGCTCCCTGACAAGCGCCCTGATGAAGCCAGTGCTTCTGACTTTCGTGGGATTTTTGCTTTGCCTTGTTTTGATGTGTTTTGTTTTGTTTCTACATAAATGAGATCATAGCTACTGACTCTGAACTCATTTTTTTCCTGGCCAGGTCACTGGGGAAGATGACGTGGATAAGGCCTTGCAAATCTAGCGAGCAGGTGTGTACATATTGATATTCTAAGCGTTTATGAAAGAAAAATCATTTATTTTTTTTAATGTTTATTTTTGAGAGAGAGAGTGTGTGCACATGCGAGTCAGGGAGGAGCAGAGAGAGAGAGAGAGAGAATCCCAAGCAGATTCTGTGCTGTCAGCACAGAGCCCAACGACGGGCTCAAACTCTCGACTCTTTCTTTTTTAATATTTATTTATTTTTGAGAGAGAGAGAGAGAGACAGTGCGAGCAGGGGAGGGGCAGAGAGAGGGAGTCACAGAATACGAAGCAGGCTCCAGGCTCTGAGCTGTCACCACAGAACCCAACGCGGGGCTCGAACTCACAAGCTGTAAGATCATGACCTGAGCCGAACGAAGTCAGACACTTAACCGACTGAGCCACCCAGGCGCCCCCAAACTCTCGACTCTTGAGTCGAGATCAAGAGTCAGACACTCAACCAACCTAGCACCCAAGTGCCCCATGAAAAATAAATCACTTTAATTTATTTTCGACTCGGAAAGCTTCTGAGACCTTCCCAAACTAAGCTGAATTTGAAGGATCAATGGTGGTAACAGAAGCAGTTTTTATTTGCTAATCACACGACCTGAGAATTTTTTCTGATCCATCTGTTACTCCAGCCTGCCGCCGAGCAACAGTGTATCTTTCGAGAACGCAAACAGACATGAAGAGAGGAGGAGAGATTCGAGGTTCTCCACATTAATCCGGCGGCTGGAACAAGTTTCCACTGGGCATTTTAATTAGCATAGAGAAAAACATAGCCCCGCAAAGTGCTTTCTTCAGTGGGTAGACTTCTAGGTCGGTTCTCACCGGTGCAAGGCAGGGGTGGATGGTTCGAATTTGGGAAGGTCACCGGAAGGTCGCTGCAGGGGCCGCCATTGCTCTCGGTGCCCCGAGTTGGAGGCCAAGGGCGCCTGAGCCTCCGGCTCACTGCTCGTGGGCTCCAGGATACACCTCTGCTCTACATCGTGAACCCACCCACCTTGCCCCCGTTCAGTACTACCATTGTCTCTCGTCTGTGTGCTGGGGGGACCTTCCATACTGGTCTTCCCCTCCACTCCCTCTCCCTCTGGCGGGTGCTCCAGCTGTAGCCGGGGGAGAACCGACTGAACCCAGAGCGGACCCCACGAGTGCCCTGTGCAAGGTGGCACAGATATTCTCCTACTGGTCCTCACGTGCCGGCCTCAGGGCCTTCCCACAACGTGACCAGCTTCCTCTCCAGGCTCCCCTCCTCCTCTGGCGCCAAGGGCTTCGGTTCCTTTTGCTCACCCAGCTGCCCGTAAGACCAGCCGTTTCCTCCCTGCCTGGAATGTTCTTCCTGCCCTCCTCACCCAGCGACCTCAGCCTACAGGCTTCAGCTCAGAGGCCCCCTCCTCAGAGAAGCCCCCTTGCACTAACCCTCCCTCCTCCCCGTAGCACCTGCATCTCTTCTTCACGGCAGTCATCCTGGAGGGTGACGGCCTCTCTCTCCATATTTGGGGGCGACTGTTTGACTGCTGTCCGTCTCCCTGCGACAGAGCGTGGAGTCCGCGAGAACGGGCACCATGTCTGCTCTCGCTTCCTGGTGCGTCCCAGTGCTAAACCCGGGGCTGGGTATGAAATAGGTAGGCAGGTAATAATTCTGTTGTTCAAAGAAAGGAGAAGACACGACTTGGGGCCTGTTGCCTGTTGTTGTTGTTGTTGTTGTCATTGTTGTTGACACCTGTCGCAAACATGATTTGCTGAGAGTGTTGAGGGAGGCAACAGATGCGGGCAGATTGGGTTGGGATGGTGGAAGGCGCCAGGAAGCTAAACTAGAGCCTTTCTTTGCGGCTGGACCAGAAGGTAGGATGGTGGGTACTGATGGCACCTCGGAGGCGACCCGGGGCGATTGAGTCTTGACAGGGCTGTCGTTTGACAGGGAAAAGGACAGCCCCTGCCTGTAGGTCAAGGCAATACATTGACTCCAGCCTGCCCACCCACAAGGAAGTGAGTAAGACTCAACCAGACCCAACCAGTCCTAAGTAACGAGTGTGCAGCGGTGAAAAGCACCCACTCAAGGGTCATTTGGGTCATCCGTGGGCCGTTCTCCCCCAAGTTAGGGACCGACCCTGACCTCAGCCTGGAAAGATGGTGATAATCAAAGGTCCCACCTCGGGGGCTATTGCATAGATTAGATTGGTCAATGCAGCATCGATAGCATCAGGCGTTGGTAAGTAATTCAGGAAGTGAGATGTTGCATTGTGCAAGCCCGGCCCGAGCCACGGAGGACAACCTGTGGGGGCGGAGAGAGAAATCCAGCAAAGCAAGACTGCAGGGGACGTCAGTTAGGACCTGCAAGCCGAGGGGGGCGGCCAACGGAGCTTCTAACAGAACCAACATCTCTGGCCCCCAAATGGGGAGACTCATCATTCATCCATTTTCCCCCTCATCTGTTGTGTTCGCCGCCAGAGTTGCAGCGCCTCGAACAGCACCTGACACGGCCAATGCGTCTCCTGCCCCAGGTACCCGTCCTGCCTCCCCTTAGATCCCAGCCTGGCCAGGCGCGTGGCAGGCGCTCAATAAATAAATCCAGCTACATAGAAACGACCGGATCTCTGAGTTGAGATTCTCTCCCAGATGTTTTGACCTCAGGTTTGCGCAGCCTCAGGCCCATCGGGTGACAGTGTCTCTGATCTTTGCCTCCCAGAAAACACACGTTATGATCGCCTGCACTGCGGTGATCCTACTGCTCTCCGGCCCTTCCGGAAGCTTGTATCTCTGCCTTCTGCAGTTCTTGCCAGAACATCTGAAGGAACCGTATTTGCCTCGCGTGCGCCAGGATTGTGAAAGAGGTCATGCGAGCGAGCGAGCGAGTGGGAGAACAGGAGAGGGAGAGATGGCTGGCTACTGTTGCGGAAGATCATTTCCATGCAGAAGAGATAATAGAAGGGCCACCCTCATCAACGTTTTAATCCTACTCTGACCCGAGCACCAGCGAGTTTAGTTCCACGCTTGCCCTTTGCATCAAAAGCAAGGTTACGCTCTTTGGGGACTTTGGGACACGTTGCCTTTGCATTCCTGAGAGCATTTCTTCGTTTTCTCCTGTGTGTGTTAAATGTTAAAAAAAAAAAAAAAGTCTTTTTCAAATTGAATTTTTTTTAACTTTCACATTTCTACCTCCACGGAAGATTTTGGAAAAGTACCTCGGGGACCCCTGGGTGGCTCGGTCGGTTAAGCGTCTGACTCAGGCTCAGGTCATGATCTTGTGGCTCGAGTTCCAGCTCCATATCCGGCTCTGTGCTGACAGCTCGGAGCCCGGAGCCGGCTTCGGATTCTGTGTCTCCCTCTCTCTCTGCCTCTCCCCTGCTCATGCTCTGTCTCTCTGTCTCTCAAAAGTAAATAAAAACATTTTTTAAAAAGTAAAAAAGAAAAATATTAAAATCATCAAATAGGTGATACATTCACGTGATCCAAAACCTACAGATGGAAAGATGCCCCGAGTCTCCTCCCTCCCCCCCCCCACCCCGGGCGCCCCCGTGATCTCCGTTCTCGCAGGGCCCTGCCGTGCAAATACACTTCCCCCGTTTCTTTGACCCGAGCGTGATGTGCGCACGCTTTCCCCTGCAGCTCGCTTTCTTCTCTTTGTCGCCCTACCTTGTAGATCATTTCATATCTGTTTCCAGGAGCTTCCGCGTTCTTTTTTTTTCTTTTTTTTTTTTTTTTAAGTGAGCTCTAGGCCCAACGTGGGGCTCGAACTCACAACCCTGAGATCAAGGGTCACGTGTTCCTCTGACTGAGCCGGCCAGGCACCCTTATTCCTTCCTTCCTTTCTTCCTTCCTTCCTTCCTTCCTTCCTCCATAATCGAAGTGGGGTTGATGCCACTCCCTCCCTCCCTCTCTGAAACCACCACACCACATTCCATTGCATGAAAGGACCATAAACTCCATCCTCTGTTGATGAATACGTGTGTTGCTTCCTATCTTTTGCTATTTAGACGATGTGTCATCGGCAACTCCCAAGAGGTCTTAGGTATTTATGCAGACATATTCCATCCTGTCTTTTGTGTTGTGATAAAACAATACACGTTCGTTGTTTTTAAAAATTCACGCAATACAGATGTATCTAAAGTAAAACTCTGCCTCTATAAGTTACAGTAATAAGTTCTTACTCAAGTTATTTTTTTTTATGTTTATTTATTTATTTTGAGAGAGAGAGAGTCCAAATGGGAGAGGGGCAGAAGAGGGGGAGACAGAGAATCCAAGCAGGCTCTGTACTGTCAGCACAGAGCCCGACGCGGGGCTCAGTCCTGCTAACTTGAAGACCATGACCTGAGCAGAATTCAGGTGTTTTAGAGGGGCTCCACCAACCGAGTCCCCCAGGCGCCCCTCTAAAACTTACTTCTTTGAAAATAATTTTTTTAAATGTTTATCTATTTTTGAGAGAGAGAGAGAATGTGAGCAGGGGAGGGGCAGAGAGAGAGGGAGACACAGAATCTGAAGCAGGTTCCAGGCTCCAAGCTGTCAGCACAGAGCCCAATGCAGGACTTGAACTCACAAACCATGAGATCATGACCTGAGCCGAAGTTGGATGTTCAACTGACCGAACCGCCCAGGTGCCCCTGAAACTTACTTCTTAAATGTAATAATATGTATTAGGCATTTTTTCCCTATTGTTACTTATAATTTTAACCCAATGCTTTCTTTTAAATAAATATTTTTATTTAATGTTTATTTATTTGGAGAGACGGAGACCGAGTGCAAGAAGGGCAGGGCAGAGAGAGAGGGAGACACAGAATCGGAAGCAGGCTCCAGGCTCCGAGCTGCCGGCACAGAGCCCGACACGGGGCCAGAACTCACGAACTGCGAGATCATGACCTGAGCCGAAGTCAGACACTCAACTGACTGAGCCACCCGGGTGCCCCTTAACCCTTTCTTTTAAATTTGGTTTTCTTTCTAACAGCTGTATAGTATTCTAGAATGTGGCCAAAACACACTGTCTTTAACCATTCTTCTACTGATCTGGCCAAAGTTTTAAAATGATTTATTTCCTAAGAATAACATTTGCAGCACGTTTTGAAGGGTAAGTACGTTGTGACAAAGGAGGAGTCCCACGGAGCAGTACTGAGGAAGGAGTATCGTCAATAGATCAGGAAATTACATGGTAGCGCCGTAACCAGGGGGTCAAGGTTAGCATCACCGATAAGACACGCGGATCAAGGAAGCCCTGGATAAGATGCACGGGAAAGGACACAGCCCTCCTACAGTGTTTTGCCAAAAATGCTTAACCTCTTTCGAACCGTGAGACATCCAATAATCTCACACTAAGGGGCATTTTACAAAATAAGTGATGAGTGTTCTTTAAAAGTGTCAAAGTCGTGAAAAACCGGGAACGCTGCGGGGACCGTCACAGACGCACTCTGGGACCCTGAAATAGAACGTAGTTCCAGGAAGACATCGTGGGAAAACTGTCCAAGTTGGAATAAAGTCTGTAGTTTAGGTTCTAGTAACATGTCCGGGTTCATTTCCCGACGTCGGCCATTAGAGTATGGTCGCGGAAGAGCGTGGCTCCTGGGCGGCTTGGTCGGTGGAGCGTCCAGCTCTTGATCCCAGCTCAGGTCATGATCTCAGCATCGTGAGATCGAGCCCTGCATTGGGCTCGCTCAGCACGGAGCCTGCCTTTATTCTCTCCCCTCCCTCTCCCTCTCCCTCAGTCCGTCCCCTGCTTGCTCTTTTTTAAAAAAAATTTTTTTTTAAGATGCTAGCATGGGGGAAAGTGGGACAGGTATACAGGACTCTCCATAGGGGCACCTGGCTGGCCCAGTCGGTGGAGTGTGCAATTCTTTTTTTTTAATGTTTATTTGTTTTTGAGAGTCAGAGAGACAGAGCGTGAGCAGGGGAGGGGCAGAGAGAGGAAGAGAGAATCCTAACCAGTCTCCATGCTCAGCACAGAGCCCGCCACCGCGGTGGATCTCATGACCCTGAGATCGTGACCTGAGCTGAAATCAAGAGTCGGGCGCTCAACGGACCGAGCCCCCCAGGCGCCCCTGGAAGGATCCATTGTAAGGACACAAGAGTAGCCATCTATGACAAAGGAGGAAATGGATTAAAGACAAAAGGGAAGAATTGTAAAACAACATTCTACCCTTGCATCTCGGTCCGGTCCGTATCCTTGCGTGTGGGAAATTATGCATAAGGCCCTGAGCCAAAATCAAGTGTCGGGCGCTTCACCGCCTGAGCCCCCCAGGCGCCCCCCACCCCCGGCGCACCCCGAACGACCCCACCTCCTGCTCTTTCTGCCCCCTCGGAGCATTTCGAACTAGACTGACTCCAGGAATCCGCAGGCCTGGACGCGAGGAGAAAGGAAACCTATGCTTCCTTTCAGAGATGGTTCGAGAATCCGCCCGGGGTGGGGCCGCTTTTGGCTCCCCCCCTCGGCCTCTGAGGAAAGAACTGGAGGTGTGAGGTTTCCGCGGGGCGTGCAGACTGCCTGAGGGCCTTGGGCCAGGGCAGCCCTCGGTCGTTCATTCTCCCCCTTCCGCCTGTTCCTGTGTTTATACTACCTTGTTTAGCTTACCGCACATCCAAGATTACCCCTAATACACGTCCCCAGAAATGTTTATGGAAATTCTTTATAAGCAAACGGCTTTATTTCCCTTGAGTAGCTGCAGATACAAAGCAGGGGTCACTTTTTTTTTTTTTTTTTTAATTGACAGACTTAAACACCTCGCGATGCCCCGGGCCCCCTGCCCGGGGTGGCTCCGTTACCCCAGCCCCCCCACGCTTACACGGCGGGATTCCGCGGCCGTGACAGGCCCACGCTCGGCCCCTCTGGATCCGTCCCGGCTCCCAGTCCCTGGCCCTCTTTCCAAAGCAGCGTCTTGGCGACTCTTTTAGACACCTGGCTCTTTCGTCTGCTGGTGGTTTCTTGCGGGGGGGGGGGGGGGGGGAGAGGAGAGAAGCGCGTCTGAGTCTGTATTTGTTTCTCCCCTCCCCGGCCCTCCCCACATCGAGTTCCTCGATGCCTGTCAACGCCAGGCACCGTTCTAGGCAGTTCTCGGCTCTCAGAGGGAGCAGGCAGAGCGGGGGGCAAGCACACAAGTACGGAAACACGGTGACTCCTGAGGGCGGTAAGTGCTGTGAGGACGAGGACAGAAAAGGAGGCGGTTGAGGGCTGGGGGAGCAGGCGAGCCAAGCTAGCCAGGAAAGCGAGGCCCCGGCAGACGTGTAGGAGGAGGCGATGTCCAGGCAGACGCCTGAGAGAAGTGGGGAGAAAGGCAGCGTTCTGGGGGGGGGCATTCCATGTGACGGGAACAGTAAGTGCAAAGGCCCTGGGGCTGGAGTCGCCTGCTATGTTGGGCGAAGAGCGAGAAGGCACGTGTGGCCGGAACACCGATGAACGGGGAGGAGAGAGGACGTGAGGTTGGAGGGGCAGACACAGACCGGATTATCAGGGCCCTTGGGAGCTAGAGCCAGGGCGTGAGGATTTCGTTCTCTTTCTTTTGCTTTGCTTTTCTCTTCCTTCCTTTCTTTCTTCTCTTTTTTCTTCCTTCCTTCCTTCCTTCCTTCCTTCCTTCCTTCCTTCCTTCCTTCCTTCCTTCCTCCCTCCCTCCCTCCCTCCCTCCCTCCCTTCCTTCCAGTAAATTTTGTTCTAATTTTAATGGAAAGCTACCAGGAGCTTTAAACAGGGAAAGACATGATATGATTTATGTTTTTAAAGGATCCTTTGGGGGCGCCTGGCTGGCTCTGTCGATAGAGCGTGCAACTCTTGATCGTGATCAAGGGTCGTGAGTTCAAGCCCCACCTTGGGCATAGAGATTACTGTTTTTAAAAAGATCTCATGGGGCGCCTGGGGGGCTCAGTCGGTTAAGCATCTGACTTTGACTCAGGTCGTGATCTCATGGTTTGTGAGTTTGAGCCCCGCGTTGGGCTCTATGCTGACAGCTCAGAGCCTGGAGCCTGCTTGAGATTCCATGTCTCCCTCTCTCTCTCTCTCTGCCTCTCCCCTGCTCACTCTCTGTCTCTCTCTCTCAAAAATAAATAAACGTTAAAAAAATTGTTTTAAAGGTCTCTGTAGCTCCTATGTAGAGGATGATTGGTATGGGAGAGAGGGGAATAATAGGTCAGGCTCACCGACCGCAGGAAAGGGAGATGGTAAGAAGGAGGAATTGTGGCAGGCTGAGCAATGGGGGGGCATTTTCATGGACGAGCAAGATCAGAAAAGGAGCCAACCGAGTGGGGGCGCCTGTAGGCATCCGAATGGACACGGCGCCCGGAAGTCTCACGCCGCGCAGGAGTGCCAGCGGCGGGGCCCCGCGGTCACGGGCCGGGCGCTGGGGAAGCGACCTCGCACACGTGGCTCCACGGCATCCTCGCCGTCATCCTGAGAAGTAACGCGGCGAGATCGTCTCCATCTTTCGATGAGGAACTAGAGACGCCGGACTGGCTTCGAACTCCCGCACACCGGACTCTATGTGGCTTAGACCGTCTGCCCTCAACACACACACGCTGCCGTCCTTCCTCCGGGATCTCAGAACGTGACCCTGTTTGGAAAGGAGGCCTTTGCAGACTTCATCAAGTTAAAGCGAGGGCATCACCGTGGGCCCTAGTCCAATATGACCCATGGCGTTCGGGGAAATGTCGACGCCGAGACAGATCTGATCGCGGGAAGACCGTGTGAAGAGACATGGGGGAGAAGACTGGCATCTGGAAGCCAAGGAGAGGGGTCTGGAACAGGTCCCTGCTTTACAGTCCCCCCAGCCCCTCCCTCCCCAAAGGAACCAGCCCTGCCGCAACCTTGACCATGGACTTTCCTGGTCTCCACAGCCGTGAGACAATTCACTTCTAGGGCTTGAGCCACCCGGTCTGCTATGGCAGGATATTCATTAATTTAATTAATATTAATTTGGAAAATGTCTGCCTTCGAGGGGAGCTTCGTTCACACGTACCAGGAGCCTCTAGCGCCCGACCCTAACGCCCTAGCTCTTCCCTGCTAAGGCACGGGATGCTTTCGTTCTGAATTCGCTCTCTTCTCTGCTGAACTAGGTGTTCTCTGGACAGCCGGACTCCTGACCAGCCTGCGTCTCTCGCACCTGACATGGAAAAGGCACCTCACTGACATCCAGTACTTTTGGTGTTCAGTTCCAGTTTTGAGCTTGACCCTCTCTCTGTGGCGAGGACAGGCTTCCCCTGGGACAGGGGAGCCAGCACGGTGTGAAGGCTCAAAGCTCCCAGAAGATTTTGGTTTCTTCTCCGTCGGAGAGTGGTCAGCCGGTCCCTTCGGGGCGCCGGCAGGAGCAGAAGGCTTACCCGAACAGGCTAAGCGAGGAGTGTTTAGTGAAGGGGACGGCTGCAAGGGTGCGGGTGGGGTGTGGAGAGTCCAGGAGCACCCTCGAGTCACTGACAGCGGGGGACCCTTGCCTCCTCTAGGGCCTGAAAAGGCAGCAGGAAGTGACCTTCCCAGAGCCGTAGGAGAGGGCTGCCCCACGGGAGCCGTGGCCTCACTAGAGGGGCACGGCCACGGCTAAAGCCAGCAGGCCGGGGGGTCAACGGCTCATCCTCCCTGTCTCCCCCAAACTCCCATCTCCTGCCCCTGCTCCCTCTCGGCTGGAGCCAGCGAAACCCCCGGCGTCCCAGGAGCCAGCGAACGCAGTCCCCGCTGGTCGGCCTCCCGGGCCCCGAGCGGGACGGAGAACACGGACGACGGGTCAGCGAGGGCACATAGAATATTCTGCGCCCTCGCGACGTCCACGCGGCCGACACCGGGGGAGTCCACCGACCCCGGTTCTCAAAAACCATCCAATCCCTGCTGGTTATTTATGTCGCTGCCCTTTCACGAGAACCACATAAAATATTTTACACGCTTTTAAAACTCATAAATGTAATGAGGCCAAGATGTTTCAGCAAACGCGCGACAGACAAATCCGGCCGGAGATCCGCTCCTAGCCGACGTCGGGGCCGAAGGCGGTCCCACGAGCGGCCGAACGCTTGGCGTGGAAACCAGTACATTCGTCTCCCGGCCCGCGTGGCCCCTGAGATGTCCAGGCTGTCACGACGTCTTGAGAATGGATCTGTTCCTTCCGTCGCTTCCTGCCGTCCGTGTCTTGCAAGTATTTACTGCTCTCTGAACACGGAATCTGGCCAGTGGGAAATGTATCAGTTTGCATGGGCGTGACGCACGCGACCTCGGTGCGGGCGGCCTGAGACATCGATGGAAGCTCGTGTGCCCAAAACTCGGGTTGATCCTTTCGAGGGGCTCAGCGTAAAACTCAGTAACAGCTTAACACAGAGCCCGTCTGTGTAACGCATTGTGTGTCAAGGATGCTCCTACCCGGGTCCATGTAGTAATCACCTTCGTCTTCCCATTTTGCAGATGGGTAAGTGCGGGCCAGAGGCGGCCGAATCAGCTCGCCTGGGGCTGCGTAGCCGGCAGACAGCAGCAGGAGTCAAAGCTAGAGAGTCTGACTCCAGAAGGCCTTTCTCACCTCGATGTCATGTCACCTTGGTAAATGAAGGCTATTCTCGGGAAAGTAGGTTAGAGCAGTAGCGTATGTAGACGGCACGGGTTTAGCGTTCGATACCTGGGTCTCGATGGTATGTTTGGAACCTCAAGTCAGTGCTCGGATCTGGGGCTCAGGCCGAGCCTTGGCTCTGATATGTGAGCAGACCCAAAGGCACACGAGGCACTGGGGATACAAGACGGGGGTCGGATGGACGTGGCCCCTGCTCAGCCGACGTCTACAGTCTAGAGAAGGAGAAGGATCTTTGTCAAGTAAACTCACAGATAAAGCAAAATCGTAACCGTGATAAATGCTAGCGGAGAGGTGTCCAGCTCCCAAGGGCCATGCGTGAAGGAGCCTGTCCTTGTTGTGGACGGAGGGGAGACAGGACTGAGTTAGGGCTCACGTCCGAGTCATTAACAAGATTAGGGAAAGCAGAGGGTTTCAGGCAGGGAGATGCAAAGGCACTGTGGTAAGGGAGAAGGTCTGAAAAGAAGCTTGGTGGAGGCGTGGGGGCTCAGAGTGAGGAGGTCAGGAAGATTTGGTAAGAGCTGTGACTTCTTTCCCTGGGAAAAGAATATGCAGACACGCACAGAATTTTGTATACAGTGGCCGACGGTTCATGACCGCATCCCTCAGACCTCAGACTGCGGCTAAAAATGGTCGTCTCAGGGGCGCCGGGGTGGCTCAGTCAGTTAGGCGGCCGACTCCAAGTTTCGTCTCAGGTCATGATCTAGTAGTTCCGTGATTTTGAGCCCCTCCTCGGGCTCCAGGCCGACCGTGCAGAGCCTGCTTGGGATTCTCTCTCTCTGCTCCTCCTGCTCTCTCTCTTTCTCTCTCTCTCTCAAAATAAATACACAAACAAAAAAGAATATTAATTTTTTTAAAAATCTCTGCCTTAGCGAAGTGACTCATTTACATGTACAAAGGGCTCCCAAACTTTGACCTAGAAACCAGCCTTTGTATCACAATAACTGGCGATATTAAGTCACCTGATAAATTAAGCAACAAGCTTCCGTGCCTCCAGTGTAGAATTTGTTTTTCAGCCACACCCATCAGACCTCAAGCGCAGACACTAAAGGAACAAAAGAATTGAGGAAAGTGGGGAGGAGGCTGAAACACTCTGAGGATATTAGAATATAAGCATAACACAGGGGGTGGCAGAGTCCTGAAATCCTGGAAAGAGACTTTTCCCCATGCCGGGACACACCTAGAACCCCACCCCGGGCTGCTTTCCGCTGGGTTGTCCGGCTCTCGGAAACTTGAATCGTTTTAGGTAACTGGCTTAAGATGTGCCTTAAAGCAAAGGCGAGAAGCTGGTGCTTGCCTTGTTGATGGGCCCGGCTGTGGAATGTGGCAGGTCCGGGTTCAAAGGCAGACTCCAGGAACCTGGGGAGGTCACTAGACCTCTCTGGGCCTTTGTTTGCTCATCTATAAAACGGGGAGAAGAGTAGGTGCTTTCCGCTGGCTTCTTCCTCCTGTCTTGCTTACTCTGGGCTATTCTCGTATTTCTGCCCAACCAGCCGGTGCTGGTCCTCACCCCTCCTTGTGAGCAACACTCCTGTCCAGATGGCTCGCAAATCCCCTTGCCCTAAGCCCGGAGGCACGGCCACAAATTCAACCATGCTCCGCTTTCTCTGTCCCTGGTGCCTCCGAACGGCTCCCCTTCCCCACCCGGCACTCCCAGGAACACAGGAGGGGACTCCATCGGAAGGGGAAACCCCCCACTTGCCCAACCGAATACATAAATCCGCTTGTGGCTGGATTTACTCGTTCGTTCACAGTTCCCAAGCATCTGCTGTCTGCCCTGCACTGTACCAGGAGGTGGGGATACAGCCGTGAGTAAGCCGGACAAAGGCGGGGAGTCAAAATTCTGAAGAGGAGAAGATGGATAAGGAATAAATAAATGGGAAACACTTACGACAGTGCAGGGGGGGTCCCATGCGGGGACCTCCAGCAGGACCAGGGACAGGAAGTCTATGATCACGAGAATCTTGAAGGCAGAAGGATGCTGGTGCCCAATGGGATGGTCAAGGAAGGTTTTGGAGTGCGGAGACTTCGCGAAGTGAGGGACCTGGCCTCGTGTGGGTCTCTTCGGCAGGTGTTCCTAGCAGAGGCAGGAGCGAAGACCAGAGGGCCGGGCGCTGGGCAGAGTGAGGAATTGGCCAGACAGATGAGCCAGAGCAGAGCAAGGACCCTCCGGGAGGGATTTCCTGCCTTGGGAGGTCTCTGGCTTTGCCCATCGCCGTAGCTTCTTTCCCCCAGTGGAAGGGTTAAAAGCCTGATCTTGGGTTTCGACTTAGGACGTTGGGAGGTGAGCACAGAGCCCCTCCGAGGACATCAGGAAGGCTGTGAACCTTCTCCCCAGGAGAATGCCCCGAATTTGGCATGCAGCGTCTGATAACCCACGCACCCAGGGACCCTGCTCATGGATCACAAAGCTTCGATGATGAGCCCCGGAGTTCGTGTCTCGTTACAGGTAACGAACGTGTCCCAAAGCTTGGCTGCCATGTGGCCATCACAGAAAGGCAGGTCTGTTTTCCCAACAACCGAGCGATTCATTTCAACGTGGATTATTCTCCTACAACCAGTGAGATCTTGCCCCCCCCTACAAATAGGAAGAGGGGCACAGAAGGCAGGAGGATCGATAACAGAAGAAAGGCCACTCCTCCCCCCCCATCCTGTCCGGGTGTGCAGATGAGCCATCTCTGAGCGAGGACACCTCACCCACCGCCTGAAGTAAAACGCATAATCTCATTTAAATTTTTTTTTTAACGTTTATTTATCTTAGAGAGACAGAGCATGAGCAGGGGAAGGGCAGAGAGAGAGGCAGATTCCGAAGCAGGCTCCAGGCTCTGAGCCGTCAGCACAGAGCCCGACGCGGGGCTCGAACCCACAGACCGTGAGATCATGACCTGAGCTGAAGTCGGCCGCCCAACCGACTGAGCCACCCAGGCGCCCCAACATAATCTCATTTAATCCCGACAACAACATCCTTGTGGAGCCGGAACTCTGTTCTTCCCACTTCACAGCTGTAGAAACTGAGGCTCGGAGAGGTGCCGCCCACCGCCCAGCTGGGTCGAACTGCCTGCCTAATTCCAGAGTCCGACTTGGAGACCCAAGGCTGAGCCGGCGGCCGGCAACCTTCTCCCGCTTTGACCTTCCAGACCTTCCTTGTTTCTGATCTTCGGACTCTTCAAGCTCCTTCCTGCCTTGGGGCCCTTCCTGTTTTCAAGAACATTCTTCCCTCAGCTCAGAGCGGTCACCTACCCATGAACATCCCAACTCAGGTGGCCTCCCCCTCTGATTATCTGACTCTGTTTCTTCGCTTCACGACTGAGAGAACAATCTGGACTTACTGTGTGTATAATTCACTTGTTTGTTGTCTGTCGGCCCCGAAAGGCAGGCCTTCTGTTGCTGAATCGTGGGGCCTAGAACCTCGCCTGCCCCGGGCGTTGGACAAGGAAGCAAACGGACGCCCGGCTGTCACACGAGCTGACACGCGGCCTGCGTTTGCTGCTTCCACGGCGTGCGTCCCGGGACAGGGCACGGATTTCCCCGTCCTCGGTTTCTGGTCTGTAACATGGAAATAATAATATCTGTTTCTCAGAATCGCAAGGCCAATTACGGAAGGGTGGCCCTCAGGTTAGTCGGAACCAGTACATACTGGTCTTTCCCGGTAAACTCTTCTCGCGGGACCAGCCCTCTAGAACCTTCTCCCACCACACCCAGTCCTTTTATCCCCCCTATAGAAATACCCCGGAGGTGTACAGGGCTTTCTGCAGAGCTGCGGGTTTGACTCTCAGGGGTCAGCTATGAAGGCCAGGGGCGGGTTTGTTCAGATCGAGCGAGCGCCGTGCGGTCTCAGGCTGAATGAATCAGCCCATTTTTGAAACTGAATTCAGTGTGTCTGACTCACCAGCTCTTGATACGCTCTCCCTCTCGGTGGGTCGGTGGGTCATGGTAAGAGATGCTATCAACCTCAGCCACCCCCAGGCCGACCCCCTCTCTCCTCCCGCCCACCGATTCGTTCAAAAGCTAACATTTATCTAATACCTTTTGGGCGACACCACGGGGCTGGACTCACGGCCAGATTGTTAAATGCCTATGAATTAGGTGCCAACGATCATCATGAACTCAGCAATAACAGCTGACACTTAGGGGCACCTGGCTGGCTCAGTAGGTAGCGTGTGCGGCTCTTCATCTCAGGGTCGTGAGTTCAAGTCCTATGTTTGGCATTCAGCTTGGAGCCTGCTTAACAAATAAAAATAAATTAAAAAAAATTTTTTAATCTGACATTTACTGAGCAATGCCTCTACTGAGAGACATTTGACTATCGTCCAGACGTCAGAAAGCTTTTCCCGTGAAGGACCAGATGAAATGTCTTAGGTTTTGCAGGCCGAGAGGCAAAACGGAGGGTTTTATGTAGATTCTTACACAAGAGAAAAAACAAGATTTTCACAAATTTTCTATTTTTTATTATTAAGAATTTTTTTTCTTTAATGTCTATTATTTATTTTTGAGGCGGGGCAGGGGCAGAGAGATGGAGACACAGAATCCGAAGCAGGCTCCAGGCTCCGAGCTGTCAGCACAGAGCCCGACGCGGGGCTCGAACTCACAACCTGTGAGATCATGACCTGAGCTGAAGTTGGATACTCAACCGACTGAGCCCCCCAGGCGCCCCTTGATTTTCACAAATTTCCAACAGATGAAGTACAAACTATAATAATAACAATGGATTATAATTTTTTTTCTCATACAGACCGACTAATGGAAAGAATGACATTCTGTGCGAGGAAAACATTTTATTTGATTGGGGTTCAAAGTAAATGTTTCTCGTCGTCGAAGAGAGGGCGAATGTTCGTCCGGAAAGCCCGTTCTTAGCTCGCCGGTCAGGCACAAACTTGGCCTTCAGGCTGCTTGATCCCCGGTCTGGTCCTGAGGAAGTCGCTTCGCTCTGAATGTTGGCCTAAGACTGCGAGGCGTCCTGCTCGTCTCTTACTTTTCTCGCATTGACGTCCTCACCTGGAAAATGATTATAATTAATAATAAATAATAATAATAATAATAACTACCCCCCAGGATAAATGATTAAATACATGCACAGTGGTTAGAACCAAGCCGGACCCCAAGTAACTAACCCCACAAATCTACTTACCCCTCCGACCCAATCTCCACCCCATCCCCCAACCCCCCAGCCTTTCTCCAGTGTCTTCTGGTCCCGAGCAGCAAAATCTCCCTTACACGCCCCCTTTCCTCTGGGTGTCCCCCCGTCCTTTTGTTCTAAGTGACCCTTGGTTCTCCGCCGGGGACACTGCTTCCCTCCAGCCCTCTCGAGGGGGGCTGGTTCCTCTGTCACCCCCGCCCGCCATCCTGGAGTTAGGTTACGTGAGCTCCTTGCTTTATTCCCTCAATCATCCCTTTTTTCTCCTTCAAACCGTCCACCCCACGGGGGGGCCCAGAATTCAGATATCCCCTCCCCCCCCCACTACATCCTCTGCAGACCGCTGAGACCCTGCCCCTTGGGTTTTAAAGATTTCGTTACCTGACTCGGTATCTCGCTCACCTATAATGATTCTTGGCGTTGTCTATACCTGTGATGAGGGTCCTCTTCGTGGCCCGGGTGCTGAGTTCCGAGACCGCCTCTCCATGAAGGAGCTTGGCACACACCCCCGTGCTCATACTCTCCTCATTTCCCATAATGACATGGCCTCCAACACCCCGATTTCAAGCGTCTCTCCCTTCAACCTCGTCCCAGTATCTTTCTAGCTCAGTCCCTTCGAGACCCCAAGCCCACCAGTTCCTTGCCCTTCCCATAACTTCTGCATTTGCCGACCCTCCCTGTGATGCTCTTCACCCCTTCCTGCCCTGCCGGGCGTGGGTGCTATTCTCTCCTACACACCTGACCCGCACCCTGAACGCCCTTGCCCTGCCTGCCAGCTTACCCCAGCCTGCGTTCAATCGACTCTTGGCTCATTCTGCACCTTCATGGAAACAGCCGCAGGAGTGGGGAAGAAACAGCAACCCTGAGAACTTGTCTTCCAATGTACTGCCCCCCCCACGTGGGCCCAGCCCCTGCCCGCCTTTCCCTCTTTCACTCACGTTCCCTTCTCCTGGAAGACTGGGTCCCCCTTTCCTTTCTCAACAACTCTCCCCTCCCTTCCTGCCTTCCTTCCTTCCTCCCTTCCTTCTTTCCTTCAAGATTGTGAGCTGTAGAGGGAGAGAGAGAGAGAGAATCTTAACCGGGCTCCACGCTCGGCACAGAGCCTGATGTGGGGTCAGCCTCACAACCCTGGGATCACGACCTGAGCTGAAATCAAGAGTTGGATGCTCAACCGACTGAGCCCCCCAGGCGCCCCCTTACCCCTTACTCTTATTTCTAACTTCAGTGACCTAACAGAAGTAATTAGTGGAAGACTTCCAGATGCTCTCAAGCTGAATCGACCGCCCTTCCTTGGTGTGCACCCAGAGCCTTTCCTTCCGCGCTGCTGTGGGTGAAATGTGCGTTACCACATCTCACGGCCGGCACCCCGCCCCTCCTGCCTTCTCAAGGTCCTCGCTCTGTAGTTGTTCCCTTTCTCTCCCCTTCCCTCGGATCCTTCCCGTCATCGTCCAACACCTGCACTCCTGTTCCCCATGAAGCCCCCTTCCCTTCCCACTCTATCCCGGGACCCCCACTCGCCGGGAAACGTCTTGGGAAGCGTGGACCCCCCTCACCACTGCTTCCCGTCCTTCTCAGCCCTCCTGTGCCCCGCTGGAGTCTCTACTTCCCCCCCCCCTTTTTTTTTAATGTTTATTTATTTTTGGGAGAGAGAGAGAGACAGAGCGCAAGCAGAGGAGAGGCCGAGAGAGAGGGAGACCCAGAATCCGAAGCAGGCTCCAGGCTCCGAGCCGTCAGCACAGAGCCCGTCGCGGGGCTCGAACCCACAAGCCTACAAGATGATGACCTGAGCCGAAGTCAGACGCATAACTGACTGAGCCACCCAGGCACCCCTCTGTTTTTTCTTTAAGCAATTTATTTATTTATTTTGAGAGAGGAAGAGAGAGCTAAGGAGGGAGCGGTGGGGGGGCGGGGGGCGAGGGGAGAGAATCTCAAGCTGGCTCCACACTGTCAGGGCAGAGCCTGACACGGGGCTTGATCCTAAGAACCATGAGGCCACGACCTGAGCCGAAATCAAGAGTCGGACGTTTGACTGCCTGAGCCCCCCTGGGCACCCCAGCCATCGAGTGTCTCCTGAGGACTGGCTGTCTTTCTGTCGCCTCAACTCAGTGGTCAGCCCAGGGCCTGTCCTGCCTTGAAACAGACGGTGAGGCAGCCCCTCCCTCGGAAAGCACGCTCCCTGGACGGCGCGCTCTCGCCCCTTCTGAGTCACCGGCCGCTCCTTCCCAGGCACCCTTGCACGTGCCTCCTCAGCTCCCCTCCCGTCGGGTCGGGAGCTCCCCGGGCCCCGTCCGTGCACTTGCTTCTTCCTTATCTCCCTTCTCCAGAAGATCCCAACCGGTCCTGCGGCTTCAAATACCGTCCCGCGCCGTTGTCACCTGACTCCTGGGCTTCCCCCCTGAACTCCAGACTGGTCCGTCCACCTCCTGATAGGACTTTTCAACTTGAATGTCGAACGGGCATCTCGGACGTAAGTCCCGAATGAGTGCAGTCTCTCCTTCCAGGCATCCTCTCTCCTGGCTAGGAAATCAGCTTCTCCCACCGCCTTCCCGGGTCGTGCGCTCGGCACCTCCAGCCCTCCAGGTGCCCGGGGCAAAACCCTCGGAGTCACCCTTGACCTTGCTCTTAGCAAGCCCTGTCAGCCACACAGTCACGCTGCCTCCCTCGGTCCAAGTGCTTCCCCCTCCCCCCCCCTCACTGGCCACCACTGCTGCTTTGATCCCAGCCTCCATCCTGTCCCTCCTGGGCTGCTGCCGTAGCGGCCTCCCTGCCCTTCCCCCATCCTCCTCCCCGCCCACCCCCCCCAGCCACTGTCTACCGTGGCATTCAGAGTTCTACCTCTAAGGAAAACGTGTGATTCCTCTGCTCAAAACCCTCCAACAACTTTTCATCTCACTAGAGAAAAAAAAAGTTGGGGGGAGGGTTGTACTGCTATGGTCTTAGCATTACGACCTTAAGACGAAGCCTGGTACTTATTTCAACTCTTAGACGTTTTTGGTGCAGGACAGCTAAGACTCGCTTAAGCATTCCACTCGTCACCGCTCCGAGTCCTGCTCCACAACCTAAAACGCCCTAGGACTTGGGGTGTCTGGTAAGGGGCCTCCGTGAGAAGACCCTTAAAATAAATGAAGAAGGACAGCAGCTGGGAGAAATCTGCATCTCTAACACCTGGGGAAAGTTCCTCCGCAGCACGGATCATTCGGGGCCGCGAATCAAAACCAGAACGAGGGCACCTGGGTGGCTCAGCCGGCTAAGCGGCCGACTTCAGCTCAGGTCATGATCTCGCGGTCTGTGAGTTCGAGCCCCGTGTCGGGCTCTGTGCTGACGGCTCAGAGCCTGGAGCCTGCTTCAGATTCTGTGTCTCCCTCTCTCTCTCTGCCCTTCCCCTGCTCACGTGCTGTCTCTCTGTCTCTCAAAAATAAGTAAACGTTATAAAAAAAAAAAACAGAATGAGATTCTGCCTCAACATTGTTAGATGGTTCCTGTAAAACAAAACAAAACAAAAAACAAAGAAACAAAAAAAAAAAACCCAAAAAACAAAAAACAAAAAAACGCAAAAGGGGGGCACCTGGCTGGTGCAGTCAGAGGAGCATGTGACTTTTGATCTTGGGGTCGTGAGTTTGAGCCCCGCGTTGGGTGTGGAGATGACTTACATAAACACACCCGTACACACACAATGACAAACGTTGGTGAGGCTGCCGAGAAATTGGAACCCGAGTGGAGGGAGGGCGACATGGGGAGTTATTATCTAATGGGAATGGGGTTTCAATGGAGTTTCAGCCTCTCAAGATGGAACTGGTTTGGGAGGTCTCACAACGATGCGAATGCTCTTAATGCCACTGGACTGCGCCGCTAAAAGGAATTAAGATGTTGAATTCTATGTTATATTTTGCCACAATTTTTTTAATTGGAAAAAAAAAAACGCAAAAAACCTAGATTGCTAAAGCTCCACCCCTGTGACCTCTCACTTACTCTACTCTGGCTCCACTGGCCTTTTTAAGGTTCTTCAAACACGTCAAACATGTTCCTGCCTCAGGGCCTTTGCACTGTCTGTTGCCTCTGCCTGGAATGCTCTTCCCATAGTTATCTGCGTAGCTCACCTCCTTCATGTCTCTGCTCACATGTCTTCTTATCAGCGAGTCCTTTCCTGATCGCCCTACGAAAAAGCATCCACTGACATTCTCTATCCCTTTACCTTGCTTTAACTCTTTTTGTAGCTCTCGCTTTTGACATATATTAAAGGCATTTGCTTATGCAATGGTGAATGTGACGACCGCGGCCCCTGTCGGGTCATGTCTAGTCTGGAAGGGGATGCGTCCTTACTTATGCCTTTCATGACTCACTCCCAGCCCCATTCTAGGTAGAATCCATGTATCAGAGATCACGATTTTTAAAAAATATTTATAATTTTTTTCGAGAAGGTGAGGGAGGGGCAGAGAGAGAGAGGATCCCAGGCAGGCTCTGCGCTGTCAGCACAGAGTCTGACATGGGGCTCGATCTCATGAACGGTGAGACATCACAACCTGAGCTGAAATACTGAAGAGTCAGACACTTAACTGACTGAAGCACCCAGGCGCCCCTACCCAGGTCACCGTTTCTGCACGAGCCCACGATAGTGATGTGAAGCTTTCACACATATTAGATTGTGACTATTTGAATTTTTCATCTCTAAAATTCTTGGCACCTAGCTCAAGTCCCAGCACACAGCGGACAAAAGGGTTACTCATTGAATGACTGAATGAATGAATGATCGAGTGAATTAAGCAATTCTGATCCCCAAACGATCACGTATATCGTGGGTCAGCTTCATGTCATGAGCATCCTCCGAGAACTATTCCTGCCATGTGGCCTGAAAAAAGTACGTATCAACAATGATAGATGTTTCCTGATCGCCAGGACTTTCGTAAAATCGTTTCTAACGTTGGAGGCGATGCCACCAGGAGAGAGTCGTCTCCCCACTTACTGGGGAAGAATACAAGGCACAGAGAGATTGAGGCAGAAATCGCGAGGGCAAGCGCCGCACCGGGGTGTGTGTCTTCGTGGGCTGTCGGTGTGGCAGCTTTTCAGACACGAACTCTCAGACCACCTGGGGGGTGAGAATTGAGAAAATTCTTCCCTGCGCTGAACTCCCGGTCCCTTTCCTAGGAACCGGATTCCTTCTCTTTGGCTGTCTTTGATTTACTCCCCTGCACTCATCACGCGCCTGTATTTTTCTTCTTTGACGTTTGTGTCCTTCTGCTCCTGGGTGCCTGCTTCGCTTCGCGGCCCCCCACCCCCCGCCTCCATTTTGGTGTCCCCAAGTCCTTTGGTAAGCCAACCGGGCTGGGACCAAGCCGTTTGTTTATCTCTCGGAGTCTGGACTGGAAAAAAGAAGTTAAAATCTCTCCACACATTAAAACAAAGAAAAGAACATTTTATATCCCCTTTCATGGTCAAAAAAGGTCCTTTCTTCCCCTTCGCCAAATCCATTTAGGTGTTTATAGACCAGTTATCTTAACAAGGACCGTCCTTCGCTTTTCTCTCTGTGCCAATTAACATTCTTAATTGCCTCGCTCCAACGGGCTCACTTTTTGTGTGGTGGGGAGAGCTGCCTGACAAGTTTATTTTCAATTCTAATTTATATTGCAAGGACGGGGAGATATTTATGACAGTAAACTTTCCTGCGTGCTGGGCTTTTAGCGCTCTAGAGGTTTGTTATAATAAAGAACACTTGTGGGAAATTTACAGAAGTGCCTTCTCGGCGCTATTTTTTTAAAGACACAGTTCAGAATAAGCTCTTCTGAGGAGGGGGAGGCGGTGTGTGTGTCTGGTAGATAAAAAAAAAAAGCAGGAGAAACCTTTAGAAAAGGTTGCAGGGGGCTCATACGGAAATGTTTTCAGTAAAGAATGAATCAGAACTGCTAAAAAAAAAAAAGGCAATGAAATGGAAAAGCGTTTTTAGCTGAAAAATTGTTCAATCACTTGAACCTTCAGCTTGCTTTTGGAAATCTATATATTTCTCCCCGTCCGGTTACGCAATATGTGAGCGTCCTGATAAAGCGTGTTTGTGGGCTTCACCCGCTTAGCCTGATCACTCATGTTCCCGAAGTGCCGTCTTGCACAAGAGCCCGCAAAGGGAGTCAGATAGGATTTGGAGAAAGCTCTCGAAGGGCTGTGAATTTGTGAAATACCAACATTTGTTTCAGAAAAACTCAGGACACGAGGCCTGAAGGAGAGAAGTCCCAAGTTTGAAGGGAGCCGTAGGAACAGGAGGGTCACAGCAATATTGTAGGTAAGAAAAGCAAACAGCTGGAACATACTAACAGGGGCGGCTCAGGCGAATTGAGCGTTCCTTCGGGGAGGAAAAAGTTACAGTATAAAACACAATTACAATGTGTTTGTTTTTTAATGTGGTGGGAAAGGCTCGTGACGTCCCGGTTCAGGGAAATAACAGAATGCCAGGCTGTATTTTCAAATCGATCTCAGTTATGTGACAGGTATGATATTCATGGAGGAAAGATTAGAAGAACATTCACTAGAATGTTATCTGCTCCTGATCTGCAGAGGAAGCAGATAAATTACTCGAATCATCCCACAAGCGAATATGAGATGGCAGTTGAGCAATCTTTGAGGGAAAGGGCAAGAATGCAGGGGTCTGATTGAGTCAGGGGGGGGTAAAAGAGGCTCCCCTGGAAAAGATAAAAGGATTCGGTTGTGATTGAGTATTTTCAATTTAAAAGCGGGTTAGGCGGATGCTAACATGGTCTTGAAATCTTATTGCCTATAGACCTGGTTTTTCAACTCTGGCTCTGTGGACACTTGGGACCCGATCACTTCTTGTTGGGGGGCGGAGGGGGGTGGGGAGGGGTGGGGGCGGCGTCCCGGGCATTGGAGGCTGTTGGCAGGATCCCTGGCCTCTGCCGTCTAGGTAGCACTCTTGGGTTGTGACCACCGCAAACCGGCTCCAGACGTCGCCAAACGTTCCCTGGTTGAGGAGCGAGAAAAATCGACGCCCCCATTGAGAACCTCTGCCATGGGCTCTGGACTCCGAGAGTCAGCATTCTCGACAGCACGTGAGTGCCTGAGGTTGACCTCGAGGTCTGCAGGCCTGGACTAGAGCGAGCTCGCCGAGGCCCTTGAGTGGCCGTCACATCAATTTTTTCATTCTTCGCGCATCTACTCGTCACCCGAAGAATCCGCAGGAGCAATTGCTGGCATTTCGTTCCTGCTTTAACGAACTCTCTGGAGTATTAATATATTTTTTTTTTTTTTGAGTATACGCTTGTAGGCTTCCATATATTAGCAGCAACTAGGAAGACTAATTAGAGCAGGAAATTGTTCGATACCAATTTGGGATTGATAAAATGGCAACGAGCAGAGGGATATCAAAAACGAGGGAGGGGGACTATCATTAGTTAAGTAGTGATTATTGCAATTAGCCGGACTTTGCAACCATTAATCATCCCAACGGAGGGGCTCCGAGCCAGGACGCTCAGAAAAGTGGACATTTGGCCCCGTAATAAAGCACTCTCGGTGAATTACAAGCATGATTTCTTAAGTGATGTGAGCTCGACTTCTAAATCTCTAGAATTTGAAGAGTTCCTTCCAGAAAGAAAGCCTTCCTCGAGGCAGGCGGATACCAAATCGATGAGAGACCGTAGCCTCCAAGAGGTTGAGCCGTGCTGAGAAAGAGGCCACTCTTTCTACTTCCAGAATCCGAACCTCGCATTTCCCAAATGAAAGCGGTCCACGTGGCCGTTTCCTGGCACGAATAATGAGAGACCCAAAGGGGCACACTTTCGCAGCGGCGGGTCGGGATTCACGGACACACCAGCCTTGCCACTTCAGCCTTTTCACGCTTGCGATGCTGGGAATCCCACATGGGGGGGAAAACACTGCCCTATTTACGGCCCTTTCAATCACAGGGATCGCCGAATATCTAACTGTCTTCTTAAAAACAGCTTCATTTGGGTGTGCCTTACGTAGCATAAAACTTGCCCATCGTAAGGGTACAGTTTGATACTTTTTTTTTTTTAATGTTTATTTATTTTTGAGAGACATAGAGGCACAGCGTGAACAGGGGAAGGGCAGAGAGAGAGGGAGACACAGAATCGGAAGCAGGCTCCAGGCTCCGAGCCCTCAGCACAGAGCCCGACGCGGGGCTCGAACCCACAGACTGCGAGATCATGACCTGAGCTGAAGTCAGCCGCCCAACTGACTGAGCCACCCAGGCGCCCCCGGTTTGATACTTTTTAATCAATTACCGCAGTTGGGCAGCCATCCGTTGGCAATCGCCTTTTTTCCCCCAATTGCGATACAACAAAATAAAATTTCCTTCACCGAGAGAGGCAAACGTTTACCATCTTAAGCGTCTTTAGGAGTACACCGCCGCGGGATCGCGAACACATTGCCGTGCAGTCTCCGGATCTCTCTCCATCTTGCAAACCTGAAACTCCATACCCATTAAACAACTCCCCATCCCCCCCTATCTAAGTACCTCCTATAAGTGGAATGGAATGGTATTTGTCTTTTTGTGACTAGCTAATTTCCTTCAGCACAACGTCCCCAAGGTTCATCCATGACGTAGCATGTGTCAGAATCTTTCATTTTTAAAAAATTTTTTTAACGTTTATTTATTTTTGAGAGACATAGAGGCACAGCATGAACAGGGGAAGGGGCAGAGAGAGAAGAAGACACAGAATCTGAAGTAGGCTCCAGGCTCTGAGCTGTCAGCACAGAGCCCGACGCGGGGCTAGAACTCACAGAGCATGAGATCATGACCTGAGCCGAAGTCGGCCACCCAACTGGCTGAGCCACCCAGGCGCCCCATAATCTTTCATTTTTAAGGCTGGGTGATATTTCCTGGTATGTATACACCACATTTTATTGATCCATTCATCTGTTGATCAGCCGGTGGGTGGCTTCCACCTCTTAGCTTTTGTGAATAATGCCGTTATAAACACAGGTGTACAGCGAGCTCTTCATGTCCCCTGGTTTTTGGTTCTCTGGGGCACAGACCCGCAAATGGAAAGGCTACATCATATAGTGATTCTGTGTTTAATTTCTTGAGGAACGGCCATATTGTTTTCCGCAGTAGCTGTACTGACTTACACTGTCACCAACAGTAATTGCCTTTTAAGACTTTTATTTTTATATTCAGGCCTGCGAAGTCATTTGCCATGGACGGACTCATTCATTCTCGGTTATCGAGCCTTCTGTGTTCCATTGCCACGGCTAAGCGCCAGGGACTGGGGGGCGGAGGGTCTGCCTTGCCCTGTGAAAAACCAACAGCAGACAGATAGACAATGAAATCTCTAATCGTAACTTTTGAACCATGCTATAAGAAGAAGGAATTAGAAGGTAAGTAGTTGAGACCCGATGTGGATGAGGAAAGGTGGGTGGGAGGCAGGGGAACCTGAACGCGTCTGGAAGCTGCGTGGGGAAGGGCCAGGTGAAGCGGACGTGGGATTTTTGCAGAACGGGGTAGATGCTCTGGGTGCAACGGGACCGCGACCCTTTACCTGCAAAGTCCTAGAATTCACACGTTCGGCTTCTACTTGTCGGGACCCACGAGGCACTGATGGGAGCTCAGAGCCTGTTTTCCCTTCTCCAAACAGGAATGAAAAAGGATTTTAATGATGATGCCATGGGATTATGTATCCCCAATATTCTCGTTGACAGCAGAGCCTCAGTTTTCATAGAGTGCTTGCCCGAAAGATAGAAGAAGAAATGAATTTCCGGGGGAACCTGGGTGATTCAGTAGGTTAAGTATCCGACCCTTGATTTTGGCTCAGGTCATGATCTCACAGTTGGGTTCGTGGGATCGAGCCCCAAGTCTAGCTCTACGCTGACAGCAGGGAGCCTGCTTGGGAGTCTCTCTCTCCCTCACTCTCTGTCCCCAGCCCCACCCCTACATGATCTCTCATTCTCTAAATAAATAAATAAGTAAGCATTAAAAAAAGAAAAAAGAATTTCCCAACAATTTCTGCCTGGGGCAAATGGGAGAATGATTGGATTATATAAACCCAGTCACCTAACAAAAGCTTAATATTGTCTCTGGCTTTGATCTTTTTTTAAAAATAAGATTTATTTTGAGAGAGAGAGAGAGGGAGAGAGCAGGAGTGGGGGAGAGGGACAGAGGAAGAGAGAGAGAGGGGGAGACAGAAAATCGTAAGCAGATGTCACACTCAGCACACACCCAATTCGGGGCTCGATCCCACAACCCTGAGCTCATGACCTAAGCCTAAATCAAGAGTTGGACACTCAACCGAGTCAATGGGTGGGCGCCGCAATCCTTTTTGTTTTGTTTTGTTTTTTCATGGATAACTCTGGTCCCACCCAGGTCTTTTGGTTGTTTAAGGAGTATTAAATAATCAGAAAAATTACCTCTGATTAGGGAGTTGCCTACAGCCCTCCCTTCTGCATCCACCCTCCACCCCGCTCTGGGGGCTTGCCCTCCTGCTCCTGGCGCTTAGACGCACTCATGGACGGAGGCGGACTCAAAACATGCACTGCATCTTTCTCTTCTTGATCTGGTGGTGTTCGGGGAAGGTTTCCGTGGGAGGAAAAGCTCTGCCGGATTTTACCTGCGGAATTTACTTCTCCAGACCCTGGGATTTTCCGGGACACGCTTCATTTAACATGTTTTTTTAACCGCAGTTTTTTCTCGTTCACTCCTCTTGTCTACATTCAGCTTTAGCGCATGACGGGTTTGGGGATATAACAAGAATTTTGTAGCAGGGTTTAGGGATCGACCCCCAGCTCAGACACTTCCTAATTAAGTTACCTCGCATCTCTGAGCCTCAGTTTCCCCATTTTCCAGATGGATAAGGCAATGCTGACCTCCCTGGGAAGATATAAGGAGGCTGTGTGCATTTAGGAGTCTGCAGCATACAACAGGGGCTGAATCGATAATTGTTACTATCATCGCTTGGAGACAGAGAGGCACAGGTTGACGACCTTGTTCTAAGTAGAAATGATGAAACTATCAACTACTAAATTAATATGAGCAAGCATATCTTTAATGGAGTGTTCCTGAGACCATTAATAAGTCTTGAACCTTAAACCTTTGTACATTCATTTAGATTTGTCAATTACATCTCCATCCCGCTATGTTAAACAGAAAAGGTGTTGGGAATAGAAGTCAATTAGTCAGCAAGGCAGGTGTTAATTAGCCTTTTTACTCAATAGGAGAATTCTAAGTGGCTTCTATGTATTATTAAACCAAATTCTTACCCTCCCACCTTTGCCCATTGACTGTAAATCTATGGTTTTTGCTTTAGGGGACTTACATAAAACAATGCAAAACATTTTCAAGCATTCAAAAACTGAAGGTTAACCTTCCTTCAGTAAGCTTTTATTGACAGCCGCGAATATCAAAAAGATCAGGCTGATTTATTTTCTGCCTTGGGATGTCCAAACGCCCAGGTGAACCTACTTTTGAGCCCAGCATTCTATTTTGCTTGCGTTTCTGATGAGCTTAGAGAAATTCTCACAAGCTGGAAACGTGATATATAACTATTATATAACTAATGGAGACAAGTGAGGCACAAACGCAGTTGGTTTACAGTTGCAGTTTCTTACAATGAAGCAAATGCCAAATAAAGACTGGGGCCCAGAGGCATCATTTGGAAACACCAATCCAAGACCTAGAAGGCCGCACATTTCATCTTCACTCAATATTTATTGAGCATATACACCGCACAGTTAATAGAATTAAATACATATTTACTGTATGATCTATTTGCATGTGATATGCACACACGGTTTTAGAAAATGCCAGGCACCCGCATGTCAGGATGATACAATCACTCTGAACTCCGCCCCTTTTCCATAATGAAGTACGCAGAAAAATTTCAATACTGATTAGATCACTGACAACCAGTTACTCGGACGGGACTCCCTGCTATTCCGTGAGAGATGTTAAGAGCATTGTCTCCGTAATAAAATACGATGCTATCAGACATTTAGGGCTTGTGGGGGGAAAAAATGCAATTGCTCTCTGTTTTGATATTATCTCTGACTCTACTGGCTTTTCATGTGCCTTTTTCTTATCCAGTCATTTTAGAGTAAAAATAAACTCCCAAACCACAAATCAAGGTCGCGCTGCAACAACAAACGAATCCTTGTGAAAATGAATCCTGGGGGCTTTTATTTAGTGTTTAAAGGAAATAAATCATGCTGGTGGGGGGAGCATCTGAATTTCTGGGAAGTCCAAGGCCGCTTGAAGAGTTGGGCTGGATCGGTGAGGTTGAATGAAACACCATTTCCACCATTCTTCGGGCGTCTCGAAATTCAACATAAACACTTCGGTCGAAAATAAGATGGACGGGGACACGGGTCACATCTCCGTTTTTCGTTTGTAACTTTTTTCGGTCGACGTTAAAAACGGAGCCAAACGATTCCACCGAGAACACCTCCCTACGTCGGCTCGCGCGGGGATCGATCAGCCTTACAAACGCAATTTGGGGAGCACGCTCCCGAACACGCTCGTTCCGAAACTTTCCCGGGAGCCCGGGGCGGCAACACGCACACAATTATTTTTATTCTCCTCTCCGAGGGCTCCGAGCGCCGGCGCGAGGCCGGGACCCCTTCGCGAGCGCGCGCCGCCCGGCCAATCGGAGCCCGGATGCTAATGAGCTGCGCTCCTCCGGCGCACACGCCTTTGTCGCCGGCAGGGCCGGACTACAAAGCCCAGAATGCCTCGCCCCTCCCTGATCAATGAGGGCTTATTTAAATGATCTCTGAGGTCTTGGACCC
Organism: Paguma larvata; assembly: GCA_030068075.1. Classification (NCBI taxonomy): domain Eukaryota; kingdom Metazoa; phylum Chordata; class Mammalia; order Carnivora; family Viverridae; genus Paguma; species Paguma larvata. The sequence goes on along the minus strand of CM057844.1, from coordinate 39,598,251 downwards.
AGGCCAATCAGCTGTCAGGGCTCATGATAAATCGCAATGCATTATTGATAATAATAATTACTGGGACATGCGCGTTCTGGCCGAAGGGGGGTAAATTTCCCAACTCCAGGAATTTGTGGCGGAGTGGGCAAATCAGCGCGGCTCTGCAGGCGGCCCGATGCTCGCACCATGTCGAGGCGCAAGCAGGCGAAGCCCCAGCACATCAACGCGGAGGAGGACCAGGGCGAGCGGCGGCCGGCCGCCGAGCCGGCAGATGCGGCCGCAGCAGCGGCGGCGGCGGCGGGCGAGCCGGGTGAGCGCGGCGGGGGGCGCGCGGTCGCGGACGTGCGCGGGACCCTGCGCCGCGCGGGCTGCGGGGCGCTAGCGGCTTCCAGCGCGGACTCTGGCCCCGAGATCTGGGCTCGGCCCCGGAGAGGAGGGTCACTCTCACCCCCCCCCACACCACCCCGCCCCGGTTAATTGTACATTTTGGCCGCTTCCCTCTCGTGCAAGTTTCGCCCCCAGGTCTCGGCCCGCTCGTTGAAAGGCTGACCCCCCACCCCCTCTGTCCCTCTTCTTCCTGAGCGGTCCCCTTCTCGTTCCTAGCCCCTCTCTTAATTGGTTCCACTCCCCTCGCTGGTAGCCTCCCCCCCCCCCACTTGTAACTTAGGTTCTCTCCTTCCCTGGCGCCGCTTTTAAAAGAAAGACCCTGAGGGCCCCCAGCTTTCCCTTCGCCCCTTGGGGGCTTTTCCAGGAGGCTGGAGAAGGGGCGCACCCCTGGAGGACCCCCTCGGGGGAGGGCGATCTGTTGCACGCGCCCCCGGCGGGCCCAGCGGGGGGAGGGGGCGCGACCTCTCACCCCCCCTCCGGGAGCTGGGGTGCGGGCCGGCCGCCCTGCGGAGGGGATCGGAGGGCGCGAGGAGGTGGGGGAAGGGCACGGGATCGCCCCTTCTCAGGACTTCGTTAGGGTTCTGGCTCGCTCTGCCCGGGCTTTGCCGCCTGCCGATCTCTAACCTTTCGGGGCCTGACCTCCAGCCATCTTTGATTTCCGACTTCCTAAAAATAACCGCGGCGGGCGGGAGGGGTGCGGGCCCCGGGGGGCGGGGGTCGCGGGCGCGCGGCCGCCCACCCCCCGGGGGTGCTCCCGCCTGCCGTTCCGCGGGGCTCTCCTGGGGCGCCCGGCTTTCCCGCAGCGCGCCCCAGGGGCCAGAGGGGAGAGGTCGGGCCAGGGCTGGGCGGTCGCGGGCAGGGCGAGTTCCCCGGCGCGACCCGCCCCGCGCTGCGGCGGAGAGCGCCTCCGGGGTCGGCGGGCGCGCGGGACCCCAGCCCCGCCGGGAGCTGCCGGCCGACCGGCTCCCAGCCGCCTAGCCCGGGAGGTGGTAGGAGCCAGTCGACTTCCCACCGTCGCCCCTCCGTCCCGGCCCGCCAAATTGTCGCCTGATAAGTTCTGAGCGTACGCGTGGGGGGAGGGGGCGTTGTAAACCTCCTCTCGGGCCTTGCGGGTCGCTTCCCTTCGGCTCCCCGCCTGCTTTCTAATTTCTCAGCCGCCGACGGGGGTGTGCACCGCAGTCCCAGACGCTCTGAGCCACAACTCCGATGGGAACGGTGTCGCTACTTTCTGGCCACCTTCCCTTTTTTTCGGGACGGGAATGTAATAACGTTTCCCAAGTTTGTAATAGGTTAATGTAAATCCCTTTTTTCCCCCGCAAATAACATTTTTCCAGGGCCTCTTAAAGAGATCGGCTTCACCAGGGGAGGCTGTGCGTTTTCGGGTCGTCTGATCGCCAGGGATGCGCGCACCGGAGGTCCCAGGAGGGTGGACTCTCTTTGTGCCTAGGGTGGGGGGGGGGGCTGTGTGTGTGGGGGCGCATGGAGAGGCTCGTCGCCTGGCCCACCTGGAACAAAAGGGTTAACCCTCCGCCCGCCCGCTTCCTCCCAAGAGGAGGGGCGAGCTCCGGGCTCTGACCCCTCCCCTGGTTCTGCTCTGACCTCCCCATTCTCCGACCCCCTTCATTTTCGGTGGGCGCGCAAGTGGTGCTTTTCGAGTTGTTTGGCACCTTTGGGGGGCAGCTTGTGACCGGGGAGCTTCTTAAGTTAACGCTGGTTGGAGTTGGGCATCAGTTAACCCGAGCGAGGCTTAGGATCTCTGGCCTGGCTGTGCGCTACCTCCACGGTTGGGGAGGGGGTGGGCTCGCTGGTGACCGCTGGGTTGGAGCGGACCGCCGAGTTGCGCGCGGGCGCCCCCTGGAGGCCCAGCTTGGAGCAGCACGCTTTGCTGAGAGGCGGGTCCCCTGGCAGGTACCGGCTCACACCTGATGGGTGGGATGGGTTTGGGGGGTGGAGATGGAGAGCGCTGGGCTGGGCCAAAGGATGGGCGCCCCTCGGGGACTTCAGCCAGTTGCCTGCGCGATCTTTGACTGTACCTGGCATTCTTTGCCAAGTCTTTGGAATTCTTGAAAAGAATTCCTCGATCGTAGAATGTGTTTGCAGAGCCTCCAGTTGCCGGCATGGGATAGGAGGTGGTTTCCCCAAGCAGTACTTTTTAGTGGCTGCATTTTGTATTTGAGCAGCCTGTGTGTATGTACCTATATATATGTTATATATATGTAGCTACAGAGAGAGGTACACGGCTCTGTATAGACAGATCTGTATGTATAAATAGAGACTTAGATATGTATAATTAAAAAAAAACCGATTGGGCCGGTCCTATTTTGCAAAACCAATTTGAGATCCTTGTAAAGAATGCAGTTGGAGAGGGAGGAAAATGGAGTTTGGCGATCAATTAGATCGAAAAATCTGCAGGTGGGCAGGGGCCTCAGTGCTACACACGGGGAAATTAGCATTTCCTCAAAAGAATTTCGAAAGCCCTTTGTGCTAAACTGGATTACAACCATCAACGATTAAGATCCCCAAGTTTCAAACAAGGGCCTAGCCCCCGTTTCTAAACCGAAATGACCTGCCCTGGCTGTGGCCATTTGGAGAAGAGGGCGCCTGGAAGGTCCTACTTTAATTGCAGAGGGAGGGAAAGCTTGCATGTTGCAGGCCGACTCTGTGTTTCAGCCTGAGTTTCCAAGAGAGAAAGGGGCTCCCAGTGGCCCGCAGCCCCTTTTGTTCCGTTAAAAATAAATTGCACAAGTCGGTACTTGGTCATTTAAGCTCTGTTAGCTTCCTCCTGGGTGGGGAGTTGGGGAGCCATCTTGGGAGGCAGGAGATGGAGCGAACACTTCCTCTTTCTCAATCAAGTTAGTTTTTCGGGGGTAAGGTTTTAGAGATAGGCGTTTCCCATCAGGTATGGCTTTCAGCTGTGTGACCTCTTTCTCTGAGCTTTCGGATGTTTTCCTCTATACGGTGGAGGTAGAGAGTCTTGCTCAGATAATTTCAACTACAAAGACCCAACTGTGTGCCGGGAATGTGATGACTGATTAGTTTTGTTCAAAATAACCATGTTTTCCATTTTATTTACTTACCGTGTCAAGATGGGTCTGAGCTGTGACTTTGAGACCATCTACAGAGTTAACTGCAGCCTCGCGGGCTGGGGACCTCAAATACACTTTCCTTAATTCTCATTTGTACTCCTCTTGAGGAAACAGTAGCTCCCAGTTGAAATGGCTCGCTCACGGCCCATTTTAGCTGTGCTCTGAATCCCAGGGGCTGTTGAACATGGTTATGGGACGGGCTTTTCTATCAGTTCCTTTGATGAGGAAGCCATGATGAGTGTTTAGCTGGTTTAATGTTTGAGATGCGCCGTTTTGGACTTCAGATTAAGGGGTCCTTGGGAAGAGGGTTCGAGATCGACCAGCGTTTGCATCTCACGCTCTGGGCCTTATTGCCCTGGAAAAATGATGGGAAGAGTCCAACACGTTTCCTTTTTCATCAGCGCTTATTAACCTGTTGTACTTTTGACTTTAAAGAAAGCGTCCAAACCGTTGTAAAAGACTCTAAATCCAGGCAAGCTCTGTCTCTCCGGTCACCGCCATCCTTTTTTTTTTTTTTTTTTTTTTTGCAAATGAATTTCACGTCTATGTCAGCCTTTGTGCTGGAGGGGCTCTGTGGAAGGGGACGATACAAGCCCCTGCCTGCATGGAGTTTACAAGTTTGCTTAAAAGATGAGCTCCAGTGGAGGGAAAATGGGACCCAGCTCTTCATGTAAATAGCAGAACTTAGATGCTTTATGGGCGGTTATAGCTCTCTTCGATTCATTGTTGTTTTTTTTTTTTCCCCTTTTCAGCGGGGTCCCTGGGTTTTGATCCAAGACTATTTGGAACAAGCTTTTAGCTCTTAATTAAGTAGAACTTAATTATAGCTCTAACTTGCCAACTACGAATTGAATTAAAGCCATGTTACTTAAGCGTTTCTCGGATTGCTGAATTGAGATGTAAAATTAAACTGGTAAATGGGCACTTTCTTTCCACTGGTTCAAAGGACATCTCCGTTTCCTTTTGTTTTTTGGTAAGCAATTATCCCGCGGGTGGGGGAGGGTAGAAGATAGTGTATACTTTAGATAATCTACTCACTGTGGTTCTTTTAATATAGGAGTGGGGAAAAAAGATAAGCCTGAGTCGTAATGCTTTGCTCAAGATTACACTGGTTTTATTTTGGAAGCATTTTCAAGGCTCCAGAATGTGATTGGCTTCTGGTAGATGAGCCTTTCTCCTATACAATAGTAAGAGTATTTTCTATCCATTTGGCAGTGATTGAATCTAAGACCCCTGCTGGGTTTACTGCATTCTTCCAACTTATTGGATAACTAGATGCCGAGAGATAACATTCCTAAAATTCGGAGTGGGGGCGGGGTGGACCGATGGAAGAACTAGTTGCCGGGTCATCGCTCTGGACTTTGCTTTTTCCTTTGGGGAAGGGTTACGGCGAGCCGGCCCAGCGATTGTTCAGAACCGGAGTCCTCCCGCTCTCCGGCAGACACGGGCTCGCTGTTGGCCGCTGGTGGTCTGGACGTGGAAGCACGTTTTACTGCACATGGCGTTGGGAGCTGCTGCTTTAAGACCCAAGTGGGATGTTGACGGTCGTGCAGTGAGGCTGCGGGAGAGGCCAGCCTGTGTATACAGTGAAGGCAGGCTGGTATTCGGGCTGTAAATCACTCTTGGAAACTGTGCGATCCTTCTGGTGCGGGGGAGCTTAACCTTTTTCGTGCCGTAGACCCCGTCTCGACAGAATGTATTCAGTGCCAAAAAACCCAAAAGGCCTAGAAATACCAAGGAAATGAACTGCGCTGAAAGCGAGTTCTCAGAAACATTTGCGATATCATTACCTGTGCTTCCTTATGAACACAGTGGAATAAGATCAGCACAGCTGGTCCGGTGACGACCAGAATTTTCAGTCGTGCTGCGGCTTTCGGGTCCTAGGAAAATATCTGCTTTCTGCTGATGACGGAGTTACCGGTTCTACAAATACCACCCCGGGATGTTTCTACATTTACGATGGAAGAGATGTTCAATTTCAGTTCAGAGGAGTGAAAATAAGGATCTCAGGGTTTTTTTTTTTCCTCAATAATTTCATGGACTCCACTTTAAGAATGCTGGCTTAGGACCTGTTTTCAATGAGGGAAGATTGCTCACGGGGGAGGGTGAGCATTTGGAAGGGGGCAGGGAAATGTGGTTACAGTGGTTTGTGACCTTCTGAAGGACCTTAGTGCATAAACACAATATATTTGTGGTATTAAAACTTCTTGGGGGGGGGCGATTAGGAAAGTAGCTTTAAAGCCTCCATAGAAGGATGAAATGAAAGTTTGAGAAACTCTGTTCTAGAAGAAATAAATGACACCGCTAAGCTTAGTGCCCTTCTAACTAGTACTTAAGAATCCAGTCCCTCGTCTTCTGGTTACTAGTCGGTGACCTGGAGCCCCCTAATTTTTTCTGCTGGGGCCTCGGTTTTCACATCTGCCAACCGGAGCGAAGGTGCTTGTGTGGTTACGTGGCTGCAAGGGTGGAGATGAGACGTGGGGGCCTGAAGGGTGTTTCGTCGTCTGTGGAAGGTGGTGGTCTTTTTCTTTTGCAAAACGGGACGGACATTCTTGCGTGGGCTTTATTGGGAATTTCCTGAAGTTAGAATTGTCGAGTCCGAGGGTAGGAACATGGTAATTAAAAAGATTTTTTTTTTTTTTGAAGTTTATTGATTTTTGAGAGAGAGGGAGACACAGAATCCGAAGCAGGCTCCAGGCTCCGAGCTGGCAGCACAGAGCCCAACGCGGGGCTCGAACTCATGAACCATGAGATCATGACTGGAGCGGAAAGTCAGATGCTCAACCCCCTAAGCCACGCAGGCGCCCCAGGCACATGCTAATTTAAAAGAAAGCCTAATATAAAAGCGGATACTTGGGAAATTTTCCTCTTCCACCCTCAATCCCCGGGCTCAGAGCTTGGAGCTAGAAACCAGCCGCGGTTTCCTTTCCAGAAAATTTCCAGGTACAAGTTTCTATCTTTATCCGCAAACGCAGATGAGACTGCTGGCACACAGTCGGATCTCTGCCCGCTTTTCCTCCCCTTGAAATACATCTTGGGTGTTTGTCCTCTGGAGCGGCACATGTAACATAGATCTGCTTTTAAGTCGTGGGCAACAGGGGCGCCTGGGCGGCTCAGTCGGTTGAGCTTGTGACTTTGGCCCAGGTCATGATCTCAAGGTGCATGAGTTCGAGCCCTGTGTCAGGCTCTGTGCCGACAGCTCGGAGCCCGGAGCCTGCTTCGGATTCTGTGTCTCCCTCTCTCTCTCTCTGCCCCTCCCCCGCTCATGCTCTGTCTCTGTCTCTCTCTCAAAAATAAACATTAAAAAAAATTAAGTTGTAGGCAAGAAAGTGGTCCCCTCCCCTGGTTTTTCCGTATCTTGGTTTATTTAACCAGAACCTCACTGCTTGACCAGAGTCCGTTTCTGTTTTTGCACTCTGTTAACACGAGAAACCTATGCTTGCGTTCCGCGAAGCGCCTTCCTCCCCGTTTTTACCCACCTGCCAACGCTGCGCATTTCCCTCCCGAGAGAAGCTGTTTAAGAAGTTCTACTTTTTCAAGTTCTGGACACATAATTGCCCAGGTTGCTTTTCCAGAAGGAGTGCCGCTTGACACCCTCGCAAAGTCTTCCGAAAGTGTGGGGATAAATACTATTTCTGGGAATTGACTGTGTGTGTGTGTGCGCGCGCGCGCAGATATTTGTGACTTGATTCTTAATGTAGGACGGAGGTACTTACCTGTTGGGCTCCGCCTTACACCTGTTGGGTATATTGTGTCCTAACTTATTTTTATTTATTTTAATTTTTTTTAATGTTTAGTTTTGAGATAGAGACCGTGCTAGCGGGGGAGGGCATAGAGAGAGAGGGAGGGAGAGCCAGAATCCGAAGCAGGCTCCAAGCTCCGAGCTGTCAGCACAGAGCCCGACAAAAAGGGGCTCAAACTGCGAGATCATGACCTGAGCCAAAGTCGGAAGGTTAATTGGCTGAGCCCCCCAAGCGCCCCATCCTTTGTGTCCTAACTTCTAAAGTGACTTCTGGGGGTGCCAGAAAGACACCAGTGTGTGTTCTAATCTCCTTTCCCCTTCGCCAACCTGACCCTCAGGCTTCTCTGTCCTCGCCAGGGGGTCTTTGAGAGGAAATAGCGTTGGAGTCTCAACAGAAGAAACTTACGGGAGGAAGTGTAGGCACGAGGAGGATCTGGGCGCCGCGGGCCCGGGTTTTAGTTTTAGCCCTGCTGTCATCACATGTATTCCCTCGTATGAGTCGATGTCTCCTGTGCCTCAATTTCCCCTGCCGTTGTATCTAATAGCTCCTGCCTCATAGGGTTGTTAATAACCTGTAAATTGTTTAGAATTACATCTGAGATGGGCCCTGGGCTGGTTCAGGAGGCGGAACCCCAAGTCGGGGCGCGTGGAGTCGGGCTCTGCACTTGAGCACGGAGCCTGCCTGGGCCTCTCTCTCCCTCTCTCTCTGCCCCTCCCATGCCCTTGCTTGCGTGCTTGCTCGCGCGCTCTCTCTCTGTCTCATAAAGTAAATTTAAGGAATTACGCCTGGCACATTGTAAGTGCTCAAAAGTGGTCTATGACTATTTTTAATTGCGTTGCCTTGGGCAAGTCACCATACTTAGAGTTTGTTTTTCTCAGCTGTAAAGGGGGCCGATATTCAATAGGACTGAATGATACACGTACGGGGTGCCTAGAGGCCCCTAGTGTGAACTGTTAGCAGAAGATAAGCCTCATTTTAGCACCGTTCAATCGTTCAACCGCTAGCTCCCCTGCCTCCACACAGCGGGGGTGGGGAACTGTCAGTGAGTTAGGCGTTGGTTGCCCGTTGTTCCAAGTCTTGTTCTCCCAGGGCCCGCGTTGCCCAGCTAACCTTCTGAGCCACCGGAGATAGAAGGGGTAGAGACGCTTAACGAACGTTTGCTGGACACCAACATACCCGCACTTTCCCCACCTCGCATCGGGTGCTGCCACCTCGCATCGGGGTGCTGCCACCTCGCATCGGGGTGCTGCCACCTCGCATCGGGTGCTGCCACCTCGCATCGGGTGCTGCCAGGCACGTTCGTGGGTGCTGCCACCTCGCATCGGGTGCTGCCACCTCGCATCGGGTGCTGCCACCTCGCATCGGGTGCTGCCACCTCGCATCGGGTGCTGCCAGGCACGTTCGTGGGTGCTTGACTCCCTTGTCAAACTAGTCTCTCCACTTAACCCAGGCTTGTCTACCTTAGGAGGGTGTCACGACCGTGTGTGGTTCAGGCAGAATCCGACGGGCAAGGCTGCCGTATCAATCCGGCTCAGAGGCGAATGCCGGGTCAGCCCTAACCTGATTTCCCTGCCCCGGCCAGACCGGTTTATGGTGTTGGCCCTGTTTTTTCTCCCTGGCCCACCCCCACGCATTATGCATCTTGCAAATTTCATATTACCAGGTCTAAAATTCTTAAAGATGAGGCCACCTTACATTTTAAAAGAGAGAGAAACTTTTTTTCTAAGATGAACTCCTTCATACTGTGGGCCTCCTCTCAAAACCCCATGGTTTCAGGGAGCGTCATCACCCAAGGAGGAGTAGAGAGACGAAGTTAACTCGTTCGCCTTAGGAAGCAAATAATTTATTTAAAAGTAATGTGTATCTTTCTTGGCATTTCCTCCATGCATTTGTACATTTCAAACAGGTTTTAAACAAAAATGGTCACATTTTACATACTGTTCTGCAGCCTGTTTCTTTCACCTAACTTCTGTCTCCGTGTCAGAGCCAACAGAAGTTAACGCAGGTTTTGGTCTGTGGGTGAATCGAAATTTACTGCGGCTGCTGTCAACATTGTTGTAAAAAAAAAACATTCCCTACTTATATGGATCTTTGTATATTTGTGCAGTTATTTGTGTGGTTTAGATCGTATGCCTAGAGGTCGCTGGCTCTGAGGTGTATCACCCCATTGACTTCTTAGTGGGGGGAGTGTCCGGAGACTTGGATAGCCCGGCATTGAGAGCAGTAGTTTACTCTCAGGACCCAGGCATCCAGATGGAGCAGTCCCAAGATGGGTATTTTACTTATTTATTTATTTTTTTTATAAATTTTTTAACGTTTATTTATTATTTTTGAGAGATAGACCGAGTGTGAACAGGGGAAGGGCAGAGAGAGAGGCCGACACAGAATCTGAAGCAGGCACAGAGCCCGATGCGGGGCTTGAACTCACAGACTGTGAGATCATGACCTGAGCTGAAGTTGGCTGCTTAACCGACTGAGTCACCCAGGAGCCCCTATTTTATTTATATTTTAATGTTTTTATTTATTCTTGAGAGATATAGACCGTGTGAGTGGGGGAGGAGCGGGGGGGGGGGCAGGGCGGTGGAGAAACACAGAATCCGAAGCAGGCTCCAGGCTCCAAGCTGTCAGCACAGAGCCCAACCTGGGGCTCGAACTCACAAACCGTGAGCTGGAGTGAGTTGCTTTACCGATGAGCCCCCCAGGTACCCCCAAGATGGGCATTTTAATGTGCAGGCTATCCCTATCCCTGAAGGGAATAGTACCTAATTACAGAAGAAATCTACACACAGACCACACACAAAGGAAATCCACAGACCAATCTTTTTTAGGAATGTAACTGTCCCGAATTGATGCTATGTATTTAATTTCAGATACATAGCAGTAGTAGAAGTTGCAGGTTCAGGGAGAGGAGCGAAACCCTTCATTCCCCTCCCCTCTTTCCGTTCTGGGGCTTCTCTGGTTCTCTCTAAGGTCCTCGAAGTCTCTTTCCGTGGTCATGCCTTCCTTGAACATGAAATCAATCTTGTCAGTGTCTCATAGGAAAGTATTTCTAGGAACATCTGCCTGGCCTTCCTGTTAAATGTACCCAGCGTGCTGTCCGCCGTGTTTTCGGTGGCATTGTCGTTGGCGTCTTTAAAGTGAGAAGGGGCACTCGTTACACTGAGCAGTTTACTGCAGTTCCGCTCTCAGCGGCCCCAGGATGGAGGTGAGCAGCCGCGATTTGAGCGAGTTTCCAGTGTCGCTTGTGTTGACTGCAGGAAATTCGTTTGCCTTTGCAGGCCTCCGGAGAGGGGTGCAACGAATCGCTACAAATCGGGCAGCTTAACGCAAACGAGATTTAGGGGGGCCCCCAGGGGGCTCAGTCGGTTAAGCGTCCGACTTCAGCTCGTGAGTTCGAGCCCCACATCGGGCTGTGTGCTGACAGCTCAGAGCCTGGAGCCTGCTTCGGATTCTGTGTTTCCCTCTCGCTCTGCCCTGCTCCCTCTTGAGCTCTGTCTCTGTCTCTCAAACATAAACATTATAAAAACATTTTTTTATTTTATTTTATTTTTTTAACGTTTATTTTTGAGAGACATAGAGACAGAGTATGAGCAGGGGAAGGACCGAGAGAGAGATACAGAATCTGAAGCAGGCTCCAGGCTCTGAGTCGTCAGCACAGAGCCCGACGCGGGGCTCGAACTCACAGACTGTGAGATCATGGCCTGAGCTGAAGTCGGCCGCTTAACCGACTGAGCCACCCAGGCGCCCCAACATTTTTTTTAAAAAAACCAGAAATTTAGTCTAACCTTTCTGGAAGCCAGACATCTGAAATCAAGCTGTCGGTGGGGTCAATTCTTCTGGAGACTCTGAGGAGGACACTCTTCAGGCCTCCTTTCCACCTTCTGATGGCTTCCCACGATCCTCGCCCCCAGCCGTGTGTGACTCTTTCCCGAGGCTGTATTTTGTTTCATCTCTTCTTTCCCCTGTCTCTTTAAGGACACCAGGCCTTGGGGTAGGGACACCCCCAATTACATTTGCAAAGACCCTATCCCAAATAAGGTCACAGGCACAGGTATTGGGTATAACGACTCGGATGTATTTTGGGGGGTGGGGGGGGGAGACACAACTCAACCGCTTATGTAAGTTCCCTTTGACACCCTTCTGCCTGTTGGGACCCAGGTCGCGAAGGCCCCTGCGTGGTGAGCTGTGTTTCCTCCCTAGAAACTGCCCCGCGTGCTCCCCGGGTCAGAATTCTTAGCTCTCCCTGTCTTGTTCCAGGTGCTCCAATGAACCACCCCGGGAATGGCGGCGAAGCCAACAGGCCTGGGATGTCGGGAAAGCGGCCCCGCCGGGAGGAGACCCACATCTGCGAGAAGTGCTGTGCGGAGTTCTTCAGCCTCTCCGAGTTCTTCGAACACAAGAAAAATTGCACTAAAAACCCCCCCGTCCTCATCATGCACGACGGGGAGGGGCCGGTGCCTCCAGAGGACTTCCCCGGGGCCGTGCTGGGCCACCAGCCGCACAGCCCGGGCAGTAAGGACGGCCCCCGGGAGGATGGCGGCGGCGGCGGCGGCGGCGGCCCGGGGGACGCGAAGGAGAAGCCGGGCGCCGAGCCCGTCCTGTTCCTGAAGACCGAGGCCGCCCCGCCACCTGCGTCCCAGGACCTCAGCTACTTCCCCAAAGGCAAAGTGGCCAACACCAACGTCACCCTGCAGGCGCTGCGGGGCACCAGGGTGGCGGTGAACCAGCGGAGCGCCGAGGCGCCCCCCGGGCCCGTGCCGGGCGCCGGCAGCATCCCGTGGGTCCTGGAGCAGATCCTGTGCCTCCAGCAGCAGCAGCTGCAGCAAATCCAGCTCACGGAGCAGATCCGCGTGCAGGTGAACACGTGGGCCTCGCACGCCCTCCACGCGGGCGGCGGTGGCGGCGGCGCCGACACCCTCAAGGCCGTGGGCGGCCACGTGTCCCAGCAGGTGTCCGCGGCCGTGGCGCTGCTCGGCCAGAAGGCGGGAGGCCAGGGCCCGGCTCTGGACGCCCTGAAACAAGCCAAGCTACCTCACGCCAACGTCCCCGCCGCGGGCGGCGCCGTGTCCCAGGGGCTGGCGCCCTTCACCCTGAAGCCGGACGGGCCGAGGGTGCTGCCCGGCGTCGTGTCCCGCCTGCCCGGCGCCCTGCTGCCTCAGGCCCCGGGCTCGGTGCTCTTCCCGAGCCCCTTCTCCACCGCGGCGCTAGACCCGGCCAAGAAGGGGAAGGGGACGCGCCCGAACGCGTGCCCGGTGGAGGCCCAGCCCAAAGACGAGGCCGCCCTCCGCAAGCACAAGTGTAAGTACTGCAGCAAGCTTTTCGGGACCGATAGCTCCTTGCAGATCCACCTGCGCTCCCACACCGGCGAGAGGCCCTTCGTGTGCTCGGTCTGCGGCCACCGCTTCACCACCAAGGGCAACCTCAAGGTGCACTTTCATCGACACCCGCAGGTGCAGGCGAACCCCCAGCTGTTGGCCGAGTTCCACGACAGGATGGCGGCAGGCGGCGGCGCGGCCTACGCGCTCTCCGTGCCCGTCCCCGTAGACGAGTCGGGTCTCTCGCTAGACAGCAAAGCCGTCCTTGTGACAGGGACCCCCGGGGTAGGGCTACCTCAGACTCTCCCTTCAGGGACCCACCCCAAGGACCTCGTGGGCGGCCCCCTGCCCGGCGACCTGCAGCCCGGGCCCTCTCCGGAGAGCGAGGACGGGTCCCTGCTGCTCTCCGGCGCGGGGGGGCCGACCCACGCTGCCCCGAGGGTCGGCGGCTTCCCGGGGAGCGGGCCCCCCGAGCCGGGGTCGGAGACGCTGAAGCTGCAGCAGCTGGTGGAGAACATTGACAAGGCCACCGCCGACCCCAACGAGTGTGTCGTTTGCCACCGGGTCCTGAGCTGCCAGAGCTCGCTCAAGATGCACTACCGCACGCACACCGGGGAGAGGCCCTTCCAGTGCAAGCTCTGCGGCCGGGCCTTCTCCACCAAGGGCAACCTGAAGACGCACCTCGGGGTGCACCGCGCCAGCGCCTCGGCCAGGCCGCAGCACTCCTGCCCCATCTGCCAGAAGAAGTTCACGAACGCGGTCCTGCTGCAGCAGCACATCCGCATGCACATGGGGGGCCAGATCCCCAACACGCCGCCGCCCGGGGGCCCCTGCGACTTCGCGGGCCCCGAGCCGGCCGCGGCCTGCGAGAACGGCGGCGGGGGCGCCGCCTGCCACGACGACGTGGTCGGCAGCATCGACGTGGACGAGGTCGTCGGCCCCCAGGAGGCCGCCGGCGGCTCCCTGAAGGTCCCCGTGCCTCTCCCTGCCCTCGGGCTCGCCGCGGCAGCCTCCCTGGAGGCCCCCGGGAAGGCGGGTCCCGCGCCCCTGGGCCTGCAGCGGCAAAGCAGCAGAGAAAACGGTTCCGTGGAGAGCGACGGCCTGACCAACGACTCGTCCTCCTCGGCGACGGGCGACCCGGAGTACCAGAGCCGAAGCCCGGACGTCCTGGAGACCGCAGCCTTCCAGGCCCTCTCCCCGGCCAACAGCCAGGCCGAAAGCGTCCAGTCCAGGTCTCCCGACGCTGGCGGCAAAGCAGACGGCGCCGAGAGCAGCCGCGCTGAGATGGAAGGTGATGGAGCTTTGGATTAACTTAGGTCCATTTCGGGCACGCGGTCCTCCCGGAGGAGCCCGGGGCGAACTTTACAGACGGACAGCAGGATCCATGCGGCTCTCCTCCGTAGGGCAGCTGGCCCCTGCGTGCTCGCGGGTAGGGGGGACTGGGCGCGCCCTCTGTGCCCGCACTCGCAGCTTTTTACTTACGGCGGTCGGTGCCGACCAGGGATGGACCGCACACTCGGTGGGGTTCGCTCTCGTGTCTCAGCCCCGGGGAGACCACCGGGCGGTCCTCAGGAGACGCTCCAGTAGGAGAATGGTTGCAAAGGGGGGCGCGCGGCTTTTTGGCCACCGAGATGAGCATAGTTCTTGATTTCAAGGTCCCGCTCCCTAGCGTAAGGACCGCAGGTTAATAACTCTCGACGGGGAGTGGGGGGGGGGGAGGGGGGGTAGAAAGAGTCTAACCCGTTAGAAACGCACGGGTACCCATGGATGTTGTTAATCTGTGTTTTTAAGTAGTCTCTACGCCCAGCGTGGGGCCCAAACTCCCGACCCTGAGACTGAGTCACTTGCCTCACCGACCGAGCCAGCCGGGTGCCCCCTAGAGATAACTTTTTATGTAGGAACTTGCATTCCAGGTGTTTGTGTGCTGCCCGTACCTTTACGCCCAAATGGTGACCTTTCGGGAGTGTTCGAGTGGTCTTCCCCGTGCAGGTCAGCATTCTAAAGAGGAAAAGATGCCTCGGAGGCCCACGGTTCCCGAAAGCCGTTTCCAGGCTGTCGGTGGGCGGTCGTCCTCACAGCTCTTTGTTTTGGTTTGAGCAGGAGTGAGTTCGGGATGATAAAGGCCTGGGGTTTCTTTTCTCTGGACACTAGGTCGCAGCAGCCTGCCTTCCACATTTGTCCGCGCCCAGCCCGCCTACGTCAAGGTCGAAGTCCCTGGCTCGTTTGTCGGACCCGCGACCATGTCCCCAGGCGCGACTCCTTTGTTGGCCCAGCCACGCCGACAGGCCAAGCAGCACGGCTGCACGCGATGTGGGAAGAACTTCTCGTCGGCCAGCGCCCTCCAGATTCACGAGAGGACTCACACTGGGGAGAAGCCCTTCGTGTGTAACATCTGCGGGCGAGCCTTCACCACCAAAGGCAACCTGAAGGTGAGTTTCCGTAGGCTCTCCGCAGGGACCGCAGGGGACAGGGGCGCCCCAGGGGGCTCAGTCCATTAAGTCGGCTTCGCCTCGGGTCATGGCCTCACGGTCTGTGGGTTCGAGCTCCACGTCGGGCTCTGTGCTGACAGCTCGGAGCCTGGAGCCTGCTTCGGATTCTGTGTCTCCCCCTCTCTTCAGCCCTTTCCTCGCTTGCGCTCCGTGTCTCTCTCTGACAACAAATAAGCATTAAAAAAACAGAACACCAGATGGGACACTGTATAGTTGTATCTCACGGCTCGCTCTCGAAATAATTCGTTCGACAGTCTGTTTCTCATATCGCATTTCTGAAACTGGGATGCTTCCTATGATCAGTAATTTTTTTTTTTTCTAATCTTAGAAGCACAGGGAATGGCGATGCATTTTACAAATGATGCTCTCTAGGAATAGGACACGTGGTCTGTCGGATGCTCTGGTCTCTGAGTGTAAAGTGGTGACACCGTAGGGTAGTTTTCCCTCCAATATTGGGGCAGACCTATCCATTTCACCACGGACAGGCAGAATCTAGCCTGGAGACCGAGGGGCGATTCCACCCAAGATTTTGCCCAGGGAGATGGGAAGGAGACCCTCCCCCGGTCCCGCCCCGCATAAGGCCGGAAAGTGGCCTGTGTAAGAAAAAGGGGTGAGAATTGAGGACCTGGGGTTTTCCCTTTGGCCCTGCCTGTGGTTTATGGGAAGCGGGTCTCTGGGTCTCTGCCTCTCTCCCGTGAGTAGACTAAATTCTTTGTGGTTCGAATAAAAGTTGACACTTCTTAAAGTTGACCGAGGAGAATGAAAAGCAAGCCATGCTCTTTTGTTTATTAAGTTTGTTTATTTTTGAGAGAAAATGCAAGCAGGGGAGGGGCAGAGAGAGGGAGAGACCAGAGGATCGGAAGTGGGCTCTGCACGGACTGTGGTGAGCCCAGTATGGGGCTCGAACTCATGAACCACGAGCCAAAGTCGACGCTAAAACGACTGAGCCACACGGGTGCCCCTGAGCTATATTGTTTTAACTTTTTTCAGTTGGTGAAAATGACTAAGTAGGGAGCATGAAGTAACTTCATCTCTAATACCGGCTTCTAGAAATAGAAAGCCTAGCTTCACAGGCCCAGGGAAAATCTGGGGCTCCTGCTTTTTTTTCCCTTCCTCTCTGCACAAAGGAGCGGCTTTGATGGCTCCTTGTGCCTCAGTTTCCCAGGCATGGCGATAATGGTAGTGACCACTTCAGAGCGGTCCCAAAGATTGAATGAATCGTATTCCTAAAATGTGTTCATGTAGTTTCGCTTCATGTAGCGATTAAGAGCAGGTCACTTCTGCGCCCACTTGGCAAGATAACTGCTAACTTCTCCGGATGTCAGTGAGGGTGAAATGAGGTACCTGAGAAACATAGTGCCCATCACATTCTTCCAACTGTTTTTTTTTTTTTTTTTTTTTTGAGAGAGAGAGAATGGGGAAGGAGCCGAGAGAGGGGGCAAGAGAATCCCAGGCAGGCTCCAAGCTGTCCTCGCAGAGCCGGACGTAGGGCTTGAACCGCAAACTGAGATCATGCATGACCTGAGCCGGAATCAAGAGTGGACGCTTAACCGACTGAGCTGCCCTGGCGCCTCTCTTCCATTTCTTTTTAAAGTAGCTGAAAGGGGTTAGAAACTCAAAAGCCAGACTGAGAAAACAATCCTAGAAAGGAGGCCAAGTGGAAGAAGCAATATTAGCACGAGTTCTGTCATCAGCAGAGGCCTGGCCTTGTTTCCCCCCCCCCCCGCCCCCAGGATAAATAGGGTGCCTTCCCTGCGATGGCCTCGCCCGACCACCATATCAGGACGTGTTTTTCCCTGGAGGAGTGATGACGGACTGTGTATCTCGTATCTCCGCGCCATCAGGGCAGCGTCTGTTCGGTTCAAAGTTATTTTTTAGCTCAGATTTTATTCAGGTAACTGTAGACTCCCGTGCGGTGAGAATTCATAGATCCGTAAACACTGCCTAGTCCCCGCCAAGGTAGAATTTCGCAAACCCATAACGTAACTAAGAACGACCAGGCTGTTGACATGGATGGAACCTGCCGGTCTCCTAGCTTTTCCCATTTTGTTTGTACTCCACCTGTGTGAACGGTTACTTTTGCTCGCTTCTGTTACGTTCCGCACAGTTCTGTTACTGTGTGGGTCTGTTATTCACAAGTTTTAGCCGGAGCACTTGAGAGGATACATAGTATCCTCGTACTTGAGCCTGATACATAGTAAGTGTTCCTCTAAGTGCATCGTAGAATTGTGGGGTGGGGACGGAATTGGAGCAGACGTCCCTGCCTCCCTGGCTTTGCCGGCCTCCGGGCAGGAATGGGAACCCGTTGTTTTCCTGATCATCCGATTCCCGCCTCCCTTCACCCCCAGGCGAGGGAACGGAGGCCCGGAGCTTCTAGATGTCCAAACCCCCACTCGCGCTGTCAAATCCGTTGTGGCGGAAACCCTCTCTGTTCCCGTTCCCGCAGGTCCACTACATGACGCACGGGGCCAACAACAGTTCTGCGCGCCGCGGGAGGAAGCTGGCCATCGAGAACACCATGGCCCTGCTCGGGACCGAGGGGAAGAGGGTCCCCGAGATGTTTCCCAAGGAAATCCTGGCCCCCTCGGTGAACGTGGACCCTGTCGTGTGGAACCAGTACACCACCATGCTCAACGGGGGTCTGGCCATGAAGACCAACGAAATCTCCGTGATCCAGAGCGGCGGCATCCCTACCCTCCCGGTGTCCCTGGGGGCCAGCTCCATCGTGAACAACACCGCCATGGCCAAGCTGGACGGCTCCCAGGCGGCGCTCGGTGCCGAAGTGGAAAAGCCAGGTGCCGCCGACAGCGTCCCCAAACACCAGTTCCCTCGCTTCCTGGAGGAGAACAAGATTGCCGTCAGCTAAGCTCGGGAGGATCCTTGTCGAAGGAGAAGGGCAGGCCGAATGACCTCCCGAACTGTACTTTTTTTTTTTTTTTTTCCTTTTTAAAAGAACCCGTCTCCTCCTGTTGGTTTTCTTACTGATGTGCAAATGATGTTTACAGTTGTGATCACAACCTCAGGCAAATCCTACAATCAGATGTTATGCTGCTTTGCAAAAAAAAAAAAAAAAAAATTGAAAAAATTGAAAAAAGAAAAAAATCGAAAAAAGCAAAAATTGAGAAACAAAAAAAAAACCAAAAAAAAAGAAAAGAAGGCATACTAAAACAAAACAGATGAGAATTTTTTTTTTTTTTTAATTCTGGGAAGAAGCGGGTCTTGCAAAGTAGCTTTGTTACTTGCGACAAACTGTATACATAAAACCTTTGTACAAGCTAGAGTAACTATTTCCAAAGAGGGTCCTCTGGATTCGAGTTGGAACTTCCTGAACCACGGCGGAAGAGACGACTGTTAGCCCAGTTGTGGGCGGTGCTGTATCCCTCCCCGGTGACTGTATGCGGGTACACGGGCAAGATCCGATGTCTGTTTAGGGACCTGTTTTGTCTGACCCCCCAACCCTGCACCCACCCTTCCCCCACCCCGCGTACTTTTTTTTTTTTTTTAAACTAAGGTTGTCCTCGAATTCCAGAATTCCCTCAACCTTGGAACCTTAACTAGAATGCCTTCCGGTGGGCTGATCTTGGTCCTTAGGGAGTCCGTGCGTGTTGCTGCTTATTTAAATACCGTTTGGTCGGAACCCCAAGAGTGCCAGCGCACTCCCCGTGCCCTCCAAACCCCTCCTTCCCGAACCTCCGGGAGGGGTGGGCACCTGTGCGGGGACCCTCAGGTGACTTACGGTTGGTGCGCCAGTGCCTGCTCTGTCGGAGCACTGGCTTTCCATCCTTGAAGAAACTCGTGAAGGGCATGTTTCTTCCAGGTACACGTAACTAATTTGTACAAGTGTCCTTGGTGCAGCTTAAATGCCAAGTAACCATGAAGATTGTTTTTTGAGTATTGCATGAAGGCTACGAAGTTGGAACAGGCAAGTCATGGGTGTGAAAGCTTTAATTTATCTACCTCATTTATTTTTATTTTTGTAGCCATAGTCTCTATTTTCCTATTTTATGACCGCCGAAGTGTTCCGACGCCCCGTCCTCAACCTGAGTGGATGTATGGCGGGAGCAACTGGACGTTTGCGATACCTTTGTGGTCCTTCGTTTTAAACTCCCCCTCCCCCCTTTTTGTATATGTAATAATGAAGCGAATAAGGACACGTGGCTCTGATGGTTTAACAAGGAAGGAGGAAGAAAGACCTTAATTTCTGAGCGGAGAAGTCTCCTTCTGTGTGGAGAAGTCGATCAAGACTGTTACCAGAAGTTTGTCCACGTTATTGCACCTGACTTCAGGATCCAAAAAAAATTTTTTTTTCTTTTTTTCTTTCTTTTTTTTTTTTTTTTTTGCCATATTGTGCCTTTCCTCCTAAAATTGTAAGTTGAACACAATACTATAGTACTTGTTTACACTGTGAAGTGGATACTGTTACAGAGAACACAGCGGAGGCTTTCTCCCTGTTCAGCCAATGACGCCTCGTGAATGTACGATCGATGGAGAAACCTCTGTACTTTTACCTGCTGATGCTGTCTGCGTTGTTGGAGAATAAATTTTGGATGGTTTTTTTTTTTCTTTCCCCCACCAGGCGCGTGTGTCTCTGGTTAGTCGATGCTCTCGACCCGAGAGTTTTGATGTTAGCAGTCCCTCGCCCTCGGCCCCCCCCCCCGCCCCCCCCCTCCCGTCCTAGAATCGAAGAGCTTCATCTCGTTAGAATCCGTGCCGGCCCCGTTTCTCGAGCCCACACGAAGAACTGCTTGCTGGTTATTCTCTTGGTTCCTTCAAGCACGAAGGTCGCGTTGGAGTAAACTCGAGTCCGGGGGCGCTTCTGCTCGTGTCCCCTCGCGACCGCAGGAGGCTTACCCACTGTCCGTCACCCCGTATCTTCATGCATCCCGACCCGGGACAAGTCACTGGGCAGAGAGGCCGTGTTTTTTACCGAAGGGGCTGCTAAGGATCACCCAGGAGGTGGCTCTTAGTTCCGAGAGAAGATTCTCCGAGGGGGTGGTGGGAAAAGTACCCCCGGGGGGGGGGAGAGACCAAGGCGAGGCCAGGTTAGTGTCCCGAGGGGGAAGTACCCTGTGGCCTCCCTTTCGATCGATGGCTTCCTCTTTCCAATCCCAGTGGCAGGAACCAGCCTCAGGCTCTAGGAGAATCTTCGTGGACGTGACTGCGTCTGTGAGCGGAGCCTCCTGACCTCGCAGAAGGCTGGGGAGTCTATCCTCACGGCCTTCTGCTGCTAGGAGCCCCGCAGGGTCACTGCCTTTGCCGGGGAGATGTCCTCTCCCAGGTTCGTCTGTCCTGGCCGCCACACTTCTACCTTTGGGACGAAATGGTCACTCTTTGATTCTGAAAACAGGATTCACCAGGTCCTTCAGATAATTGAAAGGGAGGTATTTAAACCAATAGGCCCTGGTCCCAAGCAGGTGACCCCTTCTCCCACTTGGTAACTAACCCACAGTGATGTTTCGGGTCTAGATGGAAGTGCATGAGAATCATTTTTACTTGAGTAAAAGTCGTTTCCTCCTCTCCCAACCTATTTAGCCGTTTCCGGCTAATCCTTGCTAAATACCCTCGGTAATACCAAAATGTTAAATCCGCTATTGCTCGGCAGTCCTCCTGTTTTCCCCCGAACTATTAAATAGCTTTGGTCATCATTACGGCTTAGTTTGCCTTCCACCCGGTTAACCGCAGGGTAAATTTCCTCCTCGAGAGATTGCGAGGGCAAAGGTGGATGTTTCCACGTGTGTTTGCGGTCGCGTGTGCAGGTGCACACTTCGCGCGTGTGTCGTGTCTGCGTGCCTATGTTCTCAGCCCTCATCTTTGAAACGAGGCCTCCAGTAGGTTGTGATGTGAGCACACTACCATCCACAGTCTAGCGCATTGTCTCTGTTTAAGGAACAGTGCAGGCGCACCTGGGGGCTCAGTCGGTTCAGCGTCCGACTTCGGCTCAGGTCACGATCTCGCGGTGTGTGAGTTCGAGCCCCGAGTCGGGCTCTGTGCTGACAGCTTGGAACCTAGAACCTGCTTCAGATTTCGTGTCTCCCCTTCTCTGCCCCTCCCCAACTCATGCTCTATCTCTGTCTCTCAGTAATAAATGTAAAAAAAAAAAAAACAACAGTACAGGAGCCATAAAGTTGCTCTTTTGAGACCTGCCTACCTCTTTGCGTTTTCCTTTACGGGTTCTGTGCGTTCAAAGCTTTTTTTATTATTATTAAAATTTTTTTAATGTTTACTTTTTGAGAGTGTGTGTGTGAGCCAGGGGAGGGGCAGAGAGAGAGAGAGAGAGACACGAATCTGAAGCAGGCTCCAGGCTCTGAGCTGTCAGCACGAGCTGACAAACCACAAGATCATGACCTGAGCCGAAGTCGGACGCCAAACTGACTGAGCCACCCAGGCGCCCCTAAAGCTCTTTTCTGATACTGGATGGAGGATTTAAGGGAATCTCAACATTTTGACTTTAAGAATAAACGGGCAATTGTAGCTCAGTGATGGTGCGGGGGGTGGGGGAGGGAGTGGAGAGGAAAAACTTCCATATTTCCCCCTGACCCTCTGCCTTCAGTTTAAGGACAGGTGTTCTGGGGAAGGAATCGTTGCTTTGTAAGGGATAGTTGCGTTTGTAGAGAGGGCCTCGGGGAGGTGGGGGCAGGCCCCTCCCTCCAGGTGAAGCTGGTACCTTACTTGGCAGAACTGGCCTAAGCTGTGCAGAAGGCGGGGGGGACGGCAGCGTGCGGAAGCTGGTGGCTTGTCCTGTTCTGTCTGGCGGCGCCAGGTTGAGCCAGGTGACACTCGAGCTAAACCACAGCATCAAGGACTGTTGTGCTCTCTGCACGTTCACAGGAAGTTCTTCCGTTTCAAAGGTAACTCCCAGCAATTCGGCCTGTTGTTGACAATGCAGCAGAGGGCTGGGGCCCAAACAGGAAAGTTCATGCGCGTCGGCATCCAGAGAACGCCCAGAAACGAAATCGATAAGGGCGTTTGACGAGCCGGGGACACTTCGAGTCTGGGGAAAGGACGGGTTCACGAGATAACCGGCTGGTCATTTGGAAAGGAAGTCCCAGGTCACACACAGGCCGGGGGGTGCCCTCCGGCAAGATCATTTGTGGAGCCCCAAATACCTCATCTTCACAAGGGGGGGGGTGATATTTTTGTAGAGGGTCATGGTCAGGTTAGACGAGCATGGAAACACTTCCTGTAGGACGCAGGAAGCTTCAGTACGGTAGGCACCCTTTTTCCTCCTGTTTGGCTCAGAAAATCGACGCCATCCTTAGGACTCCGGATCAGGTAGATTCTCTTGATTCCGTGTGTCGAGACTGAGGGAGGGAGGTCCCCGGGGCAGGAGATGAAAATGGTGTTCTCTCTGCAGCTCGTAAGCCAGGGGCGTGCGCGCCATGGCCGAGCTCATCAGGGAAGGATGAGGATCTGAGGATGGAGGTAGAGTGCGGGG
Source organism: Paguma larvata (assembly GCA_030068075.1). Lineage (NCBI taxonomy): Eukaryota > Metazoa > Chordata > Mammalia > Carnivora > Viverridae > Paguma > Paguma larvata. Next base: position 39,575,814 of record CM057844.1, on the reverse strand, counting down.
GAAAAAGTCATTTTTTTTTTAACGTTTATTTATTTTTGAGAGACCTGGAGACAGAGCGTGAGCAGGGGAAGGGCAGAGACAGAGGGGGATACAGAAACCGAAGCAGGCTCCAGGCTCTGATGAGCCACCAGCACAGAGCCCGACGCGGGGCTCGAACTCACAGACCGTGAGATCATGACCTGAGCCGAAGTCGGCCACCCAACCAACTGAGCCACCCAGGCGCCCCGAAAAAGTCATTTTTAAGGTGGGTGTTCAGCGTGTCTCCAAAATAGGCTCGCATAAGCGACTGGGTTTCCGCAGTTTACCACATTTCGCCGGCTTCCTGCGTGTCCGTGTTGTCCCCCTCCCGCTGACAAATAGCCCAAGACACTTGGACGCCTGTGGTTGGAAGTTACAGGATGGCGGAACACCGCTCTCCTGGGCCCCTTCCTCGGTGCCAGGGGGGTCCATTCTGAGTCTCTCAAAAAGCGATAGATTCGGCTAAAGCCTGTGTTTCTGACCTTGTATTGAGTTCAGATCCGAACGCCACAGCAGCGGGTTCGCGCCTTTGCTTGCTTCTTGCCTTGGTGTCCCTCATCTGTCTTCTAGTCTCTGCACCCAAATGTATTCGGTTAAGGAAGTCGCCTTCTCCCCTTGGAGAAAAGCTGAGCTTTCCTGTGGAGCCTGGAACCTACCAGTTTCTCCGCTCTTGCTCCGTTCTCTTGCTTCCAAACAGAATCATGAAGCACTTAAAAAAACGCCCATTTCTCTTTAAAGAAAATCTCTTATTCCTTTTGCCCAAGTAGTACATTTCGTTGGCCCCCTGCTTTATTTGAGGTTACAGGCAGTGCGTTACCCCGAAGTGGCAGAAAATGTCGGTTATTTAATCTTTCAGGAGCAACTAAAAGGTGAATGAATCTTGAAGTATAAATTCAAAATTGAATTCTCTAGGAAAAAGTGGAAAAAGGTTTAGGTAGAAAATTAAAGTACATCTTGCCACAAAATGTAGCTGTCGGAGTGGCATGACCCCATATGTGAATTATGATTGTATTTAATTTAATTGTATTTTATTATGATTGTATTTAATGTATTAATATAATATTAGCGTCGGTATGACGCTAATGACTCACCGTTCGTGCATTGCGAAACGATCACAATAATTAGGAATGCCCATTTTTGTTCAAAGAAAATGGGTCGCTTCCAAAGCGATCAGTCTAATACACCCAAAGAAGCCATTGCTTTTGGTCACGTATAGCTGTTTAGGGATTTATGTTCTTGGCACACATGAAAAAAAATTTTCTGCCCAAAACAAAAACAAAAGCCCAAACCAAAACCAGAAAAAAACAAAAACTAACCCTAGGTCCTTATCAGTTCGCTGCAATCAATCCCAACTGTTGTTTGTTTTTAAATTTTTAAAAAATGTTTATTTTTGAGAGAGAGTTAGAGCACAAGCGGGGGAGAGCGAGGGAGACACAGAATCCGAAGCAGGCTCCGGGCTCCGGGCTGTGGAGCTGGCAGCACACAGCCGGACGCGGGGCCCAAACTCACAGACTGAGATCATGACCTGAACCGAAGTCAGATGCTTAGCCGACTGAGCCACCCAGGCGCCCCTTGTTTTTGTTTTTCTAACATTTTCAAACATCACTCTGATGGCTTTCAGGCCATCCTGATGGGAAAAAAATTATTTTCACTGAATTCTCTAAATGTCCTGAGTTAATTGACACGTCAGAGGCCAATTCTATCTTCATCTTCGTTTTCGCACATGGCGAGGACCCCAGAAAAGGGAGAGGAGGAGGCGGTAATGGAATTTAAAGTTTGCCGCTCTTTGCCCACTGCGCAGGCCAGTGGGATAAGGGGGAAAGAGGAGACCGTAGGTGGCCAGCTTTTTATCCCGGTCAAGTCAAGACGATTAACAAGAACAGCACCACCAACGCGTCGTTCCCATCCGTGTCGCGTTTTGTGCTCTTAAAATGTCGACTCGTTGATTTGCCGTCTCCTCTTATAATATTTTTAAACAGAGGAAAATCATGGCTCCTACAGATGCAAAATGACAGGTTTTACTCTAACAGACGTCCCCGCTGATTCCAAGGAGAAACAAAGACCTTGTGAGCCCTTGCAATCAGGAATGTCAGAGTGAATTTACAAATAGATAGAAAACATAGTCAGTATCCACAGGGCAATAATCAATTGCATTCCTCTGGATAAAATCCATTTGCATTTCTATGGTGTATTACTGCTGTTTCACCACGGAGTTGGGAAATAGCCCAAAGACAATGAAAGGCATTGGTAACCTTGAAGAGTTCGCCGGAGAGTCTACCGTTCTTACTCATTTCCAAGCCTTTTATAATTTCTAGAAACCAGCGGGGATTGTGGCTGCCTGTCACCTGTAACCCCGGTGAAGACTGCCTGAATGACTGACTGTCGTGTAGAATTTTCCCTCAAGTCTCTAGTGTCTTTTTGGAGGTAAAAACCAGTACAATACTGACCAAATCATATCATTAAATCGTAGGTAGATATTGTTGTTTGTGAAAAGCTCTTCAGCAGTTCTTATTTTTTACCAAAAAAAAAAAAAAGGGGGGGGGGTGGGATGGAACGGGGAGAATGAGATTACTGTTAGGGACACAGCCTGACTAGGGGTTTAAAGATTATTTAACCTCCCATTCTAGTCCGGTGGGTCTCAACAGGGACAATTGTGCCCTCCAGGACATTTCGCAATCTCTGAAGACCTCTGGTTGTCGCAGTTGGGGGGTGGGGTGGGGAGCGGCGCGCAGTGTAGACAGACCACCACCCTACGATGCACGGGAAAGCGCCCACGATAAAGCCCAGACGTCAGTAGGGCCCAGGCTGAGAAACTGCTCTAGGGGCCTAGTCCATTCCCCGAAAATCATTCAGAGAGAAGATTCCAGGCCCCCAAGGGGTTTCAGTGCTTCTTCCTCAGCTGGAGTTTACCTGAGACATTTTTATTAATTCTGAGTTCCCACAGTCCCTGCCTCCATTTCAGCCCTGCTCCCGCCCTTCGCTTCTTGTCTGCTTCCTGCCGGCACGCCTCAGCAGCAGGAGCCAGCTCGGAGGTCTGTGAAAACAAGGCCTCGGGGCGGGCGGTGCTGAGAGACTCCGAGCAGACTATGGCCTCTGCCTCCCATCTGTTGGCGAGGTTGGGTGGCGTCTAGGCACCTCAGTTTTTCTGCTTTCTGGAAAGCAGAGGCTGGACTAGGTCGGCTTCTGTGTCAAAAACCTTGCTGTTCCAGGTATCAGCACCAGAAGCTTCCTGTACTCGGCCTACTGGTTAGAGAGCGCGCGCTCTCTCCCTCTGAAAGCAGAACCCTGAGGTGACCATTCCTAGGACCATGAGGAGAAGGCAGAGCGGGCCCAGGAAGAGGGAAGCGGTGCCCTGCTGAGTGGGACCCCAGTGACCTGCCCCTCCAATTGCTGTTGTGCCCTAGCCCTGCCTCTCTCCTGGCCCCCAGCCCTGCTCTCAGAGGCCCCAGGAGCCTCTCTCCTAGATTTCTGTCAAGATGAGATCAAAGCTTTTAAGTGCCTCTCTTCCTGAGGAATTGCCTTTCTGGAAAAGTCTTAAGAAAGTGTCTTCTCCGAAGGTTATAAAAATGCCCTGAGAAAAAATCTGGAAAATACAAAAACAGTAACAGTTACCCCCCAGCTTTTAAAAATTAATTTATTTTTAAAAATTTACATCCGACTTAGTTAACATATAGTGCGGTAATGATTTCAGGAGTGGAACCCAGTGATTCATCCCCTACAGGAAACACCCAGCGCTCCTCCTAACTAGCGGCCTCCTCAATGCCCATCCCCCATCCAGCCCATCCCCCCTCCCCTCCCCTCCAGCAACCCTCAGTGTGCTGTATTTAAGAGTCTCTTGCGGTTTGTCCCCCTCCCTGTTGTTATATTATTTTTGCTTCCCTTCCCTTGTGTTCATCTGTTTTGTATCTTAAATTCCACATATGAGTGAAGTCAAATGATATTTGTCTTTGACTAATTTCTCTTAGCATAATACACTCTAGTTCCATCCACTAGTTGCAAATGGCAAGAATTCCTTCTTTTTGAGTGAATTCTTTTAGACTGAGTAATACTCTATTGTATGTATAAACCACATCTTCTTTATCCATGCATCCATCCATGGACATTTGGGCTCTTTCCCTACTTTGGCTGTTGTCGATGGCGCTGCTATAAACATTGGGGTGCATGTGTCCCTTTGAAACAGCCACACCTGTATCCCTTGGATAAACACCTAGCAGTGCAATTGCTGGGTCGTAGCGTAGTTCTATTTTAATTTTTTTGAGGAACCTCCACACTGTTTTCCAGAGCGGCTGCACCAGTTTGCATTCCCACACCCCTCACTTTCCATATGAAAATGTTATTACCTCCGGAGAGTCAGAGGGGGAGCTCTGTGGTCATTTAAAAAATTATTTATTTAAAAGCATTGCAAAAGTGATACACGTTCGCTGAAGAAAATAGAAAGGATCAACAAAAATTGTTAAAGATTCGCCTGGATGTACCCCACTAATGCACGATGTTAATAATGAGAGAAACTGCTGGGTTTGGGGTTGAGGGGGTGGCTGGGGGGTGGAGTAGATATGGGGGGGTGTACGAAGCTCTTTCTGTCTGCTCCAGTTTTCTATAAATCTCACACTACTAAAAACACAGGGTATAAATTAAGCGATATATATATAATTAAAGTGATATATATAATTAATTAATTAATTAATATATACATTAATATAATACATTAATATATATAATTAAATGACATATCATATATGATATATGTCATATATATCATTTAATTATATTAAAATAAACATTTTAAGTTTATTTATTTATTTTGAGAGAGGGAGAGAGCACAAGCTGGGGAGGAACAGAAAGAGAGAGGGAGAGAGAGAAGTCCAAGCAGAGCCCAATGCGGGGCTCGAACTCACGAACCAGGAAATCACGACCTGAGCTGAAATCAAGAGCTGGAGGTGTAACCGACCCAGCCACCCAGGCGCCCCTAAACTATATTTTAAGTATCTACCTCGAATCTTTTTGTACAGAGACCGCCACCGTGATAATCCCACGGTGCTCATCCTTCAACTAGGGAAAAATAAAACTATCGCCAGCAGCAGGGGGCGGGAGGATTGGAATGGCTGACCTGCTAGGAGCCTGGCGCTAAGTGGTTCCCGCCCCCATGACGCACTCACCTCTTCCAGCTCCGTAACCAGCCTTGCCTTGCGGAGTGCTTCCTCCTCGCGGCTGCTCTCCCAACTGTTTTATATTCACGATGAACTAACTCGTTTAATCCTCCCGACAGTCCTATGAGGCGGCTACTATCCCCATTTTAGACGAGGAGACTGAGGTCCGGCGTTTCAGAAGTTGTCTCGTCCTCTGCAGGGGGGAGGTGGCGAGAGTTACGCAGGCCCTCCTCCGACGAGTGTTATTCTAGACTTCAGAACCTGAGGCCGCGGTCTGCTGATGGTGGCCGCACATGGGTTCCGGAGGGGCTTGGGGAGATCTGGATTGGGGCTAGCAGGTGGCAGGAAGGGTCACACGTGTAACTGAGCTGATCCCCGGAGGCCCTGTGTCCGGCCTGCCCGAGCACGGACAAGCGAGGCCCTGGGACCCAGCCTCGTTCCGTCCTAACCGTGTCGCTGTGTGCAGGCCGCTCTGAGCTTCAGTTTCCTCACCTGTAAAATGGGTCTGGTTCCGACCTCGCTGGCAGAAGTGTTGGAGGAGGATTAAATATGAAGCTCCGGATGCGTGCTTCCCGCACAGGATAAGAACGAACCTCACGTTTCTTGAACCCCAGCTGTGTGGGGGCCGCTGGACTCCGGGTGGTCGCAGTCCCCGGTCTTGGTCTGGGTGGTAGTGGAGCGGAGAAGAGGGTCTGGGTGTGAACTGGGTGGACAGGAGGGAGAGGGAGGGGCTGGGGCCTCATCAGTGCAAGCAGGTATTTGCATTTCCCCCACCCCAAAGGCAATCAGAGACCGGGCGCCTGGGGGGCTCAGGGAAGCACCTCTTTTTTTTTTTTTAATTTTTTTAAACATTTATTTACTTTTGAGAGAGAGAGACAGAGCGGGGAGCCGGGGAGGGGCAGAGAGGGAGGGAGACACAGAATCCGAAGCAAAGAGCCTGACTCTTGATTTCGGCTCGGCTCGGGTCCTGATCTCGCCGTTCCTGAGACAGAGCCCCGAGTTGGGACCGCGTGGCACGCGGCTCTCTCTCTGCCCCTCCCCCACTTGCACGTTTGCGTGTGTGGGCCCTCTCTCTCTCAAAAGAAATAAACCTAAAAAACCAGCACACCCCACGCGTTTATCGAGTGTTGACTGTGCTCCATGTCCCTGTGCGCAGCACTGGCGTCCATACGGGAGGAGGCAGAAAGCACAGCCGACCGGGCCTGGGAGCCAGTGTGCTGTTTCCCGTGAGTGACGGGCGCGGGAGGTGTGCTTCTCTCCGTCAGGAGCTCCGCCGTGGCCTGAGGAAAGTCACGCTTCTTAGTTGGGGATCGGCCTTTCTTCACGCAGGGTCCCAGACACAGACCCTTGGTGGCTCTGCCCTTTCTCGGAGCAAACATATTAAAAGGCACCCACACTGCAAGTGGAAGGGACGAGGTGTAACTCCGTAAACTCTGCGTTAGTGGCAGCAGGTTAGTTTATAGGGATTTACGTTTTGAGGCTCTTTAATTCCATATGGATATTTTTTAAAGTATTTTTTTGTTCATTTATTTTTGAGAGAGAGAGAGAGAGAGAGCAGAGAGAGAGTGGGGGAGGGCCAGAGACAGAGAGGGAGACACAGAATCCGAAGCAGGCTGCGGGCTCTGAGCTGCCAGCACAGAGCCCGATGCGGGGCTCGAACTCAACAGACCACGAGATCATGCCCTGAGCCGAAGGCGGGGCTTCACCGACCGCGCCCCCAGGCGCCCCTCACTGCAGACTTACCTGGCCGCAGTTTTCCCTCCTGTGTTCCTCCCTCACCACTGCTCATTTTGCTTCTGTTCTCAAAATGTTAACAGGCCCTTGACAGTTAAGGATCGTAGGCACTGTGTGGGAGAGGGTATAAGCAAGCACGCGTGGCCGTGGGTCTGCTCAGGGTGTGTGTGTGTGTGTGTGTGTGTGTGTGTGCGTGTGTGTGTGTGTGTTTCTCAGCATGCTTTTGTAAGTGACCGAGAGGGCAAGTGTAAGCCCCAGAGGTAGTTGAGGGAGTTTGGGAGTGTGTGCACGTGTGTGTGACTGAATCCCAGGGTCCAGGGGGGCGAGTGAGGGCGGGCCGAGGGTACAGGATGGTGGGTGAGGAGCCTGGAAGTCGAGTGAGGTGGGGGGGTGTCCCCATGCAGTTGTGATTCTGGGGCACAGTGTGTGAGGCCTAAGATTCAGGACTGGGAGATGACAGGGCCTAGTGGGGGGTCGAGCTGGTAGGGTGTTCAGGTGTGCGATTGTGAATGGCAGGTGTTGGGGGTGAGGTGGCAGGTGTGTGTGCAAGGTGCGCACGTGTGGTCGTGGATGCCAGGGGGTGGGGTGGCCGGTGTGTGTGCACGTGTGGTCGTGGATGCCAGGGGCTGCGGTGCCGGGTGGGCATCCACGCGGCCGTGAACGGGGTGCCGCCGGGGAGCGAGCAGGTGAGAACGAGTGTGTGTGCAGGGCCCGCGGGAGCACACGGGGGGAGCGCGGCCGGGTGCGCGCGTCTGCGGGCGAGCCGCGGAGGGGGAGGGGGGCGGCGGGCGCGCGCACGGCTGGGCGGGGGCGGGGGGCGCGTGGCCGGGTGGGCGCGCGTGGGGGGCGCGCGGCGCGGCGCGGGCGGGCGGGGGGCGGGGACACTGCGGCGGCGGCGGCGGCGCGGACACGGCCGGCCGCCCCCCGTGGCAGGCGCGGCGCGCAGCTCGGGCCCATGGTGCGCCCGTGTCCGTCGGTCGGGCCGCGCGGGCGGCTCCGCGCGTGGCCCGGCGCTCGCGAGCTCGCCCCCTCGCTGCGGGCCCGGCCCGCCCGTTGCCGCCGCCTCCTCCCCCGGGGCGGCGCGGCGCCGGCGGGCGGCGGCGCGGAGGCCGGACCGGGCGGCGGCCCAGGCGGCGCGGGGGGCGCGGCGGCCAAGGCGGGCGGCGCGGGCGACATGACGGACAACATCCCGCTGCAGCCGGTGCGCCAGAAGAAGCGGATGGACAGCAGGCCCCGCGCCGGGTGAGCGGGGCCCGGGGCGCGGCGCCTTTGTCCGCGCGGGTCGGGGCGCGGGACCGGGCCTGGCAGGTCGGCGGCGCCCGGCGCCATGAGCGCGCGGCCGGCCGGGGAGGAGGGCGGTCACCGGGGCGCCCCCCTGCCCCCCTCCTTAGAAGCCGCGGAGCCCGGGCCGCCCCGGCTCTGCCCCGTTTTATTGTTCCCGATTGTCAGCGTCGCGGTCACCGCCCGGCCCCCGGCGCACCCGGCTCTGCGCCCGGAGCGGCCCGCAGGGCCCGGATGTGCGGAGCTGGCGCGGCGGGAGGCCCGGGCGCGGCCGCAGACCCGCCGCCCCCGCCCGGAGGACCCCGCGCTGCGGCCGCAGGGGGCGGGGCGGGGCGGCCCTGCGCCTCCGGAGACCTTCCCGCGCCCGCAGAGTCGGGGAGGGGTCCCCGGGCGGGGCGGGGGCGCCCCCTGCGGCCGCGAGCCCCGGCAGCCCTGCCGCCCCGCGCGGAGGGTGGCCGTGACTTGTGGCGGTCGTAAGGGGCTGCGGCCTCGCCTGCGACAGTTACCTGGGGGTAAGGGTGGGGGGAGTGCTGATTAAATTGTACATTTCCTGGCCCCTCCCAGGCTCTCCGATCGGGGCTCCTGGGGCGGGGCGGCTGGGACCTGGAAACGTGCTTTTTCCCAGGCTGCCCAGGTGAGGCCGCGAGCCCTGAAGGCCCAGCCGGCGGCGGGGCGGGGCTGCGGCCTGGGCCCCGCCCTTCCCCTTAAGGTCTCGCTGGCCCTGGGCTGCGGAGTCGGTGGCCTGGTGCCGGAGGGGGGGAGGGGAGCCCTGAGGGTCCCTTGCTTCCAGCAGGTGTCCACGGAATTGGGAAAAAAAAAAAAAAAGACATGATGCTAGCTGCCATTTTGTGGGGTCTTTGTCCCCGTGTCCCCTGAACGTTCCGAGGCCCGGTGGGCGTAAGACAGGGGAGGAACCGGGATCGGTGCGGTTAAGGACTGCTGGGAAGATGCTGCGAAATGGAGACTGAACTCAGGATCATTGGACCGGAATGACAGACAGACAGACAGACAGTGCTCCATCCCTTCCTTTAATCCTGACTCCTCAAGGCTGAAGAATGATCGTTAACCGGGGCTCTATGCCCGGATGGTGTAGGCGCGCAGGTTACAGCCTCAGGAATCATGCTTTGTGTTGTCAGTGGACTCGAGGCTTCTAGACATCCGCGTTTGAAACAGTTATGAGACCGTGACTGTGAGCAGGGGCAGTGCCAGGGGACGGGGATGCGAAGATGAATTAAACAGGCCGCGTCCGACCCGCGCAGGCCTCCTGACCCTGGCCTTGCAGGGAGCTTAACGACTGCCGCCCCATTTTAGAGCTTTGAAATAATCTGGGTGGGACTGGCATGTCTGTTCTATTTTTTTTTTTAAGCTCCCCGGATGTATTAACACGCTGTCATAGTTGAGCACTCCTGATGCAGTGCACGAGAGAAAAATGCAGATAATTCCTTAAAACCAATGGTTAATCACGATAGAAGTACAGCCGTTAACACGAGGGCTCAGGGAGCCCTTCAGACAGGTAACGCATTTTCTGTTTGGTATTGGAATGGCGGGGCACACCCCCTTTTGGAATTCGCCGCTTTGGAACTAATTATTTCCTAAACAGTGACACAGATGCGTATCACATCACGTGTCAGGAGAGCCAGGCAACTGTGTATATGTTCTTGTATTTAATTTGCATCCTTAGGAGTAGCTACCTCATGGTGGGAAGCTGGGGTTTTGGAAACACTTTTGGAAGCAAAGTGATGGAGACCTTCCTGAAATATAATGGGGGGAGGAGTTAAAGAAAGAAGAAACTAACATAGCTGTTTCTCTACTTTCCAAGGGGTTACATCCCAATCAACCTGTTGTAAGTTGAAAATATCTTAAGGTGAAAATGCATTTACTACACTGAACCCACGGAACATTGTAGCATCATCGAACATTGTAGCATCATCGCTTAGTCTGCTTTAAACGCACTCAGAACATTTATGGTTAACCTACAGTTGGGCAAAAGGATGCAGCATAAACAGCCTGTTTGATAATAAGTGTCGATTATCTTATGTGATGTATCGAATACTGTACTGAAAGTGGAAGGCGGAGTGGCCCTGTGGGTACAGGATGCTTGTTAGTGTATCAGTATGTACCCTCGTGGTTTCGTGGCCGGCTGGGGCTCGTTGCTGCCCAGCATCGCAGCACCTGGAAAATATTACAATTCGAAATACAGCGTATACCAAAGGCATATTGGTTTTGTACCATGGTGACCGTGCAAAATCTGAAGTGGAATGTCCGAAGTCAGGAATTGTGTGTGAGCGGTCAGGCCCTCTGCTTGGGTACTTGACTATATAAATAGCCCTGTTTTATTTTTTTTAACTTTTTTTTTAAATGTTTATTTAAAGACAGAGAGAGGGGGCGCCTGGGTGGCTCAGTCGGTTAAGCGTCCGACTTCGGCTCAGGTCATGATCTCATGGTCTGTGAGTTCGAGCCCCGCGTCGGGCTCTGTGCTGATAGCTCAGAGCCTGGAGCCTGCTTCGGATTTGTGTCTCCCTCTCTCTCTCTGACCCTCCCCCACTCATGCTCTGTCTCTCTCTCTCTCTCTCTCTAAAAAAATAAAAACATTAAAAAAATAATAAATAAAGACAGAGAGAGGGAGAACAAGCAGGGGGGAGGGCAGAGAGAGAGGAGAGAGAGATAATTCCAAGCAGGGTCCCGTGCAGGGCTCAAACTCACGAACTGTGAGATCGTGACCCCAGCTGAAATCTAGAGTCCGTTGCTTAACTGACTGAGCCACCCAGGTGTCCCTATTCATTAAAAAAAAATTTTAAGTCTATTTATTGATAGAGAGTGCGAGTGTGTGAGCAGGGGAGGGGCAGAGAGAGAGAGGGAGAGAGAGAATCCCATGCAGGCTCCACTGTGTCTGCACAGAACCCGACATGGGGCTCGATCCCACCAACCCTGAGATCATATCCTGAGCGGAAACAAGAATTGGACGCTTAACTGACGGAGACACCCAGGTGCCCCAGGAGCCCTGTTTTAATCCTCATCATGACTGAGTTTGGGGAGTTAACTTCCTCGTTTTGAAGACAAGGAAACTAAGATTCAGTGCTGCTAAATAGTTTGAGGTCACAGAGATAGCCCGCGGGAGGGGGTGGACTTGAACCCAGTCGACTCACTTCACCTAAATGGTTCTAAGTTATAGAATGGTTGCTGAGTTGTTTTTTTTTTTTCTTAATGTTTAGTTTTGAGAGAGACAGCGAGACAGCGTGAGGCCGGGAGCGGCAGAGAGAGGGAGACACAGAATCTGAAGCAGGCTCCAGGCTCCGAGCTGTCTGCACAGAGCCCGATGCAGGGGGCGGGGCTCAGACCCATGAACCATGAGATCATGACCTGAGCTGAAGTCGGATGCTTAACCAATTGAGCCGCCCAGGTGCCCCAAATTGGAGATTGTGATGGTTAAACCCCCAAAACAGGGGCGCCAGGATTGGCACAGTCTGTTGAGTGCCAGCCTCTTGATTTCTGCTCAGGTCAGTATCTCAGGATTTGTGAGTTCAAGCCCTGCATCAGGCTCTGTGCGGATGGCGAGGAGCCTGCTTGGGATTCTGTCCCTCCTTTTCTCTGCCCCTCCCCCCCAAAAAAGGAAAAAAACACCAAAAACCCAGAAACATAGATGCCGTGAGCCCAAGGAGACAGTGTAATTAACGCTGGGGTCACTCTGCGCATGTTTCCAAGACCTGCACTTTATTTGCTGAAATGGCCTCGGGACTGTTTTCTCTCTCTCGAGAAAGTCACCACGTCCCGATGCTGAGGAAACCCTCGCCGTGGGTAGGAAGCACCACGTGCACCTCACGCTGGAAGCCATTTTCTGACGTCACAGGCTTTGCTGCTAGCTGGATGTTTCTTTCTTGGTGAAACACCGGAGATTGGTTGGTAGGAGTGCGGTTTCTGGAGTGGAAGAGCTTGGTTCAAGCCCAGGCTCCCTCACCGACTCGCTGTTTGCCTTTGGGAAAATTATTTTACGTCTCTGGGCCTCAGTGTTTTCATCTGTAAAGTGGGAGTAACAAGAATTATGGAGACCCCAGAGGATTGTTGTAGAGATTTAATCCGGTAAAGTTTAGAACAGCAAGTACTTATCACACCTTAGTATTTGCTGGGGCTGAGGGTGATAAGTAGGTCTTTGTATGAGGTTTGCTACTGGGGGCTCTTCAGAATGCTCTTCTGAGGCTGGAACATTTAAAATACCATGGGGGGGGGGGCGCCTGGGTGGCTCAGTCGGTTAAGCGTCCGACTTTGCCTCAGGTCATGATGTCACGGTTCGTGAGTTTGAGCCCCCGTGTCGGGCTCTGTGCCGACAGCTCAGAGCCTGGAGCCTGCTTCGGATTCTGTGTCTCTCTCTCTCCCTGCCCCTCCCCTGCTCATGCTGTGTCTCTCTGTCTCTCTCTCAAAAATAAATGAACATTAAAAACTTTTATAAAATATTATGGATTTCATTACTCTGTTCCAGTCACATCTGGGGAAATGATTCTGCATAAACTTTCAACCGCGGATGCAAAGGCCCTGCCGTGATTTGTAGAGCAGGAAACGAAGACTTTGCCTTTGGGTTTTGTGACCAGATTGGAATTAAGATGCCTTGATTTTTGATGTATTTGGACTACGAAGTTTTAGATATGAACTGGGTTTAGAAAGAGCTGACGAGGTTCATATTCTACCAAATTTTTTTTTAAAACAACTTTGAGGCATAATTTATATAACATAAAATATTTATACAGGAAATGTACAGTTCATTGATTTTTTTTTTTTTAAGTTTTAGAGTCTGTACAGCCATCACCACAGGCTGGGTTCCCAACATTTCCGTCACCCCTAAGTTCCCTCCTGCCCATTCGCACTCAGGCCCACCGCTCTGCTTTCTGTTTCCCCAGACTTGCATTTTTTTGGGAATTTCATATAAACGGAATCACGCAGTATGTTGTCTCTGTGCCTGGTTTCTTCCAGCACAACGGTTTCGAAGTTCCTTTTCGTTGCTTCCTCAGGTCCCTTTGTATGGACGCACCCCATTTTGTTTATCTACCAAGATGGACGTTTGGATTATTTCCAGTTTTTGCCTGTTGTAAATAATACTGCAGTGAACATTCACGTCTCGGTGTGGACTTACGCTTTCATTTCCCCTTGTCGATCCTGAGATTGAGTGATTTTTGTTTTTTGTGTTTTTTTTTAAATGTTTTTTAACCTTTATTTATTTTTGAGAGATAGAGAGACAGAGCATGAGCAGGGGAAGGGCAGAGAGAGAGGCAGACAGAATCCGAAACAGGATCCAGGCTCTGAGCTATCAGCACAGAGCCCGACGCGGGGCTCGAACTCGCAGACCGTGAGATCATGACCTGAGCTGAAGTCGGCCGCCCAACCGACTGAGCCACCCAGGCGCCCCTGATTTTTGTTTTTTAAGTTTATTTATTTGAAGAGAGAGGGGGGGAGAGAGAGAGAGAGAGAGAGAGAGAATCCTAAGCAGGCTCCAAACTGTCCGCCCTATGAGGGGCTCCATCCCACAAACCGTGAGATCCTGACCTGAGCTAAAACCAAGAGTCAGACACGTAACTGACTGAGCCCCCCACGCGCCCCTATTTATTTATTTATTTATTTACTTACATTTTTGATGGTGGGATCATACGCCAGGTCTATGCTTAACTTTTCAAAAACTGCCAACTTTTCCCCAAAGCAATTCTATTTTATTTTATTTTATTTTTTTAAATTTTTAATGTTTGTTTATCTTTGAAAGAGGCAGAGCATGAGCCGGGGAGGGACAGAGAGAGAGGGGGACACAGAATCTGAAGCAGGCTCCAGGCTCTGAGCCGTCAGCACAGAGCCCGACGTGGGGCTCGAACCCACAGACTGTGAGATCATGACCTGAGCTGAAGTCAGACGCTTCACAGACTGAGTCCCCCCAGGCGCCCCGCAATTCTCTTTTAGAACTAGCAGTTGCAGGCATGCCACATTCTTGCCAGTACTTGGTAGGGTCCTTTTACTTGTCGCATTCTTATTGAAATTCCAGTTAGGTAGCATACAGTGCCATACTGCTTTCAGGAGTAGAGGAGAATTCAGCGATTCGTCACTTGGGTACTGCACCCGGTGCCCCTCACGACACATGCCCTCCTGAATACCCCCCACCCACCTAGCCCATCCCCCCCTCCCTCCACCAACCTCAGTTTGTTCTCTGCCTTAGAGAGTCTCTCGGGGGGCTCGGTCAGTTAATCACCTGACTCTTGATCTCAGCTCAGGTCTTGATCTCAGGGTCATGAGTTCAAGCCCCATGTTGGGCTCTGTGCTGGGGATGGAGCCTACTTAAAAAAGAAGAGGAGTCTCTTATGGTTTGTTTCCCTCTTTTTCTCCCCCGCCATGTGCTCATCTGTTTTGTTAAATTCCGCATATGAGTGAAATCACGATATTCGTCTTTCTCCGACTGACTTAACTCGCTTACTGTTGTACACTGTAGCTCCATCCACATCATTGCAAATGGCGAGATTTCATTTTTGATGGCTGAGTCATAGTCCATTGTGTATATGAGTGTGTGTGTGTGTGTGTGTACACACACCACGTCTTCTTAATCCATTCATCAGTTGGTGGACATTTGGCCTCTCTCCGTAGTCTGGCATTGGTACCCACACAGTTTCCAGTGTTTCCTGCGTCACCCTCCGTGAGAGCAGAGTTCTGTCCATCTTTGACCATTAAACGTTACGGTTGCTCAAGATTTGGTCCTGGACCTCCTTCCCCTCCGAAGTGTGGGTCGAGCTCCCCCATACCCATGGCCCCAATGGCCACCTCACTAGAGAACCGAGTCTTCTGTTCTCCTGGCTCCTCCCCTCAACCTGGTCCACATGAAACTCAGTATGTCCCCCTCGGCTCCCTCTTGACCCGTCCTGGGACCTCTGCGCCTCCCGTTCTCTGCGTGGAACGCCCTCTCCGTTCTCCACTTGGTCAGAGCTCACTCTTCCGTTAAGCCCTGCCGGGCGTCCTCAGGGGCGCCTTCTCTGACATTCCTGACCAGGGATCAGAGCCCACTCGGAGCGTCTCCGAGCACCTGCTCCTTTTCTTCCTCGCACAGTGGCAACGTGACATGTGCTCGTGTGGTCATTTGGCTGGGAACCCCCCTGGGCCCCAGTTGGTGACAGCTCAGTCACCATCGCCCAGAGCCTGGCACAGAGTAGGTGCCCAGTGAATCCTTTCTGAGCAAAGGAATGCCTGAAGCTGATCTCCTGGGCGTGAGAGAGGGTTCCTTTTCCAGAAGGCCCAGGCGGGGAGAGGGCTGTTGGACACTCTCAGCTTGCTGCCCGCTCATGCTTCTGATCTTTGCGGCTCAGAGATCTTCACTGGCTGATGGCCTCAAGTCTTAACCACCTGACGTCAGCGTGCGGGTGGGGAGTTTGGGGTGTGAGTAGCAGAAGGGAGTGGCAGGCAGCGAGGAGGCCTCCTGGGTCCCCTCTGCCTTGGCCTCTGTCCCTCCACTGAGGGGCGGCCACCGAGGGGGCGCTTAGGCTCGGGAGGTAGTTCTCACATTTAAACACGAGGCGCGTGTTCGTGTGAGGAGTTTTTTTGGTGGATGATTTATGTGAAAACCCTTACATGCTATTAATGCAAGAAGTCGAGCATTTGCTGGGAAAGAGTAAAACATGGCCTCCGGATTGTTCCAGAGGGTACGGCGTGTAAGGTGTGGTGGGCAGCACAGTGGCCCCCCTGGACTTGTGAGTACGTGACCGTTCATGGCAAAAGGGACTTTGCCAATGTGAGTCGGTTACTGATTTCGGGGTGGGGAGACTGGCTCGGATTAGCCACGTGGCCCCGTGGCATCGTCGCAAGAGTCCTTGAAAGAGAGGAGACCGAATCTGAGAGGCGCCAGGAGGCGCCGGCGCTGGCTTGGAGATGGAGAAAGCGGCGTGCGGGGGCATCTGTCTAGAGACTGGAAACATCCACGGAGACAGCCCTCAGGGGGCACCCGGCCCTGCCGACCTCTTGATTGGGGGCCCATGGGACCTGCCGCGGACGCCCGAACGGGTACGGTCGTTGATTTATGACCGCTTGCAGCCGCCAGCAGGGGCCCGTGCGGACAGGTGCACCCCGTCAGCCTGGGGGACAGTTTCCTGCCCCGGCCTCACCGCCCAGGGAAGCTGCTGGGGGTAGGGGAGGCATCTCAAGCCTCAGGCTTGCATTTTGCTCGAGGGTGCAGAGCGCAAATCCAGACGCGGGCCATTCCCTGACCCCGAGGAGGAGCCCGTACTTAGGGTCTGCAGCGTCTTGGCTCTGAACTCAGGTTTTCTGGCTCCGTACTTAGGGTCTGCAGCGTCTTGGCTCTGAACTCAGGTTTTCTGGCTCCTGCTGCACGGTGGCCCTTTGATGCTGGTATTTGCTCATGCGCGTTTCACTGATGAGGAAACCGAGGCTCAGAAAGGCGAAGCAATTAATCCAGGGCAAGAGTGAGTGGTGGAAAGTGGCGAGAACTCGGGGGAGCCTGCCTCCGGCTCAGGGGGCGCGGGAGGGCGTCCCCGGGCAGCGGGTCGGACGGCTGCAGGCCTTGGTCTGGTCCTCGGTCACTTTTCCCTCTAGTAACATTGACTGATTTTTTTTTTTTTTTTTTTTTTTTTTGCCACGTGGCTCTGGGTTAGAGGATTTGGGAGAAATTATAGACAAATGTATATCACATTTTGAAAACTGTCAGAAGAATAAAGGTAATATTGTGGCCTACAGTTTTCATTTTTACGTGTTCAATGTTTATTCACTTTTGAGAAAGAGAGCGGGAGAGGGGGACAGAGGATCCGAAGCAGGCTCGCGCTGACAGCACGGAGCCCAGCACGGGGCTCGAACTCACAAACCGCGAGATCATGACCCGAGCGGAAGTCGGATGCTCACCCGACCGAGCCCCCCAGGCGCCCCGGGAGCTCTTCTTCCAGATACGTTTTCTCAGCCGAAAGGTCTGAGGCTGCCCCTTCTGACTTGCGGGGTTCAAATGCCCTTTCTCTCCCGACATGACGGAGGGGGTGCTAGGTGTATAGCTTGGTTGATTCTCATTATCCACGGTGATTATGTTTCAGGAAGGCATTCAGGGCTTCCGCGACCCCGAATTAGCGGATACGGAATCGCTGCTCCTAGGGGAGGTACAGGGTCAGTTTGCTGCAAGCGTCTGGTCGTCGTTAACCTTGTGGTGAAGGTACGTTTTGGCTGCCAGACACTGTATTTAATACACACTGTCGGTGCATTAGCGTGAACTCCTGACCAACAGCACTGCAACTCACGAGCTTCCTGTTGTCAGGAGACCGGACAGGACGCCAGCCCTATGCTTGGGGGCCGGATAGTGAGGTCATGAACAAAAGGCTCCAATACAGAAAGCAAAGCACTAGCTAGACCGTGAAGAGGACACGTGTGTACGGTATGAGAGCGGAGGCAGGAAGGCAGCGTAGCCTCGTTTGACCTCGGCCGGGGAAGCCGCGTGCGGTGATACAGACGTCCGGCCACTCCACACCTGTCCACAAGCGACCGCAGCGATGCTGTGAGTATTGACTTTTGAGATTGTAAATTCTAGGCAGTAGGTGAATTTGCAAATACAGAAACCACAAATAACAAGGATCGGATGTACGTAGGTGTGTGTATGTGTCCTGTGTCCTGACACGGTGGAAGTGGTATTAGGTGCACAGTGCAGGGGCGCCTGGGTGGCTCAGTGGGTTGAGTCTCCGACTGGCCCAAGTCATGATCTCAAAGTCCGTGGGTTCGAGCCCCACATGGGGCTCTGTGCTGACAGCTCAGAGTCTAGAGCCTGCTTTGGGTTCGTGTCTCCATCTCCCTGCCCCTCTCCCCCTCAAAACCACATGAGGGACACAGTGTATAGGGTGTGCTTGGGGGCAGGGTGGAGGAGGAGGCCGTGCTGGTCCGTGACATCCACAGACCCCAGCCCCTCCCCTCTCCACGGTGGAGCGGAGCATTGTGTAAACAGCTCTTTGCTCCCTTGGATGCGAACAGCCAGAACAGGCCTTGGCAGCAGCCCATGGAAAGTGCCCTCTGTGTCCTTCGCCAGCCCAGCTGCCCTAGTGCCTTCCATTTCCTGTTACGGAGTCCCTGCCCAGGACCAGGTCAGGCGCCACCACGGGCAGTGACACCAGGGGGGTGTGGCATCACAGACCCGGGCAGGGCTGCTGAAGTATAGAGGTGGGTAGCGGAGCCACGCTGTGCGGCGGGGAGGGGGGCTTTCCTGAGAAAGGCCAGTGACCGGAGGCCCTGCGTGCCCGTCCCTCGGAAAGAGCGCGGCCATTTGACCTTGACCTAAGGCACCCATGCAACAAGTTGGAAGGGACAGGTAAGGCACCGACCCACCCATCCTCGGACTTGTGATGGTTCCTCCTCAGAATAGAGCTTCCTTTTAGCATCGTTGCCCACGTACGGACGACAGAGGCCCTGAATTAGCTCTGGCCGTATTTGGGGGCCGCCTTTGGGAATGGACGTGGCGTGTCGTCTCCAGCTTCACTTGGAACTTGGCGTGATTTCCAAAGAAGACTGTTCATCATGTTCCGATCGAGGGCTCTCGCCTGAAGAGGTAGACCAGCGCCCATCGCTCGAGGCTAACGTCCGTTTTCTTTCATCTGCGTGACTTGGAAAGACCGATGGAGAAACATCGCCAAAGATCACTTTGGGCGGCTCGGGGCCAGAGACTGAAAGGCTAGCGATTATTCTCATGGTTCTTTCTGTTCGTGCCAAGAGATACTTGCTTTGTCTTTGTAGTAGGGATAGGGAGTTTCCATTTAGAAGATGTTTACGTGGAAAAACAGAACTGACTTAAAAGTACGAACTCAAAGTTCACGAGGTTTGCGGATGCGCCCCCGGTCATGGCTGACATTTAGGAGTCGGCCGCCTGTGCTGAAATGCCGCTTTTAGTCTTAAAATATAATATCGCTGTAAGGGGGAGGAGATGGGGTAATCTGATTTTGCTAATAGATTAAACTTTTTTTTTTTTTGCCATGTTATCCATGAAAAACATGATTTCTTTTTTTTTTTTTTAATGTTTTATTTATTTTTGAGACAGAGAGACAGAGCATGAGAAGGGCAGAGAGAGAGAGGGAGACACAGAATCCGAAGCAGGCTCCAGGCTCCGAGCTGTCAGCACAGAGCCTGACATGGGACTCGAACTCACAGACTGTGAGATCATGACACGAGCCGAAGTCGGACGCTCCACCGACTGAGCCCCCCAGGCGCCCCTGAAAAACATGATTTCTTAAAAACGTGATTTTTAAACAACAGTTCCTCTCCCACGCTGATCTTAACGTTGCTTTTCTCCTCGTGTAAACAGTTGGAGGGGATCACGGGAGAGGCAGTTGGAAGGGGCCCCGGGGAAAGAGAGGCTCCCCGTGGGAAGTGACAGGGCGGCCGGATGCTCTCGTCACCGCAGCGAGATCTCTGTGGCATTTGCTGAGTGCCAGGAGGAGGAGGCTGTTGGCCGGCCTGCCCGAGGAAGGAGCGGTGGGGAGCGGGGACCGCACTCGCCCCGAACAGCGGGGCCTGGCAGGGCCACCCGGCCTCCGCCCAGGCCATCTGCTGTGACACAGGACGGACCTCAGGAGTTCTCGGCCTCGCACTGTCGACAGTGGGGGGTTGCCAATTCTCCGCTGTGGGGGCTGTGCCGCCCATTGTAGGGCGTGTAACAGCCGTGGCCTCGCCCGCCGGATGCCAGCAGCACCCTCCACCCGGCAGTGACAACTAAAAATGTCCCCAGACATTACCTGTGTGCTGGGGGGTGGGAGTGGGGTGGGAGTGGGCAGATCACACCTGTTAGGAGCCACGGGACTAATGGAATGAATATTCACTGTGTGGCCGGGTCCGTACTGTCCTTTAAAGGCTGCCTCTCTCTCTCTCTCTCTCTCTCTCTCTCTCTTTTTTTTTTTTTTTTTTTTTAAGAAAAACCTGTTAGGCAGGAAGTTCATGCTTGGACTGTCGTTCTTCACTATGAGTTCAGCTTTCTGCTACGAAGGTCTGAGCGGTTGGAAGAGAGCATTCGGGAAGAGTCCGGGCCTGAGGTGTATCCTCATTCCTATGGCGAGCCCTTAACCCCCAGTACCTCAGATTGTGACCCCTCTGTTTGGAGACAGAGCCTTTAAAAAGACATCAAGTTAAAGCGAGATGGGGCGCCTGGGTGGCTCAGTCCGACTTCGGCTCAGGTCATGATCTTGCAGTCTGTGGGTTCGAGCCCCGAGTCATTATTTATTTCTGAGAGAGAGGCAACGAGACAGAACATGAGCAGGATAGGGGTAGAGTGAGAAGGAGACTCAGAATCTGAAGCAGGCTTCAGGCTCTGAGCTGTCAGCACAGCTGACATTTTAATATAATTTGGAGATGAGCTGTCAGCACAGAGCCTGACGCAGGGATTGAACTTACGAACCTTGAGATCATGACCTGAGCCGAAGTCAGATGCTTAACCAACGGAGTCACAGGGGCGCCCCCAGTAAACCTTCATTTTAAATCAATGACGAGTTTGTTAGGAATTTCCTCTGGAGAATCCAGTCTCAAGAGCTCTGTAAGCACACTGCAAAGTCGAATGGACCTGAGCTGGCCCCATGTCCCCCTCCCCCAGGTGACCTCAGCCGCAGGCCATGTGCTCTGCGAAGTGGCAGGTTTGCGGGCACTGTTCTCCTCCCCCGCCCCCGCCTTTTCCTTTTTGCTTAAAAGAGTTCCCAGGAGTCACGTACCCATGCTGTGCTCTGCTTTGGATGGTTTGTCCCTGGTTCAAGTCACTTGGATTGTGCGAGATTCACTTGATGAGAATTAGAATGGTTGCTAACCACAATTTATCAGGTGCCCAGCACTGTTCTAGGATTTTAAGTGGATCGTCCTGTTTCTCACACTACAGGTGAGAGGACTGAGGAATGGAGACCCGGTATGGGTTTAGAATGACAAAGACTTCCTTTCCGTTTTCTAAAAGGCTCATTTGAATTTGAACCGGAGGCAGCAGATTGCATTTTGTGACCAGGGGGGATGGCTTCTACTCTTTGACTTTTTCTGTGGCATCTATTCAGAGCAGGTGATTTTTGTTGAGGGGAAAAGGATCGCAGGTTTGTGGGACTTCAGTAATCTGGAGATGAGTATGTGTGAATTCCACTGTACTTGTGAAGGCTGATTGTTGGCAGAAATGATGTGACAGAGAGGAAAGTTCTAGAAACTTCACATTTACCTGAATCGCTGGGAATTCTTCAGAAACACAGTCTCTGTTTTCCGAGTTACATGCTGACTCTTATTTTCTTTTTATTTTTAATGTTTGTTTATTTGGGGGGGAGGGGCAGAGGGAGAGCGAGAATCCCAAGCAGGCTGTTAGCACTTGGTATTGTCAGCGCAGAGCCCCACGTGGGGCTCGATCCCATGAACCGGGAGATCACGACCTGAGCCGAAATCAAGAGTCGGAAGCTCAACCGATGGAGGCCCCCACACCGCCCCCCCCCGCGCCCCTCTTATTTTCTTTCTTACCGTCTCTGTGGGAGACACGTTGGTGCCAATGAGGGGCGAGTGCGGAATACCCCTCCCCACAGTACCTGCACTCGCACCCGATGTGAAGCTGGGGAACTCCCCCTCCCGCCGCCGTCCTCTCCCTGTTCTTCTCCCCAAACTAGAGGCGCCCGGGGGCTCTCCTACAAGGAGTGATGCCGTCGCGGCCGGATAAATCACACAACTGCAGACCCCTCGTACTACCCGGCAGGGTTCTTCCCCCCAGTGAGCCGACTTTTTAAATCACGCGTATACGTGCGTACACACGTGCACATTAACACGCAGAGTGTGTGCGAGGCACCCGTGCACAGCTCTGGGGGGTTTCACGAAGCTCCCCGCACCGTACGCCCGGGCGTCCTGACTCCGAGCACCCTGACTCCAAGCCCAGGGTCGGTTCTGCTGGTTCTGAACTTCTGTGAGCGCAGTCAGGCGCGCGCCCTCCTGCTGGCTCTCCTTGCCCGCGCTCCGCGGTTCGGCCACGGCGCAGGTGTATCATAATTCGTTCCTCCCGATGGCTGTATGTAGTCATCGTGTGAATAGAGCATGATCTGTTTCTTCGCCTCTTTTAAAAAAATTTTTTTAATGTTTATTTTTTGAGAGAGAGAGAGTGCGCAGGTGGGGCAGGGGCAGAGAGAGAGGGTCAGAGGATCCAAAATGGGCTTCGCCCTGACGGCAGCGAGCCCGATGTAGGGCTCGAACCCGCAAACGGGGAGATCATGACCTGAGCCGAAGTCGGACACTCAACCGATGGAGCCGCCCAGGCGCCCGCTTTCACCTCTTGATGGGCGTTTGGGCCGTTTCCAGTCGGGGCGGCCAGGAGTAGGGCTCGGACGCATCTGCTGGTGCGTGTGTTCGGTGGCTCTGCGGCGCCCTGGGGCATGTTTGTGTGTCACGTTAGTAGAAGATGGTAGTTTTCCCACGTGTTTGCGTTAGTTTGGGCTTCTCCGGCCGGGAGAGTTCTGGGTGCACTTGGTCTTGTCCGTCTCCTCCGTGTCAGCCCTCCTCATGGGAGTGTAGTGCCGTCACAAGAATGTGTCTTTTAGGATTTATTTGAGAGAGGCCGTCTTTTCTTGCTCTGAGGGTAAGCTGTAAGCTTAGAGCTTAGCCCAGCCATGGGAACCCTGAGCCTGAACTTGGCAAAATGGTCCCCTCAGGTGGCTTTCCTCTCTGACCCAGCACCAAATTCTTACGTAGTTTACGCTGCAAGAGAAGGGTAAAAATATATGACATTTATTTTCTTTTAATTATAAAATAAGTGTATGTGTATTAAGAAAAGTCAGAGCAGAGAGGAGTAGAACACTGGTGTTAGTTTTCCCTTCAAAGACAACCGCCCGGACACCAACGTCTTAGATACTCTTAGAACATTTAGATGTGCCGTTTTCTCCCTGCATTGTTTCTGTGCCTACAGTGTTCTGTGAATTATAACCGTGTAGCAAATGTGTTTTTACTTCTGTTGTTTTCTCTATATATGAGGGACATTTTTAATGGCAACATACTATCTCTTTGAGTAGCTGTGGCCAATTTGCTTTAACCAGTGCCCTATATTTTTCAGAAGCTGTTTCTTATCTTAGTTTCGCTTTTTTAAAATACATTTTAAAAATTTTATTTGGTGGGGGGAGGAGAGAGAATCTTAAGCAGGCTCCGTGCTCAGCACAGAGCCAGACGCAGGGCTGGATCCCGTGACCCCGGGTCCTGAGCTGAGCTGACCTTGAGAGTCAGACACTCAGGCGACTGAACCACCCAGGCGCCCCCCGTTTCACTTTTTAAATGTTTTCATTCTGAATGCTGGCCCTGGAATCAGAGGGACCCCAAAGACACACCAAGGGAAAGCTGAGGGAGGCACAGACCCCTGGACTTGAGAAGTCACCTGTCTGGGACCGGATGAGCCCAGTCTGCAAGGTGACTCAACAGAACAGCAGTGCTTACTACCCCGGAGAACACCGGAAACGTAGCTGTGAGTTTTGTACATTTCAGAGGATTGCTATTTGTTCACCCGGTAAATATTTGCCGGGCACCTACCATGCCCCAGGCAGAGTTTATTGTTGTTCTTTTAATGTTTATTTATTTGAGAGAGAGAGAGAGAAGCAGAGAGAGAGGGAGACAGAGAATCCCAAGCAGGCTCTGCACCGACAGCGCAGAGCCCGATGCAGGGCTCGAACTCACAAACCGTGAAATCATGACCTGAGCTGAAATCAAGAGCCGGACCTTTAACCTGAGCCCTCCGGGGGCCCCCTCAAAATAAATCAACTTAAAAAAAAAAGGATTTTAACGGGCTGGAATCTCCAGGTCACGGGTTACGTGGAACGTATGGCCACACGTTGGGGAGGCTCCAACTATGTTTTACTAAGCGGCTTTCTGGAAGGGCTCCGCTGTTTGACGACCTACGAAAGCCAGAGTTGCCCTGTGTTCCAGGGTCAGGATACGGGTGATGGCCTTCTTTCCCCATCATTTTTATTGTGCCTTTTGTCCAGCACATGCCCAGGAGATTGGGAAGGTTTAAAAAAAGAAAAACAAGGCACGCCTGGGCGGCTCAGTTGGTTAAGCGCCCGGCTCTGGATTCCAGCTCAGGTCATGATCTCGCGGGTCAGGGGTTTGAGCCCTGCTTCCGGCTCTGTGCTGACGGCGTGGAGCCTGCCTGCGATTCTCTCTCTGTCCCCCTCTGTCTCTGCCCCTCCTTCCCTCCCCCATGCGTGCGCATGCACGCTGTCTCTCAAGAAAAAGTCTCAAAAATTTTAAAAAGTAATAAAAAAAAGAAAAAGTAAAACCACGTGTTTTTTTTTCTGTTTACCACAGTTTTATTATTTATGTGTCTTGATGTGTGAGGCGGCTTGGAGAGGGGACAGAAGCAGCCTCTGATCATTGGCCAGATGCTCAGGACGCAAGAAAGTCCCCATGGGTGTGAGGTGGGACCGCCCGTGGTCCTGCGTTTGGTGCTTTGGGAGCCTTCGGTTCGCGTTTGCTGAATGCGAGAAAGTCTTCCTGTGAGCAGCTGCTCCTGACAGAGCCGGGTGCAGACCCCAGGGCCAAGGGCAGTGATGTCTAGCTTCCGGGCAAAGGGCGGGGTCTGCGGCACAGGCGTCCCGGAGCCCAGGCCGGCGTCCCCCTGCCGCAGTAACTGCAGGAAAGGTGTGGACGTGCCACCGGGTGCCGGACCCTCAGCAGCTCGCCCCCCCGCGGCCAGAGGTGACCTCCTTACAAGGGACCGGTGTCGGTGTCGTAACCTCTGGCGTTTCCCAAGTGTTGGCAGCCTCTCCCCGGCCTCCCCGGGGCTGTCTCGGTGCCAGAGCCACGCCCGGGGTGGAGCGATGCGGAGCCGCGGCTCCACGGGAGCAGGGGAGGGGCGGGGAGCAGAGTCCGGGAGGCGCAGGGCGACAGGGCCGGGGCTGGTTGTGAGGATCCGAGGGGCGGAGAGCGTGGACTCCCGCAGGACTGTCCGGGCGCAGGTTTGGGCTCCGGCCCCTCCCGGCTCCATGACCTTGGGCAGGTGAGTCCCCTCCCTGGGAGGCTGGCCGTGCTTGGAAGGGAGCCAGGTGGCCGGGACACCTGCTGTGTTCCTGCTGTGTCCCCGCCCCGGGGCCCCTCCCTAGGCCGCTGTCTACACAGGCCGGGCCCAGCGAGGCCGTGGGGTGAGGTCCCTGGATGCGGGGCCGGGGGCAGGGGGTTAGGGTGCTGGCTCGGAGGGCCGCCCACGGGGACCCCTGGGTGGGCCTGCCCTCACCAGCTGCCGGGCTCCCGGGCAGCGGTTCCCTCCTCTCCAGGAGGGACCAGGAGAGGCTGTGCTGTGCGGCACTGGGTTAGAACTAGGGAGCAAACGTGTGTAGACGCAGGAGGTAAGGCAGGTCTCTGGGTGCTGAGGCCCAGGGGAGACGCCCCCTCCCACGCGGGGCGGCTGAGCCCCTTCTGTGTCCTGGGGCCCTGGTTTCTGACCCCGGGGCATCCAGAGCCGAAGCTGCCGACCTAGAGCCGGGTGCTGCCAGGTCAGCAGGTGCGGTTTTTTTCTTTCGTTTGTAAACTGACAAACAAAAATTAGTTCAGTGTTTAAAAGATACAGAAGTGTGCCTATCGCAAACTTAGGCTCCCTCCTCCTCCCCCACATTAGCTACCCCGTACCCTCCTGAGGCCGCTGCTTACCATTTTCTTCTGTGTCCTTCTACAGTTTTTAACCATCTCCCCAAAAAAGGCCCACACATTTTATATTTGTCTATTTAGACACACACGCAGATTTTTCTTAGCTTTTTTTTTTAATTGTTTTTTTTACGTTTATTTTTGAGACTGAGAGACAGAGCACAAGTCGGGGAGGGGCAGAGAGAGAGAGAGAGAGCGAGCCTGAATCTGAAGCAGGCGCCAGGCATTTTTATTCAGCTGTTAGCACACCTCACACAGCGCCACGTGTGTCTTCCACTTAACATGCGTGCCGGGCCTGTCCCGTGGCAGTACATAAAAAGCTTTGTCCTTCCCTTTTTTTTTTGAAAGAAATGTCTTTAAAGGATTTCACGGAACAGATTTACCATGCTGTTTTAAACCAGTCCACCACCGAGGGACACCTAGGTTATTTCTAACGGGT
Source organism: Paguma larvata (assembly GCA_030068075.1). Lineage (NCBI taxonomy): Eukaryota > Metazoa > Chordata > Mammalia > Carnivora > Viverridae > Paguma > Paguma larvata. The sequence continues at coordinate 39,549,597 of CM057844.1, read as the reverse complement.
TGTTACTGCAACGTTACGGTGAATGGCGTCGGACCTACGTCTTTGTGCCCAGGGTGGGGCGTCCGGAATGGCTCGAAGGGGAGTCGTCGGGTCAAATAGAATGTGTCTGTCATTTCGAGAGCCGTCGCTAGGTGACCTTCCCGCAAGGTTCCACTGATTTGGACACTCCCCACCCCTAGCAGTAAGAGTGTCCGTTTGCCCATCCCGAGTAACACAGGTGTTATATTAAGCTTTTAGATTTTGCTTATCGTGCTGAGTAAACACTGGTACCTCAGCGTGCTCTTAGTTTTGCATAATATTTAAACATTGCGTCAGTCACCAACATTTATTTTTATTTTTAATTTTTTAAAATTTTTTTTAATGTTTACTTATTTTTGAGACAGAGAGAGACAGAGCATGAGTGGGGGAGGGGCAGAGAGAGGGAGACACAGAATGTGAAACAGGCTCCATCCAGGCTCTGAGCCGTCAGCACAGAGCCTGACACGGGGCTCGAACTCATAGACCGCGAGATCATGACCTGAGCCGAAGTCAGACGCTCAACCGACTGAGCCACCCAGGCGCCCCCAACATTTAAAAACTGAGGATTGGGCCTCAAAACCTGGGCTTCGTGTCCTCGTCGTGAAGAAGCTTCCGTCTGTCGTGTGAGGCTCGTGCGAGAAGGTGTCTGGGGCGGGGCCTTTCCCACGCCTCCCGGCTCCGCAGCGCGCCCCGTCCGCCGGGCCCTGGGTTTATTTCTGTTCGTTTAGTACCGAACGTTGCTTGCCGGGCGTCTGTAGGTTTGAGTTCTCAAGAAAGAAACAGGCGGGTGAAGGGTAAGGGAGCAGGCGGCTGCTTTCTCTTCTCTCTGGGAAGAGCGTGGAGTTGGGTTTGGAAGGAAGCGTGGAAGAGGGAGAACACGTTGACGTGCGTGAGGCCCGCAGACGGGGCGGGAGCGGCAGAAAAGCAGAGCAGGGTTCCGGAGCTCACTCGCCTTGGCTGCAGCCCGCGGCTCGATGGCCGAGGCCTGGGATGGAAGGTGACGGGCTTGGACTCGGGTCCACAGTGATCGACTCACGGTGGGGGCAGGATGCGGCGAGTCGGACTTTTGTAAGAGGTGTCCTGCACTGCCGGGCAGGAGGGGGGCGGCAGGGAAGGGCTCACACGGCAGGAGAAGTAGGGAAGGTGACCGATCCCACCCCCCGGGACGGCCCCTTCTCCCCAGAGGACAGGGGTTAGCAGTCTGGGGTGTGTGTGTGTGTGTGTTTCTCAGTATTATTTTCCCATTATATATTATCATGCTATTTTTATTAAAGTACAGCCTCATAAATTGCATATCTTTTGCTTTAGGGCTTTTTCCTTCCACTTCGTCACTTAGATCTTACCCTGTCATCGTGTGCATCCGCCCGACTCTTTTTTTTTTTTAATGTTTATTTTTGAGAGAGGCAGAGACAGAGTATGAGCAGGGGAGGAGCAGAGAGAGAGGAAGACACAGAATCTGAAGCAGGCTCTAGGCTCTAGACTCCGAGCCACCAGCACAGAGCCCGATGTGGGGCTCGAACCCACCAACCCTGAGATCATGACCTGAGCTGAAGTTGGATGCTTAACCCTCTGAGCCACCCAGGCTGCAGGTCCATTGTGTGGTGGTTGCTCTCTGAATGGGCATTTGTACATTTCCAGGGTTTGGCTTTCTTGCCGCTGTGAGCATCCTTGTGTCTTGCCTGTTACTCTCCTGTAGTAGAATCCGTATAGGAAACATCCCTCCAGGTAGACTTGCTAGATCAGAGGATCCGTTTCTGTTTAGAGAGAAATTGCCACATTGACTTGGCTTTTTCCTTTGAAATGACCCAGTTTCTCCTCCAGCCAGTAACATCGCTATGGCCAGAATACATTCGCACTTCAGTGAACTAGCACCTTTAATGCATTCTTTCTGACTTAAGATTTTATTTTTATTTTTTAAAGATTTAACTTATTTAAAATTTTTTTGTTTATTTATTTTTGAGAGATAGAGAGAGCATGAGTGGGGGAGGGGTAGAGAGAGAGGGAGACACAGAATCCGAAGCAGGCTCCAGGCTCCGAGCTGTCCGCACAGAGCCTGACGCGGGGCTCGAACCCACAAACTGCGAGATCATGACCTGAGCCGAGGTCAGTTGCTTAACTGACTGAGCCACCCAGGCGCCCCAAGATTTTATTATTTTTTAAAAATAATCTCTACACCCAACGTGGGGCTCAGACTCACAATGCCGAGATCGAGAGTCCCATGTTTTACCAACTGAGCCAGCCAGGCACCCTGACTTCAGAGTTTATGTTACCCTACTTAAAAAAAAAATTAGCTTCCTAGATGTTTCTAGAACACAGAGCAAAAAGTTCCGTCAGACCTTCCTTTCCAGGCCTTCTAGCGCCGCTCCCCGGGGGTCTCTGGTATATTAACAGCTCGAGTCCCGTCCTCCCAGACCTGCGTGCAGTATGGGATCCACTAGACGTCTGTGGCTATTTAAATTAGTTAATGGAATAAAATTTAAATGTCGCATTTTGAGTGCTCAACAGCCACACGTGGCTAGTGGCTGCTGTGTCAGACGACGCAGACAGAGAACATTTGCGTCATTGCTGGAAGGTACTGGACGGTGCTGCTCCAGACCGGGGCTCTCGGGCTCAGGACTGTTGACATTCGGGGCTGGGCAGCCCTCTGTGTGGGGCCGTCCTGTGCGCTGGACCCGCCAGATGCCAGCAGTACCTCCCTGCACCTGCGCTGGTGACCAGCGAACGGATCTCCAGCCACGGCCACGTGTCCCCAGGGCAGGGGAAACATCCCGCCCCTCCCGCCTGTGGAGAGCCTTCACGGTAGATTGTGTTTTCTATCTTGCTTTTATTTGTTTATTTATAATATAATTTATTGTCGAGTTAGCTGACTCCATATTGCTTTAATCTTTCTTTTTTTAAATTTTTTTTTAATGTTTTATTTATTTTCGAGAGCAGGAGAGACAAAGCATGAGCAGGGGTAGGGCAGAGAGAGAGGGAGACACAGAATCTGAAGCAGGCTCCAGGCTCCGAGCTGTCAGCACAGATCCCGACGCGGGGCTTGAACTCACAGACCTCGAGATCATGACCTGAGCTGAAGTCAGACACTTAACCGACTGAGCCACCCAGGCGCCCCGCTTTAATCTTTCTTATTCTCTCTGGATCTTGCCAGTCGCAACACAGAGCCCATGGGCTCCCGGCTCTGGCTTCAGGAAGGTTCACCAGCGCCGTGCGGGCAGTGTAACAAACACTTCCTGAGTGCCCGCCGGTCGCGGTGCCACCCAGGGCCGAGACATTCACTTCTTCCGAGGCCAGCTCCCGTTCCGCAGTTAGTTACCTTTTCCAGAAACCGCGTTCCCTTGGCGCTTCCCTCTGTCACCTTCGCTTTTCCTTTTCCTTTCGGCCAGAGTGTGTGAAACCACCTCACACCCGGCCCGCGGGCCGTCCGCCGGCAAAACCTTCGTTTGTTTTAGTCCCATCACGAGAAATGTTTACTTTAGGTTTCCTTTGTTTAAATGGTCTAAGCTAAAAGCAGGGTAAACTAACCCGTTCCTAGCCTTACATCTTAACCTAGTCCATTAGCTGTTGCTGTCACCAGGTAAAAACATGGTTTCACGTTTTTTTTTTTTTTTTTTTTTTATCTGGAAAGGTAATTTCGGAGAAATATTGCAGATGTACTATTAATGGAATGCCTGTCATGGGTTGGGTGTTGTCCTGTGCCGTTCGTATATAAAGTCCTTAATCCTCCTAGTAATTCAGCAAGGCGAGCCTTACTGTCATCTTATAGAAAGTGGGGGTCACAGAAGATGAGTAGCCCAGAGCCGCAGGCCAGCGTGGAGCCGGGCCGGGCTCTGCACCCAAGTCCGTCTGACTGCAAAGCTCGTGTTTCCGACTCTCCCGCTCTGGGCCAGCCGTTGCCAAGCTGTGGCTCTCCCCGGTTACTTCTGTAGTTTCTCCGGTAATTTCTCATTCTTACGAAATTCTGTATCGTAGCCCATCTCCCTAGCCCTAGAACGTAGGAGTTACTTTGTGACGGCAAATGACAGGCAGCTTGGTTTGGTGTTCAGAAACAGTAGCAGCGATCCAGGACACCAGGGTGACAGCTGCCACCACAGCGCCCCAGGCAGCTGCCCCTCGGGGCCTCCAGGGGACTGTCGTCTGTGCTCCAGACAGATGGGGTGTCACAGGTGTGAATGCAGATGCGGAGAAGGAGCCTGGCTGCCATCTCTTCTGTTTAGAACATGGTGGGGTGGGGGGTGGGGGGCGGGACCTGGTGGCTTGTAAATTTGCCACCAAGCCCAAAGCTTCTACAGCAGGACCGTAGTTCCTCAAACAGGGGCAGGCAGATGCTAGGTGCAGCAGCGGGGAGGCCCACGTAATTCATGGACAGGAACTAAATCACGTGGAGACATGCGGTAAGGTACCCACTTCCTTCTTCAGGTTTCCCTTAATATTTCTGAGCCTGTCGGGGCCCGCTGTTCGGTAGCAGGCACTGGCAATGGTCTCTGTCTTATAAACTGGGAAGCGGCAGGCCCGGAACCACTGAGTCTAGTCTGAAGTTAGTAACATTGTTTGCTTTCCGTTGTGTTGGTTTTGATCTTTACCTTGTGTTTATGGCGAGTGATCTGGGTTTCCATTTATGATAATGGTACAAAATTGCCTTTTACAACCTACGTAGGGGCTGCTGGGGGACTCTGTCTGTTAAGCTACCTACTCTTGGTTTGGGCTCACGTCTTGATCTCCTGGTTTGTAGGTTCAAGTCCCGCGTCGGGGCAGTGCAGAGCCTGCTTAGGGTTCTCTCCATCTCTCCCTCTCTGCCCCTCCCATCTCTGTCTCTGTCTCTCTCAAAAGAAATAAACTTACATGTAAAAAAGAAATTCCCTTTAAGATTTATGTAAATAAAATCTAGAGCAGGAGTTCTCGACCCCCGGCGCTCCTGGCGTTAGCGGTCCGAGCATTCTCTGTTGGGGGGCTGCCCTGTGCCCGTGCTTAGCAGGATCCCTGCCCCCCTGCTTCCCACTGGACGCCCCTTTCCCCAGTTGTGACAACCACAAATGTCTCCAGACATTACCAGGTACTCCTGGGGGCGGGGTGGGGGGAGGGGACCCAACTTGACCCTCGCTGAGAGCCACCAGTCGAAGGTAAGCAAGTTTGGCCAGTACCGCGAAGCCAGGAGGTAGGGACAGTTGGCTGCTGTAGGGAATCCCGCGCGTGTCTGAAAATCGCTTGGCCTGATTTCTGTCAGTTGCGAGGCCGCCCGCCTGATGTCCACGCGCGCGTCCTGGGCGCTGATACCAGATAAAGACGAGGCGGAAGGAGCCGTCTAGGAAGGGGTACTCTGAAGCGGCGCTGCCCAGTGTGACTTCCTGCCACGCCTGGAATGTTCCGAGTCCCCACAGCCCCGTCCGTAGCTGTGCCCAACGTGGGACTCGAACTCACGACCCCTAGATCAAGAGTCGCGTACTCTACCGCCTGAGCCAGCCGGGCGCCCCTCTTTCATTTTGGTTAAATTGACACGCAAACAGCCACGCGCGGTAGACGTTTCCACGCTGGACGCGCTTGTAGAGAAGTCCGAGCACACAGGTCAGGACAGCAGAGCGCGGGCCCGAAGGTGTTGACTGTACTCTCTGAAAGCGTAGAATCGGGGACACACAAAACCCATAGGCTTGTGTCTTTAGGGCCAGCGCAGCTGTGCGGCAGGAATACCGGACGGGAGGTTTGGGGCGGCGGGTCACACAGAGCCCGCTAGCAAGGCCTTGAGCAAAAGTGGAATGAAACCAGCTAGTCGATTCCCAGATGGAAGAGCCCGGGGCCTGGGCGGATGGACAGACGGGTGCCCTCTTCCCAAAGTGTCAGGAACCTGTTGGGGTCTTTCGGTCCTCCTCGTGACTCCGTCCTCAGGCCGACTGTTCCCTAAAGAAGGACACGGAGGCCACCGGCAGGCCTACTCCTGGTTCCTCACCTTAGCAACGTCACGGTGACGGGCACTTCTTTCCTAGCATGTCTGCAATAATCTCAGCCGGGGATCCTGCCGCCCTTTGTCGAGCCTGTTGTCCCGTCAGGGGCTCTGCTTGGCCGCGCCTGGGTCCAGGTGCTCTCGGGAGTGGACCCAAGGAAGGACGCACCTGGAAGGGGGCCCTGCCCGAAGGCCGCAGTGCAGGGGTGCAGGTGTAGTCGGAGACAGTGTAGTTCAGGCGGCTGGAAGGCGGGGCCGGGGCCGGTCTGCAGGCAGGGGCAGGCGGGGCGGCAGGCACAGCTGGCGGTGACACGTTGGCTGTTGGCCGCTGGGGCTGTGGTGACAGGAGGGCCTCGGGAGACTGGCCTGGGGGTGGAGGGATCAGGGTGCTGGTGCAGAGGAGGTAGGATGTCCCTCCCACGAGGGCCCCCGGGAAGGTCCCCACAGGGCTACGGTGGGGCTCGGGGGAGTCCAGGGGCCAGCCCGTCCTGGGCGTGGCTGGGCAGAGCGCCCCCGGGTGGCCTCGCACGCATGCCACTGATGCCCTGGGCCGCTGCCGGGACAGCCCAGGAGAGCCTCTCCCCCGGCGGGAGGGAACTACGTCCCTCATCCCAGGGCAGGTCTTGAAGGGTGACCGTGTGTGGCGCCGAGAGGCAGTAAGTTCATGACAGGCACGGGGACGAGTGGCCGCGGGGCCAGCGGAGCCCCGGCGAGAGTGCGGAGCAGCAACTATGGCTCCCGTTGGCCCCTGCAGCCGCTGCTTCCAGCTTGCGGAGCGGCAGCCCGGGGCGGGGGGGGGGGGGGGGGGGGGGGGGGGGCGCGGAGCTGTGAAGTGATCTTGCCGATGAGGCCGTCGGTGGGGCGCAGGGTGGTGCTCTCGGGCGCTCGGGGTCTGGCTCCGGCAGGCCTGGGCTCCAGCGTCCCCCGCTCAGGGTGGAGCAAATGCAGTAGGAGGTGCGGGGAGATCACGGAGTTCCCCTCCGGCTCGGTGTCTCCGCTGTGAGAATGGAGGCGGGGGCGCCCGGCTGGTTCAGTCAGTTGGGCATCCACCTCTTGGTTTTTTTGCTCAGGGCATGCTCTCCCAGTTCATGGGCTCGAGCCCCGCATCAGGCTCTGTGCTGACAGTGCCAGGCCTGCTCGAGAGTCTCTCTCTCTCTCTCTCTCTCTCTGCCTCTGCCCTGCTGTCTCTTTCTGCCCCTCCCCAGCTCTCTCTCTCTCTCTCTCTCTCTCTCAAGAATAGAAACACTTTAAAAAAAAGAAAAAGAAGATGGGGACAGTGCTCACATACACCGCGTAGGATTGTTGTGAATATACATGAAATAATGCATTTCTTTTTACGTTTGTTTAAAGAGTGCGTGTCTCTTTAAAGACGTTTTGGAAATCTGTACCCACTTGCCCCACCCTCGTCTGCACGGCTGTCTCTACTCTAAACGATCCCCGTTTCTCCTCTTTCTGGGGAAACACACAGCTCACAGCTCACCTATTGAGAGTGTACAATTAGCAGTTTTAAGTGTATTCACAGAGTTGCGTGACCATCACCCCAATTCATATTCGAACACGTCATTACCCCCGAAAAGCAACCTCACACCTATTACCTGTTTTTACTCCTGCCCCCTACAGTGTCTTCTCTGCCCAGCAGTCAGACGAGACCGTTTGGAAAGGTCACTCAGATCAGGGCAGCCCCTGCTTGGGACGCTCAGGGATCCCCGCCGCGGATGGACTAGACTCCAGCCTCCCTGCCCCAGAGACAAGGCCCCGCGGCGTCTGGCCGCCCCTTCCTCCTCGGCCCTGCCCCGCTGTGGTTGGTGTGTTCCAGCCACGCCAGCCTTTCCACGCACACGTGGACGGGGCTGCCTCCCACCTCCGGATCTTTGCCCTTGGGGTGCCATTCCAGTTTGCCCAGATTGTGCTTCCTTTGTATGGTCGCGCGCGGCCGCTGCTTGTCCCCCAGCTCAGCCGTCCCACCAGCGTCCCTGACTACCCCGTCTTCCTGAGCCACACGCCCCCACCCCCCGCTCAGCCCCCTGTCCTCTCTTGCCCAGACCTTATTTTATTTTGGGTGGTTGTTCCCTGTCTCCCTCCCTCCTCTAGCGTCTAAGGCCCAGAGCGAGAGGAGCCATCTGTTTTGTTCACTCCCGAATGCCCGGGGCCCAGGCGAGGGCCCGGCACACTGAGCGCACAAGACAGAGTAAGTAGGCGAATGAGCAGGAGACCAAAAAGAAGCAGCGATTACCCGTCTTCTGTTACTGTCGTTGGTAAGCGTGCAGTAAATGCCATTGACCTGAAAGTCAAGTTGGTTGTGTATTGACAGTTGCAGGTCATATTCAATGCAGGTGAAAAGTGAATACATGAGGTCATGTCGGCTAAATGAGATGGCCTTGGGGCTAACTGTGCTTGGCTCAGGTGACACAAAGCGTGTATCTTAGCCTGTGCCGAACACTTACCCCTGTTTTCCCGTGGGACTGTGAGAGAAGAGAAGGCAAAGATCCCGTTCCAGTATTCGGTCCCCGAACCAAATGGTACCAGCTGGACACTTGATAAAGGCGTACTAGTACGAATTGAGCTGGGAATGAGCCACGTTGAGCCGTAGATAATATGTAACAATGTAACCAAAGAATACACAGGGGGCTCCTGGGTGGCTTGCTCCGTTTAGCGTCTGACTTCCACTCAGGTCATGATCTCACAGTTCGTGAGTTCAAGCCCAGCAGGGGACTCTGTGCTGAGAGCTCAGAGCCTGGAGCCTGCTTCAGACTCTGTCTCCCTCTCTCTCTCTGCCCCTCCCCTGCTCATGCTCTCTCTCTCTCTCTCTTAAAAATAAACATTAAAAAAAAAAAGAATACATAGGAAAAATTCCCTCCTTCTCAGAGAAAACCAGTGGTGTCGCTGGTTACAGAGATTTTCTGCACCTGAAGCATGCCTGCACCTGTTTCCTCTTGTTTTCATGCAAAAATAGTGTCCTGGACACCGCTTTGGGCTCCTTTTCGATTTAGCTTATCTTGAGAAATGGGGTCTTCAGGGCGTGTAGCCCTCTCTCTCCTTGGAAGACGGTGATGGGTGTCCCCTGTTGATTTCACCAGCCCCCTCTGATGACTGGTTAGGTTCGTTTCCCATCTTTTGCCACCACAGTGCGTCCCGCAGGGACTCTGCGGCTGTTCCATACACATGCGCATGTCTGCGGGTTCAGTAATGAATGGCCTAACCGGTAGCTTGCTGTGCAGAACCTTTGCTAAAATAAGACGGACAAAACCCATGTCAACAGCCGGCCTGATGGTTGGCTTTCTTAAATTCACTCTCCAGCTTTCACTGAGAAGCCTGCAACTCCGGGAGCGGTCATTACAGGGTTGTTACGGGATGGGGAGCGGGTTCACGTCACGGAGGGGTCGGTCATGACCAGCGGTTTCCACAAACACAGAGGTGTGCTCCCTGTCAGGTGAATCCCCCCTCTCTCCTTCCTGCCTCCCGCCTTCAGCGCGCACTTAGCGAGCGTCCACCGATGGCCAGCCTGGGTGCCTCGCTTCCACCGGCAGCAGTGGTTTTGGGCTCCTGGAGACGTGTGTGTCTCTGGCCTTTGGACCACTGAGGACAGGGCCAACGCAGATGAGTTGCTAGGGGTGAAACCTGTCCCTGTCACAGACGCCTCGCTCAAGCACTGATTTACAGGAATGAAGATGCTATTTTGTTTTTTTAATTTTTTACTGTTTGTTTTTGAGAGAGAGAGAGCGCATGCACAAGCGAGGTAGGGAGCAGAGAGAGGGGGAGACACAGAATCGGAAGCAGGCTCCAGGCTCCGAGCCGTCAGCACAGAGCCCGACGTCAGCACAGAGCTCCAGCTCACCAACCGGGAGGTCATGACCTGAGCTGAAGCCGGATGCTTAGCCAACTGAGGCACCCGTGCGCCCCCGAAGATGCTATTTTTAAGGAAGGCATTGTGTTTCATTGTGGAAACTTTGAGTATTGAGTCAGGCAGCTCGCTGATGCCCAGGGACCGAGTCTGCTCAGCTCTGTACCCCAGCACCCCGCCAAGGCCTGCCCAGCCCGCAGGAGGAGGGGGAGGGGGAGGAGGAGGAGGAGGGCCGCCGTGGACCTGTAAGTCCATACATGTCCTCTCCCTGTCGGCTTGGTTTCACTTCACTTGGCAGCGTTGCGGGGGCTGGCAGGGCTGGGGTTTCTGCCTCCCAGCAGTTCGGTGTGGGGTGTGTCCGTCACAGTGCTGACGAGGGCTCGCGGTTCTTGAGATGCCTTGTGTATGGGCTCTCCAGAAGGACAGGTGTCCTCCGAGTGGCTTCGTTCCGCTGGAGCCGCCCGCGTTGCCCTGCCCTGTGCGGTCCAGCCGGGAGCAGGTGCACTAAGGAGCCGACCCCGCAGGACCCGGGCAGTGTCTCCGGGTGATGCCGGGCGGGCCCCGGGCCAGTGTCTTCCTGGCCGGCTCCTCTGGGCTGTTCTGAAAGGAGCCCTGGGCGTGGAGAGGAGTTTCCTCTCCTTCTCTTTCACCTGCTGACCTGGGCGGAGCCAGCAACCGTGCCGGCTTGGGGTGCTGGAAATACACTAGGTTTTCTAATGAGAACGAGGTCATGCAAGGCCGGACTCTGCAGGTTCTCCCATCTTGGCAACATCGGTCGCTTTAGTTTTTATTTTAGTTTTTTGAAGCAAACAGACACTTTTGGGGGTGCTTAGAATTGCAGTTCGAGAGCCAAAGATTGAGATAGAAACGAAACGAGATTCTCCTCGGGCGCCGCCTTTAGCCGCCGCGGGCTTCCCTCCCTCAGCCGCAGGACGGGAAAGTAACACGGAGATGTGTTGCTCTGTGTTTCCTTTTTAACTTCAATCTCATTTTAAAAATGAATCTTACGCTTTGATGAAATGCGTAATTTGGGCTTGCGGGCAGAGCACGTTGTATTTGGACCACAGCTGTGTTCCCCTCTCCTGGTGACGCCTCACTCGCGGCCGTCGTGCTGACGCAGTAAAGTGGCTTCCGAGAAAACCGTCGGGAGCGAGGTGGACGGGCGTGGGCGTGGCCTTGACCGTGTGGCTCTGTCTCTCCCGCAGGTGCTGCGAGTGGCTGAGATGCTGCGGCGGAGGGGAGCCCAGGCCACGCACCGTGTGGTTGGGGCATCCCGAGAAGAGGGACCAGAGGTACCCTCGAAATGTCATCAACAATCAGAAGTACAACTTCTTCACCTTTCTTCCTGGGGTGCGTACGGGCGGCGAGCACTCACTTTGTTTTCTTCTCACACCAGGTGTGGGCGGGGCTACCGGGTTTAGAAGACCAAGGTCCCTGGGGCGCCCGGGGGGCTCAGTCGGTTAAGTGGCTGACTCTTGGTTTCAGCTGAGGTCACGAGCTCACGGTTGGTGAGTTCGAGACCCACGCCTGGCTCTGCGCCGACAGCCCAGAGCCTGCTTGGGATTCTCTCTCTTCCTCTCTCTCTGCCCCTGCCATGCTCAGGCTCTTTCTCTCTCTCAAAAATAAATAAATCTTTAAAAAAAAAAAGACAAAAAGACAAACATGGCTGTGGCAGAATCACCCGTGCCTCTTGCAGGCTGCCCGAGCCGCTGGCCATTCATCTTCTCTGGTCCTGAGTGCCTAGCGGGGGGCTCCCTCCTGGGATTTCTGCTCTGACACTCCACTCAGTCCGTTAGAATAACTTCACATTTAGTTGGTGTCTTAGGTGCAAGAGCGACAAAGATGTCTAGGGGACCCAGCAGTATAACCAAAATGCCAAAAAATGTACAAAAAGCAAAATCCCATCAGCGCCTGAAGTCATCACGGGAAGCATTTTCACTGTAGGAAAGGCAGGAGGTACGAGTACAGAGGTGTTTTTTTAAAGGTGGATTTTAATCCTGCCGTCCGGAGGGAATTGCCGTGGGCATTCTTGCTGATGAATCTTTCAGTCGTGCTTACTTATTATTTTATGCTCTGGAGGCCCAGCGTTTCCCCGTTAGCTTCGGCCAATCCGTGGATTTCAACTCTATAAACCTTCCCCCACCCCCAACGCATGCTTAAATTGAATACCTGTTTTTATCCACCGGGCCCTCCGCGCACACCCTGGCTGAGTTTAGAAGCAGCAGCAGCAGTGACCAGTTCCAGTGCTGGAAGGGGAAAAAAAATGAGTTGTTTGATTTATTGAGAGAGATTCCAGAAACACAACTGTGTAATGCTGTAGTTTAAGGTCAATTTGAATGCTTTTTTTTAAATGTTCTTTTATTTTTGAGAGACAGAGAGACAGAGCATGAGTAGGGGAAGGGCAGAGAGAGGGGGAGACACAGAATCTGAAGCAGACTCCAGGCTCCGAGCTGTCAGCACAGAGGCCGATGCGGGGCTCGAACTCGTGAACCGTGAGATCGTGACCTGAGCTGAAATCGGATGCTTAACCGACTGAGCCACCCAGGCGCCCCCGAATGTTTTTTTAAGGGCGACTCTGACTACATTCACTGCTGCGTTCAACCCACACACCCCGCCCCCCAATCTCAGGATCCGAAATCAAGAGAAAGTGTATTTCTCGTTCATGGAAGTGCTGGTGCCGAGCGGACCGCTCTTTTCCGTGCCGTGCCTACGCTGTCTAGAATACTGGGCCACCAGTATCTCCGTGACCGAGCAAGAGTGATTTGGCTGAAAAATGGCTCTTAACTGCCTCAGCCTCAAAGACACACCATTTCTGCCCAGCGCCGGGGAGAAGGCGCGTGGCGCCAGCCTCACCCCTGGGGCGCGTGGGAGCCATCGACGGCTCTGCCACCTCCACACAGGACGGGGTTCTGCTCTGTTTTACGGTGTCGAGAGCGTATCGTGGCGCTGCTAGGTGTCCTCGTTTTCTCGATTGAGCTCACAGAACAAGCGTTTCCCACTAAAACCTCTCCTGGACACGTCGAGCGGCCTCCCTGCACTTAAAAGATAGTTTTTAAGAAACAGCTCATCCCAGATAAAATGGAAGCCCCCGGCATGCCCTCCCCGCCCCGGAGGCGCCCGCTCTCTTGAATGTGGCCTGTATAATTGCCACGTGGGTCATCGTTTATTTCTTTAGTCTCGTGAATTCTGTCTTGATCACCCGTGTGTCTTTTCCTAGACGAGACGCAGAAGTGTTTACGCTGTGCGTGAAAGGCGTTGCGGGCGTCGTGTTCTCCCGTAGGCGAGAACTGCCCTCGACTGCTCCTCGCCCCCGACCTGACCCCCGGCGAGCGCGCCACGCGAGCCGTGACGGGCCCTTCCCTCTCTTCTCTTTTCCAGGTGCTGTTCAACCAGTTCAAATATTTTTTCAACCTCTATTTCTTGCTTCTCGCCTGCTCTCAGTTTGTTCCTGAAATGAGACTTGGTGCCCTCTATACCTACTGGGTCCCGCTGGTGAGTACACGGGCGTTGTGTGTTCGGTGACCGCGGCGGGGGGGTTCGGGGACAGAGGCGTCTTTGTCTCCCTCCCCCGGGCACCTGGAATGGGACGCGGCCTCTACGAGAGGGGACACCCTCAGGCTCCCCAAGATTTTAATGTTGAGGCTCCACCTCCCACGCCGCCAGGGTCAGACTGGTGCGCTCTCCATTCGTTCGTTCATTCATTCATTCATTCATTCATTCTCTCCAGCAGCCAGTCAGGCATCCATTTTTTTCATCAGCTGTGCATTTCATACTTCCGGTCTGTCTCACCTCTGTCTAGACTCTGGGGACGCAGTGTCAGGCTCGGAGAAGGACAAGGCTTCTATCTTTGCGGGTCGTGCTGTGTGAGATATTTTCCGAGATCCTGTTTTCTGTTCGTGTAGAGTCGGCCAGCACGAGGCTTTGAAAAGTACCAGGTTTTGTACTTTGTGTGTGAAGTGAGACGGAACTAACCAGAAGGCCCCTCCTCCGTTCCCTCCCTTGTCTCCTTTGGGCAAATGGTTATTGAGTAGCAACTGCGTGCCGGGCGGGCACCGTGCTCTGTGCTGGGGACACAGCAATGAACGAAACATAAACAATCCCTGCCCTTATCCGGGGGTCTTCAGAGGAGAGAGACAGTAATTAATGAAATCATTTCAATTTGTGAAAAATGCTGCAAAGGTTCTAGAATAAGGCCACGGGTCAGATGGGCTATCCCAGGCCCGTTCAATGTTTGTCGGATGGATGAAGGAGGGGCTGGGGAATGTGGAGGCACAGCCTTGGCCAGCGTGGCCATGGAAAGCGTCTCGTGGAGAGAGATGGGCCGAATAGGAGGGCGGGAGTATCCCGGGTACAGAAAGCAGTAGTGCAAACGCCCTGTGGTCGGCATGTACTCAGAGCATTTGAGGAACAGAAGGAAGCCCGGTGTGGTTGGGGAGCGGAGAGAGTGGAAGTAACCTCTTCTTACCCAGGTGGAAACTGTGTATTTCACACGAAGTGGGGCTCGGGACACTTGGATTCTCAGTTCCCAAATGTTGTTACATATGTTTCATTGGGAGAAGATTGTTAAAGTAGAAAATATTTAAGCCCTTCTTAAAGAAACAAGGACAGAATCTTCCCTTCCCTCCCTTCCTTCCTTCCTCCCTCCCTTCCTTCCTTCCTTTCTTTTCTCTTTCTTTCTTTCTTTCTTTTTCTTTCTTTCTTTCTTTCTTTCTTTCTTTCTTTCTTTCTTTCTTCCTTCCTTCCTTCCTTCCTTCCTTCCTTCCCTCCCTCCCCTCCTCCCCTCCTCCCCTCCTCCCCTCCTTCCTCCCCTCCCCTCCCCTCCCCTCCCCTTTCTTTTCTTTTCCTCCCCTTCCCATCCCCTTCCCCTCCCCCTCCCCTCCTCCTCCCCTCCTCCTCCCCTCCCCTTCCCTTTCCCCTTCTTTTCTTTTCTCTTCTCTTCCTTCCTTCCTTCCTTTTCTTTCTTTCTTTCTTTCTTCCCTTCCCCTCCCCTCCCTTTTCTTTCATTTCCTTTTGTTTTCTTTTTTCTTTTTTCCCTTTTCTTTTTTCTTTTTTCCCTTTCCTTTTTCCTTTTTTTCCTTTTTCCTTTCCTTTCCTTTCCTAGATGAGAAGGATTTGGTGCACAGGCACGTCGGGTGTCGGGGAGCCAGTTGCTAAGAGACCGTGAGTGGGCGGGTGTCCCTACACCTCGAGTGCCGCACCATCAGACGGGTTAGACCGGCAGCTCCGGCCCCGAGAAGCGAGAGGGGGTTGAGTTTTTCCACACGAACAGCAAAGGTGCTTTTGGGATGTGCACACAGTTCTTTCCTGACCCGAGTCATCTGTGGGTGAGTCATCTGTGGGGGTGGGAGAAGCCTTCTGTCCCCCATCCTTCCCTCCCGTGACGATCGCTCCCGTCTGCGCGTTGCGCTCTCACGCACGATCCGGCCTCCGGAGAACCGGGGCGCTCATGTCCCGTCCAGAACGGAAGGGGCTGCTGCGTTCCGGCAGGGGCGAATGCGGACCTGGAGTCGCCAGACCCAAGGCTTAGAAGCTTTAGAGTTCTGCGTGAAACACCCCAGTTTTATCGGCGGTTTTTCGTTGCACACCTGTTAACACCATACCTAATTGAGACTCAACCCGAAGTTCCTGATGTAAAAAAAACTTAGTCTCTAATGGACACAAAATATAACTTATCACATTGCCTTTTGTTGGTTACTCTTTTAAAGTGTGCTTACTTGAAAGGTAATACGTTCACATGATTCAAGAAACATAAAAACAGTCCCAGTGAAACTCCCGCCGCCGCCCCCCGCCACCCCGTCCAGGTGGCCTGGCATGAGCGGCGAGCACTGGGGTGCACCCCCCCCCACCTTGTTCTGAGCGAGCGGCCCGGCTGCAGCTCCTGCCCGCAGCTCCTTGCTGAGATGAGGCCTGGCGTTTCCAGGAGAAGCCTGACCTCCCACGGTGCGGTCCCCGTGGCCTCTGCCACCTCCCAGCCTGTTTAACCGGGCAGGGCGACAGCAGCCTCTGGCGGTCCTGGTGTTCCTGACTCCGCACCCGCGTCTCTCTTACAGCCGACTTTCCCGTGAAGGCTGAGGAACGTGAGGGGGTGCGGGTCTTACCGTTCTGCCTCTTCCCAGGGGCTACGGAGAAGGCGGCTCGGGGGTCCCAGGCAGAGTAGATGGCCTCTGTTCCTAGGTGACGAGAGCTGCTGTCCCCCAGACTTTTAGGTACAGAATCACTTGGCGGTTCTTGGCTCGAACACATTGCGCAAGGTCTCCGACCACCCTGAACGGCCTCTCGTTTCGGGGGCGGCCACGGGCGAGCGCGGCTGCGAATCAGGGCTGCGGCGTGCTCCCCGGCTGCACGCAGAGAAGCCGTGTAATTTGGACCTCCGTTTTCTCATCTGTAACCCAGGCGCGATCGCGTCCACTTCCTTGGCTTGTTGGGAGGATGAAATAAAGTACTTTCGCTCCCGATGGACAGAAGAATTCTCAGGAAATACTCTCATTAGAATTTTAAATCTCGGGCACCAGTGATGTTGATTGTTGTCGGGATTCGGTTTAGTTTTTGAGAACCTCTTTCCTGGTACTAATGTATTAGAGGGAGAAATTCCTGAATAGATAGCTGAAATGATACCTAAAATTGTTCGTATGAAGACCTAGATTTTTTTTGTTACTGAGATATAATCCGTGTACCATAAAATGCACATATAGTACGTGCGTGGTTAAGTGAGTGGCGACGTTTGTCAGCACCCGTGGGAACACCGCCTCCGTCAAAATACAGAGCACTTGCATCACCCGGGTGCGCCCGCTCCAGTCAGCCCCTCCTGAACCAGAGGTAGCTGCTTTGACTGCTTTTCCGATTTCTAGCTCATAGATCGGCTTTGCTTTAGGAAATCTATTTTTGACGTGCAGCTTGACAAAAGGAGGCTTAGCACCTTCAGAATGGCTTGTCTGGGCACCGTCCCTGCCTGAGGCCCTCGCAAGCTCAGACACCCCCAGGCCTCCTTGTCAAACCCTCTTTCTAAATATCCGTGGATTTTAAGGACCTCTGGAGTTGGATGGTCGGAATTTATTTCTGGACTACGTGTGCACCTCTAGGCGAAAGCACTTGCTGGCCTGAGGGATGGCGTGTCCTTTGGGGTTAGCGGGAACTGTGTGTTTGGGGGGGCGGGGGGAGTAGATGCCGTAACTTAGGAGGTCGTATTTCTTTGCAGCAGGGAGGCGAGCAGCTCCTGCCTTTGCATGAGCACACACTTTGCATGAACATCAGTGGGCTTTAGCTGGGCCCGCGCGGCGAGAAATAGAGACAGGCCCGTTTGAGAAAACAGCCAGCACGGGGCGCCTGGGTGGCTCAGTCGGTTAAGCGTCCGACTTCGGCTCAGGTCATGATCTCACAGTTTGTAAGTTCGAGCCCCGCGTCGGGCTCTGTGCTGACAGCTCAGAGCCTGGAGCCTGCTTCATTCTGTGTCTCCCTCTCTCTCTCTGACCCTCCCCCACTCATGCTTTGTCTCTCCTGCTCTCAAAAATAAATAAAAACATTTAAAAAAAAAAAAAAGAGAGAGAACAGCCAGCAGACATCTGGGTTCTGGCCGGGAACAGCAACACGGCGGCGCGGGAGGGGTCACGATTCTGCGCGCCCGGCTCTGCGCTCTTCCAGAGCAAGATTCTTCTCACCTCCGGGTCTAGAGTCCTGCTTTTATTCTGAAATTGTCCCAGTTTTGCTGGGGCCGCGTCTTGATTGGAAACAGGAGTAATCCTTCGGTTGTAGAGATGAATGAGCCCTCGGGGAAGGCTCACAAAGCGGCACATCCCCGGCTGGATTTACAGAAGGGATTTAAAGTCCTTTGAATGGAAGTTAATATCTTTCAGAGGGTCAACAGTATGAAAATGAAATTCTCAAAGAGTCACCGCCGCTAACCTTCAGGGTGCTGGTGCTTTCTATGGGGAAAAAGACAGAAAAAAAGAAAAGACCTGAAAAGGAGAGATGACAAGGGTATTTTGTAAGAAAAATGAATGAATGCTCTCGCCTTTATGGACAAAAGAGGAGAAATCTGGATGGGAAAAGATCCCTGTGACAGCTGGCCCCCGGCCCCCGCCCCCCTTTATACGAGTTGACGTGCCTGACCCGGGAAAGGCCGGGCCGTTTCAATGTTCTTTTTATTAGTTGTTATTTATGCAATTAATACGTCAGTGTGTTTTCTGTAGAAGGATCGAAACTGTTACAGAGAAGACCGGAGGCCCCTTTGGCCCTTCCCTCTCCCCCAGTCTTTTCCTTGCAAAGGAATCGAGCCGATAGTTAAGGAAATTGGAAACTCTTTATAGAGCGCGGTCATCGTGGTTGGTGTTTGCCTGCCCGGGGTTACGTTGTATGTTGCGAAAAGTTGACTTCCCTCCTTGGGAGGTCGGGGCAGAGGGATTGACCTCGTTCTTCCTAAGTGTCTCCCGCTGCTGCGTCGTATTGGCTAATCTTTCTTCCATGCTTCTGTGGATGCGGAACAGCGCGGCTGTTAAGAGCAAGGACTCTGGAGCCGGATGTCCTTCCTGTCACTTAGGAGCTGCGTGTCCTCGGGCAAGATTACTCAACCTTCCTGGGCTTCCGAGTCCTCCTCTCCACAGTAGTAAGAGTCGGGTTGTCAGGGGCTGGGACACCCCGCGAGTGGCACCCGGCACGTGCTGGGGGAGACGCAAATGTTACCAGGCACCATCACTCAGCCACTGCCCGCGGACCGACCCCCTTTCTCACGCCCAGAAATCCTGCGTGGTGGTGGACAGGGACGCGCCGTGCGTGCAGGACAGAGTCGGAGAAGTGGGCTTGCCGGGGCAGGTGCGGGTGACTAGCCAGGACCTGGCCTGCTGCCCTCCCGCGTGGCCTCTGGCCTCGTCTGTCCCCAGCGTCAGGAGAGGACAGTCGCCTACGGCGGGGCTCACCCTCTCTCCCCTGTCTCCGCAGGGCTTCGTGCTGGCCGTCACTGTCATCCGAGAGGCGGTGGAGGAGATCCGATGCTATGTGCGTGACAGAGAAGTCAACTGCCAAGTCTACAGCCGGCTCACGGCCAGAGGTCAGCCTCCCGCTCCAGCCGGGCCGCGGACAGTCAGGGGGCAGAGTTCAAGGCCCGGGGCCCGTGGGTGTGCGGACACCACGTGGCGGGACGGACACCACGTGGCGGGACAGTCACTCCGTGGCTGGCACCTGGGAGGCCGTCTCAGCCCGGGCCGGCTGAGGAGGGAGGGAGGGGGCCCCTCTCGTTCCTGGGGAGGCTGCGGAGGCTCCGAGTCTGTCTTACATGTTTCCGGGGAGCACCGCTTTCAAAGGTACTCCTTCCACATTACAAAACTAACGCTACAACTTTGCAACATTAGTTTTTGAAATGGGCGCCAGATTTATGGCTGCGTCTTCAAGGCTTTGTCGGAGGGCATCTTCTAAATCCTCCAACGTCAAGTGGAGAGTCCGACCCAAAGAGAAGCAACTAGCTAGCCCTTAAGTACCGAATCTCTCTTGCAAGGCACATGCATTTGAAAAAAACAAAAGAAATGTTTTAAATGTCTGTTTATTTTTGAGAGAGAGAGAGACAGAGCATGAGCAGGGGAGGGACAGATAGAGAGGGAGACACAGCATCCAAAGCCGGCTCCAGGGTCCAAGCTCCGAGCTGTCAGCACAGAGGCCCATGTGGGGCTCGAACTCAACAAATCATGAGATCATGACCTGAGCCGAAGTCGGGAGCCCAACCCAGCCGACTGAGCCACCCAGGTGCCCCAAGGCACACGCATTTGAAATTGGTGGAATTAAAAACAAACTCCCGAATACCCCACTGAAAACCCACACAACCATCTAGCCAGTGTTTTAACTTCTATTTCAACTGCAGATTCTACAGGAGCTAACCCGTAAGGCTGTGTTCAGAAATAAGAGCTTGTTACCCACGGTTCCCGAAGATGCCAGCCCGTTCAGGGATTAGTAATGTTTTAGGAGCGGGAGATGGGTGAAGGCCGTGCTTTGCCTTCGGGACGTGAAGAATTCTGAAAAAGAGGAAATAGATGTCTCAGGGAGGGTGAGCTGCTTTCTGATGCTTTAGGCATCCCAGGGCGTTCACCCGTGGTTTCAGAGTTTTGCCTAGAACTTTCCTTCCCTTAATAATGACGGAGGAATACGTTTCGGGCTCAAAATTTTTGTTTAATCCCCTGAGGGTCGAGAAGGTGTTTCGTTTTAGTGCATTTAAATAGATCTTCAGAGTTGGTGGTCTTAACAGTCGGCAGGGCTCTGGGAGAAGTGGGGGTCGTAGCAACCCCCACTACTGCTATACCCCATTGGGTATAAAAATGCTTTATTCTTGCTAAACTACTGTATTCAGGACATTTTGCTGCCTACAGAAAGAAAACCCAGCGTAATCTTTGCAAAGGCAGGTGGCTTGGGCTTTCCACGTGGCTAATCAGAAGACCCCTCGGCGGGGCGTTTTTTTGTGGTTCGTGTATATTAAATCCTCCCTTAATAACATATTCTGACGATAACATTTAAAATGCTAGGCAACCGACAAAAGCCCCGTTGGAGAGGCTGCCGTGGACCTATTTAGAGGGATTCCATTCATTCATCTGTCCCGGCCCCAAACCTTCTTTGGTTCTTTTCATATTGCAATTGCTTTCCCCGCCGCCCTCCCCGGCAGCTCCCCCTTCTGAGCCCCTGCTTTAACTCCACTCAGTTCTTGAAAAGACCCTTAGGAGAATTGGCAGATGGCTCCGGCATTAAAAACTTGTCTTCCTTTGTCGGTCGCCTTTTGTGGCCCCTGCTTTCTATTGTCATGCCAATGGAACAGTAGGGGAAAGCGGGCAGAGTCCTGAACGCTGACGTAGCCCCTGCTCGGCCATTTGTTTCGAAAGCCCCCCAAAAGCACTGAAGAAACTGTCAGCTCAGAAAGTGATGGAGGTGAGTTTAGTTATTTGATGCCCTTGGGCGGAGGGGCACAGAGCACGAAGCCCCCACTGGACGATTTCAGAGAGAGGAGGAGGAAGAAGGCTTTGTTGACCTTCCTGTTTAATTACTTACTGTTTTCTTGAGTGAGGCTTTTCACCAAGGTCTTCGCTTAGAAAATTCAAAAGCAAAATGAAACGTGTGTGTGTGTGTGTGTTTATTTACATCCGTGTAGAACTTTTTCTTTTGTATCACATGACGTCTTAAAAGTTGTATTTTTCAACTCTGATTTTAGAGTTGAGAAACGGTTAGAAACCAGAATATCAAGTCTTCCATCACTGGATTACGGGCCACGATATTTACCTACGTTCTGTACCATTTCCTGATCAACAAGAGGCAGTACCTGTGCTGACAGAGTTTAAAAACATTTTTTGGTAATGATTTCTGACTAGAAAAAAATTACAAAAATCCTACGGTGACCGACGCCCTCTTCCCCCGCACACGCGTCAGTTGTTAACGTTTTGCCATATTCACCGTTTAATCCTCTCTCTCTCAGTCGTTAGAGAATTAAGTCGCAGACATCATTCCCTTCACCCCGGAGTACTTCCGTGTTTAATTCCTAGCGGGCGTTTCTCTTACCGAACACGGCACAGTTCTCAAAATCAGGAAATTCACCAGCGGTGCGTTACTGGTAATCTACGGTCTTTACTCAAAATTTGCCATTTGTTCCTAAAGCGTCCTGTTTTTTTCCCCTCCCCTGCCCCCCAGCATCTAAATTTTTAGCCCTGTTTTTGACAGCATTTTTTTTTTCCGGGTCCAGAAACCGGTACAGATTTGCCAGTGACATTTAGCTGTCCTTGCTCCTTCATCTCCTCTAGCCTGGCACAGCTCCCTGGTTTTCTTTGATACAACATTGACATTTTTGAAAAGGCCCGGCCAGGGGCGCCTGGGTGGCTCAGTCAGGTACGCATCCGACTCCTGCTTGGGTCGCGATCTCACGGTCCTTGGAGCGTCGGGCTCTGTGCTGACGGCTCGGAGCCCGGAGCCTGCTTCGGATTCTGTGTCTCCCTCTCTCTCTGCCCCTCCCCTGCTCACACTCTGTCTCGCTCTCGCCCATGTAAATAAACATTAAAAATTCTTTTTTGAAAAGGACCGGCCAGTTTCAGGGCAGTTTGCGTAGCTTGTCCCTCCGTTTGTGTCTCTCTGATGTGTCAAAATTAGAGTCATGACCTGTCTTTTCAGCGAGAGTTAACGTAGGTTTAAGAATACCAATGGCACAGCTTCTTGTGACTTTGCCAGAGTTTTAGAAGTGGTGTGGTGATCAAATTGAAAAACTTTCAAACTTTGAGAAAAAAATCGATTTTAAACAACGAAACACTCTGGAAGTAAGGCACTCACACTAGGAGGGAGAATAGACGGGAGTCTTTTTCTGCTAATTGCTGCTTCCACCTAGCTCGCCTTAGGTCATGAAAACAATCTAGTTAAAATAGCACTCCAGTTAGATTAATTTTTAACGTCGTTGTCATGTCAGATATTAACACTTCACGTGAAAAGCGAGTGTTTATTCATTTTGTTAAGAATTTTTTTTGACTACAGCACGTCCCGAGTGTGTCGTAAGTTTCCGTATTATAGAAATAAACACAAGGGCCTGGGGACTCTGGGAATTCATAGTTTAGTGACGTTTCCAGCCGTTTAAATAGATAGTTTAAAAATGCAACTGGGGCATCTGGGGGGTTCAGTCAGTTAAGCATCCAACCCTGGGTTTTGGCTCCGGTCATGATCTCACGGTTCGTGAGTTCGAGCCCTGCATCCGGCTCTGTGCTGACAGTGTGGAGCCTGCTTGGGATTCTCTGTCTCTGTCTGTCTGTCTGTCTCTTTCTCAAAATAAGGAAACAAACTTAAAAAATGCAGCTAATGATTATACTGCAGGTGTGGGAGTGGGGTGACCGTCGTAAGGGATGTCACCTTTCATGACCACGGCATCCCTGGTTCTGAGCACAGTGTGTGACGGTCGAAGAAAGTCGTGGTTCTGAGCCTGTGTCTGCCTCGAATCAAAGTCCCGTTTCCGCCGGCACTCTGCTACGTGGGCGGGTCCTTGACCTGTCAGTAAATCGGGGGTAAGAACAGTGCCTACCTTATCAGAGTTGCTCTAAATCTAACTCTAGTATGAGAAGAATCTAACACTGTGCCTGGGATTTGGTGTGTGCTCAAGAAAGGCAGTGTTGATGGCCTTGCAGCAGAGGTCCATTAAACGTTGGCGGGTGTGAATAAATAAACGGAAGCATGAGCTGGGGGTCATGGGAGGTTATGGGAGCCCATCAGAGAGGAGCTGCTATGTCTTCTCAGAAGAAGTGACCGTCGTCTTAAGTCTTACAGGGTGGAAGAGAGCGGGACTGGCTGTGTGGCTGGTGGTGCATCGTGCAAGATGAACCCATGAGGCCCTTATTCAAAAATTAAGAATTTAAGGGGACGCCTGGGTGGCTCAGTTGGTTGAGCGTCCAACGTTTGATTTCGTCTCAGGTCATAATCTCACGGTTCTTGGGTTCGAGCCCTGTGTCGGACTTTATGCTGACAGTGTGGAGCCTGCTTGGGATTCTCTCTCTCTGTCTCTGTCTCTCTCTCTGTCTCTCTCTCTGTCTCTCTCAAATTAAATAAACTTACAAAAGAAATTACGACTTTCAAGATGGCAGCAGGTGAACATGAAAGCAAGAGCAGGACCCTTCTGAGTGCGTGCTGGTACCCAGCTCATGCAGAGAGAGTGCCTTGGTGAAGAGTCTGCCTTCCAAAGGCCACAGGTGACATGTGGGACACATACCTCAGGTTCTGGCTCCACCTCGTTCTTCCCATTTAGGTCGGATTTCCTGAGTTTCCCTCCTGGGAAAACAGAGGAGGTCACGTAGGCGGGTGAGTGCCTGGCGCCGTGGGGAAGTTCGCTCTGTGGTCTGGGAATCCATGGATAAGGCACAGCTTACAGGGAGAAGTTGGAAGTGTTTGAAAAATACTGTCAAGGGGCGCCTGGGGGGCCCGGTTGGTTGAGCTCTGACTCTTGATTTCGGCCTCAGGTCGTGATCCCAGGATTTGTGGGTTCGAGCCCCGCGTCAGGCGCTGTCCTGCGGGTGCGGAGCCTGCTTGGGCCTCTCTCTCTCTTCCTCTCTCTCTGCCCCTCCCCCAGTCTCACCCTCTCAAAAATAAATAAACTTTAAAATGGCAACTCTTTAAAAAAAAAAAAAAGAAAAATCCTGTTGAAATTGGAAAGCAGTAGTAAAAAAGGAAAGAGGACTCGCCGAAAGCCAGCCTGGAGGTGGAGAAGGTCTAGGCTGTAATTTCTTCCACAGCCAGGTGGCTTTTCCAGATGGGGGCTGAGAGGCTCAGAGAGGGCTGGTGCCGGTGTCAGCGGCCGGGTAAGGGCAGGACTGTGACTTGCACCCCGGCTGGTCTGGAGGCACGTCCTACAGGTCTAGGCACCTGCTGTCTGCCAGGAGCGGGAGTAGCACCTTCACGTGGAGTATCTCAACCCGAGCCGCGATGCTCAGCCTTAATACGCACGCTACAGAAACCCTGTCAGGTTTAAAGAATTTTAAAACACGTTTCTGAGTCCAGAGGAATTTGTTAACTCGGCGTCGTCATCCTCAGGTGGACGGACTTACCGTTAGACGGAGGTGGTGGGAGCCAGTAGGGAGCGTGCTTTCGGATAAATAAGCCTTTCTTTTCCTTCTTGAAATCCGCGTTTGCACTGTGATTGGAGCCTGGAGGGAGGTTCTCACGAGTCGAGGGGTCTTCGCTACCAGCACCAAGGGCACCAAAACACCAGGAGCCAAAGAACGGAGAGGGTCTTGGAGTGGTAGCCCACCCAGCAAAACTCCCTTTTGTTACTGAAAGGTTTGGGTTGGGCGGGGCAAGAATAATAAGTAAAGGGATCATTTCTCTTTCTGTGTGTCTTGCTCAAACGAAAGTTTCATTCTGGGGGTGGAGTGGTTTGCCTCGACGATCCCAGGATCCCAGGTGGGCAGGGCTGTTGGGTTTCTTTCCATTTTCGCGAGGGGAATTCCTCGGGGCTTCTACGGGAGTGTCTTCCCAGATGAACCTGTGATCAGGGGCTCAGTGAGGTACACGCTTCATTAGCTTTGAAAGAAAGCGCAACAGAGGCACAACGGAGGCAGTCACTGGGTGCTTCTTTCCCGCCGGGGACGTCCGGGGTCATCTGGGCGCGGTGCGAGGCGGAAGGCATAAGCCGGAAGTCTGTGTGAAATGGAGGGAACCTCCCCCCGCTTTAGTTTGGGGTCCACGCGTGGGGTTAAAAACCAGCCGCTGTCTTTCATCTTCTCCGTTTCTTTCCACGTAGTTCTGGAAAGGGTCTCTTCACCCTCTCCTGGTGACAGAATGACCTCAGCATCCCGCCTCCACTTAAGAGTGACATCTGTTTTTTCCAATTTATTTCAGAATCCACTTTGGACTCTTAGGATTGTGGTTCGCGTGACTGAATTTCGAGGTCAAAGGGTATACGCGTCTGTCTTTTTGGCGTTTGTACTCCCCCGTAGTCCTCAGCAGAAGCGAGACGACGTGGGGAAGGTGCGCTCCCTCATGAGCAGTTGTGTCGCTTGGAAAGTTAACTAAAGTGAAACATTGTATTCCTAGACCCAAGGACCGTTGGTGTTTTCACGATATAAACTCTGTTCAGGCATGGGACAACATTAAGCAAGGTTTTATACTTTAACAAAAATTAAAAAAAATTTTTTTAATGTTTGTTTTTGAGAGACAGAGAGACAGAGTGTGAGTGGGGGAGAGGCAGAGAGAGAGGAAGACACAGAATCTGAAGCAGGCTCCAGGCTCCGAGCTGTCAGCACAGAGCCCAACGCGGGGCTCAAACCCACGGACCGTGAGATCACGACCTGAGCCGAAGCTGGACGTTTAACCGACCGAGCCGCCCAGGCGCCCCGATTTTGTGCATTTAGAGAGGAAATAGTTCCTGGGGGAGGGGCAGCTGTGCGGGGGGCTCCCGGAAGATCTTCATTTGAAGCAGCTTTATGGTGAGAAGTCTGGACCTTCTCCAGTCGGCCGTATCTGCCCTCCCCGCGCAGGACCTTGTCCTGGGTCGGGACCCAGTCTCCTCCAGGGCTCTGGGTTACTCTTCCCTCCCCTGCTGACGTCTGGATTGAGCAGTCCCAGGCGGGACGCACACCGCGCTGCTGTTGTACCTCCGGCTGCAGCCAAGGCCAAGGTGGGGTCAGGTGCTGAGGCCTCGTGGCCCGACGAGGAGCTGGCGGAGGCCTCCGGCCGGAAGAAAAGTTCCCATCCGCACGGCCCGACGCTAAGCAGTCCCTGCACCGAGGATGACACCCCTGTTTTAGACTTTTTTTAGAGAATTACAGTCAGCGGTCTTGGTGATATTACCGCAGCAAAAGTACCGCAAAGGTCCCTGAACCTTCCAGTTCAGGAAGCCAAGTATCCTGGCTTTCTCGAAGGCTCGGAGCATTCGCTTCCACAAGTCTTGTTCAAAACCCATCTTGCCAGACGCTCTCTCATCCCGTTCTCTGACATAAGCCAAGTGATTTCAGACCGCTAGGTTTCTTTGGTTTTTCAAAATGCTCGATTTCTCTTCATTGCAAATCATTGAGGAACGCATCTATTGTTTAATTAAAAAAAACAACAACAATCCAATCCTGAAAAAAATCTCACGTGCACGTTGGGGTGTTCTCTTTCCCGAAAGGTACTCTCCCGACGCTGGGGTGTTGTTCTGTTTCTTCATGATTAGGCACCAGAAGCAGGGAGGACCGTTTGTGTATTTATTTTAAAACCCTCTGTAGGGCATAAACTTGTTACATTGAAACCTCAGCCTTTCTTCCTTTTCTTTCTTTCTTTTTTTTTTTTTAAGTTGCCACTATTTTAAACAAAAGCCCCAGGAAGTGGCCATGGAATTTATAATAACGCTTTTCAACCCTCTGCCTGTTTTCGACTAACAGCCCTTTCTTAGGCTCCGGGGAATGCGGACGACTCTCTCGGAATATGAAAATTTCAGCTTTAAACCTGTGACCCCTGCTGGGCCCGCGGAGGCGGTTTCCCGGCAGCCCCAGGAAATTTACAACAAGCGTGAGTTCAAGAGGAACACGTTAGCCAGCGTGGCTGCGCCGAAGTGGCCGCCCAGGATCCACAGAAGCGGTGCGCGGTCTGCGTGCGCGAGGGACGATAAAGTGGGGCCGGAGGCGTTCGGGGTCCAGACACAGGCCCCCACGTGCTCGCGCCCCGGAGTTTATTTGCAAGAAAGGTCTTTTTGCGAGCTGTTCTGCACTCTGGCCGGAGTGTCACTTGCTTGTTTGGACTCCAGGGAAGCATCTGGTTTCTCCCTGCGACGCAGACAGACTGCTCTTATTCTGAGGCCGTCACCCATGAAAAGCGTGGCTCGGGGCTCAACGGCTTTGCTTATGAAAGTCTTGGGGTCCATCTCTACAGAAATAAACAGCTCTCGTAATTGGAATTCTGTTCCCTGTTACACACTCTGGTAGAGTGTCGAAAGCTGAAAAGGATACATTTATTCTAGGAGGCATCTCATGACTTAGGAGGCGGCCAGCAGTTCCCTTTGTGAAAACTCTCTTACTCAACTTCTGTAAAGTTTCTGCAAATGTATCTAAAAATCCCAGAGGCTGGCAGCGGGAGGTTGGGTGTTAGGAGAACCGGAGGAGAAGGGCGATCCGAGGAGGGGACGTGCCGGGGCCTTGGGTTCTCGGGACGGGGCCAGGTTTTCCTGCGCTCGGTGCGCTGAGAACGGCCCTGGGTGTTTTTACTTCGCTTCGGGAGCAGCTCCACAGTCCGTGGGAGCCGGTGCCAAATGAAAACGTAGGGCCCCTTGTCGAAAAGTTAGGAGTTTTAAGATGATAACAGGTGATCCAGGGGTGACCCAGGGGTGGAGGGGTGCTGTGTGAAGACACGGGCCTCCTCCCGCCTTAGCAGAACCTCAGGGAAGGTGAGAGAAGAAAGGGGAGAAGTGCTTGAGACGTGTGTCTACTAACTTCCCAGTGGGCCGCCGGAGACCGTGTCTTCTTCCAGTCGGAGAATGGGCGGCAGGGAGCTGTCCTGCTCTCTTTGGAGACGGGGATAGTCCCTGGAGATGTGCTGTTTTTGTTTCTCATCTCCTTTTTTTTAATTTTTTTTTATTTTTTAACGTTTATTAATTTTGGAGAGACAGAGTGCGAGCAGGGGAGGGACAGAGAGAGAGGGAGACACAGAATCTGAAGCAGGTTCCAGGCTCCGAGCTGTCGGCACAGAGCCCTACACAGGGTTGGAACTCAGGAACTGTGAGATCATGACCTGAGCTGAAGTCGGACGCTTAACTTACTGAGCCCCCCAGGGGCCCCTGGTTCTCATATTTCTTTGTTAGGAAGATGGGGAGCCTTACCTGAGTGCATCTGTACCTTGTTCTTCCTTTCCTTTCCTTTCCTTTCCTTTCCTTTCCTTTCCTTTCCTTTCCTTTCGCTCCTTCCTTCCTCTCTCTCTCTCTCTCTCTCTCTCCCTCTCTCTTGCAAGAATGTAGAAAACTCAAAATAGTTGTTAACGTAAGGATAGAAATCACATGTTTGGAGCCCTTTCCGCAGTTTGAAGGTTTTTTTCTTCATGGTGTGGGTTCATCCCAGCCCCCGAATGCCTGCTAGTTGGTCTCACTTTGTCCCCTTTGTTTCCTCACTTCGCTCCCCCGCCCCGGCCACGGCAGCCGGGGCCACCTCGAGCTCCTTTTATCGAGAGCCCGCAGCCAGCCGTGGTGCTCGGCTGAGGCAGAGCCCGGTGAGCGCGGGGAGAGACGTTCTGGTGTCTGCTTTCCCTTCTCGATTCTTCCCGCCGCTTTTTCTCCTTCTGGTTTTAGGTCTGTTCCCGTTCAGGACACACACGTCCATAGACACACACTAAGCATGTGTCCTGCACGCGGGCCTGAGCTGTGCCTTTGTCACGAGCAGGAATGACGGCGGTATGGGCAGGGAAGTCCAAATTTATGGTCAGGACTGCGGGATCAGCTCAGAGAGGGGGAGGGTCCGAGGATCTCCCCTTGTTGAAGCTGCAGGGTGACCCCCCCCACATACTGAAATGCTAATGAGGGAGCCTCATACCAGCGGCTCCTGCCCTCCCTTCCCCACGCTGTTGGAGGACGGACATCTAGTGGAAGAGCTCGTCGGACGGGCCTGCGACCTTAGAAGCCGCTCGGCAAACACAGCGGATTAAAAGGGGCTTCTGTGGAGCTGGAGCAGATGGACGGGGGAGGCGGGGTTCACATGAACTGACCGTGAATCAGGACTCCGTCCTAGAAGGGACAGATCTGGGTCTGGTCACTTAAAACCTCGAGCTGACTTAATTTATTACTATTTTTTTCTTATTAGAAGAGCCCCTCCTGCTTATCAACAAACAAACAGAAATCACCGCGAAGAATCTAGAAAGTGCCAGAGGAAGGGATAAGCTCCCTGGATCTCCGGAAGGAGTCCCCGCCCACCCTTCGGGCCTAGCCCCCGATTTTGTCCTCTGTCCTGCCGTCGTCCACACACATACGTGCATAGTTGTTATTTAATAAGGCCGGAAATACATGTTCCCCCTCGAGTTAGTGACATACAAGAGAAAATCGGTAGCTGCGTCTCCAAGTTCGGAACACGAGCTCCGCGATCGTTTGGGTCAGTCCACCAGCTTTGATTTTCGTAATAAAACCAAAGACAGTGTGTAAATTTACGTTCGGGAAAGCCGGGGCAAGCTCAGGTGAAGGAAAAGTTCATTGGCAGTGAGGCCCGTGCTGAATTTATGCTCTTCCTTCCTTCAAGCAACGCCCGGAGCTCCCCGGGAGGGAAAGGGCGGCTCTGCCTGTCCTTCCTGTTGCCCCCTGGTGGACCAGAAGAAGTGTTCAGGCAGGAAAAGAATTCTACACTTGACACTTTCCCCCCATTTCTAGTGTTCTTACTCTTTGTTTTTTGTTTTTCTAATGTTTTGTTTATTTTTGAGAGAGAGACACACACACAGAGAGTGTAAGTCAGGGAGGGGCAGAGAGAGAGGGAGACACAGAATCCGAAGCAGGTTCCAGGCTCCGAGCCGTCAGCACAGAGCCCGACGCGGGGCTTGAACTCACGATCTGTGAGCTCATGACCTGAGCTGAAGTCAGACGCCTAGCAGACTGAGCCACACAGGCGCCCCTCTGACTCTTCGGTTGGTGGACGTCCTCCGTGTTCCCCGTGCAGATGTCTCGACATACTGAGCGTCTGAGACGGTGGGTCTCTGTCTGGCGTGCTAGGGCTCAGGCCCACGGGTTGAATTTAGTTCTGTGTTTTGTGAAAAGGAGGCACCTTCATTGCTCGTGTCCTAGCGTGAGAGGCCTGGCCTGGGAGAGTCTAGAAGTCCTCGGGGCAACCGATGGTTGGCCCAGCTCCTTGCCACTCGCCACGTTCCGTCTCGAAGTCGTTCTTAGCGTTCGCATGCTTTCCTTTTTCCTGCTAGTTCTACCAGCTGTTGCCATGACAACA
This sequence comes from Paguma larvata, assembly GCA_030068075.1. NCBI lineage: Eukaryota > Metazoa > Chordata > Mammalia > Carnivora > Viverridae > Paguma > Paguma larvata. The sequence goes on along the minus strand of CM057844.1, from coordinate 39,519,443 downwards.
TTTAATTAAATACAAAAATTAATTAAAGCAAAATGCTATGGGACCTCCTTGAAAAAGTTGCTTCAGTAGAGCTAACTGGGATGCTATGGAAACTCTTGGTGGTGGTGAATTATTAAAAAGACACATCGCATTGTGTGAAAAGTATAAAATGCTGTGAAAAACGGTGAAAGTCTAAGGTTGTACACTTAGATTGTTTCGTTAGCGTCTTTAAGTTCTTAAAACAAACGCAGCTAAGCTGGGGTTCCTACTTCATGAACGTTGGGTGTTTGTTGAGTGAGTGGGTACAGAGAGGGAAGAACAGTGAATGGTTCTCGTTCCATTTTTGCTCTCGGTGCTGGGCGAAATTCCGTTTCATCGGGGAGGACTGAGAGTCACTGCTATTGTTTCCTTTCTCTCTCGGCTGACCGTTTGTAAGTTAAATGGTTTTGGTTTTGTTTTTTGTTTTTAGTATTTATTTTTGAGACAGAGACAGAGCATGAGCAGGGGAGGGTCAGAGAGAGAGAGGGAGACACAGAATCCGAAGCAGGCTCCAGGCTCCGAGCTGTCAGCACAGAGCCCGACACGGGGCTCGAACTCACAAACCGAGAGATCATGACCTGGGCCCGCGTCGGACGCTTAACCGACTGAGCCACCCCGGCGCGCCCGAGTATTTTTCCAAAACCCTCCGTGTTTTCCTCATCCGAAAACTCTAGACGACAATACCGGTTTCCGAGGGCCGTCCCTGTGTCGGTGTCCGCGCAGTGCTTCGCACCGGACTGGTGTTCGATGTGAGCGCTCACTCTTCACGCGGACTCCCAGCAGGAGGCATCTAGCCCGATCACAGTCACAGACGCAGAGCACGGAGCCGTCGCAAATTTGAAACAAGTCTGTCGTTTTCGGTCGGCTTCTTTCTTTCTGGGGGTGTTGGAAATGGAGACTTGACCTTCTGTCCGTGGCCCTGACTCTTAAGGATCTTCCCAGTTTCCGTGCTGGTTTTTGTCTGCTTCTGGGGCTGAATGAGTCTCACGGTGCCCACTTAGAAAAGCTTACACGAGGGTTAGCGGCCGACTTCGGCTTAGGTCATGATCTCACGGTTCATGGGTTCGAGCCCCGCGTCGGGCTCTGTGCTGACGGCTCGGAGCCTGGATTCTGTGTCTCCCTCTCTCTCTGCCCCTCTCCCACTTTCTCTGAGTGAATAAAGAAGCTTTAAAAAAAAAAAAAGAAAGGGAAAAAAGAAAAGCTGTATCGCATGGCACCGGTAAGACGCGAGGCCTCAGGGAGGCGGTGAGCTACCCGGCCTCTGAGAGCCGGGAACTCGTTCCTGGAGCCGTCCCTGCGGCAGGTGAATCCCTCCACCGAGAGGCCGGCTGCGTCCGTGCGGTGGGCGGGGCGGGGGGCGGTTACTTCCGGGTGTGTGGTATTGACCTCGCGGGCTCGTGGGCGCTCTCCAGAGGCTTGAGGAGTTGACGTGCGTTTCTACGGGACGTGCGTTCATATGTGACGTGTCTCGGGCGTCTTTCTCCGCAGGGACGGTGAAGGTGAAGAGCTCTAACATCCAGGTTGGAGACCTCATCATCGTCGAAAAGGTAGGTGGGGGCTTGGCGACCGGCTGCCGCGAGTTCGTTCGTGCGAGTGGGAGGTCCTTGCCGCTTCCGGAGTCCCAGCGTGGGATCGGCGTATCTGGACTGAGTGTCGGCTCTTTGGGATTTCCCCCCCGTAGCTCGGCCTGGGGAGGAAAACTTTTTTCCCATGAAACATACACATAAAATACTTCTTCAAGGTTTACGTGTGTTGGTTAGCCAGAAAGTCTGCTTATAAACCCGGGTTCAAGGTTTTTTTTTTTTTAATGTCTGTTTATTTTTGAGAGAGAGAGAGAGACGGTGTGAGTGGGGAAGAGGCAGAGAGACAGGGAGACACAGATTCCGAACAAGGCTCCAGGCTCCAGGCTGTCAGCACAGAGCCAGGACACGGGGCTTGAACCCACAGACCGTGAGATCATGACCTGAGCTGAAGTCAGATGCTTAACCTACTGAGCCACCCAGGCGCCCCTGAGTTTTGATTTCCTGTTTGATGCATCTGTTGTTGTTTTTTTCTTTTTTTTTTAAGCTTACTATAAAATCTCTCCTAGAAGTCTGCTTGCTGCATCAGCGTGTAAAAATACTGGTCCTTTCCCATTCGAGCAGTTTTAGCTTGCATTTTGTGACATAAACTTCATGCTTTTCTGTCGTTTTGTGGGGAGATGGAGTTAAGCGTAACATGAGAACAGCAAGGAGGCCAGAAAAACACATGTTTAAAAATAGCACCCCTAATAAATGTTTGTGACTTCGGCAAACACTCATGTCTTTCTACCGTCTGTCTGGAAGGTAGCGGGTTTTGTGGGTGGCCCCGGAGAGTCTTGGAATAATATTTGATTGGAAAAGGATTGTATTGTAACCGGTTTCTGTAGGAAGTGAACTGTGCTCTTTTAAAAGGATTAAGCCCAAGGACTCAGAGTCGATTTGAGGCACAGTGAAGCTCTTCTGGTTGGCAGCTTGGAAGAACCGCACAAGCGCTTTCTGTCATGGCATGCTTCTCCGTTCGTAATTACGTGAGGGCTGCTGCTGGCTTACGTTGTTGGTTTTTTTTTTTTTTTTTTTTTTTTTTTTGAGAAGACCAGCTTTTGTTGCTTCTTTCTACTTGACTTCCTTACTAAAGTCCCACCCAAAGCCAACCATCACGCCAGAAAGTTGGTAGGAGCAGAAAGTGTGAGCAGAGTGCACGTACATCTTTGGTTTCGGCAGCCCTTCTGGAAGGCGGCCAGCCCGGGGAGCCGGCCTGAGGCCTGGGCCCTCCGGCCGGGGCGTCAGGAGGTCACGGTCGGATTCTCCAGAAAACCAGCTGGCCACGGGGGATTAGGACAGTAACAGCAGCGTGCGAGATTTTCCAGATTCAAACCGAACCGAATCCCCAGAGCTGTCGGGGACACAGGCAGAAGCTTCAACGAGGCTGTGGGTGTTCGGTGCCCCCCCTCCCCGAGGCGGGCTGGGGGCGGGGAACGGAAACCCCACACGGGGGCATTCACAGTAACAGCCTTTCTTTTCCCTACGCAGAACCAGCGGGTCCCCGCCGACATGATCTTCCTGAGGACATCAGAAAAAAACGGTAACCATCTGGGATCAATTTTGAAAATAACCATTAACCTTTCAGTGGTAATTTGGCAAAATAATCATTTGAAAATGGAACAGAAGCAGATGATCACTTTGGAGCCACGGAGGCAGATGAAAACCATCTCCCGTAATAGAGCCGTCTTTTTAAAAAAGAAATTTTCTTGGTGCTCGCGGCTCGATCCGTTTGGATCATCACAAAGATTCGCTGCCGTCGGGCCGCTCCGAGCCTCGGCTGGTGAAGTCGCACCCGCGGCGGCCACGGTTTTGGCTTCCGGGCCGTCGCGAGGCTCGCCTGCAGGAGCTGGTGGGGTAAGGAAGCGCGTCTAACGCGGAGAAGCAACCAGAAGTCCCCTCTCTTCCGAGAAAATACCGGGAGACGTGACGGTAGAGAAACTGGCGAGAAAGGCAGGTGGCCCTTTGGGCCCTGCGCCCCCCGAGCGTCGGGGCCGCGCCTCCCCTCGCCGCCAGCTCATTCACCGTCACGGCCCACCGCGGCCCGAGCCAGCCGCTCGAGGCCCTCCCGAGCCCCTGCTCAGGGCAGCTCTTTCCCGGCCGGCCCCCCCATCCCTCTGCTGGCTCTAATCTCCTTTCTAGTTTTTGTTACTTAAGCTGTTTTGAGGCAACACGGCTGTTCTTCTCTTGCCTACGGGCACAGCCAGAAATCTGAACTTCTGTCGAAAACGCACGTTTTGATTCCTTCGAGGCTGCTGCAAACCTAGTTTAGAATCACTCAAATGAAAGCATAGATGAAATTTTATACTAATAATATGTTTTAAAAGCCCGGGGCGGGGGGCGTAGAAGGCATTAGATTAAAAGTCTTTTTTTTTTTGTCATCCGTAGCTTTGTCCTCAGTTGGCTCTTAGTCCTCGTCAGTGGAGATAGAGCATCATGGATTAGGGGTCCCTGAATTGTTCCCTCCCCCTCACTCCCCCAAAAAGAAAAGATTAGACACGTTTTTCCCTTTTTCTTATTTTTCATTTTATTTTGTTTTATTTTCATGTTTATTTTTGAGAGAGAGAGAGAGGGGCAGAGAGACACAGACACAGAATCCGAAGCAGGCTCCAGGCTCTGAGCTGTCAGCACAGAGGCCGACTCGGGGCTCGAACTCATGAACCGGCTCATGACCTGAGCCGAAACCAAGAGTCGGATGCTTCACCGACTGAGCCACTCAGATGCCCCCAGAGGTCTTGGCCGCGGTGTCCGTGAATTCAGTGCATTCGAGGTCCGACGAATACACAGCTAACTCATTGCCGAGACTTGCGCGTCAGACTGAAACAGGCGTCCACGTGCCGGCAGGTGGCAGCACGTCCCTTCACGGCGCCTCCTGGGTTCCAAGCAGTCTGGCCGGGTCAGTTGTTGAGTCCTCACTGTGTGAGGTTGCTGCTTCTCTGTCCATTTTTACAGTCAGGGAAACTGAGGCTCGGACAGCCCAGGTAGCCTCCTAAGGGCATGCAGCTGGTCCGTGGTGCCTCTGGTCTTAAATCTAGGAGTCCGGTTTTCCTGGCGAGACGTCCACGACACTTGCCCAGAATGGCCTGAGGCGCTAGCTGCCTCCTGCCAGCCGCCGCGCCGGGGGTCACGTGACCCCCAAGTCGTTACAGCAAACCCCTGAGGTCTGTTTTACGGACGCGGCCTGCCGGTGTTTATTTAGCCAGGGCGGGGCGCTGGCCCAGCTTCCTACTTTGAGTGAGTGGATGGCGGAGTGAAGACTCGAACCCAGATCTTCCGACCCGAGAGCTTACAGAGGAAGTGGGAAGCGGGGTATTTCTTTCCCCTTTCGATTGCTGGCCATTGGTTGGGTTTCTACAAAGGCCAGAGCAGGAACCGCTCAGAGCGGCCAGGGGGTAGACGGCGCCCACCCTCCTTCCACAGGGTCGTGCTTCCTGCGGACGGACCAGCTGGACGGCGAGACGGACTGGAAGCTTCGGCTCCCCGTGGCCTGCGCCCAGAGGCTCCCCACCGCGGCCGTGAGTAGCTTTCCCGCGGAAGGCTCCCCGGCTCGGGCGCCCGTGCGTGTCGAGCAGGGTGCGGGTGTCGGGTGTGAATGAGGGCTGACAGGGTGGGGCCCCGGGGGGGGGTCCCCGAGCACCTGCTCCTTCAGGTTCCGTGGCTGCGAAGTGCAGCGGGGGGCTCTTTGGAGGGAAGCTCAGAAGCTTTTTTTTTTTTTAAGTTTATTTTTTGACAGAGAAAGAGAAACCAAGGGAGGGGCAGAGAGAGAGAGGGAGTAAGGGAGAGAGAATCCCAAGCAGGCTCTGCACTGTCAGCGCAAAGCCGGGCACGGGGCTCGAGCTCATGAACTGTGAGATCACGACCTGAGCCGAAATCAAGAGTCGGACGCTTAACCGACGAGCCACCAGGCGCCCCGCGGCTCTGAATCTGAAGAAGCCCCCACAGGGTACCTAGCGAGAAACTAGAAAGCAAGGCGGGTGTATCATTTCTCTGCTCAGGGCCTCCGAAGGCTTCTCGTCTTACTGAGAACCCCTGAGAACCCCCGCTACCGCCCTCGCCGTCGTCCTCAAGCCCCGTGTCACCTGTCTCTGTGCCAGAGCTCCCGCCTCAGCCCGGGCGCTCTGCCCACCGGCACCTTCTCCCTCCCGGTCAGGCGTCCTCTGCCTCCAAGTGTTCGCCCTTGCTGTTCCCTACACCGGGGACGGCCAGACCCCACGGCTGCCTGGGTGGACATCCCCATCCCGTCTCTGGGGTTTTGTGCTCGGGTCTCCGACCTGAGAGGCATTTCCCGACTGCCCTCCCCTTGCCCTCCCACCCCGCTCAGTTCAAGGCAGCATCTCCGAGAGCATAGTTGCCCGGTGTGTTCACTGCCGAATAGCCTGCGTGTGGAACCGTGTGTGGAACAACACACAAGCCCGTGCTCAGGGGGTGGCCTCAATAGACCCAGTAGGCTCTTGGGGCTCTGCCAGGCCCTGCACTTCCCCGCTAGCCCCACGTCACTCCTGCCATGTTTTGTGAAGGGGAGGGGGTCAGGGAGCCAAAGAGTAAGTTGAAACACAAGCGGCAGGGGTTGGATGCGGCCCGAGGATTGGTTACAGAGTCTCAAGATGTAATTGAAACACCCAGAGACCGCCAGCGAATGGTCTGAAAGGATTAGGCAGACCACGTAAGCTCTTCCGGCCGCGGTCATGCCGACTGTGTTCTGTGAGGAAGGACTGGGCAGGACGCTGTTCCGTGTTAACTCGCGGTAAACGCGCCCGCTGACTTTTAAGAGCCGGTGGCAAGTGAAATAACGCCAGTGTTAGTGTTAATTTTTAAGCCAGGAATTCTAGAGTAGCGAGTTCTCCGGAAATCCTTAGCAGGCAGTCCCCTGCCCCCAGGAGGGAGTTAATCTACTGAGAAGGTTCTGATTTTTCTGGGTGATGCATCTTAACTCCCTGGTTAGATTTCTGCAAAGAAAGCTTTCCGGTCCTCAAAATGATTTCCCGGACTCTCTCTAAGAAACAGTCTAGAAGAGCCTAGAATCACAGAGATCCTTGACCATCAGCTGTACAGGGTTGCATTTCTTGGTGTGTGCTTTAAATGTGTCAGTTTAATAAACGCTCGTGTCTCCCCGCCCCCCCCCCCCAGTCCCGCCACCCCATCTGCCACGGGCCTGGCCTGGGGTCCAGGGAAGGAGGAGATGCCACTGTCTCTGTTCTCAGGAAACTCTGCCTTAACGGGCCGAAGGGATCTGGGCGGGGAGCAGCAGTTTAACAAAGTTGTAGGTTAAAAAAACTGTATGAAAAGATTACCTGGACGTTACGCGTATATATTCTTGTTTTTTAAAAAGTTGCATCGGGGCGCCTGGGCGGCTCCGTCGGTTAAGCATCCAACTCTTGATTTTGGCTGAGGTCGTGCTCTCACGATTCGGGAGTTCGAGCCCCACGTTGGGCTCCGTGTTGACAGCGCGAGCCTGCTTGGGATTCTCTGTCTTCCTCTCTCTCTCTCTCTCTCTCTCTCTCTCTCTCTCTCTCTCTCTCTGCCCTTCCACTGCTTGTGCTCTCTCTCTCTCAAGATAAACATCTAAAAAAGTTAAATCATATGGAAAGCCCTGGAGGAAAAAGTGAACAGTCTCGTTTGTGGCTTCTACCCCACACCTTGCCTGCTTGCCCCCCGGGGGTCGTGTGAAGTCGGGGGTGACCCCCGCTGGGCTGCGTCGGCACGCGTCCCTACAGATGTGCAGCCGCGAACCTGGCAGGCGGAGCCTTTACAAAGAAGGCCTCCTACTGTGTTTGCGATTCGGGGGCCCTCCCCCTCCCCGTCTACCTTGGACATGTCCCAGGGCCCTTTGTTACGAGTACGTAGAGGCCGCGGAACACACACGTCTAGCTAGTCATTGGAGGGCCCAGGCCCTGCCCGAGGGGGCAGCCGGTAGCCTCCACCCGGCTCCAGACCCCTGTCGGCACTGAGTATTGTGGCCCGAATACCTGTGATATCAGGTCCTGACCGTCTGATGGGAGATTTTTTTTTCCTAATCTTTTTATCGTGGTGAAATACGTGTCAGCTTTACCACGGTAGGGTGTGGGAGTGTCCGTTTCAGTGGTGGCAGGCGCTTTTGTATTGCCGTGCGACCGTCTATCCCCAGAACCCTTCGTCCCGCAAGACAGAGACCCCACACCCACCAGACAGAAATCCCCCCTCGCCCCGCCCCAGGCAGCCACACCCTGCTCTCGGGCTCTCTGACTTTGCTCTAGGGACCTCTCGTAGGTGGAGCCGTACAGTGTTTGTCCTTTTGCGACTGGCTCACGTCCCTCAGCGTGACGTCCCGAAGCTTCACCCACATGGTGGCCTGTGTCGGCACGTCCTTTCTGAGGCCGGGCGGTGTTCCGTCAGATGTGCGCCCCGCGTTTCGTTGTCCGTGTATCGCGGATCCATCGATGGACACTTGGGTTTGTTGCCGCCTCTTGGTAATCGTGAATAATGCTGCTACGAACGTGGCGGTACAGGATCTTTGAGACGCTGCTTTCAGCTCCCAGCAGGTGGCTTGCTGTTCACGTGGTGATTCTATGCGGACGTGTTCCAGGACCCGAAAGCTGTTTTCCACCCGCCGCACCGTTTCACCTTCCTGCCAACGGTGCCCAAGCTTCCAATTTCTCCACGTCCTCACCAACACTGTTTTCTGTTTTTTGTTGTTGTTTTGTTTTTAATGTATTTATTTTTGAGAGAGAGAGACAGAGCATGAGTGGGGAGGGGCAGAAAGACAGGGAGACACAGAATCGGAAGCAGGCTTCAGGCTCTGAGTTGTCAGCACAGAGCCCCATGCGCGGCTCAAACTCACAAACCATGAGATCGTGACCAGAGCTGAAGCCAGATGCTTAACCCACTGAGCCCTCCCAGGCGCCCACTTTCTTCTGTGTCTTTGAGAGCAGCCCTCCTGACGGGTGCGAGGTGTTCTTTGCTTTTCACCCTCCGCCTTTTCCGGGGCTTCCCACAGGGCAGGTGCCCAGTAGCCACTCGCGAGCGTTCTGTCTGGTGCCAACAGCTCTTGCACACCACAGCATGGCAGAACCCACGAGGGAGGGACAAACAGGCGTCTACACAGCAGAGTCTGCCACGGTGTCTCGGGATGTCGTGTGTGGCGACTCCTAAGCTTCTGGAGTAGAAAAATCGCCTTCCTTCTTCCACCTGCCCTGTTATTTTGAGAGCCTGTTTGCTGTCTGGGAGCTAGAGGTGCTTTCGAAAACTGGCAGGTGCCTCCCGGAATCTTCTTTAATCACGCGCTTTGTTTTAACCCCAAAATGTCACCTCTGTTGAACAGGACCTTCTTCAGATTCGATCGTACGTTTATGCGGAGGAACCGAATATCGACATCCACAACTTCGTGGGCACTTTCACCAGAGTGAGTAAGCCCCGCTCGCCGCGGGCCCCGCCTGCCTTAGAGCGTGTGCTGGGGGCAGGGGCCCGCAGAGGGGTGTTGTGGGGCTTTGTTAGGGAGTAGCTTTGTTCCAGGTGGGGGCGAAGTTCCCTTGAGAAGCACCCCCCTCCCGCCCCCAGCCTACTGACATAGAGTTTCTCAGTGAGGTCAGCCCAGCGGATTTTCTTCCACCCTCTGAACAGCTTGAATTACCTGACGGCTTAGAGCCGAGCGCTGTTATAATTAGTGTTAGGACGCTGTTGTCTGAGAGCGGTTCCGCTCTTCTGTCCCCTCCAGACCCGTCCACGACCTCGTCCACTTGCGCAAGCCCCGTCTGCCACCGTTAGGATTTTTCAGCCGCTTCCCGACTTTTCAGAGTAGAAATTAAATTTGGACTGAAACTATTTGAAGAATCTGGGACAGGAGATTTGTAGACTCCGAGTTAACTTCACGGGCCCCCGGAAGCCATGGGACGGGCCAGTTTTTGTTCGATTGGCTTCTCGGTTTTCTTTCTAGTCTCGTCCGACATTTCTTCAGTATTAGGAGCCTGTCCTTCGTAATCACAAACCACCCTTTTCACCTGTCACCACGGGATGAAGACACCAAGGACGGTGGTTTGTGAGCTTGGCCCTTCTCTCCCGGCCGAGCTGCAGGCTTCCGGACAGGGGTCCCCTCTTCCTGTCTTGGGAGGAGCGAGCCGGAAACAGCCTATGGGTTCTGCCGAAACTTTGGTAGGTAAATGCGTGTCCCTTGGTCTCTTCCAGGAGGACAGCGACCCTCCGATCAGCGAGAGCCTGAGCATAGAGAACACCCTCTGGGCCGGCACGGTCGTCGCGTCGGGTAAGGGCGCCGCGGCCAGGAATGTGCTAGCAATTTGAAGAGAAAATCCTTTTGTGTAATTAGAATAATCGTCTGTCGGTTGGGAAAATTAGTCGGTCAGATGGCGTTTTCCACCTGCTCCTGCCCCTCCGGGCAAGCAGACTGACCGCTCATTGGCCCTCGGACACTCGCGGATGCCCGGGAGGCTCCGCTCTGCCCTTCTCTGCAGTGTCCACTCCGGGAATAGCCCTTAATTGCCGCCCGGGATTGACATTCTAATCTGTACCAGAAACTGGGTCAGCCTGGACGTTGCGGCTGGAAGTTGTGTCCGTGGGGGGCCGCTGGGCTGGCCCGGCCAGTCCAGGGGCCTGGTGCACAGGGAAAGGCCATGGGCCTGAGTTGGAGCCTTGGTGTCGAAAACACCAAGATGCCCTGGAAATTGGTGCCTTTTAGCTTTGGACACCGGGGCGACACTGGGCAGAAGAGGTTCCGGGGGCTGAGCAGTGTCCGGGGGGCAGCAGGTGACCTAAGTGGGGGGCCTCCCATCGGTCAGGCTCTTTGTCCAGCCCTTCATGTGCGTTACACGTTTCCCTTAACCCTCCCGACGTTGCCATGAGGGGAGGCGCTGGCATGATCTCCATTCTGCAGATGAGGAAACGGAGGCTCAGCGAGGTTGAGTCACTTGCCCGAGGTCACACAGCAGGTACAAGGCCAAGCGGGGGCTTGAACCCAGGCACTTTGCTCCAGAAGCAGAGCTTAGGTGCAGCTGTTGTTACTCTGTTACGTGTCTCATGTAACAGTGCCTGCTGTCGTTAACCTGTAATTACACTGCCGGCAGCTCTCTGCCTTTGCTGTTGGAGGATCACTTTTTCCCTCTTCACGCACATGTCCCTCCCACCACCCTGTTTTCTTCCGCGTGATGGTGCCGTAGCTCTTTAGTCCAGCAGGTGCTGGGTCAGGGTCCTCTGCGACAAGGCCTGTGGGTGACCAGCACAGACCAGCACAATTACTCCTGATGACTAAAGAAGTGAGGAATGGGCCCTTAAGTTTCAGCGTGGCCACCGGGCACTGCTGGCCCTACCAGGGCCCGGCCTGAAGCCACGCCCACACCCAAGGCCACACCCGAATCCACGCCCACCAGCCCATGGCCACACCCACCAGCCCCTGCCGCCGCCCTTCCCCATCAGCCTCTCCCCTGCGCTTGTCCACCCACGTCCCTCGGAACTGGTCTGCTCTTCCTTCTCCACTTTGAAGTCACTTATTAACAAGTAATTATTCATTACTTTAGAATTTTAATTAATTAATTAACTTGAGAGAGAGAGTGCGAGTCGGGGAGAGGGACAGAGGGGGAAGAGGGAGAGGTTTCAGCAGGCACCACGCTCAGCCCGGAGCCCAGTGTGGGGCTTGCTCCCACCATCTGGGCGGAAATCGAGAGTCGGTCACTCAGCTGACTGAGCCACCCAGGGGCCCCTAACGTTGCAGTAATAAGTACGTGTTCACACGTCCGTCTGGTTTTCATTCCGGTGATTTTCTTCTTTCTGCCTTCTTTCCATGCAGCCGGGGAAAAAAAAAAAAAAAGCTCCACGCTCTCAGTGTGGAGCCCAATGCAAGGCTGAACTCATGAACCGTGAGATCATGACCTGAGCCAAAGTCAGATGCTTCATTGACTGAGCCCCCCAGGCGCCCCTAAAGGATTTTTAAAGCTTTAATTTAAGTACAGTCTACTCCCCAACATGGGGCTCGAACTCACGACCCCGAGATTAAGAGTCGCATGCTCTATACCAGCCAGGCGCCCCCAAAAACTTTGATCACACACCTCTGTGTAATGCTGCCACGCGCCGTCGCTGGGCCCTCGTGCTGCGGTGGCGTGCCAGAAGATCATGGTCTCCGTCCTTGTGGTGTTTCTAGTTTACTCTAAACTTAATACAAATCATGATTTCGAGGCGGAGGGTCTGAGGTTGAAAAGGCTTTTCAGCCGTAATCTCAGGGATGAACAGCAATGAGTCTTTTATGTATCAGGTTCTTCTTCACAGAGTGTCGTGCTGCTGCTTTCTCATTTTGGCCTCGCAGCGTTAGGTGAGGACTTAATGGAACGAAGAGTTGAGTCTCAGAGAGGTTAAGCAACTTGACTAAGGTCACACAGCCTAGGAAGTCATCATCTCCTGAGATCTTGAAGATGGGAGAAAAAGTGTCAAACAGTTTGTGAGTGGTGACAGGGGAGCAGAGAGAGCAGTGACTTGGACCATCCGGCGGCAATGCCTGCCATGCCCTCCGGCGGGCGCCGGTTTGCCAGTGAGTCTGAGAAGCTGGACTTTCACCATTTCTTTAGCTGGCCTCAGTTTCCCCAGCTTCTCAGTGAGTAGTTCTCTGACTGCATTCTGGTCCTGATGCAAACACGAGGTCACATGCGAGCCATCTCCTTCCTGGTGCTCGACGCAAGAAACAGCCGCCATTAGTGATCTTAATTATTTGAGATTTTACTTCTCTGTTCTCTTTAGAATCTAACTGCTGTGTTTTGGTCGCTCTACTGTTATCACTTGAAAGTTTACAAAATTAAAAAAACCTTTCCAGGCAGCGCTTACGGTCCAGCTGCACTGGCTGGCACCAGTCTGTAGAGGATGCAGTTGCCATGGTAACCCGACACCGTGCAGCCGGGCCGAGGAGTCACTGGGGTGAGACAGGGACGGGATGGGGGGTGGCGCGGGGACCTGGCAGAGCAGGCGGCCGGGTGTTACGGAGCCCGGTTCTTCTTAGACTCCCCGGTCCGCTGTGCCCCTGCCTCCCCTGACCCCAACCTGGCGGGTCGATCCGTGGCCGCTGTGCGACCAACATGCGGTCACGCCGCGTGCACCTTGCCACGAGGGTCGGATAATGCCCAGCCAGTGTAGACCCTGCTCAGCGGGACTCGACCTGTGGTCGCGTGCTTGAGTGTCGCAGCAGCAGCGTCTGACTGCTGGAGACATTTCCGGAGGCTCGCTCTCAGGGAGTGGCATTTATCCTGTCACAGACGGCCAACAGAAGGGTCACAGAGGAGCGCTGACCGTGGAGAGTTAGGAAGGACTTCGTGTGATACCTGACCGCCGCGGTCTGACTTGGGGAGACCAGCTGGCTGAACGGAGAGGCTTCTGACTCTGCGGACGGATGGCAGAGGGTGACAGGGAGGGACGGGAAGTGGGGGTCAGGGGTTGGGGGTGGAGAGGCTCGGGTCCGAAAGTCTTGAAGGGCTTGATTGGGCTGGATGGGGACCGGGACGAGCTAGGAGCCTGCCCCTGGCTGAAGGGAGTGCCTGTGCTTAGCACCTGCTGGTAGTACAGTGGGAAACGTGGACCCGTGTCCCCAGATCCTCCGACGTTCTGGGAGAAGCCAGAGTTCTTAACTTTTTATACATGAAAACTCCTGTATTTCAAAGTTGGCAATGAATTCAAAACCTTTATTTATTTATTTTAAGTTTATTTATTTGAGAGTGAGAGAGGGAGGGGCAGAGAGAGGGAGAGAGAGAATCCCAAACAGGCTCCCATGAACCGTGAGATCATGACCTGAGCCAAGATCAAGAGTCAGACACTTAGCTGACTGAGCCACCCAGGTGCCCCCCTTCTCCCCCCCTTTTTTTTTAAGTTTATTTATTTTGAGACAGTGCAGATGGGGTTGGGGTAGAGAGAGAGGGAGGATCTCAAGCAGGCTCTGCGCTGTCAGCACCGAGCCGGATGTGGGGCTCGGACTTATGAACTGCAAGATCGTGACCTGAGCCAAAGTCAAGCATCGGACGCTTCACCGCCCAAGCCCCCCGGGCGCCCCGAATCCGAAACCTTTAAGTGCTGTACGGACCACACGGGCACGTGCCTGTGGTCTCTCCCGGGGTGACAGTGGCTGGCATTCGGGTCTCGCGGAGGTGGTTTTGGTCTTGAGCACAGGCAGGTGCTGGGGGGGAGGCCATTTTTGGCGGCCTTGGGAGGCGCCGAGGTTGGCTGGCGCCAGCGGGGGACCCGTTCGGAGGCCCTAGTTCTTAGGAGCCTCTCGAGCCCTGGACGTCGGTGACCGAGACCCACCGCGTCTGTGCAGGAGCGAGCGTGGTGGCCGCGCGGGCACCCCTGGCTTAAGCAGCTGCTGCAGCCTCGTTCGCCGGAGCCTGCCAGCTGCCAAGGAGCCACCCTGCCGGCCTGCCCTCTGCCGGGCCTTCCCGGAAGCAACCACACCGCGAGCATTAACCTCGGAGGGGGACTCGGGCGGCTCCTCGCAGGGCTTTGTCCGGGAGACACAGTCCCCGCGCTTCGTCCGGACCTGGGCTCTCCCACCAACTCTGTTCGAGGCTCCCTGAGGCTCCGCGTGTCCGGCTGAGGGAGGAGAGGTCAGACGTTTCCGTTTTCCGGCAAAGACTAGACCACTTGTGCGCCTGGGAGTCCTCCCCGAGATTCGGCAGCGCGGGCCCCTCTCGGGGTTCAAGCTTCAGCTCGGGTGTCCTCAGCTCAGGGGCTGCTTCTCTGCCCGCCCGGCACAGGCCGGCAGCCCCCTCCGGCCTCCTTTCCCGTTCTTCCGCCCGGACTTCACCGGGGCCCCCGCCACTGTCCGCGATGACAGGTTTCTCCTTTCCTCCTCGTTGTCTCTCTTCCCCACCGTGCTGAGTGTGGTCACGGCATACGCTGGAAAGGGGAGGCAGTGGTAAGTTTTTAGTAGATACTGCCGGTTTCACCCCGAAATAGGCCGTCCGGTGTGCACTCCAGCCAACAGCGTGTGCGGCCGGACTGGTTTCGTCACCTCTGGGCTAACCCCGGTGTGCTCAAGCTGTGGAGCTTTGTTGCCGGATGGGGATAAGAATGGCTTATTTTGCATTCCTTCCATTATTCCCAAAGTCGAACATCTTGCTAACGTTAGCGGGCCTTTACTATTCCTTCTATAAATTGTCGACTTTTAGAAAGCGCGAGATCGGGGTGGGGGGGGGTGAGAGGGAGCAGGCAGGTTCCCAAGAAAGAATCGTCACGTGGACAGACATCCCCCTGCTCTTCCAGTGAAGCCACAGGGTCCGAAAGGAATAGACTCAGCAGGAAGAGAATGCTCTATCTAACAAGAGCGCGTTCAGACACTTGCATAGTTGTTGGTGAAGGGAGGAATGTTCTAGGCACCTCTGGAAACCTCTGAGGGCGCGCCACAGGGGACAGACCTCCGCCCTCCCCCCGCCGCCATCGGGCTGCTGGCGCCTGCAGACCAGCACTGGGCCGTAGGCCTTTCCGAGTAGTGCGGGCGCGCCGTGTCCTTGCCGGGACTGCTGTGCACTAGGACCTGACGGAGGTGCAGTGCGCTGCACGGCGCGTTCTATATTCTGCTTTCAGTTGCATTTATTTATTTTTAGTTTTTTAAAAATTTTTTTAATATTTATTTTTGAGACAGAGACAGAGCATGAGTGGGGGAGGGGCAGAGAGAGAGGGAAACACAGAATTTGAAGCAGGCTGCAGGCTCCGAGCTGTCAGCAGGAGCCTGATGTGGGGCCCGAACTCACAGATTGTGAGTGAGATCGTGATCTGAGCTGATGTCGGTCTCTCAACTGACTGAGCCGCCCGGAGTCCGAATTTCAGTTGTATTTACATTTAAATGGCTTTGCGTGGCTAGTCGCCACTGTGCTGGTCATTGTGGCCAAGCTCATCATCCTTATTAACCTTCCTTTGCGTTGCGCTTTCCTCACTGTAGGCACCGTCGTGGGCGTTGTCCTTTACACTGGCCGAGAACTCCGGAGCGTCATGAATACCTCAAACCCTCGAAGTAAGGTGTGTACGGGGTCCTGAGATGCATCCCCTGGGCACGACTTTTTGACTTGATGTATCTTGATGATTGGTGGTGGCTGGGTGAGGGGCTAGATTTTTTTTTTTTGGGTGTTTACTTTTGAGAGAGAGCGAGTGAGCATGACCAGGGGAGGTGGAGAGAGGGGGGTACAGAGAACCCAAAACGGGCTCCACCGTGACAGCAGAGAGCCTGACGTGGGCTCGAACTCATGATCCATGAGACCGTGACCTGAGCTGAAGTCAGTTGTTCAACCGACTCAACTGAGCCCCCCAGGTGCCTGGAGGAGCTAGATTTAAAGACAGGAGGGGTGCCTGGGGGGCTCAGTCGGTTGAGTCCGACTTCAGCTCAGGTTATGATCTTGCCGTCCTTGAGTTCGAGCCCCACATCAGGCTCTGTGCTGACAGCTCGGAGCCTGGAGCCTGCTTCAGATTCTGTGTCTCCCTCTCTCTTTGCCCCTCCCCTGCTCGTGCTCTGTCTCTCTCAAAAATAAATAAACATTAAAAAAGATTAAAAATACAGACAGGAACACCTAACCGTGTAATTTATACAAACTTCCTGCCTTATCACATACGGGCGTGTGTGTACCCACAGAGGCACTCGTGTAACACACGAGCAGGTACACGTGTGCGTGTTTGCGAATACAGAAAACTGTTAAAGCTTTTAAGTTAAGTGTTGGGCACCTACCGTGTGCTGTGTGTTTTCCACCCTTCACACGTATGCTGTTTAATCCTCGCCCCGGCCCGTGAGCCCAGGCGCTTCCACAGGCCGCGCGGTGGCCTTGAGAAGCACCGTGTTCAGAGGAGCTGCGCCGGGAGGAAGTGGCAGCCTCGGACCCCCGTGTCCCGCGGACAGTCCGCCTGCCGCACAATCCGCCCGGTGGCCCCGTTACCGCCTCCTTCACACCGTGACCCGCCCTCCCAGCCCCGCCCCTCCTCCAGCTTGGAGGAGCCAGACGCTGGGGAATGATTTCCTGTGTCAGCACCGTGAGCGAATGCCATGTGTCCCAAACTGTGGTCCTTGTCACGCGGCATCAGGACCATCGTTACAACTGGAATGCCGTCTATCCCGTGCGTTAGCCTTGTCCTGGGCCGTGTTTCTGTGAAGTCACGGCTTTGGCGTGCCAGTTACATTGTTTACGTGCACATTAGCATAAATGTGTAATTACTAAAATCAGCGTGTTCGGTAATACAGCACCTAAACGCCCGATACTGCTGGCGCGGGCGCCCCGAACTCAGGCAGTAACTGGCTCAGCTTGTGGTGTGTTCTGAGTGGGGGCGGGGGCATCTCACAGGCTGCGGCGGAGGGCGGGACAGTCCCGCCACACACAGGGCCGCCAGATGCAGCGGTCACCCGCTTATATGTGTTCAGGCCTCGATCTTTTTAAAAAATTTTTTTAACGTTTTTATTTACTTTTGAGAGACAGAGACAGAGTGCAAGTGGGAGAGGGGCAGAGAGAGAGAGGGAGACACAGAACCTGAAGCAGGCTTCAGGCTCTGAGCTGTCAGCACAGAGCCCGACGTGGGGCTCGAACCCACAAACTGTGAGATCATGGCTTGAGCCAAAGTCAGACACTTAACCAAGACTGAGCCACACACGTGCCCAGTTTTGTTTTAATATTGAGCCACTGTAGGTCTCAGAAAACTTCTATCCACTAATTCTTTTTTTTTTTTAATTTTTATAAAAATGTTTATTTTTGAGAGAGAGAGACAGAATGCAAGTGGGGGAGGGGCAGAGAGAGAGAGAGAGGGAGACGCAGAATGTGAAGCAGGCTCCAGGCTCTGAGCTGTCAGCACAGAGCCCGATGCGGGGCTCGAACCCACAAACTGTGAGACCATGATCTGAGCCAAAATCAAGAGTCGGTTGCTTAACTGACTGAACCACCCAGGTGCCCCAAGTCTAAATATTCTTAATTGTTAAAAAAGTTGAAATCCGAATTCTCTGAGGTTCTTCGGATAGCTCTTGGGAACCCTAGCCCACGGAGCCCGGTGTTCTCAAACAAAGACACAGGGACTGACGGGTCCTGCTGTCTCACCTGGGGCGGAGGTGTTCCTGAGTGGAGGACCGGTTCTCCGGGAGGGCCGTGGATCAGCCCGGCGCCCGCTAGCTCTCCCTTGGGCCTTGTCCCCCAGATTGGCCTGTTTGACCTGGAAGTGAACTGCCTCACCAAGATCCTCTTCGGCGCCTTGGTGGTGGTATCGCTGGTCATGGTCGCCCTGCAGCACTTTGCCGGGCGCTGGTACCTCCAGATCATCCGCTTCCTCCTCTTGTTCTCCAACATCATTCCCATCAGGTAAGCCGGGGACGAGCCGTGACATCGTCTTCTCTTTACTCGTGGTCCCTTGAAGAGCGAGGACCGAGAACTCTCAGGGTCGGGAATGTGAGCCACGCTCTGTGGCCGGAGCTTCGGGAGGGAGGGCGCCCTCCTCCCTGAACAACCTTTCTGGAACTAGTCTTTGCTCAAAAGATCTCGCCTTGCCTGCTCTGTGGCGGGGACACCATCCAGAGTTCATCTCCCCCGCCAGCTCAGGAGGCCGGGAGTGGCTGCTGGTGGGGGCGCCGAGTCCAGGCTCAAAGGGAAATCCAACAGGGATGCCGAGCGAAGTGAGCCAGTCCCCAAAGGACAAGTCTGTGTGATTCTCCTCCTGGGAGCTCCCAGAGCAGCCAGGGTCAGAGAGATGGGGGGTGGGGGGGTTGGGGGAGGAGGGTTCCAGGGGCCGGAGGAAGGGGAGAGCGGGGAGCTGTTCCGTGGGGATGGAACTGCGGTTTGGGAAGATAAAACCGATGGCCGGATGACTGGTGGTGACGGTCGTACAAGAGGACGATCCTCCTTAATGCCACTTACTGGTTTCAGTGGCGAACTTGTTCATGTGTACTTTGCCACAATTTAAAACAGTACGTTGTCAAAATACGTTTGCTCAGAGGACCAGTGATTAGGAAAAAAAGTAAGACTAAGTTACCTTTTCAGTACTTTAAAAGCACTTAAAGTGTTTAATTTTAGTACGAAATCAAAGAGCTTCACGAAAGTGAAAACTCGGGTAGCGAGTTATCCGATGGCGGAGTGGACGGTCGTCAGATCTGTGGCTTCAGCCGCGGGGACGAGCTCCTACGGGGAGGGATTCCAGGTGTTATGGCTCATGACGTGTGTGAAGGGTCCTCGCCACGTGCAGAGACCCTGGGAGCCTCGCCGACCCCCCCCTGAACCTGTTTGCTCTGGTTTCCTGCGCAGTCTGCGGGTGAACCTGGACATGGGCAAGATCGTGTACAGCTGGGTGATTCGGCGGGACTCGAAGATCCCGGGGACCGTGGTTCGCTCCAGCACGATCCCCGAGCAGCTGGGGAGGATTTCCTACTTGCTCACGGACAAGACAGGTGAGCTGCTTCCGGGGCCGTCCCGGGCTTCCAGGGGAGGGGAGGCGCCTGGATTCTTCCTGGAGACGGTAGAGCCGGCTGTGACGGCACTTTCGGCGAGCAGATTATTTGGTGAGGACGGCGGTGACGGTTACGCGGCACTGGTCATGCGCGGAGCACTCTTACGGGTGTTCGTTTATACTGGTTGAGTTCATCCTCAGCCTCATCTTGGGGGGGGCGGGCGTTTCTGTCCCCATCTTACCGATGAGGCACTGAGGCACAGAGAGTTTACCGCCCTGTCAGAAGCACAGGGTGACGGCGCAGGCTGTGAGCTCGGGCCGCCTGGCTTCGGGTCCTCATAACCACACCCCAGGATCCTCTGCAGTTTGACATCAGAGCGGCTGAGCGCAAGGCCAGGGGAACGGGGACTCCTGGGTTGAAGCTTCACCTCTAACATTCAGCGGGATGAAAGAGCGTCTGTTACGACGGTCTGGGGCGGCTCACCAAATCAGAGAGAAATTAGGTGTCCGGAGGGAGCAGAACCAGAGAATTTCTGGGGACGTTAGCATCAGACTCCCTGGGATGGTCTCTGGAGGACTCTGTCTCCGGGGTGAACTTGACCCCTGTTCGTCTTCTGTCCACGTGCCTGTCTGCTCAAGGTTCCGAGTCCTTTGGGATCGAATCCAGTGTACGTCCCGTGTCCCCGTCTTGGCCAGTGGACTGAGTCAGGCACCCTGACCGGCCCGGGGAGGGAGCGAGGATGGTTGTGTCCCTGTGGAAACCCAGGATGCCAAATGCTGCCTCCCCCCACCCCCCGGCGGCAGGGGCAGCGCGGAGACCAGCGCCCACCATCCAGCAGTAAGCCCTCAGAGGCTGGCACCATCACCACGGTTGGTAGCTGGCAGCAGCTCCGGGGAGCGGGCTCAGTGTCTCTCGTGCCTTGTGTTGCAGGAACTCTGACCCAGAACGAGATGGTGTTCAAGCGTCTCCACCTGGGCACCGTGGCCTATGGCCTCGACTCGATGGATGAGGTTCAGAGCCACATATTCAGCGTCTACACCCAGGTAAAACCCGCCGTCGCGATACCTGAAACCTTGCCTTTGCATCCGTTAACACCTCTGTTGAGATCCCGTTCCTCAGAGTGTACAGCCCGCCCAGTGAAGTGTGCAGGTTCCTACTTTCTGGTGTCTTTATACAACCGCGTGCCCGTCACCACAGTCCACCTCGTCTTCGTCACCCAGGAGAGAAACCGCATACCCGCTCGCCGTCCTCCCCGCTCCCCCCACCACCCCCGCCACCTCGCCCTCCGAACCCGCGGCGACCTTCAGCCCTTTACGTTTCGGATGGAATTGTGCTTGACATCCCCCGTCTTCCCCCTTCCCAGAGTTACGTAAACCATTGGGAAGAACCTAAGAGAAACTCGTTTGCCCGTTAACGAGTGCCGGAAATGGCTTCGAGAGCCTACTGGTTAGCGTCACTTCCCTTTCCCGGCCCCTGAAACAGTCTCGCCCACCAGCTCCTGCGTTCAGCTCCGCCACCGCGTGCGGGACACGAGCCTGTCGGGGATGGCCTCCTGCTTCTCTGCCCCCGCATTTATTTCCCACCGAGTTTTTCCAAATCAATCCTTTTTTTTTCGCAGAAAGGTGTTACTGGCATGTGTCCTAATATTCCTAAAAAGTTACACCCGTGGCTCCCTACCTCGGCTCCTTGGAATTGCTGCTGATGTTCTAAATGCGAAATGGAACAAACGCAAAAGGAATCCTGGAGGGGTTCGGATCCATCAAGATTAGGGGAGAGCTGGACTTCTGTGGTTTTTTTAATTTTTTATTAAAAAATTGTTTTTTAATGTTTTTAAAAAACAATTTTTTTTAACGTTTATTTATTTTCGCGAGACATAGAGACAGAGTATGAGCAGGGGAAGGGCACAGAGAGAGGGAGATACAGAATCTGAAGCAGGATCCAGGCTCTGATAAGCCATCAGCACAGAGCCCGACGAGGGGCTCGAACCCACAGACCGTGAGATCATGACCTGAGCCAAAGTCGGCCGCTCAACCAACTGAGCCACCCAGGTGCCCCTAAAAAATTATTTTTAATGTTTATTTACTTTTGAGAGAAAGAGTGCGAGCAGGGGAGGGGCAGGAGAGACGGAGACACAGAATTGGAAGCAGGCTCCAGGCTCTGAGCTGTCAGCACAGAGCCTGACGCAGGGCTTCAACTCACGAGCCACGAGATTGTCATACGACCTGAGCTGAAGTCAGACACTTAACTGACTAAGCCTCCCAGGCGCCCTTGGACTTCTGTATTTTAATCTTAAAGTGAGGGGCACCTGGGCGGCTCAGTCGGTTGAGCACATGACTCTTAATTTCGGCTCAGGTCATGATCTCTCGGTTCGTGGGTTCTAGCCCAGTGTTGGTCTCTGTTCTGACAGTGCAGATCCTGCTTGGGATTCTCTCTCTCTCCCATCTCTCTCTGCTTCTCCCCTCCTGCTCGCTCTCTCTTTCTCTCAAGGGCGGGCCTACTGCTTATCCTGGGTACCCGTTGTGGCTCTTGTTTGGAGATGAGAATAAAGAGGCCGTGTTTTGCTTCAGTTTGTCAAAATAGACAGTGATTTTGTTGTCAGAAGTCCACTTAGAAACGTACAGAGTGTTTCTAAGGGTTAAAGGTGGAATCCACGAATACTGCACGGCACAGTTACATCAGACCCTTAGTTTTCTGAAACATTCACTGGTAGGCGTGCCTGGGTTTCCAGGGCTCTCTCCTAAAAATGGCAGAGCTGGAGATGCCGCTGGGAAGTGTAAACGGAGGACAGTCCATCCGATGTGGGGAACGCTCTTCTCTGCGGTCGGTGGTGAAACCCTGTACTTCTCCGAGGCTCCCCCATGGGCATCTGTGGCCTGTCTCCAGCTGGACCTACGGACTGTCTTCAAAGATGTACTTCAGGGTCCTTGAAAAATCACGAGGACTTTGTTGGGCAGGAAGGAAAGGCCACAGCCAACTCCCGTTCCTGTCCCTCTCTGACCCGGCTTCCTCTGTGGCACTGGTGCCCCTGGGGCTCTGTCCCAGGTGGTCCCCTTCTCCCCGGCTTCCATCACCCTGCAGGTACCGGTGGTTCCTTTTGCTGTCTGCCGCCCCTACCTAGAGCTTCACACCTGGAGACACCCGCACGCTTGCTTGGGTGTGAGTGAGCGTGAGGACGGTGACACCCACAGTCCTGAGCTGCTTCCCTCACCCGCTACACCTGCTTCTCTTCCCGAGGTTCTTGTCTTAGTAACACCACCGCCGTCTACGCCGCTACTCCCTCCGCGGGTTTGAGCACCCGCCGTCTACGCCGCTGCTCCCCTTCCTTTCCCGTCCCCACCTGCCGCGGGTCCCAGGCCGATGGTGCGGTCTGCTTCCCCCCCCCTCCCCGATCGCGTGTGTGGCCTTTCGTGTTCATCCCTCTCACTCGCTAGAGCGAAACCACGCTCTCTTGCAGCCTCCCTCCCGCCCTCCTGCTCAGTTTCCCTGCTTCTCTTGCTCCGCTCGCTCGTGGGAGCACAGGGTCCCCCTTGTACTGTTAGCTCCCTCTCGGGGCTGAGAGGTGTAGGTGGTCCAGGCATGGCCTGCTGGGCACCCCCCCTCCTCACTGAGGGCAGGGGGAGCCGCCTCCAACAGACTCTTCCCTCTGAACCATCGACCCCCAAATGCCTTCCGGGCTCACCCGAGGGGGTCCGCCATGTGGGTTGTCACGCTTGCCAGCGCCTGGCCCAACACCCCTGTCCCTCCAGCCCCCATCTCAGCACCACTGGCCAGCTGCTTACACTGCACAGCCTCACGGTCATGGTGCATGCGGGAGGCACACCCTTCCCCATTTGGGTGGTGCTTTTATGAGCTCGTGGTATTTACAGAAACCATCCCTTCCCGGGATGTTTGTACAGTTCGGCTTTTATGGTCCATTTTCACTTTAGCACAGATAACGCTCGTAGTAAACCATGAAAAGGCAGAAAACGACACGTCTTACCGTGAACTCTACCCCACACCCCTTCCTTAGCGGAAGCTCATGAATCCATTTGCCCATCCTGGCCTTGGAGTTAAAATACCTGGGTGTTACAGAGTTAGGTCGTCTGGAGGCTGGGGGGAGCTCAGAATGACCGTGCCCACCCACCCCAGCGAGGTGTGTCCTTTCTTCTCTCATGACATCTAAAAGTCCTACAGCGAGCACATGAATGCTTGTGGTGGGGCCGTGAAGGCTTTCCCAGGTTTTTAAAATAGCCATAAAATTCAGCTATGCTGTGTCTCATTCAGTGAGTTTTTAGTAAATTTACAGAGTTGTGGAACCATTACTACAACACAAGTTTAGAATATGCCTTGGGGCGCCGGGGGGCTCATTCAGTTAAGCCTCTGGCTCTGGATTTCGGCTCCGATCGTGATCTCACAGTTCGTGAGATCAAGCCCCACATCGGGCTCTGCGCTAATGGTGCCAAGCCTGCTTGCGATTCTTTCTCCCTCTCTCTCCCCCTCCCCTGCTCTCTCTCTTTCAAAATAAATAAATGAACATTAAAAAAAAATATATACCCACCACTCTAAAAAGATTCTCCTGAGCCCATTACAGTTATTCACTTGAATTTACGGTTTATAACGGGATTTTTATACCCGTGTTTCATGAGGTCCAGTGTTTGGAACTCCCGGGCCAGGTCACCGGGAACTGTCAGAATCTCTAAATGTACACTTTTAACAGGTGAGCCCCCCAAACCACAGCCGTGCTTGAGAGCAGCTCCCATGAATCGGATGTTTACCGATTTTTTTTAGAACATTGCGTCTGAGTCTGTGGACCCCAACACAGAGTCTGCAGGACGACCCGTGGAAGAAACTCACTCTTCGTTTTCATCTTCAAAATTAAAGCAAGATTTCTTTTTATCTTTTTTTGAAGTTTATTTTTTGAGAGAGAGAGAGAGAGACAGAGCGTGAGTGGGGAAGGGGCAGAGAGAGAGGGAGACACAGAATCTGAAGCAGGCTCCAGGCTCCAAGCTGTCAGCACAGAGCCCGACGCGGGGCTCGAACTCCGGAACTGCGAGACCGTGACCTGAGCCGAAGTTGGGTGCTCAAGTGGCTGATCCACCCACGAACCCCTGAAAGCAAAATTTAAATCTTAAATGTTGACAGTATTGAGATCAGCCCAGGAGGTGACTTTAAAATTCCTGCAGGAAGACTCCAGATTATTAATATAAACCCAAGTAAACTGTAAGAAAGTGACCAGCACATTTTGAGAAAAAACCATGACAGGCTAAGGAGATGTGATGAGTTTTCCTCTGGCCTATTTATTTATTGGTGCCTTTATTTTTATTTTTTATTATTTATTTATATTAACATTTATTTATTTTGAGAGAGAGAGTGTAAGCAGGGGAGGGGCAGAAAGAGAGGGAGATAGAGAATCCCAAGCAGGCTCCACGCTGTCCTCACAGAGCCCGACGTGGGGCTCGAACTCACAAACTCGGTTCAGATCATGAACTGAGCTGAAATCTAGAGTTGGACACTTAACCCGGCTGAGCCACCTGGTGCCCCCTTTATTGGTGTCTTAAAAGAAAAACCGAGATATAATTCACAAACTATAATAGTCACCCTTTTAAAGTGTGTAATTCAGCGTTTTATAAGTTACATTCTCAGCACTGCAGCCGTCGCTACTGTGTGACTCCTGAGCGTTTTCATCACCCGCAGCGGGAGCCCATCCCCCCTTCGACCCCCACCCGGCGCCTTCTTCCCTCAGCCCCCGGCGCCCACGGGTCTGTCTTCTGTGTGTGTCGCTTTGCTTGTTTTAGACACTTCATATAAATGGAACTGACAGCATGTG
This sequence comes from Paguma larvata, assembly GCA_030068075.1. Taxonomy (NCBI): domain Eukaryota; kingdom Metazoa; phylum Chordata; class Mammalia; order Carnivora; family Viverridae; genus Paguma; species Paguma larvata. Next base: position 39,494,707 of record CM057844.1, on the reverse strand, counting down.
TCGGCACTTCATTCCTCTCCGTGATGGAAGGGCGCAGGCGGCCGTGTAGAACGTAACTTCACATCTGTAGCGCTCAGCGCCCCTTACCCTGAATGTGTGTGATTTTCAGAAATTAGCCAATTCTGTGAAAAATGCTGTTTTTTATTTTTATATCATTTCTAGAATCCATTTTTTGTTATTTTATAAGGTATAGCACAATATTCATACCAAGTTAAATATGCATATTTGGAGGGCACTCAAGAATTTTTTTCCAGGGCACCTGGGGGGCTCCAGTCGGTTAAGCATCCGACTCGGTCTTGACCCGGGGCGTGGGATCGAGCCCCTAGTCGGGCTCTGCGCCTACAGTGTGGAGCCTGCTCGGGATTCTCTCTCTCTCCCCCTCTGCCCCTCCCCCCAAACAAATAAACTTTAAAAACTAAATTAAAAAAAAAAAGGCTTTTCTGCCCACAGTGAGTTATGCGATCAAAATATTCTGGGGCGAGTGGTCTGTCTTGCCTGGAATGTGTACCCGTCCGTTTTATTACCCCAGGACCGGCAGGATCTGTGTTCACCCTCGTGAACATAAACACGACTGACAACGGAAAATGGGCGTCTCATGCCTTCCGTCCCCAGAGAAGACCGAGACCAGCACTCTTGCATGTTGTTCTAGGCTGTTCTGCACACGTAAATTCAAGCTTTTCAAAAAGCATGGTTGGCATTTTTCCATTCATTTTGGTCTGTGAACTGTCATTTTTCATTTAAAATTTGTCCCTGATGCTATTTTAGGATTTGTTGCTCGAACTTGAATTTTTTTATCATCTTCTTTTTATTGAGTGCGTCGGCAAATGTGTGAATTTTTTGGCTTATTTTCCTGCACACGACATACATGCTGATGATGAATTCGGTGTGTCCGTCCTTCCTGCGGCCTGGTGTTTTTGCTTTCTGCACGATTAGGAAACACGGATCAGGTTAAGTTTATATTTTCTTGAGGAAGAGTTTTTTTGTCTGTGTGTTTTGCTCTGGGACATGAGCTGACTTTTTTTCTCCTAACTCTTGTAAAAAAAAAAATCTTTTTTAGGATTATTATATTTTTTAATCTTTATTTATTTTTGAGAGAGAGATAGGGTGTGAGCGGGGGAGGAACAGAGGGAGAGGGAGATGCAGAATCCGAAGCAGGCTCCAGGCTCTGAGCTGTCAGCACAGAGCCCGACACAGGGCTTGAACTCATGAGCCGTGAGTTTGTGACCTGAACCGAAGTCTGACACTTAACCGATGAGCCCCCCGGTGCCCCTAGGATCCGTTTTTCTGCTGCAGAAGAAACGGAGACCGTAGACAGGCACAAAGGAAAAACATATATTCGTGTCACTCAGAGATGATCGCTGTTAACACCTGGCCGTACAAACTGCCAGACTGTTTCTCTGCCTTCGTGTGTCCGTCTGGAGGGATGTGTGTTTTGTTTCTGTGTCTGTTTCTTTTTCTTTCTCGACAAGAAGGCATATTTTCCTAATTCTTTTTAACTGGAGTGGTGCATCAGAATTGTGTGTAAAGTTCATAAAATCTCTCTATCTGTATCTGTCTATATCTATGCCTGGGCCTCACTGAGCTCTTCAGGTATAGAAGGCCCAAACATACATATTTATAAAAGTCTTTATCGGTTATTATGAGAAGCAGAAATAGTTAAGAACCACTATGAGAATATCACTATCAGGGCGCCTGGGTGGCTCAGTCGGTTGAGCGGCCGACTTCGGCTCAGGTCATGATCTCGTGGTCCATGAATTCAAGCCCCACAGCAGGCTCTGTGCTGACAGCTCGGAGCCTGGAGCCTGCTTCAGATTCTGGTCTCTCTCTTTCTCTCTGCCCCTCCCCTGCTGGTGCTCTGTCTCTCTGTCTCTCAAAAATAAACATAAAAAAAAAAGAGAATATCACTATCAAACTTACTTTTCTTCACACACACACACACACACACAGGCCAACTTAACTTTTTTTCACTCATGTCGGTGGTTACGATCATTTTTCATGGTTTTTTAACAGGGCCAGGAGTAGGGTTAGGAGACTGAGGTTTGCGCCTCAGGAGCAAGACTGAATGAGACGCCAGAAAAAAAATACCCACAACACCCCAAACACAGCAGTCAAGATAAATCCCATGGTAACGCAGTATTTAAAAAATTGAGGCAGGAGTCCGTGATGAACACAGTTCTGAAATTTGGGAGCGAAGGGACCCAGCTCCGGATGAGCACGGCAAAGTCTCCCCTCCCTCCCCTGGTCCAGGCCCCGGCTTCATAGCCCGGCTCTCAGCCCCGGCAGAGTGACGGACTGGGCCGGATCATTCTTTGTTGTGTGGGCCCTGCTGTGTGTGGTAGCGTGCTGAGCAGCCGCCTGGCCCTCCACCGTCCAGATGTCTGCAGCACCCCTTCCCCCTGGCCGTGACAACCAGAGATCTCTCCGGACACGGCCTGGTGGTGGGGAGAGGTGCAGAATGCCCGAGCTGAGAACCCCGGTGTTCTGCGGGGTTTGGTCTCAACAAATTGAAATGTGCTTTCTGTGTCAGGCTGGAAGATGTCTGTTAAGCACTAAACGTCACTCTTGAGTCACCTAATCACCTTGTACCTCCGCTGACTCATTTGGCAGCAGTGGCCGTGAGCCTGTCTCCGTGGGGGTGGCCCTTTGAGGCTAATGAGCTCACAGCTTTGCGCTTTATTTGGGCAGCGAAGTGGGGCTGTCGAGACGGGAGTCCTTCCTCTTTGATGTAAGTGTGTTTCTACGAGTCACAGCCCATGCATCACCCCTGTGAGCGTCACGAATGCTCATAAGGGGTGGCACTTCGGTCGCGTTTTAGAAAGAAAGTGGCTTCTCGTGGTGACGCAGCATGGAGGTTTTGCGTTAGCCTTTTCCTCCAGCACAGAGACCGGAGTTCGCGTCGGGACACGTCCCTGCCGTGGACCGATGATGAGAAATGGAGTCTAGTGTTCGCTGTCACCTTTGCGTCTCACAGATTGGCCGGGATAAGTAAAACGACCTCGAAGCATCGTACGGTGTTGAGGTTCCCCCCTCCCCCGAGGGCCGGGGTAAGGGGCCCTTTGGACGTGGGGGTCTCGATTCCTCCTCCAGCTTCTGACCTCATGCAGAGCCGTTTTGGGCCCCTTCCGAGAGGACCGGTGGTTTCGCCCCAGGGCAGAAAGAGCTGCAACCTGCTGCTGTGGACACCACATCTGTTTTTATTTTCTCCTGGCATTTGCTAAGTCAGGAGAACTGTGTGTAGGTTAAAGGGCCTATGTGGAGGAGGCCTGAGCTAAACACTGTACGACGTGAAACTCTTCCATATGGGCAACAGGGGTGTCCGGAGACTGGGCCTGCCGCGAACCGGGGCTGAGCCCCCGGTAATCGCCAGCGCCTTCGTGATCCGCGCGGGTGGCCACCTGGCGTGTGGCTGAGCCTTCTCTTTGAGAATTCAAAGACAGTTGCAGAATCAACCGTTTTAATTCCTCCTCCCTGAGACATCTTGGTTGGGACAGGGGGATCACGATTGATTCGAGAGAGAAATAAGCGAACACGGGGGACATTACACCCATCGCCTGTGATGTCGGTTGGGACTAACCAGTCTCCCCTTCTGGTTTGTGGTCAGATGGTTCCCTGGTCTGGAAGTGAGGTCTTTGCAAAACTCTGAGCAGGCGTGTTTCCCTCTCTGCCTTGCTCTCGACCAGTTTCCCCTAGAATACGAAACCCCAGCCCTCTGTGTCATCCCACGTTTGAAATGCTGCTGGAAGTACTTGACTCCCGTAGACGGGAAATCAGATTGCTCATAAAAATCTGAAGGTTCGCAAGGGATGCTCTTAGCACGTCCTTTCCTTCAGACCCGCTCTCAGCAAACCGTTCCGGCCGGAGCAGTGGCTTTGTGAGAGGTCTCACTGTTCCCCCCGATGTTAGATGATGATGTGGTCCAGGCGCTGAGGCACGTGAGCAAGACGAAGATGCGCGGCTGTGGCTAGAACATAAATCACAGAGCTTAGGGAGAACGTTCTGGAGTTTAGCCTTTCCAGCGGTGAGAACCTTTCTGTAAATCTTCAGTCCTTGTTATAATTTTAGAGTTAAATTCTTTATAATTAAAAGCACTTGGCAAATAATGATTCATTTAAACGGAGTTCTGATTCATTCCTCTAATTATCGTAACCATACAGTGCCCTTTGGCCTGGAAGTGAAACTCATGTCCTCTTGACACCAAAGGTTAACAGAGCAGGAAGCCGGAGCACTGTGTGTGCCTGCGTGACCAGAATAATTTAGTAATTGTCTAATTACCGAGGAGTCTAATGCCACTGCTAAAAATAGTATTAAAAAATTAAACGAACTTCTTTTCTTCTCATCTGTTCTCTATTTTGGGCAACCATGTGTTCAGGGAGCAAGACATGGTCCATTCTAAAGCATCCAATCACTTCTCTTCTGTTGGATAAAATATGTTTCTAATGGACCGTGGGCTCCAGGAACTCCAGAAACTTCTCCGACTTCCGGGGCTCAGCTGTGGAGGAAGACTGTCGCAGGCGTTCGTTTTGTCCAAAACCATGATTTAAAACCCAGAACCGATGTTGCCAATTTGATATTTATTTCTTCCCGGAAATAGAAGAAAAAAATCGTGTCCAGGGAAGATGCGCCACCATGGCCTTAGCCATAGGAAGTTGTTAATTTGCTCCTCAAATAACCTGTGCACGCCAGGCACAGCCATGGGCCCCGGGATTGCACTGATGAGTAACACATACAGGGACAAGTTCTGTTCTCATGGTTTAATGGGAGAGTCGTCAGGTAAACAAGTCGGTTTTAGACGAACAGGACACCCCGCACTGCAGTGTGGAAGCGTGACTTCCAGCGGGAAGATAAGCCGGGGCTCTCTCGGAGGGCCTCTCCGAGGATGTAGTGAGACTTTTGAGACCTTCAGCGATGAGGTGGAGTGAGCCAGCGGTGCTGGTATCTGGGCTATGATGTGCCAGGCAGAGGGCAAGGCAGGTGCGAAGGCCCTGAGGTAGGAAAGAGGCGTGGCAGTGTTCAAAGAAGAGAAAGGGCAGTGTGGCTGGAGCAGAGAGGGGGAGGGGGAACGCGGCCAGAAGGGAGGTTGCGGAGGTGGGCAGGGGCTGACCCGGTGGGCTCCATGGACCATGGGAGGGCCTCTGACTGTGAATACTGAGTGCAGGACAGCCCCCGCGATAGAGAATTACCCTCCCCAAGTGTCAGTAGCGCCCAGCCTGAGAAGGCTTGGCTTCACGCGTCTTGCCTGCAGGCTGGTGAGGGGGCTTCACTCTGCCGGAGGCCCCGGACACCACCGAAAGGAAGGCTGATTCACTCGTTCACAGGTAGAATCACCCATATTCCCTGAATTGTAATTTTCCCCTCTGTTTCGCTGCTTTTTGGGTTTTGGGTTTTTTTTGGCCAATTGTAAATGAAAATTATTTGCCGTTTATCGCAGTGTCACCGCAGACGTACGTGAGCCCTATGAATTGAGGCCACGGGAAGAAGAGCCGCCCCTCCGCGTGGCGGTTCTTCCCCACGGAAGCCCCTTCGGCGTCTGCAGCCGTCCTCCTCGTTCTGTTCTCTTTCCCGCAGCAGTCCCAGGAGCCGCCTGCTCAGAAGGGCCCCACGCTCGCCACCAAGGTGCGACGGACCATGAGCAGCCGCGTGCACGAGGCCGTGAAGGCCATCGCGCTCTGCCACAACGTGACTCCCGTGTACGAGTCCAACGGCGTGACTGACCAGGCCGAGGCCGAGAAGCACTACGAGGATTCGTGCCGCGTCTACCAGGCGTCCAGCCCGGACGAGGTGAGCCGCCGGCGGAAGCGGCGGGACGCCGAGAGGGGCCGGGTGCCTGTGTCCACACGCGAGGGGCGGGGTTCCGGCGCGCGAGGGGCGGGGTTCCCCGAGGGAGTCCCTGGCAGCGGACAGGAGCCAGGGCCGTGCAGCGCTGCGGGGTGAACACGTTTTCACGCGTGTGCAGGACTTCCTTCCGTCTAGAAGAAATGCTCTTGGACTTAAGATATAGCCCAAATAGGGGGCACCGGCTGGTACAGTTGGTTAGGCGTCCGACTTCGGCTCAGGTCATGATCTCACGGTCTGTAGGTATGAGTCCCGCATCGGGCTCTGTGCTGACAGCTGGGAGCCTGCAGCCTGCTTCGGATTCTGTCTCTCCCTCTCTCTCCGCCCCTCTCGCGCTCATGCTCTGTCTCCTTCTCTCAAAAATAAATAAATGTTAAAAAAAAAACCTTAAAAATGTATCAGCTTTATTAAGCTACAGTCCGCATGCTATACAATTACCCGTTTAACATACACAGTTCAGGGTTGATTTTAGTATATTCATGGACGGTCAATTTGAGAACATTTCGATCACCCATCCCACATTCTCCGGGACCCCTGCCCGCCCCAGCTCTGTCTCTCTGGATTTGCCGAGTCCGGAAATTTCATACAAATGGCTTCTCTCACTTAGCGTTTGTTTTCAAGACCCCCACGTGCAGTGGCGTGAATCAGCCGTTCATGCCTTCTTGCGCGTGGGAAATACTCCGTCGTGGGCTAAGACTGCATTTTGTGTGTCCGTTGGTCAGTTGATGGACATTCGGTTTGCCTCTTTTTTCCTTTTATTGCTCTTACGGCTAACGCCGCTGCGAACATTTATCTCACGTACTTTTGGGTGAATGTGCGTCTTCTTTCTCTTGCTGTGTCTCTAGGAGTAGAATTGCGGGGCTCTATGCTCAGAACTCTGTGTTTGACCTTTTCGGAACCGCCACCCTGCTCTCTAAAGCGGCTGCGTCATCTTGCATCCCCGCCAACAACGTGCAAGGGTTCCAGCTTCTGTCCTTCCTTGCCAACGTGTGTCCTGGTCAGGACTTTTGATTCTGGCCGTCCTAGGGAGCGCGAGGTGAAACCTCCCTGGTGGTTTTCATTTGCGTTTCCCGGATGGCCGGTAATGCTGAGCAGCTTTCCGTGCGTTCTCGGGTCTTCGGTGTTTGCGTATCTTCTTCTCTCCCACTGTCCTTTGTCCCCTTTTAATTATGTGCCTTTTGTTGTTGACTCGAAAGAGTTTTTTAATCACTTTCCCTCCCGGCGTCTTGTATGATGGGAACACTCTCCGCATCCGCGTAGGGGAGCGCTCGGCCAGTATGAACATAATATATTCTTCGTCTTCCTGACCCGAGTACGATTCAGGCGCAGGGATATTTCACCAATCCGGGAGCGTTCTGGTCTTTTTTCCTTCTCCCTCCTTCTTTCCCAGAAAACTTGTGTTCTGATTGTAGAAGCCATTTCTTTTCAGTATAGAAAGTTTGGGCAGTTTAGACGACTGTAAGAAGAAACTGGGTCACTTGCAGTCTCATTCTTGAAAGATGACAATAGATAACTTTCCTTGAGCCTCCGCTACCCGTCAGATCCCACTCGAAGTGCTTTCTGTTTAGTATCTCATTTAATCTTTCTAGCGACCAAGAGGTACTTTTACTAGCCCCATTTTCAGAAGAGAAAGATCCGGGTCAGACAGGTTAAATATTTAGCCTCAAGTCACCTGGATTTTTTTTTTTTAACTTTTTATTCTGGAAATAATTTCGGACTTAGAAAGAAAGTTGTAGAATTGGTACTAAGAATTCCTCTTTCACCAAAACGTCACTCACATTCCCCCAACGCTAGCCTTTTCCTGCCTGCACTCACCCTTCTCTCTCACCTTGGAAGAGTCAGCTGCAGACAGGATCCTGTTTTGCTTTTTTTAAAAAGTTTTTTTTAAGTTTATCGATTTGGAGAGAGAGCAGGGGAGGGGCAGAGAGAGAGAGACCGAGAGAGAGAGGGAGACCCCCAAGCAGGTTCTGCACTGCCAGTGTGGAGCCCAGAGTGGGGCTTGAACCCACGAACCGTAAGATCATGACCTGAGCCGAAGTCGGAGGCTTAACTAACCGAGCCGCCCAGGCGCCCCTGTACCTGAGTATCTTTAACCGTTCTTCTATCATAGGGACTTAGGTTATCTCTGATTTTTAGTACATGTATACACATTTGCAGCGAGCATCCTTACACCTAATATTTCTAGAAACGGTGTGACCGGCTGCATTAATCCAGGTATTTTTGGGTGCCTCCGATGGTCTGGGCACTGGGGAGTCAGCGTTTAATAAGACAGCAGCTCCGCCCCCAGGGAGAGCGCAGCGGTGAGACAGGTGAGCACATGAGTCTTGGGAACCCAGCTCCACACCTGGGTGGCCGCTCCTCCCCACCCCTCCACGCATCTGCGACAAGAGGGTTGTCTGGAGCCCCGCAGCAGGCGGCCAGTCAGTGCTGTGGGTCACAGTATTTTTAAGGCTCTCGGTATAAATTACCAAATAGTTCCCAGAATTTTATGTTCTTAATGTTTACTTTTGAGAGGGAAAGAGTGCAAATGGGGGAGGGGCAGAGAGAGAGAGAGAAAGAAAGGATCTGAAGCAGGCTCCACACTGACAGCACAGAGCTGACGTCGGGCTTGAACCCACAAACCGTGAGATCATGACCTGAGCTGAAGTTGGAGCTTGACCAACTGAGCCACCCGGGTGCCCCTTCCAGAATCATTAAAAAAAATTTTTTTTAAGGTTTACTTATTTTTGAAAGAGAGAGAGAGAGAGAGCGAGTATGTGCCCGCAAGTAGGGGAGGGGCAGAGAGAGAGAGAGAGATATAACACAGAATCCAAACTGGGCTCCAGGCTCTGAGCTGTCAGCGCAGAGCCCGATATGGGGCTCGAACCCGGGAACGGCAAGATCGTGAGCTGCAGTCGGACGCGGAGCTGATTGAGCCCCCCGTCGCCCCCAGAATTATTTTTAAACCAGTGTCACAAGGGCTTCCAGTTATTTTTCGTTGTTCATTTTAAGCAGGAGAGAGAGTGGCTAGAGGTCTGGGCTGGGCGGAGAGCACCGGTGAGCCCCGGGCTCGACGGCGGTCGGGGGGGTGACGGCGAGAACCCGTCCCGGAGTTCCCTGTCCAGTAGCTTCTTTCTCCTTCTTGGGGGCACTGGGTTGTGGTCCCTGGGGGACGACCCCTTGTAGCCTGCCCGGTGTTTATGGAGCAGCACCCGGTTTATCCGTGACCTCTGACATTTGAACCTGACTTTTAGGGGTGAAAACTGTTGTAACCCTTAGCCAGATTCTGAAATGGGCTTGAGTGCAGAGCGAGAGAAGCGGGGCGGGGGGATGGATACAAATGATCTGGCCCATTTGGTCAGACTTGTGCTGTCATGACCACAGACTTCTGATTTCTCATCGTTTCTCTGCTGAAGTTAGTCTGTTTGATCTTGTGTTTCCGTTTGGACCTGGGAGACGGTACCGTTGATAGAAGATGCCGGAGGGGGCCAGATTCTGGGTAGTTACCGGCCGGGAGCCACCAGCTCGTGGGGGGTTTCACGGGATCGGCTTCTGAACGCGTTTCCGAGGTCGACGATCTGAACGGCACCGCGACCCGTGAGCTCCTCGTGCCGGCTGCCGACCGGCCTGCCCGCGGGCGGGCTTCCACGCCTGTCCCACGCTCCCGGCTCCCGCCGAACTTCCATATGTTTGGTTTGGGGCCGGGCAGAGTCCTCCCCGAGGCTTAATCTTTCACGGAATGCTTCGTGCTTCTTGGCCCCAGTTCCTTAATTGCACTCAGATTCAGATGTCTCTTGTTTTTCTGAGATTCCAAGTAGTGATTGAAAAAAAGAAAAAGAGGTATTTTCTTGTGGTCTTTGGTGTCTTCACAGAGGTCAGCGCTCCCTTATTGGCGTCTTCCCCCCAGCCCCCCACCCTGCCCCCACCCCAGCTTTATTTATTATTATACGTTTTTTTCATGTTTATGACAGAATATGTGAAAATACAGATAAGAAAATAAAAAGCAAACTGTCATCCTACTAACTAAAGGTGTAGCCACCGTTAATATTTTACTGACCTGCCTTCCCAACTATTTTGAAAGATGAATGCTGCAAAAAAAAAAAAATATATATATATGTATATAAATACACCGTGTGACAGGAGGCTCAATCTAGTTCCAGCAGAATCTTCCAGAAAGCTGTACTGTTTCTAAGTCCCTGCGGGAGTCCACATAGCCGTGGCCGGGCTGAGAATCCTCGTGGCTGGGCCAGGCAAGGTCACGTGCACGGAACCCACACAGAGACCAGGACTCCTTTCACTCCGGAGCTGCCGGGGTAATTTCTACCAGTCGGGGTCGGATTCGTTTCCTGTCACAGAAAGCAGGGTGTCCTCAGTTTGTTTCCTGTGCACATTCCGCTTCGGAAGCCTCGGAGCGTCGGCTCCCGACTGCAGCCCGAGGGGTGCGGGGCCCGGCCTGCCGCCCGTACGGCGACTTCCGGGGGAAAGCGAGACAGATACAGTCTGGGCACAGAGAGGTGCCCCCGAGTGCTCGCCCGGAACGGCAGCACCCGTCACTGCCGGGACGTTTGGCGGTGCTGCAGGCAGGGGTGCGGTGGGCGAGGGCGAGGGGGCGCGGTCGCGATGCCGGTGTTTAATGCGTTTGGGTCTTGGCGCCAGTGGCCGGGAGGTGCTCTCCTAAAATCAGGTGGACTTGTTCGTTAGTCTTTTCCGGGATTTCTTTCCTATTAAAAAAAAAAGCCCAACCCCCCAACTCCTTTTAGGCATTTAAAATCGCAGTTACTAATGTCCTCGTTACAGAAAAAGTAAAAATGTAGGTACAGAAGAGAAACTGACTCCCACCACCTAGAGGTCACTGTTTGCGTTCTGTGCGCCTGTCTCTGTGTAGAAACAAGACCGCAGGTGTCCGCGGTGCCGGTTCGTCCCGTTGGCCCGGGCAGGAAGGACAGATCCTAGGGTGGTCATGTTCCCGCTGGACTTCTGTCTGCACGAGTGCATGTGTGTCTGTGTATGTGTGTTTGTCTCCATGTAGGGGTGTGTGTGCGTGCATGCAAGCAAGGGAGGGGCAGGAGAGGGGGAGGGAGAGAGACAGAGAGAGAGGAGGAGAATCTTAAGCAGGCTCCAAGCCCATCACGGAGCCTGACCCAGGGCTCAGTCTCACGACCGTGAGATCGTGACGTGAGCCCAAATCAAGAGTTGACACTTAACCGACTGAGCCACCCAGGTGCCCTGAGTAGTTCTATTTTTAACTTTCAGTGTAATTTAATTTTTAATTTTCATTTTTTTTTAAGTCATCTCTCTGCCCTCTGCCCAACATAGGGCTCACATTTACAACCCCGAGATCAAGAGTTGCGTGCTCTACTGACGGAGCCAGGCGGACGCCCCTGTTTTTAGCTTTCTTTTTTTTTTAATTTTTCTTTTTAGCGTTTTTATTTTAATTTTGAGAGACATGGAGACAGAGCATGAGCAAGGGAAGGGCAGAGAGAGAGGGAGATACAGAATCTGAAGCAGGCTCCAGGCTCTGAGCCGTCAGCACAGAGCCCGACGCGGGGCCCGAACTCACAGACGTGAGATCATGACCTGAGCTGGAGTCAGATGCTTAACCGACTGAGCTCCCCAGGCGCCCCCTGTTTTTAGCTTTCTGAGGAAGCCGCATGCTCTTTTCCCCACAGCGGCTGCACAGTGTGCATTCCCGCCAGCGGCGTGAGCGGGCTCCTCAGTGGCGGGATTTGGGGCGAATCCTCAGGGAGCTGACGACGGCGAGACATGGCCACCTAGTGAGCCCCTGCTTTGCGTGGCCTGGGCACCTCTGATGACCCACAGTTCCAAAGACGGCGTCCGTTCAGCGGACGAGGTGTGGGTTGGCTGAGGGGTGGCCCCACGGCCACGTGGCCGGCGAGCTGAAAAGCGGGCAGCCCCGTCCAGGGGCAGGCTCCGTGGCCGCAGGACTGCTTACATGCGCTTTGTCGCTCACGAGACACTACGGTGTGCCGCGCACCCGTGCGGGGAGCTTGGGGCTGACCCTGGGCAGGCTTCCAGAGTGTCTGGTCACCCTGGCCTGTTCTGGGCCAGCGCTCAGGGTCTCTCTGCCTCCCAGGCTCAGCGCAGTCTGGTTTTTGGTCCCGCCCCTCTTTCTCACCTGGGGAAGCTTCCACACCAGGTGCTAAGAAAACTTCTGGCCGCCCCCAGAAGCCTTCCTTCGGAGTGTCTTGTCTTCACCACCCGTCTCTCCAGGGTCCTGTCCTTAGAAAGACCAACCAGAAGGGTGTGTTTCTCCTCTGATCTCCAGTGACCTTGAAGCCGTCTCACGGGGAGCACGAGAGAGAAACAAAGAGCCGTGTGCACAGGGCTCGCCGGCGAAGGCAGAGTCCGCCGGGGAGGGCAGTCCTGCGCCTGCGCCGCTGTGCAGGGAGATAGAAAAGTCCAGCGCAGGGGCGCCCGGCTGGCTCATTCCGCGGAGCCTGTGACTCTTGATCTCGGGGTTGTGGGTTCAAGCCCCACATTGGGTGTACAGATTACTTACAAATAAAATTTTAAGAAAAAGAAAAGTACAGTGGAGCTGCAGCTCAGCAAGAAGCAGATTTTACAAGCGTAACATCTGTGTGTTATAGAAAAAGTAAACAGAGAAAGAGATTTGGGGTGTTTTTCCTCTCTCTCTTCCTTACCCAGAATTTCGGTGTTCAGTGTCATTCCACATTGTCTTGATTTGTCCGCTTGGTGAGATATTGTCTTACTCCTGTCCAGGAGCTGTCTGTGATAGGATTTTTTAAATCAGTTTTTAAAAATTTATATCCAAGTTAGTTGGCATAGAGTGCAACGCTGATTTCAGGAGCAGATTCCTTAATGCCCCTTTCCCATTTAGCCCAGCCCCGCTTCCAGCAACCCTGTTTTTTCTGTATTTAAGAGTCTCTTATGTTTTTGCCCCCCCAACCCCCCGTTTTTATATTATTTTCGTTCCCTGCCCTTTGTGATAGGATTTTTAATGGCGAACCCTCTTCTCTGCTGCTTAGATGATTTATTCCCCGGATGATGTATTCTGTCTCCCGCTTCTGGCCGTCTTAAATGTTGACGCCATGACGGAAAACCTGACGGGTTCAGTCTCCGCACATCTCCGAGTGTGTGTGTGAAAGGCCCCACGTGTCTCGTTTTGCATCTTTGTAACCGTGTTGCGGAGAGCGAGGATGGAAACCACAGGGGAGGGGCGCCCGGGGGGCTCAGTGGGTTGAGCATCTTGACTTATCTGACTTCGGCTCAGGTCACGATCTCGTGGTCTGTGAGTTCGCACCCCGTGTCGGGCTCTGTGCTGACAGCTCGGAGCCTGGAGCCTGCTTCAGATTCTGTGTCTCTTTCTCTCTCTGACCCTCCCCTGCTCATGCTCTGTCTCTCTCTGTCTCAAAAATGATACACACTAAAAAAAAAAAAAAAAATTTAAAACCACAGGGGAAAGGCAAGCCTGTGGCTCTGCTGGGGGCCTGCAGTCCGCAGTCCTTGTGCGGACCCGGACCCGACCCGAGGTTTTCCCCTCCGGGGCCGCAGTCATTCCTCAGGGGCGCACTTCCCTTAAATGCCCCCTTGTACCTGCGCCCCGGCAGCTGGACAATGACCGCATTCAGACGGGTGTGCAAACGAGGGAGAAGGATTTCGGAGGTGGGCGGGGCTTCACCAGCGCTGCCTTGTCCTCGCCCCAGGGTGAGTTCAGAGAACAGAGGTCAGGACCTTAAGGAGAAACCCCTCATCCATGTTACTTATTAACCAGCGGGGTAAGAATCCTGAAATCGAGCCTTGGTCGCTCAGAAGAGAGGGGGCGTTGGGAGTGTTTTCGGGCCGCCGGGGAAGACGATCCAATGACCCGTCCTTGGCATTAACTGCTCCGTGGGCTGCAGATGCTAAGGTTCTGTCCCGTTTCTTGTTAGTGTTGGCCCAGAACGGACTTAAGGGAGTAGTTATTTCTAAATGGCTAAGATTTTATGGAGGTGATGTCATTCTTTCTTTTCAAATCTTCGTTTCCATCAGATTCAGTGATAGGGGCCTGGATTTCAAGTGCAGGATCAAAGAGACTGGGATTAGGGGGTGACCCTGTACTCCCCCGTCCTGCCCACAGATTCGTAAACAAAACAGGGGCAGCATTCGGTTTGCTCAATGGCGTGTTTAAAAACAAAATCTGCAGCAGTATTTTTTTAAAAAGTCACTTAATGTTATCTAAAAGTCAGCTTTTCTCAAGAAAGATCAGAGCCGGAGATGGTGGGCCCAGTTTCTACTGGGCAGTGGTCAGCCGAGCTGGGTGGCTCCCGCCTCAGTTTACCCCTGCCCCTCGAGGCCAGCCCCGCCCCCGTCTCGGTAGTGGGTGGTCGAATCGGCTTCGAAGGTGAGAACATCTCAGGTCTCTGGAGGCCTTCATGGCCTTGAAAGGCCGGATTAGGGCGAACCGGCTAGTCTTTGCGAGCCCGGATGTTGGCTTTCTCGACGGCCACCGAAGGTATAGATTCACGCACGCTCTCACCATCCCTGTGTATCTTGCTTCTGATGAGAATTCAAGGCTCCTCAGCCTGACCTGGCGTATCTCCCAAGCACCCGCTTCCCAGGTCCAAAGGGAAAATGATAAAAACTTGTCACAGGTGGTTTATTGCTGACCCACAAATGATGAAAAAGCCCTTTCATGGGTCTTTCTGGCATGAATTCTTCAGATGGGCACTTTGGGGAGGGAGCGTAGCAGCCCGTGCTTCTGATTTCCTGGCCCAAACCGGAACACACAGCCGACTCGGGAGCCCCGCTCCCCCTCCCCCGCCTTCCACCCCCCTTCTCAGTTCTATTTGGTGGAGTCAATTTATTTGTTCTTTCATTCACCTTAATGGGTTTCTTTTTCTGCTGCCGTTCTGACCTCTGGATATTCTGACCTGAAGTCTCAGAGACACCCCCCCCCACTCCTGGGTGTTAGGGACAGTGAGACTCAGGACCCCCAAATCCTTTCCGATTGGGCGATATGGAGCGATTTTCTTGAACGGAAGTTGGACCCGCCAGGATAAGAAGTAACCTCGTTTGATATCATCTTGTTTTGCAAAGAAATCCATTGGTCTCTCCTGCCCCCTGAAATGTTTGTCCCTGCTGCATTTGAGAAGGGTCAGGGAGCACCCCAATTCCAAACCAGTATCTTCTCCGTAGGACCATGGGGGAACTCCTGTTAGAAAGGAGGTTCAGGTTAACGCTGTGGGCCAGAGAGCGGAAGGCGAGAATCAGAGATGCCCTTCCCCAACCCTGGCAGGGCTCGTGTCCCGGGGGCACCAGTTCCCAGAGAGGCCGGGAGGTTCTGATGAGGGGGTTGGGCCCAAGGTGGGGGGCAGCAAGTGTGGCGGTGGCTGTTTCCTTCGCTCCATGGAGAGCAGACGAAATCAAGGTTGGAAGATGTTTGCCTACAGGTGTGATCCATCCATCCGCAGCAGTCGTCACTGCTTTCCGCTTCAGAATTACACACCAGCTGTCCCTCCGGCGCAGCCCCGGGGCTCCCTGGCGTGGGGACCGGGCTGGCCCCGGCTGGAACTGCCGGGTTGGGTGGGGAGTTCCGCATTCTTCCCGCTGTAGTTGAGTTGGGTGAGTTCACGCTTTTCCACGAAGCCGGTACCTCTGACTTTTCACACCTGTTCACAACAAAGAAATGGGCTTTGAAGGGGTGACGTAACAGCAGCTCAAAAAGAAGAAGGAAAAAAAAAAAAACCTTTCACAACAGTCATGGTCGAAGGCATCTCGGGAAGAATTTTTCTCTGTTACAGAATCGACGCGTAAAGGAGGACGTAAGCTTAGGCTTTTGTGGCTGGGGCGCAGCTGTGTGTTTGTACCATCCTGTGTCGAGATCTGTGTTTACTTACAATCGAAGGAAATGCAGACACATGAGGACATACTTCCGTGGCGCAGAAAGGCAAAGGAGGAGACAGAGGTCTTGCTCCTTAGACGCGTCACCCCGTAAACACTTTGCGTGGAGACGGGATTGTTTTGTGTACAAGCGATCCTCACGGGTCATTTTGGACTTTGAGAGATGATCGTTAGCAGGTGGGACCGGCCCTGTGGGCGGAGCCATTGACCCAAACCAGCACATGGGCGCGTTGTCAAAGACCGATGCGGGCTGTCAGCAAACAAGACAAAAACCAGCCGTTGCCGGACTAGCCCTTTCTCTGCAGGTGGAGGTCGGTGCCACAGCATTTTCCGTCCGTCAGAAGGGAAAGCTAGTCCCTGGGAATCTTGCTTGACTCGTTCTGACATCATTCGAACAGAATAGAGTGTCCTATTCTTGAAGACAACCTCTTGTACCAGCGTAAATTCAGTTCGTGCCGCAGCAGGAAGCCAGTCCGGTACCTGAGCAGGGCCCGCGGAGGATGGGTGCGCAGAACGTTTAGGGCTGCGACAGAGATGGAAAAGGAGCCACCTGGGGGCCCTGCACTGTGCAGAGGCCGGCGGGAGGGGGGGTGGGTGGCCGAGCTGGGCTGGAACCCCCCGTTTGACCCGCGTCCCTTCCCCTCCCACCGCTGCAGGGAGCAGCAGGGCAGCCCCGGAGAGCCTGGGGGTTCTGGAAACCAAGACGGGACCACGGAGCAGCAGGTGTCTGTGTGTGCAGAGAAGGAAGGGGGAACTCGGGAGGCGCCCTGGAGAGGCAGAAGCTTGGGCGTCTGTGATCCCCGGGGAGGGTGAGTCTCGGTGCCCTCGGCCCCCGCAGGGACCCCGAAATACCGCAGACGGTTAGTTACGGAGTAACGGTAAAGCATCTCAGGTAGAATTGACCCCTCCTGGTACCCCTTTCTCTGTCACCCTCTCTCCCTCCCCAGATCTGCTCGGTCCTAAAACCTGCCTCCTTTTCCTTCCCTAAAGGTTATGTTTCATCAGAAGAAAGGGGAAGGAGACACCTTTCCTTTTTTCGGCCCCGTCCTCTCGGGCTTGGTGTGGACTAAAATGGTGGCGTGTTGGGCATCCAGCATTGGACGTGTCTAGTGTGCGTGTCCTGTCGCTGCTGGACCAGATGGCCGCACCTCTGCTGCTCGGAAACCCCGCGGGTTGATCGCAGTCCCGTGGGCGAGAGTCCCATCCGGGGCCCGCCCGCCCGTGTCGCTCCCGGGGGCCCCGGCGGTGAATCTGCCGCCTTGCCTTTTCCAGCTCCTACATGCCACCCTCCTCCTTGGTTTCTGTCCCTGCCTCTCTCTCCAAAGCCGGCCCTGTCTCCTCTCTCTGACCCTCCCTCTGCCCTCACCTTCCTCTCCGCCTTTTGAGGGCCGCTGTGGTTGCCTTGGGCCCGCCTGCGTAATCCAGGGCTGTGACCTTCATCGCCCCTGCTGAGCCCCCGTGGCCTGTAGGAAACCTAACGCAGGCCCCCGACGAGGGTGTGGGCGTCTCTGGGGGCATTATTCTGCCCGCCGCACGGCCCATCAACTTTCTGCTGGTGACAGCGTGTCAGGGTGGACGCCTGAGTGCGGCCAGGCACCACTGAGCCTGTGCCCATGAGCTGGTGGTACCCCAGTCGAGGCCCCTGTGCTTGTGGGGGGCCCCGGCTGACCTGGGATTGGCCGATTCCTGGGGGCCTTTTCCTTGGGTCTGTTAGACCTGTCACTGCTGCCCTCCACCGTGCTGGCTCCTCTGACTCTTCATATCCACGCAGGGGGAGTGGGTCATTCTTAGCTCCGTGGGCTCCCTGCTGAGCATGCGGGGTGGCCCTGCCACTTAGGCTGTGTCCGTCAGGCACGCCGTGGGCTCTTCACTCCCTTGTGCCTCCTTCCTGTGGCGGGGTCGGGGGAGGGTGAGTCCGGGTGGGGACTGGTCACCGCCCAACCCCTCCCTAGCTCCCTCTCTGTCGTCTTCCTTTTCTACTTGTATTTCCTTTTCCTGGAGACCCCCGGCCAGGTTCACAGGCTATTATTATTATTTTTTTAATGTTTATTTACTTTTTGACAGAGAGACAGAGTGTGGGGGGGGTGCAGAGAAAGGGAGACACAGAATCCGAAGCAGGCTCCAGCCTCTGAGCTGTCAGCACGAGCCCGACGTGGGACTTGAGCTCACAAACCGTGAGATCATGACCTGAGCCGAAGTCTGTGGTTAACCGACTGAGCCACCCAGGCGCCCCTGTTATTATTTTTTAATGTTTAGTGTTTTTTTTTGAGAAAGAGAGAGGGAGAGCATGCATAAGCAGAGGAGGGGCAGAGAGAGAGAGAGAGAGAAAGAGAGAGAGGGAATCCCAAGCAGCTCCACACTGTCCATGCAGAGCCCAGCGTGGGACCTGATCCCGTGAACCAGGAGATCGTGACCCGAGCCAAAATCAAGAGTCTGAGGCTTCCCCGGGCTCTCCCAGATCCACAGGCTTTTAAAACATGCAAATTAATTGTTTCCATCTAAAAGGAGCTCTCAGGGGCCGGACCAGCTTTCTGGTTTTTCTTGAGAAACCAGAAGCTCTGGCCATCCTGGGCCCCGGTCTCGGTCTCACTGAGGCTGCAAGAAGGTTCCAGGAGGCACGGTGTGCGGTGGGTGGGCTTGTGTGCCCGTGAGATCCAGGTCCCTCCCTGGCCACACCGCTGCCCAGCGGCGTCCCCTCGGGGGCGGAGCCGCCTGGTGGAGAAGGGCTGCAGGCCCCTCCCCGGTTGGTTATTCGTGAGGCGCCCCTGTTTCCGGGGGCTCCGTGCACAATCTCAGAGGTGGTCGCCCCCAACCCTCTGTGCGTTCTCTCTGCCACGGCTCAGGCACACAGCCTGTCTTTGGGCCTGGAAGGGAAGGTGAGTCGTGCCGTGTCGAGGGCCGCCGGGAGGGGGAGCGCCAGCAGGCCCGGGGAGCTGAGGTTGTCGCCGGCCGGCCTGCCCTCCCCAGGGACCCGGTGACTCCCTGTGCTCCGTCTCTCTCTGCTACGTCGTGTTCATTTGCTGACCTGGGAACTGGAACTGGGGCCCTGGGCGGTGTGTCTGACCTGCGGCCTGTGTCCCCTCTAGGTGGCGCTGGTGCAGTGGACCGAAAGCGTGGGCCTCACGCTGGTGGGCCGGGACCAGTCCTCCATGCAGCTGAGGACCCCTGGCGGCCAGATCCTGAACTTCACCATCTTGCAGATCTTCCCTTTCACCTACGAGAGCAAGCGCATGGGCGTCATCGTGCGGGTGAGTCCCCTGCTCGGGCTTCCGGCAGCAGCGACACAGCCGGGTGTGTCCGTCCCCGCGGCCCCACCTTCTTTCCTAACCCTCTCCTGCCCTCTCGATTGTGACGTCCCTCGTCCAGACCGAGAAGAGAATAGGATTGCCTGAGCAAAAACAGTGTTAGTCCATCAGCGGAGCGAGACCTTGGAGAGCTGGTCGGCTTCCGCCTGACCCCGTCCTAGCGGGAAGGTCGGACGTGCGCGGGCCGGGCGTTTCTGGGGGATGATACGTTTCTTGTTGCGTTCGCATCTGTCGAGCTCAGCATGTTTCTGTCGAGGTGACATTGACGTCAGTGAACCATTTCCAAGTGTCCAATTCCGTGGCATCTGGGACACCGACAGTGGTGGACAACCACCACTTCTGCCAGGTTTTGAAACCTTTCCATCGCCCGAAAAGGAACCCTCATGCCCATTACGTACCGGCTCCCCACTCTTCCCTCATCCTAGACCCGGAACCGCCAATCTGCTTTCCGGCACTAGGAACTTACCCAGCCCGGAGATGTCGAGTAACCGGAAGCCCCTGATATGTGACCTGCGTCTGACTTGCTTCACCCAGCAGACCGGATGCTGGTCCGGTCAATCCACTTTGTAGTCGGCATCGCAACTCCGTTCCCTTTTGTGGCCATCCGTCTGCCGGAAGACACCATTCGGCTGCTGGGAATAGTGCTGCTTTGGGCATTCGTGTATGAGGGTTTGGACGTCTGTTTTCAACTCTTCACCGTGTGTACTCGGGAGCGGAGCTGCTGGGTCGTGCCGGGTCCGTTCCCCACTTGCTGGGTGTTTCCATCGCTTACTTTATGAGGAACCTCCAAATGGTCTTCTGTCATGTCGCACCGTTTTACATTCCACCAGCAACGTAGGAAGGTTCCAGTTCTCCACATCCTCACCGATGCTTTTTATTTTGCTTTTTCACTTTTTTGATTAGAGCCATTTTTGTGGTTGCGAAGTGGTATCTCGTTGGGGTTGTGATTTGCGTTAACGTAACGACTCACGATGTTGAGCCTGTTTTCCCGTGCTTAGTGGCCAATTTCATGTCTTCTGTGGAGAAATGCGTATTCAAGTCCTTTGCCCGCTTTTTAATTTGGTTGTCTTCACGGTTGAGTTGTAAGTGTTCTTTATAATGCGTGGCTATTAGACCCTTATCAGAAACATGATCTGCAAATATTTTCTCTTTTTCTCTAGGTTGTCTTTTTACTTTTGTTTTGTTTTTTGTCTTTTTCTTGGTAAAATTCCTTTGATTCGTAGAAGTTCGTAATTTTGGTGAAGCCTAATTTATCTGTTTTTCCTTTCATTGCTCTTAGGTGTCATATCCAGGGATATTGTTAAATCCAAGGTCATGAAAATTTACTTCTATAGATGTGTATTTTTAATGTATTTCGGGTTTAAAAATTTTTTAAGTGTTTATTTTCGAGAGAGGGAGACAGAGCATGAGTGGGGGGAGGAGCAGAGAGAGAGGGAGACACAGAATCGGAAGCAGGCTCCAGGCTCTGAGCTGTCAGCACAGAGCCCGACATGGGGCTTGAACTCACGAACTGGGAGATCGTGACCTGAGCCAAAGTCAGATGCTTAACCGACTGAGCCACCCAGGCGTCCCATCTGCCCTTCCTGGTTGTGCTGCCTTCTTATTCCTGCACCAAACACCAAATTCATAATTTTAATGAATTTTAAAATGCTATTATCAGATACGGTATAAGTAACGTGTGTTATGGTTGCACGTATTTTTATTGTTTGTATGAGTGGCCTCGTATCATTACCCCACTTCCTGTTTTTAACATTTGAAAGAACTTTCCGTTCATACAGGTACTCTTACTTTGTTAATTTTAGCTGTGCTACAGTGTCGCGCTGTATGAAATACCTCTCTTCCTTCAGTCGGCGGAGTTCCCTGTTGATACATACTGAGATAGTTGCCACTTTTTTGCCTTTAGAAGCAGCACTGCCTCGCATCTCCTTGTCCGTTCTGCTCTCCCTTCTACGTGGTGTGAATATGTCCGGAGGTCAGCTTGCCGGGTTGGCAGTATGTACATCTTCCACGCTACCAGATCTGTCATCCACTCTTTTCCCAAAGTGCTCGTACTAATTTCGGTGTCACCCTTCCTCCACGTCCTCACCCATATTTGATGGTGTCAGACTTTTAGAGTTTTGTCAGTATCTTGTTTCACCATTTGCTCGCGTACTCAGAGAAGCCCGCCTGCCGTGCCGGGAAGCCTGGGATCCCCGTGTTCATGAGACCACTGGGTTTGGGGACTCTGAAAGTTGGCCGACCATCAGAATTACCGAGGGAGCTTTAAAAGTGCAGATCCCTGTTGTCCCGTCCAGACCTGTTGTGGACTTGGGATGGTTCCGCGGTGTCTGTAAAGGTTTTTTTGCATTATTTGGCTCGATTGGAGAAAACTCTGCTTGGGTCACGGGCAACTTTGGAGTGTGACTCCTCTTTTTTGTTTGGTCTTCGAAAGACATGACACTCCCGCCACCTCTATCTACCCGAGAGTGTTGTGCCTCCCAGGTGAAAGAGCGGTAGGTTCTGTCACGATAAACTGGGAGTCGTAGCGCGAGTACTTAGTGATCGGGGGAATTAGGAGGCGCAGAGGCGCTGGCAGCAGTAGTGACAGTGGCACCTGTAGGAGCAGCGGTAACAATGACGGGTAGCATTTAAGGACGCTCATTGTGTCCCAGCGGCTGTTCTAAATGATTTCCAGAAACTCACTCATTAATCCTCAGCCTGAGCCAGCAGGGTAGGTGCCGGGATGACTGGCATTTGACAGTGGAGAAAACGGAAGCGTGGAGAGGCTCAGCATTGTCCCCAGCTTCACACGGCGGGGTAAGGGTGGAGCTGGGGGACCCTAGGTGATGTGCCCCCCCCACCCCCAGTCTGGACTCTGTAACCGCCACGACCTGGGCGTTCGGGTGTGGCGAGCGGGGCCTCGGAAAGCTTGTCGAGCACCCGCGGTGATGCCGGAGTCGCGTGCCGTCGTTCCGCCTGGAGGACGTCCGCACACTGCGGGGCGCGAGGCAGCCGAAGGCAGTAGTAGCTCATGGCGCCCTCGCGGTGGCCGGACCGAGGGCTTCAGCCCTCCGCTGTTTGGGTCCGAGGCCGCCCTGCTTCGCGGCTCCCCCGGCCTCTCCATGGGTCAGCGCCCTTGTCGGCCGGCTGAGCCTTCGGATCCTGATCTCAGCACCAGCCTCCCCGCACTTCTGCCTGGCTTCCTGGAGGCAAGTTACCAGGTCCAACGCCCACTCGTGGGAGTGGGTCTCACCAGAGCGTGACACACCAGGACGTAGGGGGTCACCGGGAGCCACCGAGGAAACAGCTCCACCAGCTGCTGTTGTGATGACCCAGTGACACAGCACGAATGTGCTTTGAAAGTGACGCATTTGAAGGGATTTTTATGTCCCTGATGCAACTTTCAGGCGGGAGGGGAGCTTTTCCTCCCGCGCTGCTGCTGCGTTTCCCACTGCCCGCACCTGGCCTGACCCATGGCCTCCGGCCGCGTCTCCAGCACATGTCTGATGTCAAGACCATCTGTGGCCTGGAAGCAGCAGCACAGATCGGGCAGGCAGAGTCATTATCTCCTCCAGAATTTTTTCTGTTCCAGCCTTTCCAGCCTGTGTTTTTTCAAGTCGTTTGAGGGTTGAATCATCATCAGATAGTGCCCGCTGTCAGCCGTCCAGGGTAAATGAGCAGGGCTCTCACCCTTCCTTTAGCCGCGAAGGGCTCTCATTCCCAGGTACACGCCCTGCTGCACGGGACGCGGCCCGTGTCTTCTCCCAGCAAGGACGGGACTCTGTGCCTCCAAGTAGGGGATACTTACTTGATGGGAAAAAGTTGTCATTAAACTTTTTTTTTTTAATGTTTATTTTTGAGAGAGAAAGAAAGGGAGAGGGAGAGAGAGACAAAGCGCGAGTGGGGGAGGGGCAGAGAGAGAGAGAGAGAGACAGAATCCGAAGCAGGCTCCGGGCTCCAAGCTGTCGGCACAGAGCCCGACACAGGGCTCAAACCCACAAACCATGAGATCATGACCTGAGCTGCAGTCGGACGCTTAACTGACTGAGCCCCCCAGCCGCCCCCATATCTATCCTTATTTAAAAGTACCATTCCCCCTTCCAACGTTATAAAAAACAAACCAACTCGACATTGAGCTAAGGCACTCAGAAGAGATACATACACGAAGAAGGGGCTCAAACTAGGCATCTTCGTTTTCACCACCGAAGACCAACCACTCCTCCCTCTTCAGAGAATTTCCCTCTTAGTTTTTTTCTACTCATATACGAGTGTGAGTACCCACACGCGTTCGTATGAACTTGGCATGAGCCTTTTTAAATACCCCCCCCCCCCGCCATTTGAACAATATGTATGGTGACAGGTTTCTCATATTAGTGAAATGTGATTTTTATGATTTTAACGTGTGCCTGGTGTTTTGTTGAAAAACTATACCGTTCTTTAACTAAATAATCTTTTCTTGGAGACGTCACGTTTTTCACTTCTCGCTGCTAGAAGTCTGTGAGCATCCATCTTTGTTAGGCCGGCTGTAATGAGACGTGTTTTATGGCTGTTTTGCTTTCTGACCTGTCTCCCTCTGTATCCGTGTCTTTGCCGGTGGACATCAGCCTCAGGGGCATGTGGGCAGCCCCTCCATTCTCCAGAAACCTCCGTGAACTCTTGTAAGGCAGCCGTTCTCGCCCCGGGGCCATTTTGCCTCCAGGGGACATCTGAAAAAGTTGGGAGAGACATTTTGGCCTTGGCCGTCCCAAGTCAGGGGCGACGTCCTCTCGGGGTAGAGGCCAGGATGGCCTCCTAACGAAGAATAATCCGCCCCAAACGTTAGTGGTGCCGGGGCCAGCAGCTCAGTTCCTGCGCGCCCTCATATCCCGTCTGGTCTTGGAAATACCTGCCCTGTCACCTGATGTGAAGCAGTGTCAGCTCAGCGGGGACACATCTTGGCTTCGTGGCCGTCGGCAGTTACGGGCACACACTCACCTGGCTCGTCAGCCGTCCCCCACGTGCGAGTTCGTGGACGGAGCCTGGCAGGGACTTCTGGCGTGCACTGGGCAACGTCCTTCCTTGCCACGCATCTCTGTCTTCCGGGGCTTTCTCTGGGGCTCATGCGCTTGTGTCTCCCGAAGGAGGGCCGCTGTCGCCCCTTTATCGTTGTCGCGTACAGAGGCTCCAGCGCCCTCCCCCGGCCCGGCCCGCCCGGAGCAATGAGGCGGCGCGGGGCTGTAGGTCCTACGCTTGTCCCTGTTCGAATCGAAGAGGCCTTTGACCGGGGGCCAGGGGCAGACCGCGGTGGGAAAAGACGCGCGGCCAGCAGCTCTGCGGGCGCACGGCGTAATCTCGCCATCGTCTGGGAGCGAGGTGACCTCGTGATGCACTGAGTGGGAGGAAATGACTAACGGCAGGAGACCGTCCACGCGGCGTTTGTTTGTCCCGGACCAGCCACCAGCCGTCCGCGGCCTCCAGGGCGCCCCCGACAGCGGAGGAAGCCGGGGAGGGGCCGCCGTTTCCGACGGCTCTGGCGCGAAGCCCCGTTTGGGTGCAGGGAAGAGGGAAAAAGGCCCCGGGGTGCTTTCGCGTTCGGACCCCACGGCCCTCTCTGGCCTGAGTCTCCGGCAGGCCGAGGCACGTGGGGCCCGTCGAAGACGCAGCGTGCGCTTCTGCCGGCTTTGAAGAGGCAGGTGCCGCCTCGCGGCCGCCGGATACTGTCGCGACCGAGCTCAGGGTTCCCAAAGCCGATCAGCCAGTCGAGGGCCCCGGAAAGCTGCTTTACAGGAAGCGTGTGCCGCTCATTTGGTTCCGGGTGTTTATTTCGCATTTAGCGACGAGTTTACAGGCCGGCCTTCTGGGCTGCCCCCGGTGGCAAAATTCAGGCATGAGGCCGTAAGGACCCTGCTCGGTTCCCTCACCCCTCTCCACCGCCCCCAGGTCCCCCGGGAGGGCAGTCCCGAGGAAGGAGTCACAGAACCAGAACCGGGGATAAGAGCTATTGGTCTTAAAGCCGGGATCCCTCAGCCTCCGTGCCGGTGGCCTTGGGGCCAGATGGTTCTTGGTCGTGGCTGTCCTGTGCACTCTGGGATGCTTAGCAGCGTCCTTGGCCTCTGCCCGCTGGTGGCCAGTAGCATCCCCCCAAGCTGTGACAGCCAGCAAGGTCTCTAGATACTGCCGCATGCTCAGTCCCCTCCACGGAGAACCGCTGGGCGACGCCTCGGTCCCCACACACGGTGCGGTTGAGGGACGTACGGTTATCGTCACCCTGGCAGGCTGGTTACGCCGAGTGGGCGTCTTCTGTGTGTCTGCCCTTGGCCGTGTGCTCCGTGTAGGTGACTTCGTTCAAGCCCCAACAGCCTGGGCGGTGAGAGCCGCTAGCGTTCCTGTGTTACAGACGAGAGAGCCGAGGTCTAGAGAAAAAAAGCGGCCGGAAGCTGGTGTCGGGTGTAAGCCCTTGACGCCTGGGCCGTGGTGTTACCTACCCGCCCCCCTCCCCCCGAAAAGCTGGTTGGTGTGAACAGAAATCTGGGTCACGTGATCTCTAGCAAGTCCTCAGGTCGACACGGGGAGGCGGGGGCTGGAACGCCCGGGATTAGCAGTTCCCAGTGGAGGCAGTTTGCTCTCCGGGGGACGTTTGCTTATGTCTGGAGACATTTGGGTCGTCCCCATGGGCGTGTGGCTGGCATCTAGTGGGGACAGGCCGGGGACGCCGTGGAGGGCTCTGAATGCAGAGCGCGGCCCACACGGCAAGGGCTCCACGGCCCGTGTGTGAATGATGCCACAGTTAAGGACCCGACTTCCCCACCGCTTGAGGCAGGCCGCAGTGGGCCGAGCCCCGCGGTCCTGGGTGTAGGTTTAAGATGATCTTCCAGCGTGGGAGTCCGTTCCTGGCGAGACAGTAATAACTTGGAAAACAGAGTTCTTAAATCCCTTTGATCTTGCTTTTCATCATTTACTGCTTTTCCAAATGCTTTGAGTTTTCTTCTGTTTTCTGTGGCCTTTGCGCCCAAGTGAGCCACCCCCCTCCCCCGCTCCTCCCCCTTCTGGCTTTTTATCTTTGGCCAAGTAGAAACAAAATATCGGCGGCGTCCACTGAGTACGCCCTGTACGCCGTCTGTCGTGGGAAGTGGGTGCTGGAGCAGGACGCGGGTGTTCCTCGTGCGTTTTCATTCCGCCCCCCCCCCACCCCCCCAGGATGAATCGACGGGAGAGATCACGTTTTACATGAAGGGAGCGGACGTCGTCATGGCCGGCATCGTGCAGTACAATGACTGGCTGGAGGAGGAGGTGAGTGGGCGTGGGGGTGAGAACTGTGCCCCCGGCCTGGCGCAGTGACACGGGTCTCCGTGCTCGTTATCCGTGGGCGTGGAACACATCACGCCCGAGCTGAGCAGCTCAGAACAACATACTTTTGTTTCTCGTGGATTCTGCGGGCCAGGCATCTGTCCACAGCTCAGCCGGGTCTTTGTGGAGTCTCTCAGGCAGTTGCTTGGGACCGGGGTCTCATCGGGTCTCATCTGAAGGCTCAAGCGGGGCAAGGCCCACTTCCAAGCTCACGAGTCAGCTCCTCACTGCCCTCTGGCTGGAGGCAGGTAGCAGGAGGCTGGGGACCCTTGGGGGCCACGTCATGGGATGCCTGTCCCCATCGGTGATGTGGAGAACTGGCCACAGCAAGGAGGGAAGAAACCGCTGGGTTTATAAGGTCCTTTTTGTTTTCGCTCTCAGCTCCAGGGGCGGGGGGGGGGGGGGACATGCCCAATTTCCATTCAGTAATGTTGAATTTTCAGGTAGAGGGTTTGCAAACTCAGATACCAACAGGGGCCGGGCAGGTAAGTCAGGTGAAACTGACCGGGGTGTGTCTTTCCACCAGGGTCGCACTTTTGTGTGTTAAGCGTATCAGAATGTTCTTCACCTGACAACCGTTTTCTGGGAATACGTAGAAGCAGCCGCTTTTCACCCATCATTGGCTGTGGTCGTTTGGGAAAGTGAGCGTGGTTGGGTCAGAGGCTTGGTTTTTTCCCAACAAGCCGGAAATCCAGCCTGTGAAGTCTCACAGTGCTGACTGAGCTCTTGAAGCTCACCCTGCACCCACGAAGAAAACCTACGCGTCGACCATGATTGGCCTGCGGCCGCCATGTTGCATTCTGCCTTTAGAGGGTCTGCTTCGGGGAAGGCTGCCGTAGGGGAAAGCGAGGTTCGGATTGGCCCGCTTCTCCAGGCCCCCGGCAGGGGCCCGTCCGCAGTAGTGTCCACCTCCGTGAGAGTTGGGAGCTGGGAGGCGAGGCCCTCAGCGCGGCTCTCCGCCGACTGCGGTCTGCTTTTCAGTGTGGAAACATGGCCCGAGAGGGACTGCGGGTCCTCGTGGTGGCGAAGAAGTCTCTAGCAGAGGAGCAGTATCAAGACTTCGAAGTAAGTGGTCCTGTGACCTTTCTGTTATTTCTTGCGGTCCTCCGTACCCCCCCACCTTTCTGGCCGTGTCTCCTCTTCATCCCCCCCTCACTCAGTCGGCTCTAGTCGTACTCATGTCCTTTCTCAGCACCTCGGGCTCCCTTCTGTCACAGGGCCTTTGCACTTCCTGCTCACTCTGCCTGGAACTCCCTTCCCGCACAGAGCTCCGTGGCTGCTCCCTCACTTCCTTTGGGTCTCTGCTCAAATGCTGCCTCCTCCGAGAAGTGTTCCCGGACCCCCCATCGAAGGCAGCCCCGCCTCACCGCTCGCCATCCGTCACCCCGCTTAACTTTCTTCCCTGCACTGAGCACCATCCAGAATGAGCTCGTGTATACGTGTACATCTGACATTCTCAATAGCTCCCTTCAGACATAAAATCTTTTCGAGAGCAGAGGCCATCAGTCTAGTTTGCCGTCACATCCTGACAGGATGCTCACTGGCACATAGTACACCCTCCGGAAAATCTGAAACGGATCAGCCCCTTGGAGCCCTCAGGTTTTTAAGCTGTGAAAAGAGTTTCACTGGATCGTTGACTTTCGCGGCTCAGGGCGCCCGCGAAAATCTGGCTGGCTTGTTGTCCTCTCCCACGGATTGCATGTTCCTCGCGGGGAGGGTCCCTGGGTCCCCAGGCCTGGCACAAAGCCAAGTGCGTGCATGGGCGCGTGACCGAAAGGGAGAGACAGGTGGTTGGGGACAGGCTTCTGGGGTCCTCGTCCCGCTTCACCCAGAGCAGCCGTGCGTGAGTTCTTCATAAAGTTTCACTTAGCAAGAGCTTCGGACCTGGTAAATTCTACCATCTTGCCAAGTCTAAAGGCGTATGTTTGCACCAGCTTCTTAGGGGATTTCTGATTTTCATCCACATCTTCACTAACCCTGGAAAGAGGCTGAACAGAAGGGTCGGGTCAGTGGTCTTGGGACGTGGGGCTTCGTTCTCAGAAAGCCCAGTGATCAGGGGTTCTTGGTCACAAAGTGCGTGTCGTGCAGGGAGAGCCTGCTGCTTTCTTTGAGATCTTGGGGTTACCGGTCCTTGTAACGACCCAGGGAGGTTGGGGCTGTTACTGCTGCTTCGTGGGTGCAAGCAGCCAAGGCTCAGATAAGGGGAGCAACTTGCTAGAAGTCGCGCAGCCGGGGGTGTGTAGAGGAAAGGGTGGAGCCAGGGCCCGTCCGAGGTCTGGGCTGACGAACCCGGAAGGAGGCCGGGAGTCTCGGTTCATCCCCTCGAGGTCCAGCCACGCCCCGGGGTCCCCCCTTGGTGTTCCACTCCCGCCCCCAGCGGTGACTGTGTGTCCCCCGCCGTGTCCCAGGCCCGCTACGTCCAGGCCAAGCTGAGCGTGCACGACCGCTCCCTCAAAGTGGCCACGGTGACCGAGAGCCTGGAGATGGAGATGGAGCTTCTCTGTCTCACGGGGGTGGAGGACCAGCTGCAGGCGGACGTGAGGCCCACCCTGGAGACGCTGAGGAACGCGGGCATCAAGGTAGGCGGCGCCTGCCTGGGGCCCTGTGGGAGGGAGCTTCAGAAGCACCCCTGCAGCAGGGTGGAGGGGAGGGGAGGGGAGCACGTGGGCGGTGACCCAGCGCCCGCCTCCGGGGGACCGCTCGGTCACTCCTGCTCCTCCAGCCCTGCTTTTGGAAGACGTCTCGTGTGTTTGCCTTTAGCCCCCCACCCGCACTCCCCCGAAGGCCACACCGGTTCCCCGGAGGCGGGGCTGTGTGCACCCCTTATCGCTCGGGGCCCGGCCGCGTCCAGACGCTCGGGGTGTTCACCGCATCCTTGTTGAGGGACCGGCCGGCCGGCCGTCTGCCTGTTGTTCAGGGCGAATGAGTGCCCACCCGGTGGAGTGACCGCCTGCACCAGCAAACTGCATACTCCTGCTGTTGGGGGCCAAAAAGAGAGAAAAAACAATCCAGTAGTTTATCCGGAGAGGCCAGCAGAGGGCGTCGGAGGACCCCAGCCGAGCGTCCGCAGCCTCCCCGGCTTGAGGCTCCTGGAACCCTGTCGCCTGCTGCCTGCCTCCACCCAGAGGCGGCTGGCCATTGTGTCCTCCGCCCCGTATGTGGCACAGGCTCCCGTGAGCGGGGCCACAGTACTAAGTAAGCTCCGGCCACATCCAGGCCCACGGGGGAGGGGGGCCTGGCTCGCATGCGGGCACGTGTCACCGTGAACCCGATTCTGTCACGTGTCTTCAGCCCGCAGACCTGGTGCGTCGCAGGGGAGTTGTCGGCAGGGTCCCATTTTTGGCAGAACCGTCCGAAGTCAGAGGGGCTGGTCTCCGTGGCCCGTGGTGCTTAGATTGGTCACCGGCAGCTTCTGAGACTGCTTGTCTCCAGGTCGTGGCGTTCTGGTTTCTGCTTCTGGTTTCGTCCTGAGCCACTTCCGCTCAGAGCCGCTGTCTCCAAAAGGCGGGATGTTTAGTTCCCTCTGCGGGCTGGACTTCTCTCTCTGCTTTCCCTGGTCAGACAGGAGGGGGAAGGGGCGTGGGGGCGAGGGGTCGGGGACCCTGCAGGCAGGGTGTAGCGTCGAGCTCTTTCACCGGCCAGAAGGTGTCGGAACTGGGAAAATGTCTACATCAGCCCCCTCCCAGGTGCAGCGGGCGAGGCTGGGCGAGCAGGAAGGTTCTGGGGCTCAGGTCTGGGCCCGTACCTGCAATGCCCCCTATCGTCCCCACGGGGAACACCACTCATGTGGGTGCACCAGTGACTTTCCATGGTGTTCTAGACCCTGAGGCTCCCAGCTCTGTCCCCGGTGTTTGCTCTCATACAGCAGACCCCGAAAACTGCCTCCAAACTGGGGTCACTTAAAAGGACACTGTTTTTACGGCCACGTTGGGAGATGGGACGTTGAGAGATGAGGCCGACACCCACCGGGGTCAAGCCCAGGGGCAGGGCCCCCCAGGGAGGGCCCGGCGCCTGCCCTGCGTGTCTCGCTGCCCGGGCCGGAGTCTGGTTTCTCCACTGCCTGCTCGGGCGGTCCTCGGCGGGGGGGGCTCGACTCCTCAGCGCCCCGTTTCCTGCCGCATAAAGTTACCGGGAAGGCCGCGTGCACTAAACGCGGACGGCGCCTGATGGGTTCCTGGCACGTCTAACACTCGGGCATGCGTTGCTCGTTTCTTCCCTGTACCTCCCCCACCGCCAGCTCGTCCTTCGTCCAGTGACTCCGCGGCCTTCCCCGCTGCGGGCAGAGAGAGCAGAGGGCTGATGGGTGGACTGGCAGAGCAGGAAGAGTGTTCCGTTTGGACTCGGAAGACCTGGGTTCTGGGCCTGGTTGGGACAGGAGCTAGCTGTGTGGCCTTGGGGCGAGTCACTCCCCTCTCTGAGCGCACGGCAGCAGAATGCAGAAGGGTCTGTTAGGAGGTGTGGAGGGACGCGGCGCGTTTAGTGTCGGCTTAACCGACCACACAGAAAGACCGTATGGGACGTGACAGGTCACTGTTTCCCGGAGGACACGGAAGTGACCCCTCACCCACAGCCTTCCCTTTTTTCGAGATTACTTATTGCTTAAAGAGAAATTTCAGGAAGGGGGATTATGAGGTCAGAGGCCAAGCTTCATGATGTCTGTTGAAGCGTGTGGCCAAGTGCTTTTCTGAAAGTCTCGTACCAGCCTTGGCGGCCACCAGGTGTGGTCATTGGCGTCCCAGACCCATGAGGTGTGGGGTATTCCCGTGGTGTGCCGGGGACACCAGGAGCCTCGAGGGAAGCAGAATAAATCGGGTTCAGCTCGGCGTTCAGCTCCGGGCTGGCCTGGAGCGCTGACCGGGAGGAGGCCTCCTGTGTGCCCTGCAGGTCTGGATGCTGACCGGGGACAAGCTGGAGACAGCCACGTGCACGGCGAAGAATGCACATCTGGTGACCAGGAACCAGGACATCCACGTTTTCCGGCTGGTACGGTGTTCTACGCGCTCGGGCCTCGGGGGGGTGATGCTGCCGTTTTGCCCCGTGACCTCATAACCTCGAGTGGGCCCCCGAGGGGGGGGAACTTACACCGCTGGTTTGGGTGGAATTACCGAACGACCAGGTGAGGCTGCAGGGTTCCTTCTGGGGGTGGTTCAGAAGCACCTTGGTGCTGCCGTGCTCTCGACCTGGTGGGGGTCATGGTCCCTTTGAGAAGCTGACGAAAAGCGCGGGCAGCACGAAGGACGCAGGTGAGCCCGCACACGTGAAATCGTACGTGCGAGCCCAGACTCCACTGGACCCTCGAAGATCGAGTTCTTGGGTAAGAAATAAATCCCGGATCACAGACACTGCCCTCCCGAAGGCAAACCTTTAGGCCCCTGTGGAAGGAGGTATACTCTCCTCCTCTGCGGGCGGGGTGCAGCAGTCCTGCGCCTGAAATCGGGGCCCCCGCGCCCAGCGACTGGAGGGGCTCTGCGTGGGGTGGGAATCCCCCTGGCCCCTGCCTGTGGTCCCGGCCACACAGCCTTCCGGAGACGTGGCAGGTCTGGGAGCAGCACACCCAGCGCGGTGCAGAGGCAGATGCGGGCCGACTCCGAATGTGCGGACTCCATGTTTGCAAATTCACCTGCCTACTAAAATGTACGGGTAACCCCCAAATCAACACTCAGGGCGCTTCCAGAGTCCTCCGTGGACATGTGCAGAGCGGCGAGGGACTGTAGTTGCCCGATGGGCACAGTCCCAGCTGACGTCCAACAAGACGACGGGGCCTTCGCCGCTCATACTGCCCGGTTCACGATCTGCTTAGTGCCGCTTTGGGTGTTTTGGTTTTTGGGTTTTTGTTTTGTTTTGTTTTTTTGTTTTGTTTTTTGCATTTTGTGCTACTGATTTCGCTGCATAAAAGGCCCCCCTCCCCGGCACAGTGCCGGAGTGTCGTCTGACGTTGCCGAGCTCTAGAAGGCTCTGGCGTGCCTTGTGGAGGAAGTACCTGTGTTGGACACTCTTCCTTCGGGCACGAGTTATAGCACTGTTGCTTATGAGTTCAGTGTCCGTGAATAAAAAAAAAACTATTTTAATTTTTTTTTTTAACGTTTATTTATTTTTGACAGACATAGTGATAGAGCGTGAGCAGGGGAAGGGCAGAGAGAGAGGGAGACAGAATCTGAAGCAGGCTCCAGGCTCTGATGAGCTGTCAGCACAGAGCCCGACGCGGGGCTCGAACTCACAGACCGTGAGATCATGACCTGAGCCAAAGTCGGCCGCTTAAGCAACTGAGCCACCCAGGCGCCCCTAAAAAAAAAAAACTATTTTAAAAGAGGTCTTTAAACAGAAACACGTACAAAACAAGGTTATGCATCGCTGGACAGAAATTTGCAGCCAAAGGCTCACAGGAGCCCGGCGCCGTATTCCACCTACGGAGGCAGCGAATGGGTCACTGTTCGTGAACTCGGCGTTCACAGCGACTGTAGAGAGTGGCGGACGTTCGTTCGTATATCCTGTAGTCCGCGCAGCCTGTGTATTTAGGGGTTACAGATAACAGTTCACATGACCACCCGCTTTTGTAAATGAAGTTTTATTTAAACCCAGATATGCCCGTGTGTTTACACACTGCCTGTGGCTGTTCTGGTGCTGCGGCAGCAGCGCTGGGTAGTTTCGGCAAGGACTGCAGGGTCCCCGGAGTCTCCGGAGTGTAACATCTGGTCGCTTACAGAAGAGTTGGCCGCCCCGCTGGAGGCCTGGCGTCTGACGCCCGCTTCACAGCCCCGAGCCGTGTGCCTGCAGAGCGGCTCACGCATCTCGCCCTGCTCTCGTTTCCTTACGTGTCGAGTACAGGCGCTACCAGCACGCACCTTGTGGGGTCGCCGCGAGAACTCAGTGAGGGGAGTCCACGAAAAGCGCTTACTAGCACAGTGCCTGGCCCTCCATGGAAGGGCGGCCGTTTTTAGCTCTTGTTTTTATTATGCGGGTCCCAGCCGTCCCGGGGAAGTGCAAGGTGGATGGTTGGTACACAGGCCCTCCCGATTCCCACAGAATCATAACAACCAGGATTTAATTTGGCTCTGGGTCTGGTGGCAGGGGCGGGGCGGGGGTCCTGGGCCGCGGTGGCCATTGTCTTCAGACCGGCTTCAGGAAGCCGCTGTTTGTTGTTCCCCCACCTCCGGAGGGCAGAGGGCGGAGAGCGGGCCGCCCCCACGGCTCTGTTCCCTTCCAGGTGACCAACCGCAGCGAGGCCCACCTCGAGCTCAACGCTTTCCGCAGGAAGCACGACTGCGCCCTGGTCATCTCCGGAGACTCCCTGGAGGTGGGCGCGGGGACCCCGCCGGCCGGGTCCTCCTGGGAGCGCGCGCGCCCCTTCCTGCTTTGGTGGGGGCCGCGACCTTGCCTGACAACCCCCCCATCGTCCCGGCCATCCCCCCTCCAGATTTGCCTCAAGTACTATGAGTACGAGTTCATGGAGCTGGCCTACCAGTGCCCGGCCGTCGTCTGCTGCCGCTGCACGCCCACCCAGAAGGCCCAGATCGTGCGGCTGCTCCAGGAGCGCACTGGAAAGCTCACCTGCGCAGTGGGTAGGCGCTGCCCCCCCCCCCCCCCCAGGCCCGGCCCGCTGGCCCGCGGTCGTTCCTGTCAGGGGACCGGGGTCCTGCTGCGGTTCCCCAGGCCTCTCAGCTCGTGATCTTTTCCCCCGACCGACGTCGGCTCGAGAATTACCGTTATCACTGTTATTATTTTAGTGTTCCCCTTTGAGTTAGAGCAGATACGCGTGTTCTAGGTCTTTCCTCCTCGGCTTGCTCTTCCTCTGCTGCTGATGCAGGAAGCGGCGTGGCCGAGGGCTGGAGACCGCACGCCGTGGGGCGGATCTGGGGTCCCAGTCTGTGCTGGGCGTCCTCACGGGGCGTCCCTCCGAGCCTCGGTCTGCCCGTTGGTAGAACGGGATAATGAGCACTCAGACGGCGCCGATGGGGACGGAAAGGGGCGGGTTTAAAAAGTGCTGGCCACAGGGCGCGGGTCGCGTTCTGTCGGGCGCCGCTGCTGCTGCGATGGGGCCCACAGGCAGGGGTGTGCTGGCTGTAGACACTGGTGTGGCATGGGCACGGTCCCCCCGGCAGCCACTCGGTGGCCGGGACTCTCGCCAGTCCCGTGGTGTCCCTGCGACACTTAGCTCCTCCGTCTGTGAGACCGTGGGGCGCTGGAGCGATTACGTGGATTTGTGCCGAATAGGCGCTTAGTAAGCACTCAGTGAAAGGCAAGGCGTGTGCGATTCCTCAGAGGAGGAACGAAACGTGGGGGTCCTGCTTCCGGCCTCTCCCCCATTTCCCGGCTCTTCTCTCTGGTCCGCGTGGCCCACAGGTGATGGCGGTAACGACGTCAGTATGATTCAGGAATCGGACTGCGGCGTGGGCGTCGAGGGCAAGGTGAGTGCGGGGCGTGGGGGTCGGGGCGCTGCTCGCAGTGGAGGGGTCAGGCCGGGGCGCTGGGCCGGGACCGCCCTCCCTCACTCGCGGGGGCTGCTTTTCCCCTCAAAACACAGCGTTGATGCTTCTGAAATCTCTAGGTTAGAATTACGGGGCGTAAGGAAGCACGTCACGTAATTACCTGGGAGTCAGAGCTCCGGGTCCCGGTGTCTTACAGACGTTGCTGATGTTTCGCATGTCAAAACTTAAATAATAAAAAAAAAAGAGTGTTCTGCTGTATTGTTAGGGCCCCGTGGATGCACTTCAGGCTTTTCCGTGGTCCTGCCGTGTCCGTCAAAGCATCCGGGACCACGCCACGGCTGATGCCTGGGGGTTACGGAGGGATGTGGCGTGGTTTGTCACTACAGGGCCCTGGCGGCTGCCGTGTTTTACGAAGTTGGCGTGTTACGACACAGGTGTTATTTTCTGT
The DNA here is from genome assembly GCA_030068075.1 of Paguma larvata. Classification (NCBI taxonomy): domain Eukaryota; kingdom Metazoa; phylum Chordata; class Mammalia; order Carnivora; family Viverridae; genus Paguma; species Paguma larvata. The sequence goes on along the minus strand of CM057844.1, from coordinate 39,459,551 downwards.
CCTTGTCACGTGTTTATGCTGTCCTAATTTGTGACTCTGAATGACTGTAGGCAGGATCGGTGACCGGGCTTGTTAGAACGGTGTGTAAACCGAGGGTCCAGAGGCCCCGAGCGAGGGCCAGAGACGCCGTCCTGTGCCTTCTGTTCCGTGGCTTCCTGGGCCGGGCTGCTCCGTACACTTGTTAAATTTTCTTCTTCCCGCCCTTTCTGGGTTTGTGGTGCTCATCCGGCTGACGGTTATTCGAAGTTGCCGAATTCAGTGGTCTTCGAGCGAGATCTTACCGGCATGGGCCCTTTCAATGTAGGTGGCCCCTCTCTGGCATTCGTCACGCGTCTTTTAAAATTAGAGAATTCCACGATACGGTCACACTTCTATTAGTGTGCAAAGTCGAGGGCTCAGGAATGTTCCATTTGGTATCGTTAGCAGCCTCAGCCCTTCCCCCTCCCCCGGCCTCACCCCCAGCCTCACGTTTATTTCACTCACAGGAACTGAGTGTTGGAAAGCGCCTGCCTAGCCCTGATGATTCTTTGCTTCTGATACACATTATGGGGCGAGCCTCCCGCCCCCCCTCAAGGCTTAATACTAGATCCGTTTGACCTCCGAATTCTAACTATCTGTAATTTAGACTGTTTTTTATTTAAATAAATTCCTCTTTAAATCAAATTTAGACTTGGACCACCAACTGAGTACAGCGTGAAACCAAAGAAGCTCTTTATGGAAGTTTTCCAAAGATCTCCTTGCAACGTCTTGCTTTTTCAATTAAGAAAAAAAAAAAAAAAGCGCGTTTGCCCTGACCTCTCGCGCTCCTGACGGTGCCCGATTTTATCGGATTTCAGGAAGGAAAGCAGGCTTCCCTGGCCGCAGACTTCTCCATCACCCAGTTCAAGCACCTCGGCCGGCTGCTCATGGTGCACGGCCGGAACAGCTACAAGCGGTCGGCCGCCCTCAGCCAGTTCGTGATCCACAGGAGCCTGTGCATCAGCACCATGCAGGTGGGCGGGCGCGGGGCCCGGGGGAGGCTGGGGCGGGGGCCGCGCTTTGGAGCCGTCCCCGCCCCCGGCCGGTTCCTTTCTTTCTTGACCTGTTTCCCTACCTGGCCAGTTTCAACCCCGCGCCGGGTCGACCTTGGATTGTCACAGATCCTTCCCCGGGCAGGCGGTGCGGGCCGTCCTTGCTGGGGGGGGGGGGGGGGGGGAGCGGATGCAGGCGTTGGCCTTGGCGCCTGTCCAGTGCTAGGCGTGAAGCGGAGGTGCTGTAAACGCCCAGAGCCGTTAGGATCGGTTTGCCAGAGAGAAAAACGCAGAGGGCAGTGCTGGGCGAACGCTCTGGCCCCGACTTGTCCCAGTGCAAAGCCGAGGGCCGGCGGAGAATGACCACCAAGGACTAACTTGCTTCTCTTGGGCCCCTCGTGTGCCCTGGGCTCGGGCTCTGCTCACCGTGGAGCAGCTCAGGCCATCCTCACAGTAGCCTGTGCCCATTTCACAGACGGGAGTCTGAGGCTCAGCGAGGGTGCGAACTGCGTGCAGGGTCCCGCGGGCGTTTAGTCCGCATTGGCATGGAGGCTCCAGAGCCCGTGGTCTCCGTCACGGCGTCTCCTCGGGTGCCCTCGGTACAGAGAGGCCGGTTTGGCCTCCGCTCGCGGGGGGCTCTCAGGAGGGGCAGCGCGGCCCATGGCCCTGGGGTGTGTCCAACACCACAGTTCTGCCTCTGGCCCACCCGGGGGGGATTCGAGCTTCCTTTTCACGATTCTTCGTCTTCTCGGGAATAACCCTCTTGCACCCATCTTGTTTCTCCCGACAAGATTCTAGAGTGTTCTCCCACCTTCTCTCTCCCCGGCTCCTTTCAGTGCCTGTCATCAGGCCGCAGTGGCTGAGTGCGCGCGAGGAGGAGGGCCACAGGGCGGGAAAGAAACCATTTTGGGTGTTGAAACACTATTGACCGGTTCTCCTCCGTGGACATCTAGGTGAAAACACCCCCGCTAAGTGGCGAGAACACAGGGGTGACGGGTCCCGGAACCCACCTCTCTTTCTGACCCCACCACTGTGTATCTTGGAGACTTTGAGCAAGTCGCTTTCCCCCTCTGGGCCTCAGTCTCCCATTCGTGACACGGGGACGAGGAGATGTGTCTTGCTTCCCAGACAAGGACACTTTGAGAAGCAGAGTTTTATAAGCATCGAGGGCTGACGGCATCCTTACCACCGTTAATAGAAATGAGACAGGAAGATGTGTACAGTAAGGGGACATTTTAATCTGTGGAAAAGGCGCTGAATCGTATCATAAAAGGCATCTTGCCTCTTGAAGTAAGTCAATGGTGCTGCCGTAGGCACGTGAACCTTCCCTCCTCTTTCTTTTTAATTTTTTTAATGTTTATTTATTTTTGAGGGAGAGAAAGAGAGAGAGAGCGCAAGTGGGGGAGGGGCAGAGAGCAAGAGGGAGACACAGAATCTGAAGCAGGCTCCAGGCTGAGCTGTCAGCACAGAGCCCCACCCGACTCAGGGCTCCGACTCATGAATCGTGAGATCATGACCTGAGCTGAAGTTGGAGCTTAGCCGACTGAGCCACCCAGGCGCCCCTGATTTTATTATGTTTTTCAATATTTCTTGCATGTGTGAGCACAGCAGACTTCAAGTGATTTTTATCAACATGATCAAAACGGCTGTTACGAGTCATCAGACCATGTCTGTACTTTTTTTTTAAGTTTATTTATTTAGTGAGAGGAAGCGCATGCACACGCAGCCTGCAAATCAGGGAGGGGCAGAGAGAAAGGGAGCGAGAGATCCCAAGCAGGCTCCGCGCCGACAGAGCAGAGCCCCAGCACAGGACTCAAACCCACGAACCGTGAGATCGTGACCTGAGCCGAAATCAAGAGTCGGACGCTTAGCTGCCTCACTCACCCGGGTGCCCCAGACCGCATTTGTACTTTTAATTTATGTTAGCTCACGAATCAAACCGGGTATCACTGTGGTTTAAGCACAGCGAGATTGGTCAGCTTGGCCCCGGACATGCACACCAAAGCCCGCCCGGATGAGCCGACTTCACTACTGCCTGTTTGTTACTATGAACATCCGTGTGGAAAAAAATTCCGGGATGGGAAATGGTTCTTCCAGCCCCGTCCGCTGTGCTGAAAGCGACTGGCTAAGAGAAGCCCCCCGTGAGAACAGCACTTCGGCGTTGGTCCCTTGGATAGATGTAGCCATAGCATTTCATTTCCCCTAAAGTGTTCTCTCTGCGCTGAAGAAGACTTTCTGGCCAGCCCGGCCCTTTTAGAGGGAGGAGGCTCTCGACCTTCATTTAGAAAACTAAACACCAGATTCTGGACATTTTTACAAACCTCCTTTCCGTGCCACAGCCCAGCCTGGGTGGAAAGTCATCTGAAAGGTGGTTATCGCCCTTCAGTTCTGAAACACGACCAGGCCGGGCAGCCGGGGCTGCCCAGGAGCGCGGCCCCCCGGCGGCACCTGCCCGCGGAGCTCTGCGGCCCGGCGAGCACCCAGAGCCGGTGATGAGGGGGCGACACCCCTGCCGAGACGCCTTTTCTGATCACCAGCCTGGCTCCGCCTTTCTCTAGTGTTTGTCTTTGAAAAGCCTTCCGTCGTCCTGGCCTCTCTTTGGTTTTCTAGCAATAGGAATTCGTTTGAGGCCACCTTCCTTCCGGTGGCTTGCAGATGCCGGAGAAGGAAGTCCCGAGCATTAAGTCAGATGTTACGTCCCCAGCCTGCATTTCCCTGCCAGCGGCTCGTGGTTCCCAAACCGGGAAGGAGACGTTTCAGTGAGGCTTCGTCAGCGCAAAGCTCTTGTCTAACTGCGAAGGCGTTCCTGGCCGTAGAAATTTCCAAACGTGGTGAAAGGTGTCCCGTGAGAAGGGAAGCCTTCCCTGCAGCCCCACCCTCCGGGGCAACCGTGTCCATCCTCAGGGTGGGGGTGTATCCTCCCGTGTGTTTCCACACCTCTGCTGGCTTGTTTCTCGGGCGCACGCCCAGAGAGGCGGCGCTTCTGAGCTGTCAGGAGTGCGGGCACTGGGGACAGAGCGGGCTTGAGCCCTGCCGGGGCCCTTGACCTGCTCGGCTTCCCCGTCTGAGGAACGCAGGCGATATTAGGACCTTGTGGAGATTCGCGGAGGTCACAGAGAGTCCTTCTGGGTGCAGCACGTGTAACTCGGTCCGTGTTCGCAAGGGGGCTGAGAGCAGTCTCTGGAGCTAAACCCCCCGGGAGCGACTCCCAGCTCTGTCACTTGTGAGCTGTGTGATTGTGGGCGAGTCACTTAACCTCTCTGTGCCTTACTCTTCTCATCTGTAAGTAAGGGTTGATGACAACAGTACCTGTCTCGTGCTGTGGTTCTAATTGTTAAATGAGCTGATTTTCTTAAAGCACTCACAACCGTGTCAGTAAAGTTTGTGCTACGTTAGGTGCTGGGTGTTATCCTATAAGCGTAGGGCTTTTGTCGATGTTTCTGGTAACCTCTTCCTTTCTCGTTGGCACAGGCTGTCTTTTCCTCCGTGTTTTACTTCGCGTCCGTTCCTCTCTATCAAGGATTCCTCATCATTGGGTAAGGAAATCCAGGCAGCAACCTTAAATTTTTACGAAACCTCCCTAACGTACCACCGATGAGAGAAGAAACATTGTGTCTAGACCGTTCAGCCCCGAGTTGCCCGCAGTGCAGTTTAGAACCTGCTGGGATCCCTGAGGTTTTGCACGGCTCAGCCTGTAACTGTGGCGAGGAGGGGGCCCAGCAGCTCGCACCCGGAGATGGGGGGCACTGCCCCAGGACCGTCCGAGCTCACTGGTGATGGGCCACCAAAGCAAGTCTAAGGTTCCCATGCTCGGTGACTTTACCGGGGTCTTAGAAGAAGGGGCAGGTCTGGAAAGTACCTTCCCCGCCGCGGGCCCTGGTAGGACGTCCTTCTGCTGGGTCCCTAGGGCAGGCCGGAGCCTCGCTCTCCCGGGGGGGGGACGCACGTAGCTGAGCCTGATTGCTGTGTGCCCCTGGCCTGCTCGACAGGGGTCACGGGGACACTTGCTGCCGTCCCCATTCCTGACTCGGAACTCACGACGTTCCTTTCGATCGTTCAGAGAATGTTCTCGGTCTCTGAGTGACCCGGGTGGGTGGAGTTTGGTCACACGTGCCCTGGTGCAGGGCCCTCCCCTGGGCGTGAGGAGGCGGGAACCACAGAACGGCTGGCTGGTCCCGGCGAGAGTCTGACAAAGAATTCTGCCTGCTTCCGATTGGAAGAGTGGGCCGTCCTTTGTCACGTCCCGGAAGAATGAAAGAACATGCCAGAACGTAGGCAGGGGCTCCCTGAAGTGTGATCCATGCGGACCCCTCGTCCCTCTCTGTTCCCATCTGCCGCTCTCACCCCCTCACTCGCTCGCTCGCTCGCTCGCTCGCTCAGCTCCAGCTGCACTGCCTGCCTTGCTGTTCTTCAAACAGAACACACGCTCACCTCAGGACCTTGGCGTGTGCTGTTCTCTCTGCCTGGGGTGCTCTTCCCCCCATCTGGGCATGGCCGCCTCTCACCTTTTATGGGCGTTTACTCAGATGTCACATCCTCGGGGCACCCTCTCTGAAAATCACACCACGCCCGCATCTCTTTCCCTCCCTCCCCTCCATTAGAGTTTTCTTCTCAGCACTTACCTGCGACGCACAGTACAGTGCACCAACTCCGCTGGCTCGCAGACTAGCAGGGTCGCTCTCCGAGGGGAGCCGTTCTGTCTGTTCTCGTTGCCTCTGCACAGTCCCTGACGTAGCGGGGGCTCCGTGGGTAGCGGCTGCGTCCGCGAGTGGGAACCGGGCTTCAGAGGCTGGAGGAGCAAACCGTTCCTTTTCCGCCGCGGGTCTCACTCGCGGTGATTTCTCTCCCCTAGGTACTCCACCATTTACACCATGTTTCCCGTGTTTTCTCTGGTCCTGGACAAAGACGTCAAGTCAGAAGTCGCCATGCTGTACCCTGAGCTCTACAAGGATCTTCTCAAGGTTCACCAGCCCCCCTCTTCCTCCTCCTGCCCCGTCTTTCTCCCTCTCGCCCTACTCTCATTTCACACGGACCCTCCGGATTCTGGGTCGAACGCACCGATCTGAACTGGTGGCGGCTTTCTTGAGAGGAAGGAGTGGGGTTTTACTTTTTTTTCCCCTTAAAAAAGTCATCGTGTACTCCCCGAGAATATGAGACAGTACAGCGCTGTGTAAACTGGGAACAGACCCACTAACAACTGAAGAGCCCCCGACAGTCCTGCCCTGCAGCTCGGGTCTCTCCCGGGCACGTTTTTGTGGGCGCTTCCCGAGAGAGTGTGTGTGAGTGTGCATGCGTGTGTGAGTGCGTGCGTGTGTGTGCGCACGCATGCATGTGTGCACGTGTGAGTGTGTGCGCGTGTGTGCGCGCGCGCGCACGCGTGTGTGAGTGTGCGTGTGTGATTTCGTTTATTTGTCCTCAGGGAGTTTTACCACAGGGTAGATTATCCCCCCTGAATATCCATTGTCTTTCAAACGTGTAATTTCTCCAACGTGTCCGTATCCACGTGTGTGCGGGACACTTTTTATTTTTTTTAATGAAAACGGGCAGGTGGCCTCGCTCGCGGAAGAGAAGCGTGGGGCGGCTGACACGCTGGAGGAGCCAAACCCCGTAACCTGCTCTCTCTCGTTCTCTCGTTTAGGGAAGACCGTTGTCCTACAAGACCTTCCTAATATGGGTTTTGATTAGCATCTATCAAGGTGAGGAAAGTCGCACACCTATCTCCTGTTTTCCCGGGGGTGGGGGTCACCGTTTCTATTGTCCGTAGAACGTGAAGAAGCTGGAACCCTGAAATTTGGTTCAGGGGCGGGACGGCGAGCCCCAGGGGAGGCCCTGCTCGGCACGTTCTAAGGACTAGAACATTCATCACGGTGACAGATCTGTGAGGTAGCACTGTCGGCTTCAGGAGGTGACGTCAGAGAAAAGTATAACGAAGACTAATCACAACCTGCTGGGGTGTGCAAGCCGTTGTAACAAAAAGTGGTTGCTTTCTAGAATGTTCTGATCCTTTTTCTAAGATTCTTAGAGTTTTTGAGAAATGTATTCACTTCAGTGGCCTCCAGGGAGCGTCTCTCAGACTGCAGAGGTTTTTGTGAGATGACGCTTAGGTGTAGGAGGAGAAAATATCAAAACCTTGTTGGTGTTTGCTTCTATTTTTATGTGTGTTTTATAACACACATAATTGTGTAGTGGTCTTAATGTCTACCTGTGTCTGCCCAGGTACAGACATACACTTTGCAAATATACATTGTATGTTGTCATGGGGCAGAGGTCTTCCTGATGGCATGTGCAACCAGTAGGTGTAGATACTGTTAAATTTATTGGCAGGAGACTAAAATTATCATTAAAAAAAAATCAAGTAGGAGGATTTTTAAGAAGTACGTCAAAGTATAATAGATGCGTTGGTGTTTGCAGCCATCTTTTGTGGGTAAAAGTTCGTAAATCGTGAACACCGAGGCTCCATCTCACCCCTTCACCTTGAACCCCGTCACGATAGGCAGTCGCTCGCGGAGTTCGGGGGTTCGAGTCCCCGGCCCCGCCTCCGTGCGGTGTCCTTGTGCTGCTCGGAGTCTGGATCTGCGCACGCACCGCCCGCGTGCTCTCCGCTCTGCGGGGAAACACGTGTCCGTTCCCTCCCCCGCTTCCCTTTCTTGCCTCCTTACAGGTGCATGATGCTCTGAGTGTCTCTGGGTCACCGTGTGCGTGTGCGCGCGTGTGTGTGTGCGCACGTGCCGGGCGTGGGAGCATAAAACAACACATGACTTAAGATTTACCGTCTTAACTTTTTTGTTTTTAATTTACATCCAAGCTCGTTGGCATCTAGGGCCATGATGATTTCCGGGGTAGATTCCAGTGATTGGTCCCCTGCACACAACACCCAGGGCTCATCCCAACAAGCGCCCTCCTTGGTGCCCCTCACCCATTCAGCCCATCCCCCACCCCGAACCCCTCCAGCAGCCCTGTTTGTTCTCTGTGTTTCAGAGTCTCTTGTGTTTTGTCCCCCTCCTTGTTTTTACGTTATTTTTGCTTCTCTTCCCTCGTGTTTGTCTGTTTCGTATCTTAAAGACCTTGTAAGTGAAGTCATAGGATATTTGTCTTTCTCTGACTGATGTCGCCCAGCATAATACTTCTAGTTCCAGCCACGTAGTTGCACGTGGCGAGAATGCATTCTTTTTGATTGCCGAGTAATGGTCCATCGTATGTATACACGATACCTTCTCTCTCCGTCATCTGCCCGTACCATCGTAACTTTCCCAGGGCACGCTTCGCTGGTGTTCGGCACGTGGACACTTGGGAATTAGGTTCTCCGTCTCTAGCATTTCTCTGTTGTGAGAAAAGAGCAAAGGTCTCCAGAGCTTTTTCGTCTTGCAAAACAGACCCTCTGTCCCCATGCCCCCCTGCCCACCGCAGCCCCTGGGAACCAGCACTGTCCCTTCTGTCTCCACGAACGGGCCTCACTTAGGTACCTGCTAGAAGCGGAATGCCCGCAGTCTTTGTCTTTTTGTGACTGCTTGCCTCTGTCATTGGGAAGAGTATATTTAGTTTCTCATTCCAGCCCTCCAGGTACCCTCTCCTGCTTCCCTTTGGTTTTTCCCCGTTTCCATCTCTCCGCCTCCCTCCTTCTCTCCTTCTCCCTCTCTCTCCCTCCGTCTCCTCCCTCCCTCCCTCTCTCTCTCTCTCTCTCTCTCTCTCTTTCTCTCTCTCTCTCTCTTTCTTCTCCCCTGCAATTATAGACTCCTTATGATATAAGCTCCAGAGAGAAAATAGGAAATCAGAACGAGACACCCCTGTAGAGCCTCCATAAAGCACACTCACCGACCTCACTTAGCAAGCGCCATCTTTCTTGTCTAAGTAGGAAATCAAGAGAAAGGAGCCCAGGGCCGGGAGCAGGCAGAGGAGTCTAGGGCAGGGGGGACGGCCGTGTGGGCGGGGCTGCGCGGCGGGTGGGCGGGGCTGCGCGGCGACAAGGCTCCTGTCCCTCGCAGGGAGCACCATCATGTACGGGGCGCTGCTGCTGTTCGAGTCCGAGTTCGTGCACATCGTGGCCATCTCCTTCACGTCGCTGATCCTCACGGAGCTGCTCATGGTGGCCCTGACCATCCAGACGTGGCACTGGCTCATGACCGTGGCCGAGCTGCTCAGTCTGGCCTGCTACATCGCCTCCCTGGTGTTCCTGCACGAGTTCATCGGTAAGGCCCGCTGAGCCGAGGCTGGGCGGCGGGGTCCGGGGGGCCGCCCCACCCCCGGCCCTCAGGCCAGGGTCTTCGTCCTGCCGGCCGCAGCACTCAGCTGCCCCGTTTTCTTACTGGCGTCCCCGTGGGGCAAGAGGCCCTTGTGAATCAGCTTCCTGGAAGAGGCTGGTGAGCTTGATGTCGATGGAGCGTATCCTTTTACAAGCACGCGGCGCTAGGTGGCCAGAAGGGGAGTCTGTTGAGTTCGACAAAGACCCGGTGGGCTTGTCGAGGGAGCGGGGCACTGTGCCGGGCTCCGCGGGCGACGGCGATGGCGGACGTCCAGGTCTCGTCCATGAATAAACGATCATCCCGCAGGACCGGTCCCTAGGTCCTTATCAGTAGGTTAAGGACCTGCGCCTTACCCTGGAAGCGTCTCTGATCAGGCCTCACGTCATGAGCAAACGGTCCCCGAGATTAGGGTAAAGGTGCAAGAGGGGCGTCCAGTTAGTGACGTCTTAGAGCAGTTTGACACTTGTCCCCGAGAGTCTCTCAGGATGTGTTTTGTGAGCACCTGCGGCGTGCTCAGTGGCTTGGGGGTCGTGAGCTCTGCCCTCAGGAAGCTGCCACCAGGCCGGGTGGGCAGACAGACACGGGTGGGCTCCATGGCCGCTTAGTGGGACCGTGGCCGGTGCCCGCCTCATGCTCCCCATCCCGTGCCCCAGAAGCGGCATCGGCTCCACTACTGAGGAAGGCGGCGGGCTGTGCTCTGCTCTCGCAAAACCCTCCGGACCGCGGGCTCACTGTCCCCTGTGATGGGGGCGCCCGTCCCTCGGTGGAGCTTCCCAGGCTCCCTGGTTCCCGCTTTGCACTGCCCTCAGACCAGACTCTCCTGGGCTTCGGCGACCATCCCGGAGGCGAGGGGAAACCGTTACTGGTGTCGGGGTGCCATTCTGCTCTTGGGTGGTGGCCCGGTTCGCAAAGAAAAACCCCAGCTGTCAGGTTCCAGATCAGAAACACCATAAGAATTGTTTGTGCCCGTGGTTTTCTCTTCCTGGTGTTGGACATAGCATTTCAGTGAGCGTCAGCGAAGACATAAGTCAGAGAGAGGAGGGCGTGGGGAGAATCCAGGCCCTGGGAGACGGAGCCCAGGAAGGGGGCCAGTGCCAGGAGGCCACGTGTCGGTGACCAGAGATGGCCCCTCCCCTCCCCCCGCCCAATAGCTATGCTGGCTGTTCCGGAGCTGCACGTGCTTTCTGGAACATTCTGGAACATTCCGCCACTCACCGCCGTCTTCCCTCTTGCTTGCGTTTGCAGACGTGTACTTCATCGCCACTCTGTCGTTCTTGTGGAAGGTGTCCGTCATCACTCTGGTCAGCTGTCTCCCCCTGTACGTCCTCAAGTACCTGCGCAGACGGTTCTCCCCGCCCAGCTACTCGAAGCTCACGTCGTAGGCGCGCACAGGCCGAGGGCACCGCGGTCTCGGCACCCTCCCGGCGGACAGAGTTCAAGTTGCGTTTTTATGAACCTCCACCTGCGGATCTTGCAGTAATGGCTAACAGGTGCCGCGTGGACGGGAGGCGGCTGAACGTGCCGAGTTCTGACGCTGGATGAACGGGGGTGACGCAGCCTCGGGCGAGCGTACGCACGTTCCAGCTGGTGGCTCGGCCGACGGGTTTATACGTGGGTCACTGCCCCAGCTCCCGATGGCGTGAATTTCGGTGTCGTGTGATAACCATGTCTGTCCAGTTGCAGATTGTACAAGGGTTTGTTCGTGGCTTTTGTTTTCAACAGTCCTACTGTGTGTGTACCCCTCACGTCTTTCTCGCTTTTAAAAACTGTGGTTGCAGAGAAGCGTAGACAGGTCTGCGGGAAAGGACCGTGACTTTGGTGAAAGACTGTAATCGCACGGCGGAAATGCCAGCGGTCCCGTCCGAGGCCCCTCTGCTTACTGAAGCCGCCTTGCCTTCCGGGGAACGACACAGGGCGGACCAGGGGAGGGCGAGGGAGCCGTAAACCCAGTCCGTTCTCCGGCGTCAGGTTCCGCTTCTACGGCGCTTGAGTCAGCGCCTCCTGCCACCTTGTAAAAGAATTTCGGAGGTGTTATCCTGCTGCGTCCGGACCTGGTAACGATTACAAGGCCTGTGGCTGTCCCTCAGACATTTTCAGCAGTTGTGTTAGCAGGAAGCGTGCCACCTAACCGCTCCGAAACGTGTCGACAGAGTGATAAGAGACTCAACTAATTCTTTAGACAATGCAGCATACGTGGCTCAGGCCTCCTGAGCCCAGGGTGCAAAAGGTCAGGGCCGGGGGGCTCTCTGTTTCCACGGAAATCTGTTTCCCGTTAGAAGGATGAAGTGACCAAGGCAGAGGCATCTTAACCGTGTCGCCCTGCACCGGTGGCAGGAGGAGGCCCAGGCCGCCAGCTCCGGGGTCTGGGCTCCGTTCCGCCGCCCCCGGGTCTCAGGGGAGCTTGCCGAGAGGCCGCCAGCGGGAGAGCTCCCTCCCCCACCGGGATGGAGAACACGCATGTGTGTTTCTTATAAAGCTGCGGCTTCTCTTTTCGGAGGAGGAAGGGAGTTTTCAAGCACGGGCGTGGCAGGGCAAGGCATTCTTGGGATTTCAAGTCACTTGGTGCGGCCAGATGCGTGCCGTTGGGGTTGAGGCGGCAGACTTCCGGAGCTGACTGTTGGCGATCTTGGATTCGTGGCTCATTCCTCCGGCCCTGCAGCATGCCGCTGCTTGTGTGTGCCTCGGAGATGTGAGCTCCGGCCCGGAGGCTGTGCCCACTGCCCCACGGTCCGCCTGCTCCGGGGGGAGTGGGGGTGGGGGTGGGGGTGGGGGGAGGAGCAGGCGGCCGTTCCTGGCCTTGGGAGCACTCTCCATATGCTCATGTATTTATGTTGCCCTTTTAAAACTTTATAAAACGATCCTACGTTTCGGGCGCTGGCAAACTGGCTGTCGGCATTGCTTCTGTTTTAAGATTCTGCATTTTTTTTTGCAGTATTTCTGCCTTTCTCTTCCAGCCATCTCTGCCACACCGGGAAGACTGAACGGCTCTGACTTCTTTCTGAGCGATGTTAGGTAGTTTCCAAGGTAGAGGAGGGGGAGCGTGGGGCTCAGGGTTGCACCCTTCGGTCTGTCTTCTTGGAAGTCCGATTAGAAGTCTTGAGTCGTTCAGATCTGAGTTTGCAAACCCCGAACTTGGCCTTGTTCACAGACAGGCGATAGCTCCCGCGGTGGCTCTTGCCGAAGCGCTGCCAGGAAATTTTGGACGTTCCCAGCAGCCACAGGGAGATGGCCTCTTGTTTTTTTCCCCCTCAAGTCCCGCGGTCGATCCAGGTGTGCTAGCCGACTTTTGAAGTCAGTGCCCGAGACGCTGCCTGACAATCTCCCGGGAGAAAGCTGCTCAGAGGGGCCGACGAAGCCACGCCGGAAGTCGAGGGCGGCTCGTCTGTGCCGTCGCGATCCCGTGTTCTCTCGCCCCAGCCGCACTCCGGGAGAGGCAGGCAAGGGCCGGACCCCAAGAGCAGACCCCCCCACCCCCCGCTCACCCATCAGCGGGCAGCCTGCTCGCACCCCCTGCCGGGGGCCCTCGGGTGTCCAGGAATGCACGTGCCTCTCAAACTTGGGCGCCCCAGAGGGCAGGAGCCTTGCCTGCCTGGATCAGACCCGTCCCGGCAGACGACCCGTGTACACACGGGCTTTCGCGGTCGTGGGGCAACAGGGAAGCGGGAGCCTCCCGAGCTCGCAGACCCTCCAACATCAGGCTCCTGTCGGCCTTCCTCTTGGTGTCGCAATCCGGAAAGAGTTTAGGAAGCACCGTGGACCCCTTCCCCTCACCTCGGACCTCAGCGGGACCTAAGTCTCCGGCAGCCAATTTAATTTGAGGCCGGAGGCCCCACGGCACGCGCTCAGTGCTATTCAAACCTTTCTCCTTAAAGTAAAAATCACCCCCCCACCGCCCTCTGACCCCACTAGGTATGTCCATCATGGTAAGCACTTGGGTTATTTTATGAGTATTTCTGTTCTGTCTTTTGGTGACGGTTGTACCTGCCTGAGGATGAAGGGATCCGTTCGGTTTCTCCTCCCCGCCCCCCTTCCTTCCCCTAAGGAAATGACCAGACAGGCATCTCTGTTTCAGTAATTTCTGAAGCCTGATGGCTTGGATCCTAATTAGGAGGGCGTGTATGCACGCATGCGTCTCGCCCGTGGTGCCGGGGGCGGTCTGGTTGCACCGACTCTGGCTGCTCGGGGCAGCGGACTTGGCCGCGGGGCGAAGGAGGGGCGTCCCCGGGAGCACCTTACATCGGAACGGCCGCCTGTACGCAGCCGCCTGGAGCTGGGGGATCCCGCGAGCCGGAAGGCCTCCCGCCGTTGGTGGCGTTCGACCCGGGTCCCAGGCCGGCTTCCCCGACCCCGCCCGCTTGGGTGACAGCCGTCTCCTGTCTGCTCACCTGTCCTCGGTGCGCTCGCGGCCGGAAGCTTAGGTCACACTGACAACTTTTGAATGTATTTTGAGTTTCGTGCTCATCGGAAATTGACACAATAATGCCTCTTCTCCTTTTCCAGATTTTTGCTTTTGTACTTTTTGTTTTTACCGGGGTGGGGGCGGGAAGGCCCTCATGCCGTTACGCAACAGCAGTTTAGACCTTTGCCAAAATCGCCAATGGGACCGACATATGCTTCCGCTCCGTCCTGTTGAAGGCAAACACCTCTCAGCTGTTTTTATCTTTAATCTTTTGTGTGTGTGTGTGTGTGTGTGTGTGTGTGTGTGTGTGTGTGTGTGAACTCAAGTTTTTTGATGAGATACTTGATTTGCATCAAAATCCCGTTACTCCCAGCTTCACTGTCATCAAAAAACATACAAGGAGCTTTGTAAATAGAACAGATTTTGTTTCTCCTCCCTTCCTGTCATGTAAAGCCTTTTGCCATGTATACTAACTGGGAAATATTTCCATTAATGATGTTCATTTCGCCTTGGGAAAATACATATTATGTTTCTGAATGGAACCGCGAGGCGTACCACCGTGCGAGCAGCGCCCCTACAACCTTGCGCTCCGCGGCGTCTGCTCCCGCCACAGCCCTGTACCCGCGGGTCTGTCCTCCGTCACCGCGTGCTTGGAGGTGCCATCTGTTAACGTCACTGGGCAACGTCAGTGAATACTGGGTTTGTTTGGGGGGGGGGGACCGTGGAGGGGTGCGGTATTAGCAGATAAAAATTGTGGCTAATTTATTATTCTGTTGCAGAGGGGTTAAGTGCAGACTCCTCCAGGAGTCCGCGGCCTCCTCATGAGTAGATTTCTACGTGTAATCCGCTTCGGGGACCGTCCGCCAGGACAGCGTGTTTTCATTAGCGGGAAGCGCTTGTACAAGATGCTGTAATTGAGCAGGAACTCCCAGATGATTTAAATTCTCGAGCCTGTGATGATACACACGTGACCGTGCGTGTTTCTGAGCGGTTGTCCTTTCATTGTGCGCCAGCGTGGCCCGTCGCCGTTGCCCAATAAAGCTTGCGTACCGTATGCCTGCGGGGACTGTTTTAATTCGCGTGGAAACACGACTTCTGGTGTCAGAACGAAGGTTCTTTACGGCGATGCTCCTATTTCATGTGTATCTCATGGTACGAAAAGTGAATAGCTTTTTCTCCAGTTAAAGTTACTTTGATTTCGGCAAAAAAAAAAAAAAAAATCCCAACTCAAACCCATGCGTTTTATTATTCTGTACTGTTGTCTGTTCCAGACGCGTCAGAATTTCAAAAGGTGACCAACACAAATAGAGAAAAGGAGAACCGTGTTTTATAAGAGTCGTATTTTATTTATATACACGTAGTCCTCGATCTGTTTGGATACCTTTTTTTTTAAAAAGAAAAAATCCAGTCACAGAAGATCTGGGAATGCGGTCACCTAAGTTTTAGGCAGAAGAGGTTTTTAAGCTGCTGTGTAGGAAGCAGACGACGTGTTATATTAATTTCACCCAGTGATTCTCAGCCGGGGAGCTTTCGTCCCCCATGGGACTTAGGGCGGTGCCGGGAGGCATTTCTGGTTTTCACAATTGGGGCGGGGGGCTCAGGAGAGGCCAGCAAGGCTGCAGGGCGGCCCCCACCACGTGCAGTTCTTCGACCCCAAACGTCGGATGTACCGCAGTTGAGAAGCCCGGATACAACCGGCACGTGTCCGATCTATCATTTGCGGGAGACTTCCTTTCCAGAGGAGCGCAGGGCGGGGTGGACACCGTGTCCCAGGACACCAGGTGGGTGCCCACGAGTCACATGTTTTCATCAGGAGCTGTTCACGGGTGGGCTGCCGGTTTCCACGGACTGGCCGTCATCGGAGGGTCTTCCCCAGTGTGTGGACTAGAAGGAGACGTGTTAAGTGCGCTGCGTCTCCGTCAGTCGTGGCTCCTCGGAGCGAGTCGGAGACGCGTGCTCTCGGCTCCTGTGACCTGGGCTCAAGAGGGGCGGACAGCGAACAGTACTTTTCCTTAAGCTCCTGCTATCAAAGAGGCCTCCGCACCGCCTTTGCCTGCTGTGAAATTCCATCCGGGTGCGGGCGCTGCTCCCTTCCCGCCGCTAGGGGGCGCTCGAGATCGCGAGGCCTTCTCGTTTCCTGTTTTCCACAACCAGGAAGGTCCAGGAGCCCAGCTGCTGTGTTCAAGACGCGGCTTTCAGAGTTTCAGAATTTATTTCATGGCCAAGGGCTCCGTTAAAAACAGACATTTCTTTTTACGTTGTTGACCAGACTATTTTGCTGGACTTAGCTTAACACACACACACACACACACACACACACACACACACACACACGGGTTGGGTGGGGGAGGGAACGTGGGAGATGAATATTTATTTGATCTCGGATATTTGTACTTTTGAATATTTGGCCACTGGGAAGCCTTGCCCTACCCCTTCTTCAGGCTAATAAGGTTTCGAGACGAAATGTTCCAACACCCCCAAGGAGTTTTAACTGTTTTTGTTATGAAACCTTTCAGGGTGACCTGAAGCCCTGCGGTATTTGTGAGGAGATCCATAAATGATGGATTTGCTCACCTCAAAATAGAACTGTAGTCGCTCCAAACTTTCCAGAAGCCGAGCACAGTAACAGAATTCATTCAGGACTTGCTAATTTCCTACTTGAAATGGGTTACATAATAGAACAGTCCCGCCTTCGTGCCTCTCAAAACTACCCATGAAATGTATCATTAAAAGCTAGATGGTGAAATGTATCATTAAAAGCTAGAAATAGCTTTGCTAAACTCTGGGAAAAAGAGGAGGTTTTTTTTTTCCCTGATATCTCCCCCCCCCCCCGCCGCTTTTCTTCACCCAAACATTGCATAATGTTAAAAAAGTCAAATCTTTCCGTGGGGTTTAATTTCATTCTCCATGTGGCTGTGGTCAGAGGGGTAACTTCAGCACTTTGGGGGCTGGCGGATTTTTGGAGGATCACGCATCCCCGGATCAGTTTCCAACCGAAGCCTGAGCAGACAAACACGCCCGATCCTGGGGTTTGCCCCCCTCCCTTCGGCCCCCCCTCTGGTGGATGAGTTATCTGTAACACAGCGTCTTTTCAGAAAGCCTGCCTTCTCGTAGGAATGTCAAAGCCAAGCCACCCCTCAGCCTTCCATGTTGAGGTTTGGATTGAAATGGGTCCCCTCTAAGATTTGGGGGAACTGAGTCATACCGTGAAGTCACTAGCTCTACAACCTGTGCCTGATGACCAAGCGGGGCCCGTTTCTCAGACCTCACCCTGCAGGCCCTGGTCACTCCCACCACGAGTTTGTGTTCCGAACCTCTGCTGCCCGTTTTCAGGGGATTGAAGAGCCAAGCGTTTTCGTTTCTTTTCTTGGGTCCGGACAAGCCCAGGAATAGTTTTCGATTGTCTTCCAGAAAGATTGCAATATCCAGAAAGGGAAAGGGGGACAGGGGTCAGATGGAATAAGCTGTCATTCATTCATTCCCCAGATATTTACTGAGCACCTACTGTGTGTTGGGTACTGTTCTTCGGGCTGGAGGGTAGTGGAGAACAGGATACACAGTCCCCGCCTTCCTCGCGGTTGCATCCTTGTGTGCGTGAGAGAGACAAAAGGCAGATACAGACTCTAATACCCTCCTAAGACAAAGCGGGGTGAGGGGTGAGCAGAGGGTACTGGTCACGTAGGAGTAAGAGTGGAGAAAGTGATAGGGGTCAGGGAAGCACCCTTCGGGGAAGCAGAAGGCTGAAGGATGAAAAGGAGGGAGTCGTGGTCAGCTCCGGGGCAATGCATTTATACAGTGGAGCGTGCAAAGGCCGTGGGGTGGGAAAGGCTGGGCCTGTTGGGGGAGAAGAAAGAGGGGCACGTGACTGGCGTGCTGAGACCGAGGGGGGAGCGTGGAGGACACGAGGGCAGGGACGTAGGGCCTGCAGACCACGGCGTTAGGCTGAGGAGTCCTGCCTGAGAACTGAGCAGGCATTATCGAAGTTCGCCTGCTGCACTTGAACTATGTCTGAGACGCCGTGTTTCACTGCCTTCTACTATGTGCGCCTCACTGGCCCATCCCTGCCTGTTGTCATTTCGGCCTCCGTGGCCTCCGCGGTCCACGAGGGCTCCGGTGAGGCCCACCCCTCCCACTGGAATCGCCCGCTCTCATCCCTGGTATTTCTTGTGACGCTGTTGGCATAAACGACGCTATTCACTCAAGGGGAGAAGAGGCCGGTCCTTGGATGAGGTTCCTGCCTTTCCAGCAAATACTTCTGTCCTGCCTGGGGCGCAGGTGGCGGCAGTTCGCTCGCCAGCCCTGGAACGCGGGCCACCGAAGAATCGGGAGGCGAGTCTGGGAGGCCAGGTGGAGCAGAAGGAACCGAGTCCGGGTCTTCGAAGCCGCCGCGTCTCCAGGATTTGCCCCCTCGGGTCCGGTTTCCAGGAGGAAGCCGAGTGCCGCCCTGAACTGCGTGCAGGAGCCCAGGCCGCGTTCGGATTCCTCCCAAAGAAAGAAGGAGTAACGAGAACAGTCTGTGGAAAAGAATGTAGTTAGTGTCTTAAAGATGGGCAAATAGTCATTCTCATTTGTCCTTTTATGTGAAACAGATTTCTTTAAAGGCAATTGGAGTCGCTAATGACATCCAGAGCCCCGCCGATCCAGGGAGCGCCGGGGAGGGCGGGGAGGGGGGCTCAAATTGGCCCCGACGACTGACCAGCCCCAAAGAGAGAGGTGAATTCCTGGGGAAGTCTTCAGCGACGTGGCCGATAATTAGAGTGTAAGATGCTCCTCTCCATGCACATAAATTAGCATAATGTTATTAGGCGACTCCTCACCGCCAGGAGTAGCGAGCATCCGACTGGGGAGAAGGCCGCTTGCCAGGCTTGTGTAGACGTGGAGACTTCTCCCAAACGGCTTGTGTAGACGTGGAGACTTCTCCCAAATGGCTTTGTGCTTGAGGAAGACACCGGAAAAAGCACTGCCTTTCTTGTGGGCCCTGATGGGAGGGGGGCTAGAAATGAATTCGGTGCCATTTGGGGGGGGGTGCAGTCCCCGTACTCCCTGAGCGACAGCGGGCCGCTTCCTGGGCTGGGTTCCTCGCCTGTTGTTAGGGGATCCGCGGCGAGGCCGGTGACGGTGCGGAGACAGAGGGGGCAGCCGGGCCATCACCAGAGACCCCCGAGCGACGGGCGGGCCGCGTGTGGAGGGAGGCGTCGCCTCTCCCAGGCTGGCTCTGCGCGCTCTCCCACCACGGAGGGCACCGGCTGGAGAGAGTCTCAGATGACTCCGGATCTGGGGCCAGGAGGCTCGATCTCACCTGGGGGTCCTCCCACCGGCCTTGACCGAGCTCACAGGCCCTCCGCCTTCGAAGGCCCACCCGGGTCCTCTTCTCCGAGCTGGTGCTGGGGCGGGGGCGGGGGTGGGGAGCAAACCTGTCCACGTGGCACCAGCCGGCCTGGGCATCCCCAGGGGAGCTCACACCCCCTCCGGGCTGGGGCTCCACGCGGCCGAGGGAGAAAGGGGGCTCCCCGAAGACTCCCTTGACTCAGCAACGCAGGAGGGAGAAGGAGAGTAAGTCACTGAGTGGCCAATCACTTAACACATTTTTTTTTTTACATGAAAGCCAATTCATTAATGCAATAGAATAGAAGGTAAAAACAGAGAGACGAACCACAGGAGACTCTTAAATTAAATACAGAGAACAAAGGGGGGGGGTGCTGGAGGGGAGGGGGGATGGGCTAGATGGGGAGGGGCACGAAGGAGGGCACTTGCTGGGATGAGCCCTGGGTGTCACATTAAGAGATGAATTACCGGGTTCTACTCCCGAAGCCAGTTCTATACAGTATGTTAACTAGCTTGAATTTAAATAAATACATTTAATAATAATATTAAAAGGAATAGAAGACAAATTATGCTTGAGTTTTCAAAAATAAACCACAAGGCCCCAGCGCTGTGACGGGGAAGGGAGGCGGGTGCCCGTGCAGGCCGCACTTGTCCTCGGGCCCTGCTCTTCAGGCCGCCGAGCACCGTCTCAGGAGGCACCGACTTCGGGTTTCATCCTCAGCCAGCCCGGCCGGGCCCATGGTTAGGGCTCAGTAAACACGGAGGGGGTTTGGTTTGGTTTTTTAATTTTTATTGTGGTAAAATACACATAACAAAATTTACCATTTCCACCAGTTTTGAATGTCTAATTAAGTGGCATTGAGCCATTGAGTTGTAAGAGTGGGTTCTGGAAGATTCCGGAACCTGACCGAGAAGAGTGGGCCTTGCCCTCTCACGGTATTTGACGGTGGCAAAGTGCTTTCCCGCCTACGCCGCGTCCCCTCGTCGGCGTCACAGGGAGGCGGAGAAGTGGGTCAGGTTTCCACGGCAGCCACGGACGCTCACGGCGGCGCCGTCACAACGGCCACGCGGCGGAAACGTCCCGCGCTTGAGGAGCAAATAAACAAGACGTGGCCTACGATGGAACGGGATCCCGGGATGGAAAGGAGTGAGGTGCCGCTGTGGTGCCACAGCGAGGCTGACCTCCAAAACCCGATGCCCGGTGCGAGAAGCCAGACGCCATAGGCGCACCGTGCAGCTCCGTTTCTCCACGATGTCCGGAAGAGGCACAACGTAGAGACGGGGCGGGTTCGTGGTGGCCTCGGGCTGGGGACGATGAGGGGTGCGGAGGGGTGACTGCTCATGGCTAGAAAGTTTCCTTTTTTTGGGGGGAGTGAAAATGTTCTAGAATAAGACACAGGGTTGGACAACTATAAATACGCTAAACCCGCTCAACCTGCCCCCGAAATGGGTGAATGGTATAACATGTAACTCACGTCTCAGCAACTCTGTTTCAAATTTTTTTTAATGTTTATTTTTGAGACAGAGAGAGACAGAGCATGAGTGGAGGAGGGTCAGAGAGAGAGGGAGACACAGAATCCGAAGCAGGCTCCAGGCTCTGAGACATCAGCACAGAGCCCGACGCGGGGCTCGAACTCACGAACCGCGAGATCATGACCTGAGCCGAAGTCAGCCGCTCAACCAACTGAGCCCCCCCAGGCGCCCCTCATGACATTTCTTAGTCAGCTTGGTGGAGTCTTGGGCCAATAGCACCTTTGGCTACGCGCACAGAGCTTTTATATCCAGAAGCTTTTTCAATAAAATTTTTAATGTTTTTGGAGAGAGCATAGCAGAGGAAGGGCGCGGGGTGGGGGGTGGACAGAGGATCCGAAGCGGCTTCTTCGCCGACGGGCCGACGGCAGCGGTTGAGACGGGGCTCAGACTCACTGACCGGGAGATCATGACCTGAGCTGAAGCTGGATGCTCAACTGACTGAGCCCCCCAGGCGCCCCCAGAATCTTCTCGAAGAGGTTCACCGTTGGTATCTTTCGGACAAGCAAGGCTTTAAGATGCGGCTCACGGTCATGTGGCTCCCAGGTGACAGACAGGTGGGGCCAGGATTGGAACCCGGCTCTCGGTCTCAGAGGAAGCTGGCCCTTGGGAGCTGTAACCGCTTCAGCCCTCGGCGTCGAGGGTCGGGTAAACGCCTCCGGCCTCTCCTCTCTCCAGCGAGCGCGTGCCTTTCTGGCATGTCACGAGAGGCCGAGAAATGCCGACGAAGGGGACGGGCAAAAGCTGTGTCGCTCTGGCTCTCGGCCTACCCGGGACCCTCCTCCGTTCCCTGACACGGCAGTTCCCGGGGAGCTGCCACATTCTCTGGCTGCTGTCATTGTGGCCGTTCCCTCCTTCTAATTACGAGCAGAGTCAGCCCCGGCGTGGGGCAGAGGCCTCGAGCCGTGAGTCACTGGCGGGATGTCGTCACCCCAGGGGGGGGGGAGGGGGAGAGGCCCTGAACCGTCTGGAGGCCCCGTTCGACATCGCGTCTTGTGTATTTATCGAGCGTCCCCTGGGTGCCAGGCAGCATCTAGGCACTGCGGGGGTGACACTCCTGTCCCCTGCTCGGACGTCCCTTCTTGGGAGAGCCCTTCCCCGACCGTCCCATCTCATGTTACGGCTGTCACTCCCCAGCCGTATCTGTCCTCAGCTACTAAGCACTATTAGGGCATTGTTTTCAGTCCCCCCACCCTCCGCACGGAAACGCATGCTCTGTGAGGGCAGGGCTTGGACCCACCTGCTGTTCCGGACACCTGGAGAAAGGTGGCCCACGGTGGGTGTTCAGTAAAGGTGGGACGAACGAGTGAACGAAACGAATAAGGTAACATTCACTTCCCAGTGATGACTGCCGAAACGAATTTAATCAGGCCGCCCTTAGAGAGGCCGACCAGAGCGAGGTGGAGCGTGCGTGTGGCTCCTTTACACTCGATGGCCAGGCAGGGTGTCCTCGAATGGGTGGGTTTTGAGCTTAAATCTGAAAGATGAAGGGAGCTAGCATTCATAGATGTGAGGAGAGGGCATGCAGGGCAAGGAACTTGCATGTGCCAATGCCCTGTGGCAGAAAGGGTTCGTGTACCGAGGAGCAGAAAGAGAGCAAGGGCAGCTGGTGCCGATATCTGGCAGGAAGTGAGAGCACGGTCTCGCAGGAAGGCATCTGTTCACCCCCCCCCTCCCGGGCCTGTCTCCATCCTGCCGGGGCTCATTGTCATCTGACCGTTTCAGGTCACCTTAGAGAGCAGACCTACTGTGTCTCGTGGTGGGAGATTCCAGATCCCTGGCTTGTGGATGCCCGCAGCCAGAGAGGCCGGGGAAGTGGCTCATCCCCCAGACCACATCGCCCCGAGTATGACGATTTCTTTCTCCCGCTCCAGGCCTGTGGCTTTTGGTAGCTGGATCCGTCCATGAGAACGCTCTCCTCATTCTGGAGAGAGTCCCCTGGGGCTCAGGAAATACCTCTCAAGAGAGAGACTTCTGAGAGCCATGTGGCTTCCAAATGGGGGCATGTGTGCCACGTTCTAGTCACTTCCACTCACTTTGTCTTGTCGAGTCCTCACCGTACCCATGTGGGCCAAGTGAAACTGAACCCCTCTGACGGATCCGGAGAGTGAGGCGTGGACGTGCCAGCCCTGGCGACTCCTACCCGTGCAAAGCCGGGCAGAGGTGGCGCTCTGAGCCCGAGATGGTACATCCGTGAGAGGACGTGTGTGCGCACCCCGTCCCCACCTGGCGATACTTGTGGGAGAAAGACCTGTGATGGGCGGGATATGCATGGCGTGGCTCCTGGGCGCAGAAAGCCGTCCTGCAGCGGCGACAGCTCCGTGCTGCACACGCTGAAGTTGGCACTGGCGGCGGCGGCGGGGAGGACGGAGGGGGTGACCGCCAGGACCAGGAGCCGCTGGTCGACTGGAACTTCAGCCTGGAACCGACGGGAACCAGGGCCGCTGGGAATGCAGCAGCGGGAGCCGACCCGCCTCCAGACAGGTGGCCGCGGCTCGGTTTACCGCTTCCCGCTGCATCGCCACCCCGCACCCCACCCCCCCCACCCCCATTCCTATCCCCCCCAACCCCCACCCTCCCATCCCCCATCCCTCCCTCCACCCCACCCCACCATCCACCCCCCAATCCTATCCCCCACCCCATCCCCATGCCCCACCCCCACCCCCCACCCCACACCCCCCACCCCATCCCCCTCCACCCCACTCCACCATCCACCCCTCACCCCACACCCCCATACCCCCATCCCCCCACCCCACACTCCCCCTTCACCCCCCACCCCCCACCCCACCCCACCCCACCATCCACCCCTCACCCCACACCCCCACACCCCCATCCCCCCACCCCACACTCCCCCTTCACCCCCCACCCCCCCACCCCACCCCACCATCCATCCCCCACCCCACACCCCCATACCCCCATCCCCCCACCCCACACTCCCCCTTCACCCCCCACCCCCCACCCCACCCCACCCCACCATCCACCCCTCACCCCACACCCCCACACCCCCATCCCCCCACCCCACACTCCCCCTTCACCCCCCACCCCCCACCCCACCCCACCCCACCATCCACCCCTCACCCCACACCCCCACACCCCCATCCCCCCACCCCACACTCCCCCTTCACCCCCCACCCCACCATCCACCCCTCACCCCACACCCCCACACCCCCATCCCCCCACCCCACACTCCCCCTTCACCCCCCACCCCACCATCCATCCCCCACCCCACACCCCCACATCCCCATCCCCCCACCCCACACTCCCCCTTCACCCCATTGCCACCCCACCATCCACCCCATCCCACCCCTCACCCCGTCCCACCCCCCACCCCCTGCCCCACTCCCATCCCTCCACCCCCACCCCCCACCCCGCGTCTCATCTCACTCAGAAGTCAAAGCCCTGGTGGGGGAATCTCCATGAGCTCAGCTCCGTTCACACCGCGGGGGGCTTTGGCCAACAGTCTCTCCAGACCGCCTGCCGGGGACGAGGTCATTCTCCAAGGGGCCCGTTTTTGTGTTCCCAAGAAGAATGGGCGAATGGACGCTTGGTGGGCAAAGAAAAACTCAGGCCCACTGTGGTAGCAATGGTGGCTTTGCGGCTGAGCGCCCGGTTCCAGACCTCGCGTTCCCTACCGAATGAAGGCACTGAGTCCCGGCCCGGGGCGACTCTCAGAACCGGGCTGCACTTTGGGAGACCAGAGGGCATGGCTTCGGGGCCATCTCTGTGGCTCCCCCGCGATTCGCTCTCGCATCTCATTGGTCACTCCCGGGATACACGCCCACTCCTAGGCCAATCGCTGGCAAGAGGCGGGGCGGGTCAGGGCCAATCAGGTTTGACCCCCGCTGCTCCCGAAGCCAGGGCGCCCAGGGTGGTCTTGCCTGCGTCTGTCTCTCTCTCTAGGGTCGTGGGTTCTGTGCGGCAGAATTCTCTGAGACGGTAAAGCTCGAAAGCGGGCCGAGTGGCCTTTGCGGCCCAGGAGGTGTCTGTGAAGGTTGGTTGTGTCCCCACTGCGCCGTGGAGCACCACCTGTCAACCCCCCTCCCCCCGCCCCCCCCCCCCGGGAGCTCAGCCGTCACAGGTACTGGGCCTACCTACAGTGTACCCAAGCCACCGGCCCAACCTGCGGAGGAAAGAAACCCCAGGTGGGGAGTATCTAATAAATCAGGATCATGGCTGAACTGGAAAAAAATCGCACCTTGTCAGGCCCCGGTGTTGACTTAAGGCAGGTTTAATTACAGGGCCAGGTAAGCACCGCTCTGCCCGCGGGGGGCTGTCCCCCGCTCGGCTGCCAACTCCACTTACCTTCCAGAGAGCTGACGGTTACATGGTGGCACTGTTGCGCTCGCGTGTGACCTAACACGGCCACTCTTCTCCAAAGTTGCTAAGGAAATCGGAGGTGCTGAAAGAAATTTTGCAATCGAAGTCATGCTTTAGGGGACGTTTAAATGCCTCGGAGTGAGTTAGTGTCTTTAAAAAAAAAAAGAGCCCCTTCTCTGTGCACAAATATATACTTTTCACATTCCTCTTGAGGCACCGAGGATTTTAACAGTGGCGTAAATCAGACTTTACAGGCTGTGTATTTCAAGTATGGAGTTCATTAAATGTGTGAAATTTGACATTTGCTTCAGGGCGTGGCTAGGGCCTCCACAATGAATCACAAATTGTGTTGGGCTTTCCGATCAAGTTCAATATGCTAAACACCCCTGCAGACTTGCACAAAGAGGCAGTTTGTCTCCCAGCCTCCCCAAACCCAGTTCTTCTCGGAACCCTCCTTCAAGGGACTGGGTACCAACAGGAGAGGTGGCCCCACCATCTTTTTAATTTATTTTAATGTTTATTTATTCTTGAGAGAGAGAGAGAGAGAGACAGCATGAGCAGGGGAGGGGCAGAGAGAGGGAGGCACAGAATCCGAAGCAGGCTCCAGGCTCTGAGCTGTCAGCACAGAGCCCGATGCAGGGCCGACGGGCTCAAACTCATGAGCATGAGATCATGACCTGAGCTGAGATCAAGAGTCGAACGCTTAACTGACCGAGCCCCCCAGGCGCCCTGACATACATAATCGTTTACTAGATTCCCGAGTGGCGTCGGTGCCTTTACCGGAGCAGGGCCCGTTTACTGAGCCCTTACTATGTGCCGGCCCTGAGAATGCAATGGCAAACGAGACAATGTCTGACCTGGGAGTGTTTGTCGTTTCGGGGGGGAGTCAGTCATAGAATCATTACTTTCGCCAACAGTTAGGCAACGGCCCGGGAAGTGCCAGGTGACAAGTGCTACCTGGGAAAGGCCTGCAGGCTTGTGAGGCCCAGGGGAGCCTAGTTATTTTCTGCGTGTATTAAGACAGGTCTTTCTGGGAGTCATGGTTAAGCTGAGACTCGAGGGACGGGTGGACCTCAGCTGGATTAAGAGCTGGGAGTGTGCCCAGGAGGGAGAGGGGGTTGTGACAGGGGACCGAGCAGGCCTTGAACTCAGTTAGTCAGTTGCTAAGTTTTAGGGACCCCCCGTGCTCTGGGTTAAGCCTAACGGTGGAGAGGGAACCTGGAGGTGTGTCAGCTGGGACTCACGGTCACGAGTGACAGAAACCCAACGAATTGGGAAGTTATCGGCTCATGTACCTCAAAAGCCAGGGCTGGCTTCAGGCACGGCAAGATCAGAGATGAAAAGGGGATCAGGCATCGGCTTCTATCCCCGGCTTTGTTTCGCCTTAACGTTTGCTTCTTTCTAAGGCAGAACCCCTCTCCCCGATGGCCCCGGCACCCCGGGGTCACGTTCCACTCATTTCCAACCCCAGCCGACAGAGTATCGCCTTCTCATGAGCTCCAGCTGAAGGCCTAGGTTTCACTCCCATTGGTTGGTCACACATCCAAGCCTGGGACCATCTCTGTGGCTGGGCGGTGGGCCGGCTCTGGCTTGCGTGCCGTCATCGAGGCCGGAGAGGCGGAGGCAGGTCTGCGTGGGACACGGGCACGAGAACGGAGCTGGAGCGGTCCCCCGAGGGAGAATGGGGTGCTGGTGTGGAAGGGTGGGGCGACGAG
This sequence comes from Paguma larvata, assembly GCA_030068075.1. Taxonomy (NCBI): domain Eukaryota; kingdom Metazoa; phylum Chordata; class Mammalia; order Carnivora; family Viverridae; genus Paguma; species Paguma larvata. The sequence goes on along the minus strand of CM057844.1, from coordinate 39,433,015 downwards.
GGAATGGCTGTCACAAAATGAAGGCGTCGGCGAGGGTCTCTTGGGAGGCTTTGCCGGGTGGCCGCGAGTGCAAAGAACCTCGCTGAGCTCCTGTTCCGCGGCACTCATTGTGCTTAGAAAGAGCCGAAGAGCGAGGCGTCCTCGTCCTCTAAGTCTCTGTCTCTGAGAGGGGACAGGAAGGACACAAGTGACCAGGTTCAGGGGTGGGCGATAGATTCTTTGAGAGCCCAGAAAGGTTCTGTGAGCGGGGCGGAAAGCAAGGGAGTGACAGACGCGTGATTCTCGTGGAGGAGACGCCCCGGTGGAATGCCAAGGCCAAGGCCAAGGTCTCAGGTCAAGGACAGGACCAAAGACACAGGGGCCGGGGCTGGGGATTGGTTCTGTTAATTGTTCGTGATGCAGTTTTCTCAGAAGCGTGGAGACAGGTGGGAGACGCGTGGGGACACAGCTAGCAAAGGAAGTTGGAACCATGTTGTCGAGTTGCCAGTGACAGAAACATGTCAAACTAGTTCAGATCTCAAAAAAGACAGCCGCACCTCGTGGCTCGTATGGCTTTGGGCACAGCTGTGTCCAGGGCCCTACAGGCATTTTAAAGACCACTTCTGTCTCGGTGTCACAGGCCCGCTCTCCCCTTGTGGCGGCAGGACGGCCCTGGGCAGCTCCTGGCCTGTGGCTTCTAGGCCTACCGACACTTGAGGGAGAGACAGAGCGATAGAGAGACAGAGAGAGATAGACGCGTCAGTAGTGCCACCAGGACCGTGGGGTCGGTGTGGCTGGCTTGGCCTGGACCGCGTGGCCCGTCCTGAACCCGCTCCTATGTCTCCTGCTGGACCTGGGATGGAGGGCCGTCCCAAACCACACGCTTCGAGGGGGGAAGTTGCGACTCCTCCGCTGACCCCCAGGAAAATGGACAGCAGAGTTCCCGAAAGAAGAGAAAGAAGCCGGAAACGCAAAGCACCGACGCCCATCAGGGGAAGGCTTGGTGCTGCCGTGAGGAACCTGGTGCGCGTTTCAGGAGGCCATGGGAGCCGAGGAAGGTAGTAGCGGGAGGGAGCGATGTTCTCATCCAAGCCGTTCTTTGGGAAGAGACCTTTGGTGGTGGTGGCGAGAGAAGTGAGGTGAGCGGATGGAGGAGGGGGCTTCCGTGTGGGCCCGAAGGCTGGGGACCCGGCGGGGCCCGGGCGGCCCCCGCAGAGTGGGAAAGAGAGAGCCGAGCCGGAGGGAAACTGCTGGGCTGGGGGACGTGCCGGGCTGCGGGCAGGGCGGCCACCGGCCTGCCGGCCACTTGCTCAGGACAGGGCGTTGGGGGCCACCCTTCGGAAGGACGCGACCCCGGGCGACGACAGGGCCTTGGTCGGAGAACAGAGGGGCCTGTGTCTCTCCTCCGAGAGCATTTGGGGGCCAGTCGCGAGTCCCGTGGGCATTTGCGCGCTGACTCCGCGGAGGGCGGGTCCCCAGAGGGTGATGCCATTTTCCACAAAGCTTTCCAGATGTTTGCTTTGTTGGTTTGCTTTATTTATTTATTTTTTTAAGTGGTAACAACAGAGAGAGAAAAGGAAGAAGAAGGAAAAAAGCAAAAGCAAAGTTGAAAGTGAGGCGCCCTTGAGGAGGGGGCAGGAGAGGTGGAGGGCAGAACGCGCTGGGAGCTGGGGGTGTGGCTCTTGCGCCCTGGGGCCCCCTGCCTGGCCGAGGACGGCTCCTTAGGTGTCCTTCCCCTTTCTCCGCGCCCAGGACCTCGAAGTCCCTCAGGAGCGGAGCCTCTAGGTTTTCTGCCCCAGTGACTCACCCTCCCCAGGCCCCCCGCTTCCGTCCAGAGGGCCTCCTTTGAAGGGTCCTTGGGGACCGGCTCCTTCCCTAGCCCCCCCTGCTTGGAAGCGTGGTTTCTGGAACCTGGGCTTGGTGTGAAACACGGCTCCACCACTTACAAGCCGCGTGACCCCGCGACAGTCACCGGAGCCGTGAGCCTCAGTTCGCTTGTTTATAGATGAGGACTGCCGTCGCCAGCCTCGTAGAATACGCTGCCGGGACAGCCGTCAACGCCTAGTAGGAATTTATTTCCAAATGGGAGGTGGGCGATGGGTCTTTTCTTTTTTTTTTAAAGTTTATTTATTTTGAGAAAGAGAGAGAGAGCGCGCGCACGCAAGTGGGGGAGGAACAGAGAGAGAGGGAGAGAGAGACAATCCCAAGCAGGCTCTGTGCTGTGCACAGAGCCCGACCAGGGGCTTGAACCCACGAACTGTGGGACCGTGACCTGAGCCAACATTGAGTCAGACGCTTCACGGACTGAGCCCCTCAGGTGCCCCTTGTCTTTACTTGACAGGTGGTGGCCTTCCTAACGGGAAACCACAGACCGAAGGAATGCGGCTGCCCTGGGGCCCTGGGGCCGGCCGGCGAGGGGAGGCAAGGCCGGAGGGCACCTCCGAGGCCTTTAGCGGGTGCAGTGAAAGCCTGGCTTACCTTTTGGGTTCAACAAGCATGGTGCAAACCAGGAGGGTTGTCAGATAAAACACAGGACACTCAATCAGATCTGAAGTTCACGTAAACAATGAATTTAAAAAAAAAAAAATTTTTTTTAGCATAAGTATGTCCCAAATGCTGCATGGGACATACTTATGCTAAAAAAATAGTAATAATTCATTGTTTACCTGAAATTCCAAGTCCACCTCTGCCCTGAGCAACCTTACAGACTGCTCGAAGCACAAAGAGGGATTTAGGATGGAAAAGTCCGGCCTTCAGGCTCAGACGGATAAAGGGGTTCAAACAGTGGGACTGGGATTCGGCGTCGGTCTCACTGTCTTGGCTCTGTTTTCACCGCAGGGACGCTACCCCGGCTTGCCCCTCCTGTTGCCATGGCGGCCACATCCTGCCACCTTCCTTGCCAGCAGGAAAAGAGCGCGTCCGTCCAGGGCCCAGCCGCGGGGCAGCGCTGGCCCGCACCAGCCTGGCCCGGGACCAATCCTGGGGGCCGGGGGGGAATTCTGTGCGCGGACTGCCCCGGGCCTCGGTCACCTAACACCCCCCTCCTCTCTCTCTTGTTTGTTTCCCGAGGGACGTGTCACTGTTGCGCCATGTAGCGCATCTGTGACTATGGCAGTTGCATTTTTTTTTTTCCGGATGGCTCCTGATGCAGGAGCTCGTTCCTCCGGCTTCCGAGGACCTGACCATCATCTGTAAGCTCGTTCCTGCCGATGTCGGCGGGACCGTCCCCAGGGGACACCCAGGATGCTTGGCAGTCAAGGGCGGACTCGTTCTGTCGTGGGTTCCTGCTCGAGGCGCTCACCTCCCCCTCGGGCCCCGGCACGCGGACTCTGTGTCTTCATGATCTCACGGGACGGGAGGGTGGGGGTGTCCTGGGTGCACGCGGGTGCGCGGACACCTCCCCTGCAGGCCGCCGGGCAGGGGCTGCCTCACGATGGCGGTGGCCCGCAGAAGGACCGATGGCGACGCGTGCGCGTGCAGTCCTGGGGGGGACCGGACAGAAGTGTCCCAAGACCTTGTCTCTGATCTGCCCTTTCACGGCCGCTCCCGTCTGGCGAACCAAGACGCTTCTCAGGTGGTTTGGAGGACAGCCGCTTCTGGAACCTCCTCCGAGGCCCGCCGGCCTCCGCGCCTCTGACGGCAGCTCCCAGGAGCCCGCCGCCCTGCCTTCGTGGGATCCGGCTGTCGGCCGGGGGTGAGGTCCCTCCAGGCGGACGGACTGACTGCCAGAGAGAGAGGCTCGCGGGGCGGTCGTATCAGGAGGGGGGGGACAGCACGCGCTCCCTGGGGGCCGGGCGAAGGCCGGCTCTGGTTGTCTCCCGGCCTCTGCCCTTGTCGTGCGGCCCTCCGTTCCACCCGAGGAACCGGCGACCGGCCCGCGTGCAGGGTCCTCTCCCGCCCCGCAGAGTCGGTCACAACGTGGCCACTGGCCTGCCTCGCGTGGGAGGGAGGGGAAGCAGGGGAGTCAGAGAACCGAAGGGAACCATCTGGGCCGGGGCCCTGGGGCGAGTCTCCGATCCCCGCAGCTGCTGCTGGACGCAGGTGTGGTCGCCTCCCTGTTACACGCGAGGGAGCGGAGTGCGGCGCCGGGGACGCCGTGGTCCACGAGGAAGGCGACGCCTGACTGGACCTGCCTTCCCACGGGGGAAGCGTGGGCTCTCATGGCGGGAAGTCGGCAGGAAGGTGGGTTTCAGGAAGAGCGTGATCAGAGCTCTGCCTCCGTCCCTCTGCCTCCCCTGTACCGCGCCCTCGTCTTTCTGCATAGCAAGCACTTGGGGCACCGTTTCCAGGTTCCACGCTCCGGTGGGCGAAATAGGAGACGGTGCGGGTGACGAAAACCGAATTCAGAGTGGCTTAAGTGAGAGAGACGTTTGTGCTGAGTGAGCCGCTAACGCACTTTCCTCCGGCGTCGGGTGCGGCTGGATCCAGGGGCTCCGGTCCGCCGGCTGCCCTGGATCCCGCCCAGCCTCTCGGCCTTGCTCCGCGTTGGCTGCGCTCTCGGACACCCTGCCACGAGGGGCGCGGCGCAGGCCACGGCGTAGGTCCCTTCTGCCCCTCGGCGCCTCCAGCTGGGGGCTCAGGACTGTTTAGGGTCGGGACCTCGAGACTGTCCGTCCCCTGCGTCTGTGCTCTGACTTCAGGTGCGAGGAGAGAGGCCGGCGTGGGCCTTGTGCCCAGAGCTCCCATTTTGGGTTTTAATGACTTTGACTCTCACGGCCGATCGCAGTGCAACTTTATGCGGCCTGCCCGAGTCCAGGGGAGTCGGTGCCGTGAAAGAGACTCACTTTGAGAGACTCTGACCCATGCAGCCAATTCAGTAACCGAAGTGTCTTTGCGGAAAGAAGGGAGGGAAGGAAGGAAGAAGGGAGAGAAGGAAGGAAGGAGGGAGGGAAGGAGGGAGGGGAGGAGAGAAGGAGGGAGGGGAGGAGGGACGGATGGACACAGATAAACACAATTCCTGGGATATAAGCCCTCCCCGACAGCCCGCCCCCGCCTCCCCCTGCTGCGTCGGGCCGGGTTTCTGTAACCATCCTCTCCTCGGTTCACCAGCTCAAGCCCCCAGACATTAAAGGCTGGGCTGCAGAAGGCGCTTCTAGAGAAACGTCAGATGGTTCCCAAATGGGGCAAATTAAGAGACCTTCCAGGGGACTTGCCTCCTCCCACATCTGCCTGCCGTTTCGGGGAGACGCCGCCGTGCACACACGTGAGCTGGGGACTGCGGCAGTTTTTGGGTAAAAAGTTTGGGAAGTCGGGTGCATTCGGTCCTGAAAGCAGATGCATCTGAAGTATAAAGTATCAAGTATAAAGCCGCTAGATTTTCTCTAGCGCCTGGGTTCGCAGACTTCAGGAAGGGCCGGATGGAAGATACTTTCTATCGCAGGCCGTTCGGTCTCTGTCGCAGGTCAGTGGTACCACTCTGCCGTCTTATCCTGAGGACGGCCGTGGGCGACCCATGAACAAATGTGTGTGTCTGCATCCCAATAAAACTTTATTTATAAAACCAGGCCGCGGGCCGTATTTGGTAATGGTTTGTCGACCCCTGGCTTCGACCAAAGAAATTGTAGAATTCGCAGAATAGCTTTCTGAGTCAGAAAGGTGGTGTTTTTTTTTACAGGTCAGCTTTACTACGTTATAATTTATATACAACAAAATGCATGTCTTCAATGTGTGGTTGGAGCCGTCCACATGGGACGCCTCCCTGGCCTTTTGCAGTGGACTGTCCCCTGCCCTCCCTCCTCTGCCCGGCCAACCGCTGGTCCCATCACCATCCTACGGATTAGCGTGGACCTTGCCAGTGCCTCATATAAACGGTCGGGGCTCCTGACCAGCAGGGGGACACCCCGCCCTGCTCCGGGGGACGGCTCTGTCCTGCCTACCGCGGTGGGCGTCCCCAGAGGCTGCTCCCCCGGGACCGGATCACGGCTCGGAAGGTGCAGAGCCCCAGAACCAGAAGCACGGCTCCTCGGCTCGGCGGCCCGGAGCCACCGGCGGGATGAGCCGTGTTTACTTTGGAAGGGCCAGCCTCTTTTGTAACACTCACTCGTTGTTGCCAGGAGCCCAAAAATACTTTTATTAATGGAAAAACCGGGATGGCTCCACGGAGAAATATTTTGACAGGCCTGGAGGAGCCAGCGGGCAGGTTCAGAGCGTATATCCTCAGGAAGCTCGGGGTTCTTATCTTCCAGGGAGCCCGCTGCGGGGTGGGGAGTGGGGGGAGCGTAGCACGCTCCCGCTCCTCCCGCACGCTCCTCCCGGCAGGGTGCCTGCTCTGCTCCCGCGGCGGGGGGGGGGCCTCCCCGGGCTGGAGTGAGCCACTGGCTTTCTGCGACGTGGCCCGGTCCGCACCCCACCCTGGATACCGCTCCTGGGTACCTACCGGCACCTGCCGGGCGAGGCGAGTTGCAACACGCTTTTTCTAGGTCTCCTTGAGCCGGCCCTCTCTCGGACCGTAAGCCTCCCTCAGATGTGCCGCGTGCTATTTTAAGCACCGGCCGTGTGCTGACTGCCTACGGCAGTTCTCCCATTGGGTGGTACTACCGCCCCTGTGTGGATGAGGAAATCGAGGCACAGGGCAGTGAAGCGACTCGCTTCAGGTCGCAAAGTGACAGAGAGGCAGTGCTGGGATTGGCCCCCAGGCCAGCTGGCTCTGCGTGGGACTCTTAACCCTGCTTATGCTCTTCTTTTCTGAAGCACATATGTGGCCCCATGACTCAGTGGCGCTGTGCTCCGTGGCTTTGCACTCTTAAAATAAAATCCATGTCTGTTAGGGCGAGTTGAGTTGGTATATTGAAGATCCCCAAATAGCGGTGCCCTCAAGTTAAGTGATTATTTTTCTCTTACTAAAGAACCTGCTTAGGAGATCCAGGGTTGATACGGAGGCACCAGGATGCTTAGGGACCTGAGCTCCTTCTAGCTGGCAGCTTTGTCTTCATTAACCCCGTGTCTACTTCATGGCCCCAAAGTGGCTGCTTGAGCTCCAACCATCAAGTCCCCATTTTAGCAGAAAGGGAAGAATGGGAAGTGGAGAGTAGGTCCTGTCTCTTTAAGGCTTTGGGGCACCTGGGTGGCTCAGTGGGTTGAACGGTTAAAGTATCCGACTTCGGCTCAGGCCATGATCTCACAGTTTGTCAGTTCAAGCCTGGAGCCTGCTTTGGGTTCTGTGTCTCCCACTCTCTCTGCCCCTCCCCTGCTCACACTCTGTCTGTGCCTCTCTCTCAAAAATAAATAAACATTAAAAATTTTTAAAGAGATTAAAAAAAAATTTCAGGTTTTGATTCCAGGCCCTTCCACCAGGTGACCTAGGGTAAGTCATTTAACCTCGTTTGCAAAGGGAAAGTATTCAAACTTCTTTCGAAGGTTCTAAGGGTTAGATGAGCTAATACACGTTGAACACTCAGAATAGAGCAAAGTATTAAGTAATAGATGTTAGTGATGGTTCTTACTGACACCATCCAGATGACCCCGTTCACGGAGCAGAACGCGACTGGGTTGGATGCTCTCTCGTGAGTTTTGTGGCTCCCAAGCCTCTCCCCTAGCAGCGCTAGCACCCTGCTTTGTCATGTGTGTTGGCCTCTCTTGCCCCTACTGGGTGGAGAGCTCCCTGAAGACATGCGCTGTCCCTCCCGTTTTCCCACTGTGTCCCCGGCAGCAGGTTCAGGGTCGCATGGAGGTACCCAGAAATCTTGGCGGATGCGTGAAGGAATGAGTAGTTCCAGTGACAGCAGGCTCGCTCCCATAGATGCTACTGCCCCAGGGCCTTTGCACATGCCATTTCGTCCGTTTTCGGTGCGCTTCCCCAACTCTCTGCGTGACCAGTTCTCGTATTTCACTCTGCTCAGTGCCGCCTGTTCAGCGAAGCCTTCCCTGCCCATCCCAGCTAAACCTGTCCCCTCCCCCCATCTCTATCGTCTTGTTCCACTTCGTTTTTTTTCTCGGCACGTATCGCGACTCCACGGCGTCATCTGCATTCCCGTGTACACTCTCCACCTCTCCCCCTGGACCGCACGCTCGGTAAAGACGCCATCTGTACCCGTTTTGCTCGCGGCCGCGCCTCCGGTGCCCAGAAGATTACAGGTATGCGACGATCTTTGTGGCATAAATAAATACAGCCACACGAGAGCCCCGTGTGCTTTCTTGAGCACGAGGAGGCAAATTCTGGGCAGATGCCCCTCAGTCCCTTTACCGCACGGCAGGCCCGCGTCGCGCTCAGAAAAATGCAAACAAGACCGGCCTTTCCTTCTCCTCCTTTTCTTTCTCTCCCGCAGGAGGAGGAAGGCGAGGCAAGCCGATTCCCTCTCGCTCGGCGTCAGCTCGCCAGCTTCTAGGAAAATCTTCCCCGTCCCCGCGGGCCCGGGGCATTCCGAGGGCCGCCTTTGGCCTCCTGCCGCCTCCAGCCCGGCGATCCTGCAGCGGCGGGGGGAGCCCCGCGGCAGGCTGGGCTCTCCCTGGAAACTCGCTGTCAGCAGCCTGGTGCGCTGGCAGGGACCGTCGGGGGCGCGCTCCAGATGCCTTGGAAACCTCCCTGTTGGGTCACACTCCGGCTCGGGGGACCCCGGGATCACCAGGCCTCCCGGCGGCCGCCAGCGGCTGATTGGGAGGCAGCGAGGCTCAGCACTTCTGAGCCGGAAAAAGCGGTGTCGGGTATTATTTTGGGAACAGTCAGTCATGAGAAGCTCCAAGAGGGGGACCGGGGAGGCTATTAAAAGCAAGACAATGTATTTTGACACGAACCAGGCCGGGGAGACACCTTGCTCTCTGCCACGACCGCGGGACGGGGAGTTCTTTCCAGATGAGGCGAACCTTTCCGTCTCTTGGAAGCGGGGAAAGCCTCTCCAGCTGTCCGGCCGCCGCCCCGTTCCTTCGCCCCTGCCAGCCCCAGGGGACAATCCCGTCCACCTCCTGGGCCACGTGACGGGGCGAGGGGCCTCCCCGGCCGGCCGAGAAGGTGGCCGGGCAGGGGCGCCTCCACGCGGCGCACTGAAACACCTTGATGGGGGGGGGTCTCGAGGCGCGGCCAAGTTCACACTCTGGCTGCTGCTTACAGTTGGTGACCTGGAGTCCCTGGGCCTCAGTTTCCTCACCCGCAACACGGGGAGAGTAGTCTCCATCCCGCAGAGCTGTCGCCGGGGCAGTGACTCCGGACACGCGGAGGGGCCCGTCACGTCGGCATCGCCCAGCAGACACGAGACACGAGACACGAGACGCGAGACAGGGCTGTTGGCTGAGCAGCCGCCGCTCCGAGCCGCACGCACGCTGGGCGCGCTCTCTCGTCCGCGGCCGGTGGGGAGAGGAGCCACCGCCACGAGAACGAACAGATGAGATGGTGTCATAGTCTGTCATGCGCGCGGCCAACCTTTGCAGGGTCCCGCGGGACGCCGGGCGCCAAGGAGGCGCCGAGGAGACAGCGGCGAATAAAACCCAGTTCCTGTCCCGGGAGGACTTCTGCTCGGGGCGGGGAGGAGGGGGGCAGGGGGGACCCGGAACCCGCAGCCGAGCGCGCGTGCGTGCAGGTCAGTGGCGAATGCCACACGGCAGCCCAGCGGGGCACGGGGCAAAGATCGGGTTCGGAGGGTGGCCTGAGAACCGGGACAGAGAGGAGACCCGAAGCCCACCCCTATGCCGTCGGGGGGCTCCGGGTCCCAGGTGGGGCCGGGCCGGCGGAGGGCAGGGAGGCTGGGAGGGGACAGCGACGGAGAGGAGGTCGGGTGGAGGGGTGGGCCCGAGGCTCGGAGGCCATCGTGTCAGGGCCTTGGTTCCGTCCACACTCAGTGGCTGAAGGAACACGAGGGTGAATTCTCTCACGGCGTCTGCGGGTCGGGAGCAGCTGAGGGTGGCGATGTGGCCACGGCGTCCGAAGACACGGCCCTTGGCAGGAGGCCTCGGCTCCTCCGCGTGGGGACGTCTCCAGAGGGCGCCTCGAGCGTCCTCCCAACGTGGCAGCGGGCTGCCGCAGAGGGAGGGACCCACGAACGCGAGGTGGGAGCCCCGTGTCCCCTGGGACCCAGCCATAGAAGCCGCACGCCAGCGTCTCCGCCGTGCCCCAGTGTGGCACCGAGCGGGGCACCCCGGGACCCTCCCGGAGGCCGAGGCGGGGGCTGGAGAGTGTCCGAAATGGACGTCGCGGTGGCGGTGGCAAGACGGCGGTCATTTTCGGGCGCTTGCGGAGTGCTTCTGTCGCCGGGCGCTTCGAATGGCACAAGATGCGAGGTCTTCAGACCCTCGCGTGTCCGGGGGAGCAAGTCCCGCGCAGGGTGGGCCCCGGAGGCCGGTGCAGTGACCCGGGGACGGGGGGGGGGGGAGAGAGGAACGGGGACAGGGGGCAAGAGCGCAGCGTGGCCGGTGCAAGGCCCTGCCGTGGGAAAGGACCCGGAGGGCGTGCGGCCCTGGGCATTGGGGGGCATTTCGAGGGGTTAAGAGGTGAGGGCTGAGGCCGGAAGGGCTGGGGAAGATGGTGGAGGCCTTCAAGCCGCGTGCGGGATTCTGGACTCTGTTCTGCAGGGGCTTCAATCCCAGGGAGGGTTTCAAGCAGGGGAGAGCGCCATGATGGGATGTCCCCTTTCGATTCTGAAGTTCGGGAAGATCGTGCAAGACAGAGCGAGGGGGGAGCCGTGGGGGCGCCCCGGCAGGGCTGGTGGTGGGGGGGAGGTGGGAAGAGAGGTGGGCAGATTTAGAGCTCTTTAGGCGGGAACGAGGGGCCAGTGAAGGAGGACGGCCACCAGTTTCCTGGCTGAGGCTGCTGGACAGGCAGCCCCACCGACCACCCTGCCTGAGGTCTCTGGCCTTCCCGGTCCCCGCGGACAGTTCTCTGCTGCTACAGTTCACCGCTGCCCGCTCGGCATCACAGGGGCCTCGCCGAGCCCGAGGCAAGGTCCGCGTCCCCCGCCGTGTGCCCTGTCCCTTTCCCCCCACTTAGCCAGCACCAGGTGCGTGGGGTCTGCCGGTAGGCGAATAGGTGTCTGGCGGGGAGTTTCTCAGAGCAGGTGAGAGGCAGCGTGGCCCAGTGGGCTCGAACCCACAGACCGTGAGCTCATGACCTGAGCCGAAGTCGGATGCTCAACCGACTGAGCCACCCAGGCGCCCCCAGTCCAGCCCAATCCTTAGCTGCGGTCCATCGTTCAGCCAGGAAGGGGGTATAGGTCAGAGTGGCCGACAGGCGGAGGTGACCACTGGGCTAATGCAGCAGGGGGACCAGGGCGCCTGGGTGGCTCGGTCAGTTTAAGGCTCTGACTTCAGCTCAGGTCACGATCTCCCAGTTCGTGGGTTCGAGCCCCGCCTCCGGCTCTGAGCTCACAACTTGGGGCCTGCTTCGGATTCTGCGCGCCCCTCCCCCACTTGTGGTTTTTCTCTCTCTCTCTCTCAAGAATAAATAAATAAACATTAAAAAATTTAAATGCCGCCGGAAGGCCGGTGAGGTGCCCGCAGGGAGAATCCTTCCGAATATTCCTGCTGTTGAATCCGTTGCCACCGGTGAGTGGCGTCTCAGCAGAAATACCTGCGTTTCTTCTTTATGAGGCTGTTGGGGGCAAGAGAGGCTAAGGAAAGGCTTCCCCGGTGATTCACGGTCTCCCGCAGCCCAGCTGCCCCGCAGTCTCCCCAGGCCTCTCTCCCCGCGGCCACCTGGGCTCTTTCTATTTGCTTTGATTCGGCCTCTTTTGCGCTTTTTCCTCAGATGCTGGCCGGTTCCCACCCCAGCTGAGAGCTTCTATTTTGGGAGGCTCCGTGGATAATTTAGTGGGCGGAAGCTCCCCACCCACCCCCCTCGGAGCATCCCTTAAAAAAAAAGGGAGAGTGCTCGAGAGAAGTGACAAACAGTGGGTGGTTCAGTTCAAAAGGACAAAATATTTCTCGCCCTGGCACCGGGAGAGGAAAGAAATTGTCTGAGGAACCGAGTCGCTCCACTAAGAAGCCGAAAGCTGCAGCCCAGAAGGGCAAATTAGGTGACTCAGCCGCGCCTCCCCCGGCTCTGAGCCCTGCCGCATTCAAGTGCTTTAAAAGGGAAAAATGCTTAACGGTGACAACTGGGCTCCGTAAAACTGTGGCCAAGGCCGGCCGAGCCCACCGAGCTCCAAAAGGCGGCCCCCTCTCGGCCGCGCCGGGCACCTGTGCCCATCGGGACTGGCCGCCGAGGCCTGAGCCTGGGTGGGACTGAGTCTCAAATTATCCCCGATCATGAGTGTGACAGCAGAGGCCACAGCGTGTGCAAGCTTCCTGACTCGCTCCTGGCCTCTCGGACCTCGGCTCCCGGGGAGGCCTCTGGGAGCGGGGGGAGGTCGTGGGGCTAAGAACACAGGCTTTGCTGCCAGAGCGAGTTGGGTTCGAGTCCAGGCTGGTTGCGCAAACATCAACTCGGCGGGCCTCAGTTTGCTCATCTGTCAACGGGGCTCATGGCACCAAGCCCAGCGGGAAAGATCCTGCAAAGAGCCTCCGGCCTGCGTGGCCTGGACAGCACAGCCGTTTCACAAACGGAGGCTTTGGGAGGCGGCGGGCATGGACGATAGGGTCAGACGGGGTCAGTCCGGGCCGAAGCGCGACTCACAACTTGACCACGGGAAGGTTTGTCTCGTTTCGTTTTGGTACATGTTTCCCGCACTTCTCATATGGCTTCCCCATTCTCCGCATCACATTCTTACAGCGACCCCGAGCGAGGCGTTCACAGTGGCCCCGTTTGACAGAGTGGGTCGTCCAGCCCGGTGCCGCCCGCCAGAACCTTCTCCAGTTGGCTGGAACGGCTCTCTTCTGCGCCGTCAGGCTCGGCAGCGAATGGCCGAGTGCGGCTTTTGAGTGCCTGGCGCGTGGCCCACACGCCAAAGGACTGGTGGCTAAGCTTTCTTTCCCTGGTAGCGAGTTTGAATTCTCACAGCCACACGTGGCTAGTGGCTCCCATCTCGGACGGCACAGGGCCAACCCCGCCGGTGCCGGGGTGCCGTCTGGCAGAGTCGAGAGCAGGAATCGACGGGCGACGCTAACGCAGGGCCCGGCACATAGTAGGTGCCGAATTTAGGGCCTGCCTGTCGTCATAGGCTCTCTAAATGGAGCCAGCGTCTTCAGAAGACAGCGGCTCCCCATCCTGCCTGCTGTCCGGATCGCCGAAGGAGGTGGCGTGGCGACTTTTATTCACGCCCACGATGACCAACTGGGTGCCGGCTTGCCCAGGACATCCCCGGTTTTACCTCGCAAACCAGGACACTTATCACCCCGTTCTTGCCTCAGACGATGGGGCGCAGAGAGCTTAGGGAACGGGGCTCCCTCAGCAGGCTTACTGAAAAGAATCTCCTTCCCGGCCTCACCAGCCGCAGCCCCGTATTTGCCAAGGCAAGCAACAGGCAAGTCGTCTGCCTTCTGCGTGCCTCAGTTTCCCTTTTGGACAGTGGAGGAGAGCATCCCCTGCTTGTGGGCCGGCCGCAAGGAATTCAAGGAGAGCGAGGACAAGGCCCGGGGCACAAGTAGCAGGTGCACGGACGCGGCTGCTCTTGGGGACGGCAGCGTCACTTAAATCCTGCCGCCGGAGGCCAGGCCGGTTGATGCGGGCTTCCCAGGCGAGGGGGCCGGGTGAGGCCGGGCGGGGGTGGGGGCTTTCCCCGGCGGCTCTTTGAGGGACAGCATCTGCAGCAGCAATGGGCCCGTCTGGGAGCGCAGCGAGGCTGTCACCGGCCGAGGCCTGGAAAACAGAGTGGCCCCTCGGATGAAGCCAGCTCCTTTCCGCGCCTCCTAACGGAGCAGCCGATGTGTGAGGGGGCGGGGGTGCCGAGGAGTCAGCAGCCCCGGTGCTACCTGCAGTTTTATCAACAGTGTCTGAAAGCTGGCTTTCTCTGCGGGCCCAGGACTCCCCCCAACCCCCCTTGCGAGCAGGTAGAGGCTGTGTGGACAAAGAGCATCTTGACAGCTGCACCTCCCCCACTCCGCCCACCTTCTGGGGTCCTCGGCCTCTTGATGGGAGCCACGCGCGGCATCCCACGGACCTTCTCGGGGACACCGTGCAGAGGTCATGACATCCCTTCCCTTTATTTTCCTGTTTATTCAGAGCATGTGTAAACACATGGGTTGCCTGGTTCCCGCGTCTCTTTGGCCATTTCATTATTGCTGGAGCCTCTGAGCATCACTGGAAACCTTGGGTTTTCTAAATGAATCTAAAAATAAACTCTTAAAAAAAAAAATCTTGGAGTTGGAGAGTTGACACAAGGCACCGTTATTTATTTCCTTTCCCTCCTCCACCCCTCCCCCCTCCTCCCTTTCCTCCTCCCCACCATCCCTGCAAACAAAAAAAGTTGCAGCCAGAGGCCGGAGGGACCCGGAGGGGTCCCTGGGTCAGCGTCCAGAGGCTTTGACCAGCTGGGGTGTCTGTATGGGCCCCGGGGCCGCTTGCACGGGGAGAGAGGCCCGCTGGCAAAGCGGGGGGGCTCAGGAGCGAGGGCCCCGGGTTGCTGAGAGCTGCCGCGGCCGCCGGCCGGGGGCGATCCCTGCAGACAGGAGCTCCTGCAAGGCCGCCTTGGCCGTCGCACGCCCCCACCCTCCTCCTGGCCGCCGCCCGCCTCTGCTCCCTCTCCCCGACTTTTCTCCCGAACAATCAGGGACTTGTGCTGGCGGCCGAGGGAGCCACGGAGCTGGCTGGCCGCGGAGGAGGCGACGTCATGGATTCCTGAGTGTGAAGTTTGCAGGAAAGCCCTTAGTTTTGGAGATGGCCGGGATCCAGCGGTTTCCATGGCGCTGGATAAACAGGAGGAAACAGTGAGGGAATCCCGTTATTTTACTGCATTGAAAGCCTATAAACACGGAGCGCGGGGAAGGAAGTCGCGTTCCCTCTCGAGTAAGCCCGAGCGCCCAGCCGCGCCGGGAGCAGGAGCGGGAGCCGGAGCCGGAGCCGGGGGCCCGGGAGCCGGAGCCGAGCCGGAGCCGAGCCGGAGCCGAGCAGGGAGCCGAGCCCCGAGCCGGAGCCGAGCCGGAGCCGAGCCCCGAGCCGGAGCCCCGAGCCCCGAGCCGGGAGCCGAGCCGGGAGCCGGAGCCGAGCCGGGAGCCGAGCCCCGAGCCGGAGCCGAGCGGACCGCAGCCCGAGGCGGCAGGCGCGCAGCTCCCGGCCGCCCGCGGGCCCCCGCGCCAGCCGGGCGAGCATGCTTTAGGGAGCGCGGCCCCCGCGGCTGTCCCCGTCCCGCGGCGCGCCGAGCCCCCGTCTCCTCCCGATGCAGAGAGAGGCCGCGTTCGCGCCGGGGCACTGCCACCCCCTCCGCATCATGGGGTCTGTGGACCAAGGTAAGCGAGCGGCTCGCCGCGCGTCCCCTGGTCGTTCCCTCCTCCCGCCCCTCCAGCCCTGTCGCTTTCGCCCCGCTCGGGCAGCTCGCGGGGAGGCCCGGGGACTGCGGGCTGCTGCGGGCGCGCAGGTAGAGGGGCGGGAGGCGAGGCGCCCGCGCGCCCTGGCCCACGAGGGGGAGGCCGCGGGGAGCCGACCCCAGGCCACTTCGCGCGCGGGGTGGGGGGCGGGGGAGGCACTGAAGGGTCCCGAGGCGGGATTCCCCGGGCAAGTCCGTCCTGAGGCTCGTCCCCTCCGTGGTGGGACGGTGGGACAGATTCCTGCCACTAACCCGCGGGCTGCTTTAACCGTTTCAGCACTGGGCTTGTGACAGCAGATCCGCTTCAGCTCCATCACCGCCACCACCGTCATCCCCATCCCCATCCCCATCCTCAGCCAGCTTTCTCTCTTCTTTTAGAACACGCTTGGCTTTTTGCTCTATAATAGACACAGTCATGAGGGTTTTGCTTTTTACCAGTTAGAGCGGCAGATGCCCTGGGACATTTAAACTACTCCCTTTTCCCCCTCTTTGAAGTGCCTGATAGACGCAGCCCTCCCGGCGCCCCTTTTAAGTGCAATGTACCATCAGTTTGTTTGGCGATCTGATTGCACTCTACTTTGCGAGTTTCTGCCTTGCCCCCTCCCCTCGGAGTGAGCCCGGGAGTCCTACTACTTGGACCTTCCGGGAGGGGCTTCGCGGGTGAGAAGACGGTATGGACACAGCCCTCTGGTTGGGGTCGCGGAGGGCTCCGGGCGCCCCGCTAACGAAGCGGACTTTCGGACTGGGAACCAGGCAGCGGGCTGTGTTTTTCAGACGCCAGCCCGGCGCGTGGCGGGGGGCGCTGCCCCAGGGCAGGACCGCAAGGGTTAAGTGAAATAAATCCGCGTGGGAGGAGTTAGCCTCGTGTCATAAAATCGGAGTTGAATGTAGGTTTTGTGCTCTGTGTGGCTGATTAAAGTTCTGGGGCAAAAGAAATGACAATTTCAGTAAATAAAGCCGAAGATTTTTTTTTTTTTTTTTTTTTTGAAACCAGAGAGAGGCCCAGTGCCTTGAATTAGGGAACCGGTGTGCTTTGCCACAGCAGATCTTGGTGACATATATTTTTAGCTGAGTTGCACTTTGGAAAGCAAGACCCTGCCAGGGCTTTGAACAGCTTTTACTGGTACTAGTTTATCCTGTTCTCTGCTAGTGGTCAAGCCCATGACGGCAGTGGCCGAAATACATAGCTACCATCGCCCCATCTGTAAAAATGACCCCCTCGGCCGGCTGACGGATCTGTTATGGACACGCGCTGGGTTTTATTGTCATCCAAACCGAAAAGTGGCGTTTGATGTTATGACGGTGGGGCGGGGGGTGGGGACCGACTAATGCCGCATTTGGCTCTATTCAGAGAGAGAGAGAGAGAGAGAGCTTGGAGGAGGAATTGGGCTTCTGTCTGGCTGTCTGATCCAACAAGCCTCGCGTTTTATGGAGGCGGCTGCACCTCTGCCCTGGGTTTGTGAACCCGCCCCTCTCTGGAGGTTTTGAAGTATGTGTGTTTTGGGTGTGCCTCTGCACTGTCCACCCTCCCCGGGCCGTACCCCTGTGTGCAGGGATTGTGAGTACGTGCGTGCGACTGTGAGTGTACGCATGTGGGAGACAGGGCACCGCACTGTTCCCGGCAAACCGCATTCAGCGTGCCAAGGCGACCGGGCCCAGAGAATGCAGTTCCGGGCATCAAAGACAGCTGGCGTGAGTCGCTCCCGCCAGGTCCCCCCGCATAGGGGTCTCCTGGGGGGAAATCCAATGCCCCTTTAAACTCCACGCCACCGTGATCCGAGGACTAGACCTGTGGTGTGCAAGCAGACGGGCGGGGTCAGCGCTGCTGAAGAGAAGTATTTGCATGGTAAGAAAATACTGGCCTTGCTGAGCAGCTTTGGGTCAAGTCCTGGGAAAGACCGAAGCTCTGGAAGAGGTGCGTTTGGTTTTATCTGAAGTATTTGGGGAATGAACGAACCCAGGGTGAGCTCGGCTCCCTCCCAGACCCAAAGCCCCTGGCCTCTGCTTGGATTAGGATCTCTGCTCTGCCACAGTGCAGCTGTGTGATCTCAGGCAAGTGGCTTAACCTCTCTGTGCCGAAGTTTCCACATCTGTGAAATGGAGCCAATAAAAAGCGTCTCCCTGACGAGCTGTCGAGAGATTCGGAGCGGTAACTCAGGGAAAGCACCTACTGTGTGGTGCTCGCAGTCAGCACTTGGTGAACCTTGGCTGCAATTCCTTTTACGTTAAAGATGCAAACCAATGACATCTTGATACGGGAACTGGGTTTCGCAGCAAAAATTCTTCGAAGGGATGCGGTGCTTTAAATCCCTCCAGGTACTGTTACCTTACCGGGGCTTCCCAAGGGCACAGATTGGGCTAAGGTCACGGTTTGTAAAGTGTGTTTCCTTGTCTGCGAAAGGGGACACTGATAGTGACGCCCTGGTGGGGTCGTCACGGGCATCACACGAAATCATGCACGCGAAACCCTTACCTCGGCGCTTACCGTGAGGGGAGCACGCACTAAATATTATGATTGCCTGGCAGTTGAGGACCAGGAGAGCTACTTGGCCACAGGTCACACAGCCAGTTAGTGGCACAGTGCCGGGCACATGACGGCGGTGAGGGCAGACATACGGGGCCCTGGCTGGGTGTCTTAGACGTAGTAAGTCACTTCATGTTCAGGGCAACTGTACGTGCGTGCTAAGTATGCCATTATTGTCTCCTTCATGGAGGAGGGGAGTGAGGCACAGAGAGGGGCTGTAACTGGCCAGGTGTCACCCAGCAGGGAGGTGGTGGAGGCCATAATTTGAACCCAGCCTCTCTACCATATGCTCTGGAACTCATTAATATTTAAAAAAATGTTTAATGTTTATTTATTTTTGAGAGGGGGGAGGGGCAGAGAGAGAGGGAGACACAGAATCTGAAGCAGGCTCCAGGCTCTGAGCTGTCAGCACCAGAGCCCGACGCGAGGCTTGAACCCATGGACCGCGAGATCTCATGACCTGAGCCGAAGTCGGCCGCTCAACCCACTGAGCCACCCAGGCGTCCCTGGAACACATTAATATTATTACAATTCTTTGTGATACCGCTTGACAGAGGAGGAAACTGAGGCAGACCTGACCCTGGTCCTGGGCTCTTTTCCCAGCACCATGGTGCTCCTTGACGTATCCCAGAAGGGACAGAGAGACGTGTGGGAGGATGGGGAGGGAACAGGCATCATCGTCAGAGACGGGGAAACTGAGGCAGCGGCTGACTTGTCTCAGCTGTAGGGTGAGTCAGGGAGGGCGTTTTGCCGTGCCTCCGGGGACTGAAATCACGATGTTTCTACTTCCACTCGAGGAAGAACAGTCCCACGGTGGCCAGGTGGCTCTTAAGTCGGCACTGCCTTCTGCCCGCACTGGGCAGAGACCTCTCCAGGGGCCCCTCCTCCTGGCTAAGCGCTTCCGTTCCTACCCCATTGCCCCCCACCCACCCCCTGACGCCCACAAGACCCTCGGTCTCTCCCTCTTGCCCCAGAACTTCAGAGAGAAGCCCTCGTTTCTGCGGATGCTCCCCCAACTACCTTCATTCAAAACTTTCCATTAACTGGACTGTAAGCCCCTTAGGACCGGGGGCCGGGTCTCTTCCGGGACTACGGTGGGCCCCACGTAGCAATTCTGCACTGGCGAGGTCAACAGCTTGAGGTCCGAGTGATCTGGGTTCCGGTCTCGGCTCCGCCACTTGCTAGCTGCATGACCTTGGGCAGGTAACTTCACTTCCCTGTATCTCGATTACCCAACGTTGAAAAGGATGGCGGTCATAATATGCAGAGTAATAGCTAATGTATTTAACAACTGAGCACCGGCCAATCAGAACAGCAGAAGCAGAGTCCCCACAGACTCCCCGGCTGGGCCAGGCTTCAACCCTTTATCTGCTGAGTTGCAGGGAAGGTCGCAAGGCAGCAGAGACCCTTATGAGGGCAATTATTTATTTAATCTATGGAGAGTTTTGATCTTAATAAACAGTATGACCCTCAAAGTACCCACTTAAAAGTCATTGCTGTCATTATTACTGTATAATTCATTAGCTCAGTAATTACCCTCCACCCCCCCCCAAATAATCCAAATTTAAAAACCCAGTTGCCACGTGCTTCCTTGTGCATTTTCGGGGTGGACGCGCCTCCCTGACAACGGGCGTGAATGATTGAGTATTTCGCACCTTTCTCACCTGGAAGAAGTCAGGCAGGTTTCTGGTTTTGTTCCTTCATTAGACCAGGGATTTAAAGCCTCTGATTGCCCAGACCGGACTGGACGTCCCCACCCTGTGCCGGTCACAGTGGGGGTAATTGTCCATGCTTTGCTCGTGTCTTCTCTCAGACTTCAACTCCGGGAAGCAGAAACCACAGCTGTGTTGTTCACTCCTGTGGCCCCAGTGCCTTGAGCAGTGCTTGGCACTTAGTAGGTGCTCAGTGCTTTTTTGTATTGAGTGAGTGGACGGACGGACGGATGGATGGATGGATGGATGGATGGATGGATGGATGGATGGCTGAATGGATGGATGGATGGATGGATGGATGGATGGATGGATGGACGGACGGATGGGTGGATGGATGGGTTGACGGATGGGTGGACGGATGGGTAGATGGATGGGTGGATGGATGGGTGGATGGATGCATGGATGCATGGATGGGTAGGTGGATGGATGGATGGATGGATGGATGGATGGGTGGATGGATGCTTGGATGGGTGGATGGATGGATGGACGATGGACGGACGGATGGATGGTACACAGTATGGGTGATGTGACTTGTTAGGGCCACAGAACTAAGACAAACTCTGGAGCAGGGTGTCCCCTTTTTGGTTCACTCTCTTTGGCCTCCTTTTCAACTGTGGTGGACTTTGACTTTTGCATTTTCCCACCCGAGCCTGGTGACCTAAACAAGACTCCTCCCGGGCCATCCAACAGGCACACGCTGCCGCGTTGTTGTCTGCAATGCATCAGCCCCAAAGATGACTGCCAACGGTGTGCCAGGCACCCTCTGAAGGGTTTTCCACGCACCGCCTCATTAACCTCACACTGGCCCTAGAGATAGCAGGCCCTTCTTGCACAAAGAGGTACAGTCACCCCCCCCCCCAGGCCACACGGCTACGTCACAGAGGCTGGATGCCACCGGCTCTGCCCTGTCGCTCCCTGTTAGGCTGAATGATCATAACAACATGGTGACCTGTGTTCTCTTTCATCCACAGTCTGCGTGGCCAAGCACTTTTCTCTTATTATCTCGGTGGTTTCTCGCAAACCCCCCAAGAGGCTGGTATAGAATAGGATCCCCGTTTAGTGACGAGGAAACCGAGATGGGGAGTAGTCGAGACATCCTGAGGGCAGGCCCAGAGCTTGGCATCTAATGGCCCGCGGTCCTGTCCCCCCTGCTTCCTGCCGCAGGCCACCCAGCGAGACGGGGAGCCGGAGAGGGGCCCACGTCTCCCTACCAGGACCCTCCACAGTGTTTGGAGCGGGGTGGGGGCTGGGGACTTCTCCTCCCTTCCACCTGGACTTTCTGGGCCCACCCAGTAACTTAGGGCAGCCCCCAGCCCCTCCCGTCTGGCTCTCTCCAGCACGACGGACCTGTCCGGGGGCCCATTTCCTCAAAGCCTCTCTCGGTGGCCAGGGCTCCGTTGATGCTTCTTTGGTGACTCAAGCTCTTCCGTCGCTGGCACGATTGCTGCTTCCGGAGCCAGTCTGTGCCTGCTCCGCCCACCCCCTTGCACACGCGCCCCCCCCTTGCACACGCGCCCCCCCAGGCCTCCCTCTGCCAGTGCCGGCCTGCTCCCCTGGTGCCCCTCCTTTCACACCTTTCCTCGAGGCCCAGCTCGTTCCCACCTCCTCTCAGAAGCTCCCTTGACCGTCGACTTCATTTTCATCAACAGTTGTGGAGCGTTGACTGTGTGCCGGTTAGCACCCCAGGGGCTGGGGAAGCGTGGTGAGTGGGGCGGCCTGCCCTCGTGAGGCAAACAGCGAGCGAGCGAGCGAGCGAGGCCGGGAATATCCAAGGTCGTTTCAAATAGTGTCAAATGCCAGAGACCAAAGTAGGGGAACTGAGCTGGGAATGACCTGGTGTAAGCACGTATGTGTGCATGTGCACACGTGTGCGCACGTGTGTGTACTAATGTATGTGTGTATATGTGTATGCATGTGTGCATGCGTGCATGCGTGTGCACGGGTGCACGTGTATGTGTACTCATGCATTGTGTACACGTGTATGCATATGCATATGTGTGCATGTATGTATATATGTGCACGTGTGTATGCATGTGTGCGCACACACATATGTGCATTCATGTGTATGTGTGCATCGTGCACGTATATGTGTGTGCATGTGTGCATGTGTATATGTGTATGCATGTATATGTGTATGTGTGTGGGCGTGTGTATATGCATGCGTGTATATGTGTGTGTATGTATGCATGTACGCATGTGTGCATGTATGTGTGTGCATGTGTTCATGCATGTGTACATGTGTAATGTGTATATGCATGTATATGTGTATACATGTGCATGTGTGTATGCATGTATATGTGCATGCATGTGTGTGCACATGTATATGCATGCATGCGTGTGTATGCATGTATGCATGTATATGTGTATGTGTGCATGCACGTGTATATGTGCAAGTGTGTATGTGTGTGCATGCATGCATGTGTATATGTGTGTGGGTAACGTGTGCATGCATACATATGTATGCATGTATGTGTACATGCGCGTGCACGTATGTGTGCATGTATGTGTATATGTGCATGTGTGTATGCATGTGTGCGTGTATGTGATGCATGTGTGCATGTATGCGTATATGGGCGTGCATGTATATGTGTATGTGTGCACGCATGTGTATATGTGCATGTGTCTATGCGCATGTGTGTGCATGCATGCATGCGTATATGTGTGGGCAACATGTGCATGCATGTGTGCATGCGTATGTATATGTGTATGTATGTGTATATGTGCATGTGCATATGTGTATGCATGTGTGCATGTATGTGATGCATGTGTGCACATGTATGCATGTATGCGTATATGGGCGTGCATGTATGTGTATGTGTGCATGCATGTGTATATGTGCATGTGTGTATGTGCATGTGTGTGCATGCATGCATATATGTGTGGGTAACGTGTGCGTGTATGTGTGCATGTGTGCATGTGTATATGTGTATGCATGTATATGTGTATGTGTGTGGGTGTGTGTATATGCATGTGTGTATATGTGTGTATGTATGCACGTACACATGTGCAATGTGTACGTGCCTGTATATGTGTATACATGTGCATGTGTGTATGTATATGTGCATGCATGTGTGTGCACATGTATATGCGTGTATGCATGTGTATACGTTTGTATGCACGTATGCGTGTATATGTGTATGTGTGCATGCACGTGTATATGTGCAAGTGTGTATGTGTGTGCATGCATGCATGTGTATGTGTGTGTGGGTAACGTGTGCATGCATACACATGCATGCATGTATGTGTACATGCGCGCGCACGTAGGTGTGCATGTATGTGTATATGTGCATGTGCATATGTGTATGCATGTGTGCATGTATGTGATGCATGTGTGCATGTATGTGTATATGGGCGTGCATGTATATGTGTATGTGTGCATGCATGTGTATATGTGCATGTGTCTATGCGCATGTGTGTGCATGCGCATGTGTGTGCATGCATGCATGCGTATATGTGTGGGCAACATGTACATGCATGCGTATGTATATGTGTATGTATGTGTATATGTGCATGTGCATATATGTGTGCAGGTGTGCATGTATGTGATGCATGTGTGCACGTGTATGCATATATGTGTATATGGGTGTGCATGTATATGTATGTGTGCATGCATGTGTATATGTGCACGTGTGCATATGCATGTGTGTGCATGCGCATGTGTGTGCATGCATGCATGAGTATATGTGTGTGGGTAGCGTGTGCGTGTATGTGTGTATATATGTGTGCGCGTTTGCCTGTGTATGTGTATTCGTGTATGTGCGCATGCATGTGTGGTGGGTGGGAGTATTCGCTTCCTATGGCTGCCCTCACAAGTTACCACCAACCAGGTGGCTTAAAACGACAGAAATCTATTCTCTCACGGTTCCGGAGACTAAGTGTAAAATCGAGGCATCAGCAGGGCCGTGTTCTCTCCGAAGCCTCGGGGGAGGATCCCTCCTCGTCTCTTCCGGCTCCCGGCGGCTCCTGGCAGTCCTCGCTTGCGGACGCATCTCTCTAGTCCCCCCCTCCGCCCTCATGTGGCCTTCTTCCTTGTGCGTGTGTCCCTTCTTTTTACATGAGGATACCAGGCATCGGATTTGAGCCTTTAGCTGGAAAGAGCTCGTCCTAACTTGATTACATCCGCAAAGACCCTGTTTCCGAGGAAGACCACCTTCACGGGTACCCGGGGTTAGGATCTGAACGGATTTTTGGGAAGAGACGCAGTGTGACCCACGCAGCAGAGATCGCTAATTCCGACTGAATGGCCCCCTTTCTCTTTAAAGAGAGGTCTTTTTCACTGGCTTCTGAGTGGCCTGGGGTCCGCCTGTGACGTGTCCGGGGGCAGAGCGTCCAGGCAGAAGGAAGAGGCCCTGAGAAGACGGATGTCCTTGGAACATTCGGTGAACAGCGAGGAAGCCGGTACGGCCGGACCCGGGAGGGCCGGGGCGTGTGAGAGGGGACCAGGCCGGGGCACGAGCAGCTTGAAGCTCATTCTCAGGGTCCCGGGGCGGCATCGGGGGGATTTTCAGCAGCAGAGGGTGTGGTCTCATTGACCCTTGTAAAGGCTCGGACCCTCCGGCAGGTAAGAGTACGGGCTCCGAACGCACCTGAGGGGCTGGCGCGGTGGCCTGGGTGGTGGTGGTGGTGGCGGCCGGGACCGGCACGGGGCAGACGAGGTGGGGAGAGGTGGTACTTTCCAGACCGTAGAGTGTGAGCCTTTGTGACTCCCAAACCGTGTTCCCTGGAGCCCTGGGGTCCTGCAGGAACGGTCCCTGTTTTTGGCGACAGCGGGTAGGTGCCTTTAATTAATTCCGCGGATAATACAAACCACCTTGGACACATCTTCGCCCCGGTCCTGCCCCTCCCTCACCCTCTGCTATCGCTGGGAGTCATAAGACTTTTTTTTTTCAGCGTTTCATCTTGGTCCAAAATGTCCCTTAGCAAATCCGCCCTTAGCTAATAACCGAGGAACAGTGTGACTCAGTAATGAGTATCAGACTTGTGTGGGACAAAACCATTTCCGTGGTGGCTCGTGTGACTTTAGAAGTAACATCAAAACCTACTCTGGGCTTAGCTTCCTTAACTGAAAAGTGGATAATAGTAACCCTTCACATGGGGAGGGGGTGCTTGGAGATTTAAAGACGTCTGCGGCGCTCTCGGCGTATACAGAGAGAGGTCCCTTCACGTTAGCTGCCATTTTATTGTTTTCAGTTCAAGCTGGTACTTTCCTTCAGCCTCATGACCCTCCAGTCTGTCCTGTCGGCCAGATCCCCGGGGTCTTTTCTGGGGTTCCGGATGACCTACTTCGGTCATTCACCCCGTGAGTCTAGAGGTGTGTACGGAGGGGCTGCCAGATGCACGGTACCGGCTCGGTCTTATGGGGAAAGTCCAAGATAAGTAAGACGTGCTCGTTTGCATCTGGAAGTCAGAGAAAGATTATTCTTTTGGTAAAAGTCAGGGAGACAATCATATATGAAGCTGTTTACGTGGTAAGTCACTAAAAGTTTCAGTGAGCTCTAGTGATCGTTTTGACAGAGAAATGCAAGAGAGAGAGAGAGAGAGGGCAAGAGCAGATGCCGGGTGCCAGGATGGGGGGCCAGGCTGTGAAGCTGACAGAGGGGAGCTCCGAGGCCCCCAAAGTCGGCTTGCCGTCCTCACCCCTCTCTGACTTCCAAGAGCGCGAAGTCAACACAGCTGTCCCGGTCTGCAAAGGCCACAGCGGGGGAGAGAATGGAGATGAGAGACGCAATCCTGAGAGCCGCGGTCATCTAGGGGGGACAGCCCGGGTGACAGAAAGGCAGAAGGCAGATGGCCGAGAAACGGCGGTGGGGGTGGGCAGAGCCTAACGGATGCCCGGTCCCCTCACCAGCCAGCCCTCCGCTGCCTGCCGTTAAGGCTCTGCTTCCGCAGCAGGTGAAGCTCCCTCCCTAACTGCGCCCCCCCCCCTCCCCGGCACCTGCTGCTTAATGAAAGGCAAGGACCGAGGTTTACGAGGAAGGTGAGTTTGCCCACACGCTCTCCTGCTAAGCATCAGCTTCTGAAGGCAGAGGGGGACGTGCCAGGAAGCAGGGCGTCAAGAGGAGAATCACAATCGGGACCTCCTGGGTGAGCAGGGACCGGGTAGGAGGAGTCGAGAGCCCAGAAGCCAGGGTCTCCAGCTCACAAGCTCATGGGGACATGAGGCAGCTGGGTGGGGGCTTCGGTGGCCTGAGAGCAACAGAATCTTCTGACAGAGACAGACTGGACTCTGCTCCAGCTGACTGGGGCTGGCTGTGGCCAGATATTCCTGTCTTTTTAGAAGATACTAGAAATATGGGAGGGGGGGCGCCTGGGTGGCTCAGTCGGTTAAGCCTCCGACTTCAGCTCAGGTCATGATCTCATTGTTCGTGGGTTCGAGCCCCACGTCGGGCTCTGGGCTGACAGCTCAGAGCCTGGAGCCTGCTTCAGATTCTGTGTCTCCCTCTCTCTCTGCCTCTCCCCTGCTCGTGCTCTGTCTCTGTCTCTGTCTCTCTCTCAAAAATGATAAACATTAAAAAAAAATTAAAAAAAAAAAGAAGATACTGGAAATATGGGATTCTTACGTAAAATCTCCTGATTTAAAAGTCTTAGTCGCGATTTACGAAATGACCCAGCGGGCCAGACACAGCGCGCCTGCAGGCCGCAGGTGGGTTTGGCTGACCGACAGCAAGCCCGGGAGTTTTGCTGCTGTCGCCTATCCTACGTTCCGCACCTCGATGTGAGCTCGGGCTTTCAGGAGAACCTCGCCCTCGCCGAGCAGGCCCCTCCTGGCGATTTGTTGTCTCGCAGTGGAGAAGCCCTGTGCGGACTCGAAAAGACGGCGTAGGTGGCAGGGTGGCAGAGAAGTCAGGTCGCAAACTGTCTTGCCGTTCCCCCAATTCCCAAGGGGCTCGTCCCTGACAATGGCTTTGGAGGGGGGAGGGGGAGGCGAGATACAAGGAAACGCCAGAAGACTCCATGATCGAGATGAGTAATATCTTAAAAATCCAAATCAATGTCAAAAATCCGTGCTAAACCGAAAATAAGAACAGAACATTTAAATAAAGACAGGGTCAGTATTAGTCATTTTTCCTTTGGCCTCAGGCTCCAGTGTGGCACTAATACCACTAATTCTGTCTCTGTTAGAATTGTAATGGTTTGCTTGTCACGGATTCTTTTTTTTTACATTCATTTTGAGTTTTTTTGATTAAAAAAATTTTTTTTGATGTTTATTTTTGAGAGAGAGAGAGAGAGAGAGAGAGAGAGAGAGACACGGTGTGTGAGCAGGGGAGGGGCAGAGTGAGGGAGACACAGAATCAGAAGCAGGCTCCAGGCTCGGAGCTGTCAGCACAGAGCCCGAAGCGGGGCTTGAACTCACGAGCTGTGAGATCATGACCTGAGTCGAAGTTGGCCCCCCAACCGACTGAGCCACCCAGGCGCCCCTAAAAACATTTTACGGAAATACCATTTATTTGCTGACATTTTGGCGCTCCTTGAACCTAGTCTCGCCTGGCTTACCCGAGTTCCAATGCACCGTCTATAAATTATAATATTAGCGTCTAGGGTGATAATTCTAGGATATGCTGGAGGCGGAGGCGGGATTGTTTCTGGAATCTGGTGTAGAATGTTCCTAGTTTTTGGATTAGACTTAAAAAATGTTTCAGTGCCTACATTTTGTGGTGAAGCTTTTATTACAGTAGGCGTCGTCGGGAGGTGGGGACTGCGAGGAGAATTTGTGGCTTACTCGTTGAATTCGGCCGTCGTGTTGGCTGCGTCATTTTGCAGGGCCCGGTGGAAGGCGAGCGTGTCCAGTGTCCTGTGTTCACAAATGAAGAGTCTGAAGACGGTGACGGCAGAGTATTAAGCGTGGGGTCCTTCTGAGCACGGGGTCCTGTGTGACTTCACAGGCTGTACCCGTGAGGGTGGCCCCGGCTGCCCCCCGGGCGAGCGTCAAAGAATACTGGAATATTAGAGCCAGAACGGGGGCTGATGGGGACATTGAGGCACGGAAGGGCCAGTGGCTTACTTAAAAGTTGCGGCGTGAGTGAGAGGAAGAACTTGGATTGGATCCTGGGCCTCCCGCTCTGGGACGTTCCTTGTCATACCAGAAGGTCCCCAACCTCA